>CM057817.1:77165604-78365604 GCA_030067965.1 Latrodectus elegans | reverse complement strand
CTTAAAAAAAATCAACAAACCTGGGAAAACTTTATTTATAATAAATCATTATTTTAGTATCCTCTTGTCTGACACTCTCTTGGAATGTGTATTGTTAGTTTTAACCTGATTTTTTTTTTTCTTGTGTATAACAAGTTTCTTGGAATTCATGTTATTGAGGTGACTGCCCCATGTGACCAGCATTGCTTCAAAATTTCTTCCATAAACAGATCAGTTTTATGTTCTGGAGTGTTTACTTATTTTTGTTTACCATTTTATTTCTAAATAATAATGTACAAATGTAAATTAAGGATGAGTAAAGGCAATGGGATGTTTGAGATCTCTGTTAGATCAAGTTCAATTTCTTATAGAAAATACTGATCAATCCAGTGAGGATGAACCTGATGAAAAAATCTGTAGTTCATGTCGCTGTGAAGTTGGCCAGAGTGATGAAATTAAAGAAGAATCTGTTATTGTGGCTTATCTCTCCTGATTGACAGTAGCATTAACCCAAGTCCATGAGCCTAAACTCCTTCAAACAATGGAGTACAGCCTCAGGGTTTAAGAAAAGTTGACTTTTATTTAAACTAATGCAGGCCAAAATTTGAGCAGGAGCAGCTTGAGTCCCATTGCATTTTGGAAATGTAATAAACTTTTTGGTTCCGCCACATAATGTTGCACTCAAGTGTGTTCACTTCAAAGTATTGCAAGAGTTGTCTGATTGTGCTTGTTACTAACCCCAATTAGAAAATAAGGATCTGAATTTGGAGAAAATATTTTTGTAAGCAAAAATCAAACAGTTTGAAATATAGAAATATAGAGTAAAGAATGAAATATAGAAATAATGACCAAATAAAAATAATTAAAACATTCTCGAAATTTGTTAATTGATGAAACTGATAAGAAACAAAAACAGAATTTATTCATAATGCAATAAAAAGAATTGTAGATACATTAGATGTTATTGTCTTGTTCAGTAAAGTAGTGCAATGGAATCAAATTGATCCAAAAAATTCCAAGACAACTCTGGGCACATCTATAAAGAATAGAGCAGTTAATACAGTGGATCCAGAGAGATACTGAAGAGCTTTGTTAGTTTTTTTAATAAAGGTGGGCATTGGGTGACTAACCTGTCTCCACAACAGGGTTGGAAACTGCTACTCATTTGTTGTTAGTGTGGGCACCTGTAAACCAAATTACAGAAGCAAGTAGCATTACTCACACCATAAACTCTTTTATAGGGTGTGCCACATTCATATATCATGTCAGAAAAAAAGGACAGTAACACAGAGAGGAAGTAACATGCATGCCAACCAGGATTCAAACCTAGGACCCACAGCTCAGGAGACAGGAATGCTAACCGCTCAACCATCAGCTGGCTAGCTTTGCTAATATGCCATGGCAATCAAAGATATGGTTGGGAGATAGTTTAGTGTCTGTGAAGTGAGGATAGCTCCTGTGGCTTTGATGGTCATCAAGACATATTTTCCTTTTCTTGAGGTGTGTAGTCCTCAATCTGGCTATGGTTGTGGAGATAATATTGCTATAGTTTAAAGCTTGACTGGAGTGCTTCTGATAAGTATGAAATAGTGTTCAGCTGTACTGCATACAATGAACAGTATATAATCAGGTATGAGGTCTTTGTATTCTTTAGCATGAGAATACAAACCAGTTAATAAAAATCTCCTAACTGTCAATCAGAAAACGACTATACTGTCGAATGCAAGAATTTTGGACAATATACGATGATAGCCCCATTAAGGTGAAAACTCCAGTTACTACAAAGATGCAAATGCATTAATTTTTTTTTTTTTTTTTTTTTTTTTTAACTTAAAGCTGCTGGTATATCCTCAGGAGTTATATTCATATAAAACATAGGTGTACCAGCATTTATAGAAAATATTTTTAAATTTCTATGAAAAACAAAGAAATATTGTTACCAAATAAAACTAAATTCTTATTAAAAGTTGGACAAATATCTCATCAATATTAATATTTTATTCAAAGAGTAATCTTATTTCCTTATAAGTTTTGAGTTAGAATTTAAAAATAACATTTTACAATTTAAAAAAAATGAATTATTCATTTTTATAATTTAGAGATTTATAGAGCTAACACATATACAGTTTAGAGCAGGGATTGGTGCTTATAAGTGCTAATAAGAAGATAGATTGATTGGTGCTAATAAGAAGCATGAAGTAGCCTTTGACTGGTTATTGCATTAGCATTAATAAGGTTCAGGTTGTTGGAAAATTGAGTGTTATCTCTGGCTTCTCTCTATCTTTGGCAAGGATGTCAGCTTTCTTATTGGTATCGATGTCACTGTGTGCCATTATCCATTGAAGAAGAGGGTCCTTTGGGCTATGGTTATTTTGTTGAAGAGGAGGATAGCTTGAGTGAGTTGCCCTTTAAAATAGTTTGGAGGACAGATCTAGATTCTGATTATAATAAAAATCCATTGGAATTTTACATCACTTTAGAGTAGTAGACATTGAGAGCCTCTTTGATGGCCACTGGTACACTGGTATAATTTGGAGCAATTTTACCTACAGATATTTTTTGGAATTCAGATTTTCCATTTCCATAAGTGAAAATGATACTGGGACCATCCTCATCAAGTCTGGAGTCTGAAGAGTCATTTGTAAGTGACAGCAGTATTTTGAGTTGAATTTGTAAGTTCATTGATGGTGTGGATACCCTTCTTCTTGATAACTACAGCTAGAGATTTTTTTTTTTTTTTTTTTTTTTTTTTTGGTCTGGGTTGTAGAAGGTTTAAATTTATTGTTGTCTTTGATACAATTGATGAAATATCTGTATTATATCCTACAGCTTAAAAAAAAGAAAAAAAACTGATAGTCCATGATTGTGTTTTATTGCACTGAACCTAAAGAAATAAATATCAGAGTTATTCTAATGAAATTCCTTTAGAAACAAGCATTATCTCTAAAATAGACGCACACATGAAGATAATAACTATGCAAATGCCTTCTAGAGAATTACTAAAAAAATCATTTAGCTAATTCCAGTGTACCTGAAAAGATTCAATATCCAATAAAAAGTCAAAGACTGATGTGTTATGTGTCCAAGATCCTAATATAAAAAAACTAATATCTTGCACAAAATGCAATAATTTCAATTGCAAAGCTCATTCTTATGTTTGCCAGAAATGTATGTCAATTCAGAATCTTTAATTTATGTACTAAATTCTGCTATTGCAGATTATGAATATTATATCTTAAACTTTAAAAACATTTTTTCTAGAATAGGAATATGGTGTCACAATTAAATAGTGTAATCATTGTTTGTAAAGAAATAATTGTTTTTTAAATGTTAAAATTGATTGAGATGAACTGTCACTCTACATGACCTCTAATTTATTATTATTATTATTATTATTATTATTTCTAATGTCAGATCTGAAGACAATTATAGTCAGAATTACAAACATTAAGACTAGAACAAAGAACAAAAGTAACATGAATTCATATTTAAAAAAAAAAAAAAAAAAACTGAAAACTACTGTAAATCTATAAATTGTTCATCTTGTGCTTAGTTCTCCAGTACAATTCCTACAAGCCTTCTGAGTTCAGTGCAGGCAAGAAGTCAAATGGCTCACATCCACTTCCTCTCATATTTTGCACAGTCGGCAAAGAGGTTTTGAAAGTATTTTTATACAATAAAGATGTTTAGAGACAAGTGTGGTTAGCAGTGAGATGAAAATACCAACACATCTGTCCCTTTGCCCCAGTGGAATATTAAGGATTTGATTTATCTGTAATGTGTAAAATTTTGGTTGTTTTCTTTGTCAGGGAACCAGCTGTTCAATTTCCCAAGAGTACACAATGTGATGCGACCTTTAATGTCACTCTCAGGATCATGACTTCTGCCTGGTTTAACTAATTGTAATATAATTCAAACACTGTTTTAATATTATTTTATTATAAATAAATGCAAGGTTCTGAAATAATGTATTACTTTGATTCTGTTTTGTGTATCTATTACCAAGATTCATAAAACTTTGAAATCCCTTGGAATTTATTTTTTTTAGGGCCAAAGGAACACATGAAATGTTGAGCTAACTCCTGGAATACAATTAATAACTTCTAAAAATTAATAATCTCTTTAGATTTATTATTCTTTTAAAATATTGTTAATTTTGAGTATTTATTTTTAAAAATATCCAGTGAAATAAACTGGAAATAAATTATCTTTGACATCTTCACTTGCTATAAGCAGGGCCTTCTAAAATTATATAATCAGAAAACAGAAAATGCATAGAGTTGCCATCTAGTCTATTGTGCTGTTGTTTTATTGTCATGCAATTGATGTTGTTGTCAAATCAGCCTGAGTTTTCTTCCCAAGTCACATTTATGTAAAAATGAAAATGAGGAAAATGTTTTATAGAGTCTAATGAATATTTTTATTAAAAAAATATCGCAATTAAAAAATTTAATGGGAGCCAGTATTAGTTTCAAAATACAGTTCCATCTGCTTTTAAATTTTAATTCTGGCTATGATAGCTGATGAGCAATCCATTTAAAAGATTAATAAATAATCATTTAAAATTAATGTTTCCTTTTAAATGTGAGCTAGTAGTGATGAGATCTAGAAAAACAATCAATCTGCATCCATATCATTTCAATTCCTGAAATTCCATAGTAAAATGTTAATTTATTAATTAAAGTAAAATTTAATGAAAATTGTTAAACAAAAATTGAACTCTAAGCTGAACATTCATAAAAGGAATTAGAATTGATTCATGATTACAATTTGGGAATTTTTTTTAAAGCAAAAGTTGCATATTGATAATGAAAAATATTATGTTGTAATTATTGTCTGTTTTCTAATTAAAATTATTCTTTTATAAGTGAAAGCAATGTATATTTTGTAAACTTTTATAAAATTCTAATTTCTTAGGGATTTTAGTTTTAGAAAATAAGTATACAATTTTTGAACAGGTCATTCAATTTTACTAAAGCAATGAATATACAATTAATTCAAAAATAATGTCAATGCTTAAAACATTGACTTATGATAAATCATGAAATTTGATGTGCATTTACTCAGTGCATATATTTAAAATATTACTGCACAATTTTCTTTTTAATGCAAATTTAGAGAATATTTTGTTTTGTAAAGATACTTAAAAAGAATATAGAGCGATTAACTAGAAATAATTAATTTCTTTTTATAGTTAAATCAATCCCGAATAATCATTCACAGTATTAAAGAATTTTAAATTATTTTTTTATTCTAATTATATTATTATTTATATTATTTTTTTATTCTAAGACAATTTTTCAACAGTTTTCCTATATGTAAATAATTCATGAAAAAAATAATGATGTAACAAAAGTGCTTTCTGTATTATTAAATACAAGGTGTTTTACTGCTATATTTATGTTCTTCTAATTGGATTTCTAACAATCATATATTTTTTTAATTACTTTTTTAAGGGTGTATCTATATGAATTCTTTTTACTGTTTTCCTTGATATTTTATAAAAGCATTTTCCTGAATAAGAATAGCCGTTCTGTTTTGTGTATAGAAAAGTGATTTAAGTTTTTCAGTTTATTATGAAAAAAAAAAATTTTGTGTTTTCATGCATTCCTATAGAAAATCATAATATTTACAAAGTTTCAAATAAATGATAAAACTTATTTAAATTATAACTTGTTTTTGAAATCCATGACAAAGAAATTTATGGAGAAGTGCCTTCTCTCTCTTTATATCCTGTCACACTTGAAAATTCTCGAGTAAATTGTGTAAATGAAGACTTGCATAAATAAACATTAATTACTAAATAAATACATAACCACATGGAACTTCAGAGTAGCAAAAATTATTTCTTTGTGCATATATAAGCATTCTATTAAATATTTTAATAAATCTAAAATATACATATATAATCGTTGAGCAGTTTTAAAAGTGTTCAAAAATAAATAGGTGTAAAAAAGTTTATTTTATTTTATTATGTATTGGTGATTAAATAAAATATGAGAAATACTTTAAAATGAAACATTAACTAATAATTGTATATATTTAGTTTTAATTTCAATGATCTTAGATTTGGTGCAAGCATTCTGAACATAAGTTTTTAAGTGGTGTTGATTTTATACATCTTAAGTTTACAATGAATTAGTACAAAGGAGTTAAATAACAAATTATAAAGAACTCCTGTAAAGAATTAATAAATCCTCATGTAAGAATCATGCATACTTTCTTAAAAGCATTTACTCTGATATGCAAAATTTAAGTAATGTAAAGAATTTTGATAACTTGTATGATTTTTACTTTTGTAGCTGTAGATTTATTTAATACTTTTTTAAATAATTTCAAATCAAAATTATTCTTATTAGTCTATAGATTTCTATCACTGATTTAAAAATATGTGTACATAATTTTAAATATATTAGCTAAAAATAATAGGTTGAATATTATTTCCTTCTTGAATGTTGGTTCCTCCTGGAAAACTTCTTGAAATTCCTAGAATTTGTTTCTTTAGAATTGGAACAAATCCTGTATTATATTTAACTGTTAAATTTCACTTTTACTTTATATCCTCTTGATTTTGCTATTGTAATTAAAGATTCGAAGCTTTCTTTTTTATATGCTATAAATATTTTTAGATAAAAAAGATAAAAAATTGATTGATGATATATAACTTTACAGGATTAAAATTGAACTTAAAATAATGTACTACAATGAAAAATTTATATCACAGGAATTATAATGATTTTAAAGCAATTATATTGCATAAAATTAACAATTGCACATTCACTGTTTGATGAACATATGAATCCTTTATCTACTGCTGTTACTTATTAGTATCTCCTTGCTAAAATATATTTCTAATTCTAAAATTTTGTGGATTCTATTTGTATTTTAATATCTGTATGTGATTTACGCACAAGAAAATACAAAGATATTTAATTTTAAGTGCACGTGAATTTAATATTTACTTTTGATTTAACATATGTTTTAATTCAATTTTACTCCTAAAAATGGTTTGACTATTAAGTAATTCTTGCTAAAATGAATTCAGTGAAATTTATAATAAACTTTATTATTTTATAATTTTAAAATATCCTAATTATTATTGGAGTAGGTCAAATTAAAAAACGAAATGTTTTCAAAAAGCTGTGTTGATTATTCTTACTTGAGATTTCAGGTAAATGTAAATCTTAGAAGCTGGTCATTTTTACATTCACATTTACTACTTTCTTGACAACCTGTGGTTATAGTCTGTAATGATATGCCAAAAAATATGGTAATTATTTTAGGCATATTGTACAATTTGAATCTGAGAACTCAGCATCTTACAATTCAGCAAGAATTTCCTCTACAAAATCTGTGCTAAATAGTATCAATTTCTGTAATCATGTATAATGTATATTTCTGCAGTTCTAATGATTATATCAAATCTGTTCTAATTTTCAGATCAATTACTTAATGTTCTTTAATTCATTGAAAGCTTGAAAATTTATGATTTGCAAAGAATGAAATTCAATTAACATACAAATAATCAGTTAATAGTATGCAAAATTATTAGTACAATAATGTATAAATAACTAAGTTTATAATACAAATGATTTTATGTCAGCAATTAATACAAATGATTTTATAATACAAATTGTTATAATACAAATGATTTTACATCAGCAGTTTCCTACTCTGTTCATTGCAGAATTTATTCTTTGAAACTGCTTCTGCTGTGAACCTGATAATTCCATTGAAAAGTTCTGAAAATCTTACTATTATAAATTTTCATTTTCACATTTTACTAACATATCACTGATATTTGTCAATTGAGGCCTTATAAAAGATTTAACTGTGAGAAAATTCTGGTATTAATTTGGATAAACAAATATGATACAATAGCATTATTCACCATTTGTATATTTTGTTGATTGTGGTGCTTAATTCAGCATTAGAATGCTTCCATTAGATAACTATTCATAAGTTTTATATTTGTTTCCTTTGTTATTACTAAAAAAACTTATTTCTAAATACTTATGTAAAACAAGTAATATTGAAACTAGTGTACACAAAGTCTTCTAATTTTTTAAAAGTCTTCACAAAGTCTTCTAATTTTGTTGTATTTTTCTCCAGATTCATTTTACAAAAACCATCCAGGATCTTAAAGCAATCATTTTAATTAACTTCAAAGGCTACTAGTATGCATCGAATAAGTGGCATAATATTAAAAATTACTTCTCATAGTGTGTGAATAACTGCCAGCTTAAAAAACGTAAGTTATTATTTTTCAATTAAAATTTTATACTTTTTTAATACTGTAACCTCACCTTTATTGAAATGTAATAATAGAACACTAACTGAAATAAATAGTTTTAGCTATTTAAACTCACTCTTTAAGTAACATTCGAAAGAAGTTATGACAGGCATTTATACATTACCTTGTTACTATTAATAATGTTTTTTTTATTGTAATTAATATATATGTTAAAATATGAGATTTTTATAAAGGTAATTGTATATTAATATATAAATCCAATAGAGGGTAAAACTAACTTGACTATTTGCTGATCTAAATTTTCTATGTAACTTAAAATTATTCATGGAATCGCTGACTAATGAAAAGTATAACTTCTATGAAATCCACAATATTTTTATGCAAGTTATTGCACCATATTGCAGAATACTATCATAGTAATAGTATATTCATGTAATATTTATGATATTATCATTATCTGGGTTAAATATTAATATTTAACTTTGTTATGATTTCTCTTTAAATGAATCATTTATTAAATAAATGGTTTCAAAATTCCTTATAATTATATTTGTTCTTTGCTGTCTAGTTTATAACTTAGCTTTTGAGAGAAAGTGAAAGAGTAATACTTGTCTTACGAAAACTGTAATAGCATGTAATAATATGCATATAATAGCCTGTTACAACTATTATGCTAAATGAAGTTAAAACGATTTTAAAAATAGAGAATATATAATGTTGGATTTATTGGAACGTGTAAGTTAACAGTTGATATTGTAGATAAAGCTGTCTGTGATAATTCTGATTTAAAATTAAAGTGTGAACTGAATAATGAATTTTGTAAATTGGAAGAAAAAATGAAATTTTGTAAACAATGAAAATAATTAATGTGAAGAATGTTTTTTATGAGAAAAGTTTTAAGTGATTGATTTAATTGATACATAAATTGATGAAATGAGAAAATTGTGCAATATCGTTAATTAGGAATATAGAAATATTTATATTTGTTTTGAGTTTGTGTAGTTTTAGAGGGAATTATATTCATAAGTATTAGTATTAATGATTTGTGGGCTGTTTTAAAACAATTCATTTATAATGAATATACTTTTTAGCGATATATCTTTGAATTCTAAGAAAAACCCTTTAGTATAAAATTAGTATTTATTTTATTCCCACATTTAGAAATCACAATTTATCATTAAATTTTAAATTCAAAATTGTGTAAGAACTTTCTATTTGAAGGATAAAAATATTGTTTTATTCAGTACTAAGTACCGAGAATCAATTATTTAAAATGTTTAATTATTTTTTTTAAACTTAATCTAGAATTTAAAAATATATTTCATTATAGGATCTATTTGCTTGGAATTTTCTATTTTAAACCTTACGATGCATTCCACATAAATCTTCAGATTTATGTGGAATGCTTTACATATTTAGTGACATTTTAGTCTTCTAGACAATAGATTCTAAATATCATGCCTTAAATCATTTGAAATATGTGTTAATTATTTTCTTTTATTCCTATTGCTCACATATAAAATTATAAATAAAATATAAGGAGCTTTATTTTTTAATTCCTTTTTATTTGGTTCAAATTTCATTTGTCAAGTTCCACAAGTACTATAAATATCATCATTTTAAAATGGAAATAAATATTTAAATGAAAAAATAATCTTCAAATTATACAATAGTTTTGAATAATTCAAACTTTGTTTTTATGAATTAACCCTTAATTTAAATTTTCTTTATCTTTATAAAAGACTTTTCTACAAATTTATTTTTAAAGTTCTTCAAAATGCGCATTTTATGTTTCATAAAATTATTAAACTACAGTGTTTTCTTCCAAATATTAGGTTATAATAATTTATCTGATATTCTACCTAAGTTTTCTCCCTACAGCTCGCTGTCTCTTTCTTTTATCTGCTTTAAACCTCTGTTATTTAGTTACATAAATATGAATCAATTACATTATTTTCATATCATATTGTCATTTTTATTTGATTTATGATGATGGTGATACCATTTAAGTATAACTACCCTTAATACTGAAAAATAAAATCAGTGATTAATGCGAAAATAATAATAATAATAATAAATCTCTATATATTTTAAAACTACAAAACAGTAAAACAAAAATTTTGGGAGAATAGGAATGACAAAAAATATTTTTAGTGTTATACAGTCCAGATCTTGATTATAGAGTACTGAAGTTATTCAAGAAAGTGCTTGAATAAGACCTTTGCCTATCTCATTTTTACAAAGACTAAAAAGTTTGCTTTTTAGTAAGAAGCACAACAAGTGCATAACATTAAACTGCTGAATGAAATTTCTTTTGAATTTGTGAATGCTTTTTGGGCAATCTTTAGCTGTCCATAATAATTTTGAAAAAGCACTGTTTATGAGTGCATTTAAAAATAGATAGTTTTCTAATTTTTAAATGGATGCTCAGAAACTATCTCATTTCAAAATTAGATGTGCTTTAATTTGTATTGACTTATCAAAAACTTCTTGAACGGATAAATTAGCTAGCAGCTAAATAGTGAATTCTTTAGCCTTTGATTTAACAGTTTATCAATTCAAATTCTAATTTTGATATGATGTTTGTTATGGTATAGAATCCATTTTAAACTTTAAATCCAGGTTTAATTGGCCATTGTGTATAAAAAATGACCTTTCTGTAAAAAACCTATGGATAAGTATATTTTATAAATGTAAGCATGAGAAAACATTTGCATCTAAAAATGAACAATACAGTTAATAAATTTAGAAACAGTCTATGATACATTATTAGTTTTTACCATGTGAAGGATATTACATTGTTAATAATTGTAAAATTGAATAATTTGTGTTATTTTAAGACTATGAAATGAAAATCTTTGGGTTATGAATTTAATATACTATCTAGAATAACTAGTGGTTTGAAAATTTGCTTTTAATATTATTTAAAGAAATTTGAAAAAAGATTCTGTATATTCTTTTCATTTTCTTAGATTGTTTTTCTTTTCTGGAACATATTACTTTTCTTTAATGAAATTAAACATAATGCAAGTTGTTCAGTCAGTAAACCCAATAATAATATTGACTGACTTGATTTTAAAGCTATAGATATTATCAGTAGAAAGTCTTATTTTATGATTCACTAGTTACAAAGTTTGTTTATGTAGTAATAAATGGCTGTGGGTCTAAGTTCATTCGAGCAGTATATTTGTGAAAGTCAACTGTATTATTTTTGCTTCAAATGGATATTTTGTGAAAGAAAAGGAGAGTTTTCCAAATATTAAAATACTTTTCCAGAATACAGTGCATCTTATAGAGTTCATTAAAAAATTCAGTCCAGTTTGAAAATATATAAAATCTCCTGTTCAGTAAACACCTAATAATTAGATTAGAAATCCCTGATTTTATTAAAAATTTATAAAATGTAATTTATCTATTTGACAACAGTTTTATTTTTTCAAGCCTTATGAAAACATATTATTTAATTTCTTAAATTATTAAAAATTTCTTTTGATCTTTTTAGCTTTTAATTATATCTAAATTTGTTTACTGTTTTTTACTTTACATTTAACTTTAATGTAAAATAAAATATGCAATAAATAAAACTTTGAAATAAAAGTTTTCCTTTCTGTGGAAACATTTTTGCTTATCATTTGCATTGTTTATCTCTTCATTAGTTTTTAAAATAAACTATTTGTAAAATTGTCGAACTTTACTAGGCTAATAATTAAGACTAGACTAATTAAATTAGACTATTTTTTAAATTGTTTAATTGTATTGTATAATAGTATTGTTTACTGAAAATAAATTAATTTGTCCAATGGAATTACTTTTCTTTAATCCAGTAAATTCATAAAACTATGAGATACCTATATATATTGGAAAAAGTTTACAGTTTTCACATATATTTTTTTCCAGTTTTTCTTTTTCAAACTAACTTACATTCAACCAAACAATAATTTTAATTTCATTAATTTTTAAGGAAGTGCATGCATTAAAAATTGTATTAATGAACTTTCAATGTTTGTGTTCTTTTAAAACTAACATTTTTGTACAGTCGAAAAACCTTTATTATAAGAAGAGCTTTTGATTTTACTCCTCTGAAAAGTGCCATCTATGGGATTTCCAAAACTTTTTATGCAATAATATGAAGTATAATTTGTTACACATTATCAGTATGTAAATGAAATCGAAAATTTGTTTAGTCAGAAAGGAGTTCTATAAATTTCAACTGTAACAGTGGAAATGTTAAACAGATTTTTTGCTGTAACAAACAAGAATTTAAAACCATGGAAATATTTTAAGTCACATTTTAAAAAAACCAAATTCTGAAGAATAGTAGTTTTGAAATAAAAAAAGAAAATTACAAGTTATATATATATATATTCTTACAAGTGTTGTTGTAATGCTATAGAACTGAACATTATAAAATATAAAAATTTAACCTTTTTAACATAATTTAAATGTTTGACCATTCCATTTTTATTTGGGCGTTTTGTTTCCATTCAGAATGCCACAATTTAATAGTTTTACTGTCACAAATTTTGGAAGTTTTTTTTGCTCATTCCAATTAATCATTATATGAACATATTGCAATTAAAATAAGCTAAGCAAGCCGTTAATTTTTATTATTGATTAATTGCGTTAAACTAAACTAAACTCAGTGGAAAATCAGCCTATAGGGGCCAAAGCTTACAATACTCTTATGTTTTCATGACCAAGGGCTTTGGGCGGGGCGAAGCATGTCTCAGTTAGGTGGTCAGTCTAAGGCAAAAACCCAGTATTTAGTTCCCAAGCATGCTTGGTACTCAGTTTTATTGACCCACTAAAGGAGTGAAAAGCTGAGGACCGAACCTTGGACTTGTGGCTTGAAAATACAAAATGCTACCACTGCACCAGTGGACTTCAGATTGTATTAATAAATATCCTTAATTTCATAGTTATTTAGATGTGTGTATTTACTGATAAATTTTATAATTTAATGGCTTACATGTGTATATATTAATAAATTGATTAGCCTTTTGTATGATCAATAATTAATGATTAGCATAGATGTTTCCATTTATAACTATTATTATATATTTATTGATGAAGAAATTTTATATATTTTCCATTATATATTGTCTCTATCTGAATTCACAATTTTATCTTCTGTTTCTAGCAATATATTATGGATAATTCAGTGATAGCTAAAAGTGGCTGGCTTTCACGACAAGGTATGATATTTTTTATACTGTTACACTATTTTATATATTGATAGTTATTTTTCTTGCCTTTTTTCATTGCTTTTTTTGTGCGATGAAAATAAAATATTATGTCTTTGATTCAATTATTAAAATAAGAATAAAAGAAATGTGGTCATTAATCATACTAAGATTATTTCCATCAATTCATAAAATTAAAGATAATATATATGTGTGTTTCATTTTATCTATATATTTCAACTTTTAAACTTGTTTTAATGAAGCCTTTACTTTATTTCCTAAAATAAACATTAAATGGATTACATTAATGAAGGTTTTTTGGAAGAATTATGTACGAAATTATATGTATATCTCTGTTTCTTTAGGTATAAATTAATAGTGTTATCAAAATAGACTGAATTTTTTCAACCATTTATCGGGTGTAAATGGTGCCAAATTAATTATTTTTTTCATTTAAGTTGCAGAAAGGCAGACATATAGCTCCCAAATGTTTATATAAAAGTGAAATGTCATTGTTTATTTTTATCTTGAAATAGAAGCTGATTAACAAATTGAATATATTGCAGCAGAAAATAGTTAAAATAAATTAGTTTCTTTGAATTGAATGTCATGCAGAGATTTTTTAAAAAGATTGAAAATTATGTCTGATTTCTGAAAATTTTATAAATATTGCAAATTTTATTTAATTATTGTAATCAAGATATCTTAATTCTGCTTTTTATTTTTTCATAGAGCTAGAAAATATTTGAATTTTAATATTATAATTTAATATATTTTGCACATGTTTATGAGTATTAAAAAATGAAAAATATGATATCTAACTATTTTTTCATGAAATTAATTTCTTTTATCTGCATTTTTGTTTTAAGTTTATATTTCAGTTTAACTAGTTTTGATATTTTTGTGACTATCTTTATCTCTACTTTTACTTTCTTACCTACAAATGTAAAAAAATTATACTATCGCTTTATCAGGTAAATCTTTTCTAATGATATATATATATATATATATATATATATATATATATATATATATATATATATATATATATATATATATATATATTCTTACTTAGTTATTTCACCTTAGTTCTATGACTTTAAAATAATATATAGCTCAGATAATTCTCATCTAAACATTCTTTACTAAATATGATAGAAATGATTATGCTATGAAATAGTAGATCTTAATAAAACGAAAAGAGTTTTTTGTTTTATAATTTTAAAATTTTCAATGAAATTATTAAAAAAAAAACAAATTGATTATTAGCTTTTAATGTTACCATTAGATGGCATCCCAATCTATATTAGATTTTATTTATAACTGCTGTCTAAAATAAAGATCTAGCTCGGCCACCATAGTTTCATGATAATCGAGTTCAGTCAGGATTGGATGCAATATGTATATTTATGTGTCTTAAAGTGAACTGAAGAGTTATCACTAATAAGATCATTCATGGGGTGATATTAGTAGGATGATTTTCATTGATTCTTCTTTTTGTTTCTGTCTTATATTGTATAAAATTCACTGAATATTTGATATTTAAATGTAAAATTTTTTTACTTAAAATAAACTTTTCTTGGTGAAAATTTCATATAGTTTCTGTAAAATGTGATGAATTTGATTGCTTATCAATGAAATAAAGCCGGAAATAAATTCTTTAATATGCCTCGTAGAAAGTACCTTTTCATTGACCAGTGGACTCTTGAAATACCATACAGACATTGGCTTTTGCGTAATTTAGAAGAAAAAGGGGATTTCAAATTTTATAAAGAATTTAAATCATTATAAGTAACTTTAAGATTTCAAGAATGTATTAATGAAAAATTTGATTCTATTGAAGACCGTATAGATACTTTTTATTCTAAATTATTCTCAAATAGACAAAATTATTTTCTCTTATGGAAAGTAATTAATCTGCTTTTACTACTTTATTGTAATCATGCATTATTGAATGTGGGTTTTCTAGGAACAAAAAATTTTATGATAGAAAATTTAAATAAACATTCACAATTGTGTACTAAGTACATTATTGATGATCACATCCAACACAGGTGGTGTCATAAACATAGGAATAGGATAATTAACAAAGACCTACTTAGTTTTGCAACTGATGCCATTTGAAAGTATAAATTGTTGTTAAATTAATTAAAACAGAAAAAAACAGATGGAAAGCAAAAAGCACTTTTTGAAAAAAATTATAAACTGAAAATCAAAATGAAGTGTTAGGAAGATGACATATATGAAATTTAAAAATGTACAAGAGAAATTACTGGGGAAGCTGAAAAAATTAGTAAATTGACATTAATTAGAGAATCAAACACTTGTTTCTGTGGTGCTTTGGAGAAGCAATAGTTACTATTTAGTATGAATAATGATTTAAAAATAGAAGATTTAGAGATCAGAAGTTAACATTTTCTAATAGCAATATTGTATATGTATAAATAACTAAGAAATATGAAAATCTATTGAATGAATGATTAAAGTAGAAGAAAAGTCTTGTATATGAATGTGAAATTGTATGGTTTTAAAAGATTTTAAAAGAGAACAGAAGAGAAATTTAGAATTGCTATATTGAGTAATAATTCGAAAAAAGTTACATCCTAGAAACTTTATGTAATAGTTGCATTTATTTTGTTTTGGGTATATTTATTTGAAAAGAGATTGTTATACACATCTCATATTCTCAATAAATTAATGCATAAAAATCTAATGAAAATGTTTAAAAACTCTAAAAACTACCCATAAGCTTATACAGTGTATAATTCAGTAATGTACAGAATATTGATTATTAAACAAATTATTTTCTTTTATACCTGTAAGTTCATTGATGGCTTTTGAAATGATCATGAAATGTAATTCTGTATCTAATCAAATGTAATATATAATTTAAAAATATAACTTAAAAAATTATCTCTGATATAGAAAAAATTTAAAAAATTTCAAAATATTAAATTATCCACTTTACAAACTTCAACTGTAATCAAATATAAACAAATTACTAATTTAATGCTTCAAGGGTTGCTAGCACACAAAACAAATTTTATGCATGTACATTAATTTAACGTTCGTTATATCATAAAGTGAAAGTTACATTATACAAACACATTCTGAGGCAGTAAGCCAGTTTGGTGTATTTTATTGCTTGCACTGACTTGTAGTCTTTAGCATATTTTTTTAGGTATTTTAGAAGTTAAGAAATTCATGTTTGTAAAAGTTTATGCTAGTTAATAGTTTTTGATTTCTCTAATTTTTAAAAACAGCATGAAATGAAGAAAAATTAAAAAATATTCTTATCTGTACTTCAAAAGAGAATAAGTCATAAATATTCCATTCAAATTTAAAATGAAATGTATATGGCTGAGAGACTTGTTGATTTGAGATAGAATTGTTTTGTATTATTATCAATAATCTTTGGGGATTAAGCCTGTGAACATTCTTTTGTTTGCATGTTTGATTTCTTTTTGTTTTGAATGATGTAATTTTCATTTGATTTTTCTCAAGTCTAATTATTATGAATTTTATTATAGTTTTTAAAGAAATAGTCTGAAAAATTTTAAATCAATAAAAAAATGGTTCGATTAATATCTGAAATATCTAGGACAGCAAATTATCTATTATGTAAAATAAAGTATTTAAAAGATTTATCTCATATAAAATAAAACATTTGAAGGATTACTTTCTTCACTTAAAAAAGGAATAACATTAGCATCCAATTCAAATAACCAAGTAGAATTAGCAATGATAAATCAAATTATTATCCAATTCATATTGCTATTTTAAACATGTTTTTAGAATTGGAATATAAATAAACCATTATATATTTTCATTATTTTGTTTAACTGTAAAAGATATTTACAGCAACACTTTTAAAGAAGTGGAAAAAGAATTGGGTTGAACTGTACAGAGATGGTCATTTAAAATATTATGAAAATGAGTGTAGTCCTAATGCTGAAGATATTATTTTTATGCCTACAGAATGTCTAGCTATAAAAGTGGGATTACAGGTAATTCATGTTTATTGTATACTTAATATAATTATGATAATTTTAACTTGTTTCTTTATTACATAATTTTTCTAAAGCTTGCAAATTACTAACATATTTATAATACAGGGTGACAACTTTATCCTGTAAACAAAAAAAAATATTATCTTAAACTAAAAACATGAACTTTAATTTCAAACAACCAACTTTACTAAAGTCATTTGTTACTTAGATATAACATTTAAGTATTTTCAAAATGGCCCCCTTGGGCATCAATACAGAGTTTTAAATGTCATGTAAAATTTTCTGCAATGGGCCACAGCTCTTCAGGCGTTAATTTACCCCATTTCTTAAGAATAGCTTTTTGGCATTGAAAACTTAGATGTGGCTTAGAGCATACTCTTGATTGCAGAATAAATCAAACACTATAGTCTGTTGGGTTTAAGTCAGGTGAATAGGGGAGGGCACATTCCCACTGGTATAAAATCTGGAAAATTTGCTTGACACCAATCTTGCATTGCTTTTGCTCTATGAGAAGGGGCAGAAATCTTGTTAAAGTGTTCAGATGCTCTTTTTAAGATGTTTTGGGGCCCAAGAAAGCAAAACCGATTGTAAAATCTTAATGCAGTACATGGTCTTGCTCATTTTAACACATTGATCTATGAAGACCAAAGGAGTTTTTCCACATTCTCAAATGCCTTCCCAGACCATAACTGACTGGTTTTTGCCCACATTCTACTCTTCTGGAAGTTCCAGGACGATCAGATTACCAGTAACGGTCATTTTGTCAATTATAGGATTATTCAAATGTGAAAAGTTTTTTATTCATGGAGATAAAATGCTTCCACATGCCTTTTATGGACTTTCGAAGGAAAGCTCAGCATCTTTGCAACTGTGTACGCTTGCTTATTTTGCTCGGTTACTTTCGGTTCTTTTCTTTAAGTTTATATGGCTTAAGTCCAAGTTCTTTTGCTATTTGTCTGATACTCTATTAACCCTTATTTCTTTAGCTATTTTTCTCATTGAATTTCTTGGATTTCAGTTAATTTGTTTCTTGAAAATTTTGCAAATTACATTTGAATTCACAATTCTTTTTTTTTTTTTTTTTTTTTTTTGAGATCTACCACCATTATGGCTAAGCTCCAAAAATCGTTGTATATTAGATGATACCATTTGTCTATGGATATTCAGCTTTCTGACAATCAGAATTTGCTTTAATCCAGCCTCAAATAAAGCAATTATTTGCCGTCAGTGTGGCATATTATTTCAAACAGGGAAATAAAAACTACTTATTTGTTTTTCCAACATTAAGAACTCTAAAGCAAATGAAATTATTATAAAAAGTGGTGAACATGAATTAAACCAATCAAAAGCAGTACAATTTTGCCTACGGTATAAAGTTGTCATGCTATAAAAAGATGATTGCATCACCTATATCAGAAATCTGTTTTCTAATTTTTGAATATCATTACAATTCAATTTCATTGGTAAGTATTTTATAATTACTTTTAATCATTTATATACTCATTAAAGAGTCTTTTTTAGGTAGAAGGTGTTCAGCCACCTGAAGGATATGGAATACAAAATTTGTTATCTGTTATTACTTCTACTGGAAAAACTTGGGTATTTTGTGGAGAATCATTAGATGATATGCGGTAAGAGTTTTATTTTTTAATAGTTTCTGCTTATTATAGTTGTGAAACTTTCCTAAGTGTGTCAGTTTTTATAAATTCTATTCATATCTGTTCAGCAGTTCTCAAGTTTAATTTTCACCTCAAGTATAGATGTTTCATTTAAAATTGTAGGTGCTGGGCAAATAAGCCTGGTTGAAAATGAGACTATAAAATGATGTATACCAAAAATATTTTTGGTGTTTTAGGCTGCAAGCTACTTTCTTGTGAGATGGCTTTTCGTGTAATGGGAATCTTCAGAGGATTTACTTTTTTTTTAAAGTAAATATGGGTGTCACAATTATGAGGTACCCCAATTCATATGATTCCCTTCATTATTTTCTTCTGTCCCTTTTCTTTCTACTTTTTCTTCCTCATCTCCCTTGTTGTGGTTTCTTCACAAGATGCTGAGAGCACCCTTTAGTATCTATTGCTGCCTTGTTGCTATAATCTTCTTCTTAGGTTTGCTGTGCATGGAGACCTTGAGCCCCAGTGGCTCAGTAGCTTCATTCCACTTCACATTAACATCAGCAAGGTGAAGTAGCATTTGCCATGAGCAATGGTTGGCAGGGTGACCACATTCACTCACTCACTGGTCTGCTGCAGTTTTGTGGGTTGAGGACACATCAATGTTAATATGTGATGTCCAAAGTCCTGCTGTTGTGTGGATGTGGAGAGGAGGGTTCCAGCACAGCTGTGACCTGATTACTTAACAGTAGTTCATAATTGCAAGGCACTTGGTGATGGGAAAGTATTCCAAGCCCTTTAACCTTAAGATACAATCTAGGGCCCGTCTGCATTGCTATGTATATATGTGTGGTGTGTACAGCATGGAGACCTGGCTATTGAGGCTTCTAAACACCAACACATTACTTTGACCTATGCTTCAGCTAAATGGCTGTGGGAGGTTCTCAGCACATCAATCAGTTTACATTGATCAAGCACTCAGAGATAGGCTGACTAACTTGATAATTGTGGAGGCCAATTCATTAATGTATTGAAAGCATATAGGGCCTGTGTAGCACTAGTACAATTATCCTATATCCTTTTATAAGGCTCCATGGTGTGTCATGCAGTCAAGCCCTTTAATAATCAACTTTTTTTGTGAAGTGCACTTCTAATTCCTTTTTCCCAATAGAGCAACAAATGGTGTGTGATCAAAAATATTTTGTCATTAAAAGAACAGAAAGCAATTCTGATAATGTTTCTCCTTTTTTATTGATAAGTGTATTTATTGGTAGAGTTGGGGAAATGCCAAAAATGTTTACAAGATAAAATTTGGGAATCTCTTGATTGAAATATTATCAGTTAAACATGCTGAAACTATTCTAAGACTGAACGGTCTTGGTAATATTGATGTTTCAGTGTCTACCCGTATTAAGTGTTAAAGAGTAATCTTGCTGACCAAAAAGTATATCATGTGTACCACATATCTATCAGGAGAATAGTCACAGTTATCAAAAGTAAACACTGCACACTCATGTTTGGGACTCCTACTCTACCCCAATATATAATCTGTTGCCTTACTGTTATCTAATTTGCACAGGCAGCCTTATATTCCAAACTATTTACATTGCTTTAAATATCAAGGTTTAAGACCTACAAAAATTACTTTTTAGGAGACTCTTACTTTCACCCATATGTTTCAGTTAGACATGACAGTAGTACAAGTCATTTTAAAGAAAAATATGTTGACTGCAGTTGTGAACATCTTTCTAACTCCCAATTTTGCCGAACATGGATGTTAGAAAAAAAATTATGTGAAAATAAAACTTATCTTACTCTGAAGCCATGCATGCGTTGTCTCAACAAGGTATTAGTTATTCCCAATTTGTCAAAAAAAATTCATGAAATCCTATAGTACCCAATCACAGATTGCTTAAGTCTTCTGATTGCAAAACTATCCTCAAATATTTCTAAAACAAATGTCTCTCCTATTCTTAAACATATTTCTTCAAGAAGAATGCTTTTGTTGTAATATAAAATTTTCAATGATATTGTTCAAAAACCAAATGAAATATTAGATCCTAACCTCTTGCCTGCCCCAGTGCTATCATAAAGCTAGACCCATGGCTTTGGAATGCAGTAAAATGTCCTTGAGATTGCTTACGACTGACCTACATATTTCAAAGAGAGGTCGATTTGGAGAGGGGAAAATTTCTTGCATTTGTCAAAGCATTTGATGTGTTTATTACTGTATTATAAAGACATTTTGTCTGTCTCTATCCCTTCATACATTTTGCTTACAAAAAGCTTTGTAAAATTTCAAAAGCAAATTATGCTGTCTGTTTTAACCAGTAAATACTTATCTCTACATTTTTAATGAGTTGAATTTCTGCAAATATTTTATGAATCAAAGTTAATCTATATTTATTTGAGATAAATCTAACAATCAATAAATGATAGATAATGTGTAATAAATTAATTGATAAATCTTTTATTTAAAGAATTTAGAAAGAATTATTTAAAGACTGTCTCATTTACCATGCTTATTGCAATTTTATCTTGACATAAGTGCAAGAAAATTTATTTATTTGGAAAACCATTTTATTTTTGATATACCATTAAATTCAGTTTTGGTTTCAGACACATTAGGTAAGTATTTTTCATAATTTATTTTTTCTATATTTAAATACACTTTTAAAGTTATTATAAATATAATGTTAAAGTTTCCCAAGATAATATCATTCTGTTAAACTCTAAATATTAATTTTTTTTTTTTTTTTTTTTTAATATTTACACATTTCTACAGGGCATGGCAATTGGCATTAGAGCAAGCCCGTTTATTTGGTGTAAGTAATTATTTCCTTATATCTATTTATATTTTTTAAATAAATATATCAAATTTGTGCACATTTTAGTTATGGTGTCTGATATCTACCTGTATATTTAGATGCATCCTCATTTATCTGGACATCCATCTGCTTATATGCCAGCATATAATCCAGGGTATCTTCCTCCATATAATGGTATGCATTGATATTATTTATTTAAAATGATTTATTTTTGATTCCCGAAAAAATTTTAAATATTTAAATGTTTGGTGTTATTTTGAGTAGAGAAAATACAAAAAAAAATTTACTCACTCTAAACAGTTTTTCAAATAAATTGACATTCTCTCTTGGCTGACTAAGGTGCTTAGAATAATTTTTTATTAATTAATTTACAGAAAAATTATTTTTTTAAAAAAAGTTTGACTTTTGTCTAATTTTTATTATATTTAAATAAATGTCTAGTAAATAAACTTTCATGACACATGGTATATTTTGAAAAATTTTTAAAATTCTGTTTTAGAATTTTTTTTTACCTGTTAATTTTATCACATGTCAAATATTTCATAGGTTTCAACTTTTGTTAATTTTAGCTACAGTTTATTTGAAATTTTTTTCACACACACACACATATATAGTACATATTTTCATAACATAATACCATTATGTAACTTATTTGAGTGAAAGTTCATGACACACACAAATTTATATTAATTTTTAAATTTAATTTTTGTTAAAGTTATCTAAACAAATTTATCATAGAGAGTAAATATCTAGAACAAATTTAAGATAACTGTGCAAATACACAAGAGATGATTCTTTAAAAAACTTTAGTACAAATACTAACTAAAATGATTACTTTAATAATTTTAAAAGTAGAGTATTCTCAAATCAACTTGTTTCTTGGTCTTGGATTCTAAAGCTTTTACGGGAACAAATAAAAAAAATTTTTTATTTGTTTTTGTAAAAGCTTTAAAATCTACAGGCAATGCCTTTTACTGAGTTTTGGGCTATAACATTTTAAGAAATGTTTCTTATCAGATAATGAATACAAGTTAAGAAACTGAGTTTTATTATTCATTTAATTTAAATTGATAATTTATTTCCATAAGTTTCATAATACTTGTGAATGAACTCGTAATACAAGTGGTTATGATAATGAAGCTTTATTTTTGAATGCAACTTCATTCAAAAACACATTTAATGTGTTTTATAAGTTTAGTATATAATAGAAATCAGTTTTTTTTTATAAATAGAAATTAATATATTATGGTATTATGTGATAGTTTTATTGAAGTACTGTAGGTCTTGGATTTTTTCAAAAGTAAGATATTGGTCCTCTTAAATTTTTAAGGAAGCTAAATCATAATTAATATGTCTATCTGAAGTAACTTTTAGAGATTTCAACATTTAAATTGTCTGAAGTCTTGACAGCATGCACATAACATGACAAGAGAAGTTTTATGAAAGAGACTAATGTGTATCATAATAAATTATGTCTAAAAAGCGAACAACTCAACAAAAGAGACCATGGAACTCAATCAGCACCTGGATTCTCTAGGGGAAACATTTACAGTTTGCAAGCAACTTCATGAACAGAACATTTACCCAGACCACAGTTCACAAACTAATTGTCACTGATGTTCGTACAAAACGTTGTCCCCAGTGATGTCACATTTGTAAAACCTGCCAGATACATAAGTGGAAAAAAGTTCAGAACAGAATGCTGGATACATAACTACTAAAGTAAGAGATTGCTTTTCACGTGTCTTTACAACAAGACAAGTGCGCTTTGTGAAGACTCCTACTGTCAAGTTAAGAAGTAGATTTGTTGTGATGTGTCATGATTTTTTACTAAACTAATCATCTTTGAAAGGAAGGATCATCGGGGAAAATTCAGAGAAATTCTAGCTGATGAGGTTGACCTTATGATGCAATATTTATCTTCCAATTAGGATAAGCAGTGAAACCTTTGAGGAACGAGAGGATGAAATCAAACATCTACTTTGGCCTGCAGTCACACAAAATCTGTATAATAGAACTGTTATGTTTTATTTTAGGATATTCAGTATGGAATTAATATCCTGGATAACATCTCTTCAAGAACTTTTTCGATATCTTCATGAAATAGGTTGCTGTTGCACCAGTATACTTCCTTGTATCTAGTCCTTAGATAGTCTCTACCAGTTTGTGGAAGCAGCTGGGATTATATGTTCGTAATTTAAAGTCAGGGATCAACCAGAAGACTCTAATACATGACTGGTTACCCACAGAGGTATAATTTCATTTGGAGGGCATTGCAACCATAATCTATTTAATGTTCCCCAGCACCTTTTAGTTAACAAAATTGGACAATGGACCTTCAGTTAAGCAGGGTTTCAAACTAACCATCTTTACAATAACGAGAGTGATGTCCTAACCAACCAGGCCACCACAGCCTCTCCATGAAGAACATACAGTATTCCTTTAAGCAGTATCCATCTCTTGTATGAATCAATATCTAGGGAGATCCAAACTGTGTTACATACCAAAGGCAGTTCTACATCACATGTACTAATATTAAGGATTCTTTATAAATCTCCGGTTTTCCATTATTTTGATAACCACTTATATGTTATTCAGTGTCTCTAATGTTATCGATGTTTTAAAAAAATGATTTCGTAATTTAAAGAATAATTTTTCGTTTCTTATATTTTCTCATAATTTTTGTTTACTTAACATAGTCTATTATCCATCATTAAATATATTTTTATTTCATAATCTGATGGGATTTTTTTTGTTCTATCTCTTTATATCTAATTTAATTTTTTACAGTTATAATAAATTATTTATTTCAATTTTTTTTACATAGCATGTCTGTGGTGAATTGTTCTGAATAATGATGTGACAAATATTAAAGCATTCATTGGCACCTTTGTGATATTGATGGGATTTCAAGCGAATAACTTTTCATCATTAAAATGTAAAAGCTTATTAATATAACTTTGAAATACTCGTCATCGTTTCTAAGGGAAATATGGAATTAATATTACCATAATTTTAAGAGATATTTAGCTTTGTTTAAATCCCAAGAAATAGAAGTAATCGATGTCTTTGCCTCTAATTATTATTGCTTTTTATTCAAACTAAATTGCCAAATCTATATCAATTTGTAATTTGAATTATAATCTCTTAAGAATAATTAGCTTTTTGTAGTTATTTGTAAAATTTAAATTTTAATGATTCTTATTATTTTTTAAATGCTCAATTTTAAACCTTCAAAGACTTTAAATTCTGATTTTGAGTTACATTTGGTTTAGAGCTATCTGACTTTGATTGATAGTTAACAAATATATTTATGTCAATAGTTGTGCATTATTTATTATGTATTCCAGAAAGTCAATTGTTGAAACTTTCATTTACTTAATAAATATATTTTTTTAACTGTCTTAATTTAAACTTTTATCTATTTGACATCTTTGGTTAGTAAAGATAAGTTTACAAAATGATATTTTTGATTTTTTTAAATATTGTCAGCCCTTTTATGTGTCCTGTTCATACAAAATGGTTGGAAATGATTGGTTGTATCACTGTTATTTTACTGCTAAAATTCCTGAGTTTTCGAATTAATTTATCTTTGTTGCCTTCATTTTTATTATTTGTTTATTCAGTTGTCTTTCCATATGTGATTTTTGTTGAGATTTGGAATACACTTTAAATTATAGGTATATATCAAATTAAGCCTCATTTAAAAAAAAAAATAATAAATTAGTTTCAGAGCAACGAATCAGCCAACTGACATTATATGTGGTATAACTATTCTTGTGCAACAATCTCTTTCCTTTATACTTTTTGTCTTTATTTTTTCTCCGCTATGTGACTTTCATATTAATCTTGTGAATTGAAATGATGTTAAAAATCCAATTGTTGAAATTTTCTTTGGGTAATTTTTGACATTCTTAACATCTTTATGAATCCATGTAAATCTTATGAATCACTTATCCAAAGGAATCTAAATTTTATGAATATTCTTGTTAAGACTCGTTCTTAAAATTAAATAAAAATTATTAATTACTTGTTTAAAATTTTACTAAATGTGATGTCTTTAGTAAGTGATAAAAATTGCTTTAACCAACCAGAAATTTATCAGTTATGAGTTTAGAAGTTCTCTAAAATTATAAAAGTAATTACCATGAAAATTTATTTTCAGCTCACAACTTCATGTGGTTCAATTTAATTTTTTGAAAAGTTTACTGAAAATCTTATTTCACATGGACAACAAGCTTTTCTCTGACCATTGTTAGAAAACAATCTTTTATCCCAAATTTTTGTCAACATTGAGATAAAAAATAGCTTTGAGTTTGTGCAAGAAAGGAGTACTTTTTTATACAAAACAGAAATTTACTATATGGAATCATTGAAACATAAATGAAGTTCATACTAATTCTGTTGTTAAATATTTTAAAGTTTGGAAACCAAATATGTTAACACTGAAAAATTCATTAATGGGATTTTTATGTTTTACCTGATTGATGTTGTGCAGTTTATTTTTTTATTTGTAAACTGGTAAATAAAAAATATTGTACTTTAAAATATTTCCTGAATCAGGGGTGAATTAATATTCTTTCTTTGGAGCCTTTTTTGGAATAAACAGTATGGAACTTAAAGTCCCTAAATTTCAATCAAATAAATTATCATTGTACTTTTATTAGAGTTTACTATGTAAAGTATGTGATTTCACGAGGATTCTTTGTAAGTCTTATCTATATGCGCAAGAGACATTTTCCTACCCGAGGACAGATTTTTATCTTTTCAAAATTTAAGAAATAAATTTTTTATACAAAAATTTAGTCTTAAAGCAATAATGTATAATTAGTCAACTTCCACAATTATTCTCTAAACAAAATTCTAAAATTTCTTAGCCAGCAATAATTAAAAATCATTCTATTAAAGCATCTCATAAGTGTTTGATTAGATTTGTTCATCATCCTCTGGAAATAACTGTAGTGAGATACTATAAATATGCATTGAGGTTATCCTTTGAAATTTGTTAAATGTAATATAATTGGTAGATGCCTACTACTTAAGCTTACTGTGTTCTAGTGATAGAATTAGGCTTTTTGGAATGAAAGTTTCCACGTTCAATGTTAGCTTTGTTGAATAGCAAAAAAATGGGTGTTGCATTTCTACTTTCAATACTTAAGCTTACTGTGTTCTAGTGATAGAATTAGGCTTTTTGGAATGAAAGTTTCCACTTTCAATGTTAGCTTTGTTGAATAGCAAAAAAATGGGTGTTGCATTTCTACTTTCAATATTCATGACCGTCTATTTGGATACTTAAGAGTTTTTTGGATTTCTTTCCACGCATAGTGTGAACCTGGTTTACTATGAATGAAAAGTACTCTGGAAAGGCAAAAACATGGTGCATGCTCAAATGCTCTATTACCACTTTTGGCTACTAAACAGTCTGCTACACTGTCAAATAGGCTACTACTATTAAAATAGCAGCTATAAAAAATAAGTTTGAAATTGAGATTATAAACATGCATGTCTTTTTTTTCCATGGCTGTTTGAATATTTAATCAGTATTAACTTATAAAACATGCTTTGTCAGCTTAAAAACTAATTTAAATTGTTAATTTTTTTGGTGTTACTTAGAAAAACAAATATGGTCAAGTATAATCAAAAGACAATGCTATTGAATAATTATCCAATTAATGGATGCTGTCAAATATTCATCACTTGTGGAGCAACTATTGAACTGGACTTTTTTATCTAACTGAGTAACCAGCCAAACATCTCCAGTTCTTAATTTTAATGATTTTACAATACTCCTTTACTGGATCTATACATCAAAGTCTACCTTTTATTTTTTTCTTAAATTTTTATAACACTGTACCCTCAAACATAAAAAAAAGTTAGTTTAGATTTCTTTTATATTAATTAAAAATCAAATGAGTTAAAAAAAAATAAAAAAACATTAGAATAATTTGTGATCTTATACTTTCAAAATAATGACAGTGTTAAGGGCTCCTGAAACCACTCTTTTGAATGATTTTTATTTTAGAACTGATAATACTTTTGTTTAAAATGCATTTAATAAAGTAGGAAAAATTTTTGAAATTTGCTGCAAATTAAAAAAAAAATTATTATGCTTGGTATGATTTAGGTATCAAAATTATTTTTTTGAACTCTGTCTTAAAATATATTTCCGTCTTGGTAGTTTAGGTAATCTGGGTCTCACATGTATATAAAAATAAGTTCTTAATACTAGCTTGATTGTAAAGTGAAACTTAATGTTACCACTAGAGGGCATCCCAAATGATATTAGTTTGTATTCATAACTGATGACTAAAATAAAAATCCAGTTAAGCCACAATAATTTCATTTATGTTCCAGTTCATTTAGGAGGGAATGTAGTTTTAGATTTATTTGTGTGAAGTGAAGAGTAATCACCAATAAGATCTTCATACTGTGCAATCACCTTCTTCAATGGGATGATTTTAATTGATTCTTTTTCTATTTGTTTCAGTCTTTTGTATTATTTAAAATATATGTTCCACATCTTCCTTAGTGAAAATCGGATATAATTTCAGTGAAAAAGAATGAATTTGTTTGTATATCAATGAAATTAATTAATATGTCTTGTGGAAAATGTCTTTTCAATGACCAACAGACTCTGTAAAAACCTTTACACAAAAGAAAAAGACTGTCTTTTGTGTAATTCAGAAAAAAAAGATTACATAATTTTGTAAAAGAGTCTAAAATCATAACAACCAACTAAAAATGTTCAAGATTGTATTGTTGAGAATTTGATCATATTGAAGACAAAATTGATACTTTTTATCTTAAATAACTCTCAAATAGTCAAAATTATTGCACATATGAAAAGTAGTTAATTTGCTTTCATTACTCTCTTTATCTCAATAGTCTGTTGAACATGGGTTTTCTGTGAACAAAAATTTGATGGTAGAAAGTTTAAATAATTAATTAACTCTGGCTAAGCTCACAGATCAAAGTTAGGAGGTAAGAGGCGAGTTTGGTTAATGGACAAGTTGCAGCTGTTTTTTCTTGTTAACTTTCTTGTTTTTGTTTATCTTTACTCTTATCTTTTTTGCTGTAACTGTTCATAATCTGTCATTAGAAATAAAAGAAATCAATTGTTGTTAAATATATCATTCATGATAATGTCCAAGACATAGGAGGTGTCAACAATATAATAAATAGAAAAGAGCTTCTTAGTTTTACTGTTGGTGTCAGGCAAAAGTATAAATTATATTTAGATGAATTAAAACAACAAAAAAGCAAACGATAATAGAAGAAAAACAAAAACTTCTTAGAAAAAAATGATGAACTGAAAATCAAAATAAAGGATTAGCAAAATGACATATATGAACTTTAAAAATCTTCAATAGGAATTGCTGGGGAAGCCTGAAGAATCGTTACAACACCATTAATTTCAAAATCAAACACATGTCACTGTGGTGCTTTAGAGAAGCAACAGTTATTACTCATGACTTAAATACAAAAACTTTAGAAATGGGAGTTAACATTTCTTAGTATTAATATTGTATGTGTGTAAATAATTAATAAATGTTAAAATCTATTGAATGTTTAAAGAAGTAGAAAAGTTTAGAATATGGATGGGAAATATATGGTTTTAAAAGATTTTTAAAGCAAACAGAAGAAAAATTTAGATTTTTTTATTAAATAATAATAGAAAAAAGTCACATCCTGGAAACATTATCAAATAGATGTATTCATTTTGTTTTGAGTAAGTATATTTATTTGAATAGAGATTGTTGTATGTATCTTGAAATGCTCAATAAATTAATAAATAGAAATCTAATGAAAGTGCTTAAGAACTTTAAAAGTACCCATAAATTTAAGCAATGCATTAATCACTAATGTACAGAATATTGATTATTTAAACAAATTATTTTCTTTTATAGCTGTATGTTCATTTAAGGCTTTTCAAGTAATCATTAAATATAATTCTAACTTAAATAAAAAGCATTCTCATTAATTTTTGCAATAATTTATTATTTACTTAAAATAAATGAAAATGTTTTCATTTGTATAATTATATTCATATTTAATTAAGAGCAATTTTCATAAATTATTCAACATTAATATTGATACCTCCTTGAAAACTCCTGGAATTTGATTCTTGGAATTTATATTTAATTTAATCCCTTTTTATATTTAATCCCTGGATTTTTTAGCAGAGCTTGTGTACTTCAAATTATTACCATTATAACTAATTGATTAGTTGCTAGCATCAGAAGAATTGTTTTAAATCTTAAATATCTACTGTTAAATTGCTAATTAACATGAGAATTTACTGCAGAGTATACTAATTTGATTTTACTTTCATTTTAAATTTTGTTTTGACATTTTTTTCTTAATGTTAGATATTTTTCTAGATATAGATGCATAAACATAACCACTAGCTATTAATACAAAAATAATTACTGCATAAAATACAAACTAGTTGTGTTCATTGAATCATTATAAAAATCTTTGAAGGAATTAGTGCGCAATTCAGCAATTAGAAATGTTCCATTTGGGTTTCTGTATTCAAAGTGTTTTGTATGAATATTGGTATTGCACAACCATTTAAAAACACTTAAATAGTCTTTGATTTTTAAACGAAAAAATATAATAATCCATTTACTATATGTTTTGATAAGAAAAGTTTGTTAGATACTATATTACATTGGTTGTTTGATGTTTTGATTGAGGGTATTTGACTTCCAGAATGTACACCTTCTAGAACAATTGATGAAAGGAAAATGTGGCTGGATTTAATTTGTTGAGTAAGTTGCATGATCATGTTGTAGATGAAAAATTCTGGGGCATTAAAATATTCAAAATTCCTATTTATTGCATGTGTTTTCTTATAATTTTAACATCATTAATGTTCAGCTTGCATTCTAAAATCATTATATTAAACTTTTCAAGTATATTTTGTAGTCAAAGAGTTCTCAATATACATAGATGTATTTTTTTAATTCTGTATCAAAAAAACTAAATATAGGAAAACCAGTATTCTAACAGGTTTTAATACTGAAACTTTTTCAAACATACTCAGTTGAAGTTCTTCAACTTATACATCAAAACTATCAAACATGTGTTCACTATATTTCGCTGAAAATTGTTTCACATTTCAGATTAGTCACTTGCTTCTATATTATAGTATTGCAATTTTTATTATAGAAGTAGTAATAGAGTGTATGAAAATTATTTGCATGTGACAATATAAGATTAACATGCATGTTGAAGTTTTACTGTTTAATTTCATTCCTTCATTACATTTTGCATGTTAGTTGGTTTTTGATGCCCCTGCATATCAACATTATCATGCAGTTAATAATTTATTCTTTAGAAGTGATTTAAATTTATAAGAAATGTTGTAATAAATTCTTTTCTGATTATTAGGTGATACTTCAATTACTTTTTTGCCACAATATACATATTCGCCTCCTGCCTACTATGGCTACCCAGGACCTCAATACAGTAAGATTGAAATTTGCTCATTTGTTTTAAAAAATATTTGTTATGAAAACAATTTAACACTTCATGTTACTGTACTTATTGTGATGGTATATTAAAATTACTCCAAATCAATCTTTGTAGTTTTTGCAGTTATGTGGTAGTTTTCAGTTTTATTTTTTTGATCATAAAATTTCTGTTTATTCTTTTCTTAAATTTATATGTTGTGAAAATTTTTAAAGTTAAATTTTTTTTTGTTTTAATAACATTTTTTTTTATGTTTCATTTTTAAATTCGCCCAATAATAATCCTCTTTTCTACAATTTTAATAGTAATGTAGTGAATTTAAAATAAATTCAATTTTTATTTTCAAGAAAGGAAGTTAATATTTTTGAATTTATATACCATATGTATGTATCTATAAATCAAATAGTCAGTTATTTATATGACTAAAATAATATGTACATTGTGAGAAATTATAGTGTCTAAAAGTGTTCTATGGAAGTTCTTTTATAAATTCTAGAACTTTTTGTTTGAGTACTTTCTGTTATATTAGTAATAAACTAAAAGTTGAAATATTAATTTTTTTGTTAACCAAGGAATCAAATGAAAAAGTAATTTATTAAAAATATTTTGCCTCCCCTCGTTTCTTACTTTTTTAATCTGGTCAATTTATTCAGTCCATTTCTTGAGCTCTGGGGCATCTTGGCAATAGAGTCACATAAGTTAACTTTAAGCCCCCCTTGTAAATATAGATAATAATTATCTGTTTTTAAGTGTAATTTGCGCTTTATTCTCAATAAAATTTCAATAGTTTATTTATTATTATTCACTTTAATGACTCATCAATCATTAAACAGGAAGTTACAATTTTCATTGATTCTTTAATTAAGATTATAACTTTCATTTCAACGTTGTGAATAGTTATACTATTGTTAGAATTATTTGTTTAGAAATTACTGATAAAGTCAATGTCTTAGGGATATATTTTCACTCAATACACTGTTTAAGAAACTGAAGTTCTTACTATTCTATTCAGTAGAGAATACCTTAATATATACTTTTTTCTTGGAATTAAAAGTTGAGATCAAAATGTAATGATAATGTGTCATTGATTGTTAGTGTCAATGTATCAGTGAGTTTTTTCTTTTCTGTTAATAGTTTTTTTCTTTATCTGTGGGTATATGAGAAATATTTATCATTGTATTTATAATTTAACTTAAATTAATTAATATTTTATAATGTAAAAAATTTGCTTATTAATTTGAGAAATGGGCTGTAAATTTTATTTTAGCATCCAATTTTTAAACTAAAAGTTGTTACTAAGTATATGTTACTTGTTATATGAAAGATCAGTGGTATTTAAACTGTATGATTTATGTTCTTTGATCATTATTGTGCCAAAAGTATTTTCTTAATCTTTAAGGAAACAGCAAAGTGTATGATCAACAAATGGAAAATAATCAGTGTTTTAAAAGCTTGCTAGCAAATTTCAAATAATTGCCAGATTAACCAAAATCAAATTACATTTTTATTCCTAGATAGGTGATTTATAGAATTTCAGTTTCATGTGAATATTATGCATTTTGCAGTAATAAATAAAATAGCATAGCAAAAATAAATACCAAATTATAATGTTTTATTAAAACTGAAAGTATAAAATGTAAAATCGCACGGTCATATTATTTAGAGTATAAAGTTACATTCCAAAATTTATATTTCAAGAATGATGTTATACTTCTTCCTTTTTAAATGATTAATTTTCTATGATATACTGGTGTCATAGCTCTTACATAATTTTTGGCTGTGTTTTTAAATCATATATTTACTTAAATAATAAAATTGTTTATGGGTGTTGATAAACCTGGAAGCTATAAACATTTATCAAAATTATAAGCAGTCTCTTTAACTTCTCTACATGAGCATATAATCCATAATATATTTTTCAAAGTTGGCAATTTTGAAGACTTGTTTTTTAAGAAAATTTATAGGCGCCTCATTATATTAGGACTTTTGCTGAATCAATTACAATTATTAAATGCGTTTTTGTAGAAATTCAAATTTTTCAGTTGATATTTTTAAACACTTAGAAATTTTATATGAAAATTGACTTTTTAATTTAATTATTTTTTTAAAAACATTTACATTATTATAATTTTTAATATAAATTATCAGTTGTAAAAATATAACTATTAGTGTATTTGTATCTACAGGCTCTTGTCTAATCGTCATTCATTAATTAGCATCTTCTAGCATTAATGAGAAACATGTAAAAGCCTGGCATTTATTCTATAAAAATATATTAGTACATTTTATATTAAATTAACTTGGTATCTAATTTGATAGAAATTATTTCATGATATTTCAAGTTAATTTGACATAAATGTTATTTTTAAATCTCCTGAAATCTTGCTTCTATACATATGATAAACTAACAGTTCTGTCTATTTTCTATCAGATAATATTTGTTTTGTTGATGATAAAAAAATATTTTATGCTTATAAAAATAAATCCAATTTATATTAGACCAGTTTAATTTTAAACTTTTATGTGAGCATAAGGTTTTTAGTGTTGTTAATGTATCAATGCTTTTAGTGGCTCCAACTCCTGGGCAAACTGCTCTAGTTTATCACCCTGAAAGATATCGACCAGAAGGTGCTGATATGGCTATGGGTATGTTAGGAGGTGGTGCTGCTGTAGGATCCTTGATGTGGGGCCCATTACTTTGGTGGTGAAATGATAAAGAGCCTACTAACATGCTATGTCGCCTTTTTCAGTATGCATTTTGTATATTGTACTTTGAAATTTAAGGCATAAATAACAAAAAATCTTTTAGACTGTTAATTTTTTGTGTAGCTATGTTTAAGCCAATATGTGTATTGATATATGTATTTATTATATAACATTTTTTTATAAATTATTTGTAAGTACTGTGTAAGATATGAAGATTAAATTAATCTTTTTGCTTCTAGTCTTAAATTTCTGTGATTAGTAAAGTTTTATTTGTTTAATTTTTGTGTGTTAGTCATGTCTGTACTACATAGCTATAATTAAGAAAATACATTCTAGTTTGACTCCTTAATTTATGCTATTTTCTTCAGTTTCATAATTCTATCTTTTACTTAAAGCAAGAAATGCAGCTATTTTAAGTATTATTGTATATTCTTTATTTTTGTAAAACAAAATGTTTGAATAAGTATTAAATTTTTAGTATGCTTCTTATAAAGTAAATACTTAAACTTTTAGTGTTGCAATGTATTTAAGATTATAAATGTTTAAAAATACATATTTATTTATGTGAATTTTGTATTTAAAACTATTATTTTACTGTGCTTGTAAAGTAGAAATTATGAAAAAATTAAAAAGGTTTTGAGAAAAAATATTGTATTTGTATGTATATTTCCAACTTATGATATTACAAGAATTCGTTAATCAAACAATGCTCAAAATATGTTACATTCTCCTTGCTATTCTTATATGCAATTATTGTAATAACTGCAGTTATTGAGCTTTTTATTTAAGAATTCATTTTGAGGTTATATTTTATGCATTTATATCCAGAGGTATAGTTTTATTATTTAGTGAAAACTCAATTTCAACTTTATTTATATCTGTATTATGTATCATGTTTCTTTTGTGAGTGAAAGTGCCATCATAATGAAGAAAGCCTAGCTGCAAAACAAAATTTCGACATTAGATAAAAATTTTATTCTTATATCTAGAAAATGCATTGCTTTTAAACATTTTTTTATTCTCTGAAATTAGTAAATATTTATTGAAAAATTTCATGCTTTAAAACATACTCAATATTTAACATAATTATAAATATTGTTAGAGTGAAGAAAATGTTTTAAAAACATATATATTGAAATAATTTAGAGTTATGGCATTTTAACCTTTATTATGTGTATGTGACAAAGAAATATTAGTCTATTCTTAAGTTTATTCGATTTTTTATTAATTTTATTCAAATGTAATTAGGTATGTAAGCATTCAAATAACTGACAAAAAGTATTTATGATAAAATATTGAACAGTATTTCTATATTACAATCTATATATAATTAAGATTGGCAACTGTGTAGTTGTCAATCTATTACATAACAAGGTTATAAATTTTATAATTGCATCATTATTAAATTTTAAATCAGAATTATTGAATAATGAAAAATAATTCCTTCAATATATTAATAGAGTAAATATATTTAAAAATTTTGATATGCGATTCATTTTATGCAAAATATGTGTTTCCTATCAAACAAAACTATTTTCATAACTTTTCTCTCATAAAAAAATAAACCATGATTTAAGATATTTCCATTTTTACATATAATGTTATTTGCATAATATTTATTTGCTCCGATTTCAGTAAAGTATTTTTCCATAATGTTGTAAAAACTCTTTTATTTCAATATTAATAAAAGAAATTAAGTTGTGCGTTTCAGAATTTTAATATTTTATCTGTCATTACATTCGTTAAAATTCAAAATCTTATATTGCAATATGTATTTTCATTTGAAATGTCAAGTAAAATTTCAAAACTACATAAAAGTCATCCTTTGTATTTTAACATGAATGTTCTAATCATTAGATTTTTATTACATATCTTCAATAGAAAATTTTTTCAGTATGTACCAGCATGCATTTTGCAATTGTCCATGAAATCAAAGCAAGTTCCCTAAAGTGTGTGAAAGATTTGATCTATAAAAATTAAATAGGCTAAATCAGCTTTCTAGCAAATTTATCATTACTAGATGAGAAAGAAAGGTTAAATTTCCTTGGTACTTATAATATTGATTTTTTCCTGGGAGAAAGGAATATATTTAATGAAATTAATATCTATTCATTACTGGTAAAAATATTTATTGCATATTCGTAAAAGTTATCATTATTTTTTAGACATTGATATAAGTGAAATCAATCTTTAAAAAACACTAAAATTTATTATGGCATATATTTTTTCTCTATCTTGTTAAATTCATATTGCTGAAGCTGGTTTATTGTTGTTAATTCTACCATAAACCAAAGAAGTTATTAAATATAATATTTTGTCAAAGTGATTTTAGGCTAAAATATATAGATTTATTAACCAAATATTTTTGTGACATTTTTGTCTCCATTAAATAATGCGGTTATGAAATAAATCAATGAAATTTTAAAAATAAAAATGCTTTTATTCATTGCATACGAATAAATTGCCTTCATTTCATTGAGCCTAAAAGAAAAAAAAAGAAATTTTTGAAAGTGAATAATCAGAGAAAGTTGACAATTTTTTGTTTGTATTTATATATAATGTTCCTTATTTAGAACTTCTTTAGGAAATGTTAAATATAAAAATAACTCTCTTATTACAATGCAATGGCTAATTCATTGTGTTAAAGTGGTATGTAAAAAAATATAATTTGTTGTTTTTTTTTTCAATCTAATTAAACATATTTGACTAAATTTAAAATGAAACTCTGAAGTGATTATGTCAGCTTCTATTAAGTTTACTTTTCTCCTAGGTAATGATTCATATCTATAAAAACTAATTAGTTTAATAGAACTTGTGACACTTAGATGTAGAATAATAATCAAAACCATATGCAAATCTTGGGAACAGAAAACTTTGAATGCTTTAATAGTATTGTAATTTACATAGCTAATCGTAAATTATCATAACTTTTGCTTAATACAATCGCTATTATATATAACACATAGAATTAAGTCTCCTTTTTTGTTATCAGTATATTCATGTATTTTTACACAGAACATAGGTCATTTTGTTCGAAAAAAGAAATTATTTCTATAATTTACATTTATATGATCTTTGACTCAATTATATATTTTATATATAAATTTCTCATTATACATATATATACTCTGCCTGACTTAATTAAAAATGGTATTCACCTTGCTTTTCTTTGTTACTTCATGTATACTTATTTTAAAATGATGGGTTCGTATGTTTTAAAGGTTTATTCATTAAACACATTTGTAAAATAATTTTCTAAGACATATTTACTATGTATATTTGTGTACACACATAGAAAGCGAAAAGAAGTCATGTAACCTGTACTTTTGCAGTTATTTTCCCTAAACATTGTTAGAAAGCTGTTTCATATTTGATGAAATGTTACTTTTAAAGAATGAAAATCACAAGTTGATTTTCACAAATGAATCACATTTGAAAATCACAATTTTTGCAAGAAATATGAAATGTGTGATCCTTATAGAGATGTTTAATGACCTTTTAGTTCCTCCATTGTAATAATTCATGTATAACTGAAATTTTCCTTTAAGTATGTCAATGTTAAATATAAATGTATAAAACTGGTTTTCATTATACACACAGTTCAAACTTTAATTGAGCTTTTTAGAACTGACGAAAAACAAGTAGCAAATTGACAATGTAATCTGTATATAAATTGAAATAAATATTGTATTAAGTTGAGTGGCACATGTAATGAATTACTTAGAATTTGGGCATATTGAAAAATTTTTATGAAATACAATTTTTGTATATGCATAATTTTCATTGCTTATTTTGTGGCTGAAATAATTTATAAATTCACTAATTATATTTATTAGAAAGTAATATTACAAGAATTTGATTTTTTGCTATATGTGATTAAACTGTCATTATATGTCTTTATTATTGTTCTGTTTCATTAAAAAGTATTTCATAGCAGTATTTTAGAATATCTGATGTACATAGAAAACAGACCGTTATTAACATTGATTATAACCTTATCATTTGTTTAAAAATGTGAATAAATTATATATATATTAATTTATGTACAAAAAGAGAGCATTAGCAAATAAAAATCTAATGTCACATAAAAGTTCTATAAATGAAAAATACTTCAACGTAATTAAATGTGATTAATGTTTACTTTTTGGATTCATTCATGACTGTAAACATCACACTTATAATTTTTCTGAACATATCATTGTATTAGATTTAGTAACGTATTAGATATTTTAACAATTTAAAAAATAAGGGAAAAATGTTTTATCAAAATGCAAGATCAAAATTTTTATCTTTAATACAGCAATCAGATAAATCTTTTTGCAAGGAAATTTTGCTTTTTATTGCTATGTGTAATGTGGTTAATTTATTATACATTAATAAATAATTAGGCATTGTCAATGCAGTATGAGTTTATATACTGCAAAGTGTTAGCATGTGCTACTAGTCAATTGTAAATGATGTAGAAGAATAAATTCTTGAAAGAAGGGAATATAATGTGTATGTTTGTGATCTTGTAAAATTGTTTTTACTAATGAATGAATTAATCTAGTCCTTGTTATTCAAACAAACAATGAAAATCTTTGGGTATTATATATTTTTGTTGTACTTTTTTTTTTTTTTGTCTGTGTGTGTGTGTTTACATTAACTTTTGATGTAGAAACAAATTTTCTTTTGAGTAACAATCATAACTGTCACACCTTTTGAACTTTACTTTTATTACTATACTTTTTTGTTTTGTTATATTGAAGTAATATCTATAGTTTATCAGATTTCATTAGCAACGAATTGTTTACAAGTACCAAGCAATTTTATTTTCATTGTTCTTTGATATTTGAACAAAATAAAGCATTAAATTATGTTTTCATAAGATCATTTTTATTATTTCTGGATCTCACTTTTTCTTAAATTAATTGTTATAGGTATTGTCATGATACATTTTCATAAAAGTGTAATCGCTGATTTTTCACATTGAACTAGTAAGAAAAAGCTTTTACAGCAGTTACAGCTGAGTTAGGAAGATAAAGAATTTCTGCATTTTGTTATAATTGTATTGGGGGAAATTACGAACAAGAATATTTAAGGGCAGCTCTCTTGCATCAACTCTTTAACTATATATGTGGTTATTTCAGGAAAATTAAATTGTTTTGTATTTTGAGTTATGTTGAGAAGAATATTTTTTGGTGTATATTGACCTTTTAAATACGAAGAAATACTGTTATGATACAACTTATGGAATGAAATTTAATATTTTTCATTCTTGTCGTATGAATTTATCAGTCAAAAAGAAATTGTAACATAGCTATTGATATAAAAATGTAGACCAGTATTGCAAACATCATATCTGCGCATAAGATAAAAGTCTAAAACTTTTAGTTTATTATTAAAGAAGTTTTCTGGTAAAACTTTTTAATTACTGATGAATAATTTAAAAAATATATTTGGTCTACCAGAATGTTCTGTCAGTTAATTGATGATGTTGTTAAAATCATATTTGAGCAAGATCTTTTTCAGACAACATTACTAATTAGTGATTGCAGAAAGCTTAATTCAGCTCAACAAACTATATTCAGAAGATAGGATTGGTGTGGAAGTATTCAAAATGAGTGCCAGCATTAAGCCAGAAATATTTTGATGATTGAGTCATATGCACATCTGCTTGCTTGGAACTAAATGGAGCCCTGGTGATAACTGATGGTGAAAAGTGAATTACCTACAAAAACATAACTAAAAGTGTGTATTGTACAGGAAAAACCTAGCCCTTAAAACTAATACAAATTTTATTCTGAATAAGAGAATGTGTATGGAGGAACATTTGAGGACCACATTATGATCATTAAAAATTGAAGGAATGGCTCAGTTCAGAAAAGGATTGTCAGTAACAGTGGATAATTTAATGGGGGTAGCCCAAGAGATGCTCCAAAAGACTGGCCAAGAAAAGAATTTGTCAAAGAATTACAAACTCGGCTGATAAATTCTGTCTCATACACCATATTCGTCGGACTTATCACCCTCCAACTATAACTTGTTTTTTTTTTCCTTGCAGAATCTGTTGAAGGGGTAAAATTTAAAAAATGATGAAGATATCAATCAAGCACTGTTTCTGTTTTTCACATGAGAAAATAAAAAATTTTCAAAAACAGGGTTATACAAATTGCCGTCATGTTGGTTGGCAAGACTTTATTAATAGTAATGGCAATTATATTATTTAATCAAGTTTATTGGTATTACAAAAAATTCCTATTTTGTTTTATTCCAAAAATGGACAGAGCTTTTCGGTAAACCTAATATATTTTTCTAAAACAAGAAACCCACTGTTAATATAAATATTCCGTTAGATAAACTAAAATTTCCAGTAGTGTATCACGAAATGAAATTCAATTAAAATTTGCACGATTACAATTTTTATGCAAAATATTGAGTTTATGGATTAATTTTGGTAAAATATAAATCACATTTAGCTTTTTTTGCACTCTTTAAGTAATTTCAGTTTTGGAAAAATTTTATGAAGTTATGTAGAAAATAGTTTCATTTATGCCTAAAATATTGAAAGTAAAAATTCATAATACTGTGTAGATTAAATTTTAATAAATGTGAGCCATGGGATGTTAAAATATCTTTTATTCTTCTGAATCAATAAAGTTAATTTCATCATATGATTTTAATATAAATTTTTCCAGTTTGAAACACTCATTTTCCTTAAAGAAATGTTCATGAATCCCTACTTTCAAGGCAACAACTTCATTATTCACCACAGCAAGGCGCTTCTGCAGTTGCTCATTTGTCTTTAGTATTTCAATCTAAACCTGTGAAGCAATTAGATTAATTCAGATGGACTCATTGTACTTGCAGTCAAACTATAAAGCATGCATAAATTTTCTTTTATATTATTACTAGAATGTAATTAACACGAAACTACAGTTGTAAGTAACAGCTTGTTTTCATGCAGCTCTTTTGTGTCTAAAAGTTGTAAAAACTGAGTAAATATCAAAGCGAAGGATTTTGGCAAAAAACATATTTATTGGCTCCATTTTAAAAAGAAAGCATATTCATCTAACTTTAGCTAACAGTTTTCATTATAACCCCAGCTGCTTTTTTCCCCCACTTAAAAAACCATTTTTGATAGCTTCACTTCAAACCCTTATAACTAATGTAGAAATTGCAGATAGATATTTGATTGTGTGATGAATCTGAATTCAAGGATAGTTTTCTCGATAATAGATTCCTTTATATCATTTGATTTTGATTGTTATAATGCTAAAACAAATGCCTATTACTTTAAAATTTATAGGTGACTTGAGTATTTCTGAACAAATTATTTAGTTGATGAAAATTAATATTTTTCAGAAGATATTTTAAGTTTTATTATAGGTGAAACAAGTATGTTTCACATATTTGGGTATACAGATATAGGTTATTATATATCAAGAGAAATGCTTATTGTTACAGCATATTTCCTTAAAGAGAATATATTTTCAGTTATAAAAAGATCATTAATGGTGTCCTTGAATTATACAATTTCATATTTATAACTTTGAAATTCTCAGTGACATATTAGTTAAAGTATTTCACAATTTTTTAACTATGAATGAATTGGTAGATTGATCAACTCTTTCTTAAATTCATAATACTCTAGACAAGAAACATTAGTCATTACATTTTTCAGAATTCCTATCAATGTCACCATCTTTGATCCAATCCTAGTCAAAATTGCTGGTTTTTAGACTGATATTTTTTCAAAGTATCAAATTCTTAATGGAATATTGAATGATTCTTACAATTTTTTATGCATGAAAAATATAGAAAATTCCAATTTAAAGATTCAGTATGAAATCGGTCGTTCTTTGTTAATATTTATAAAAAGAAATTTTTGATGTGATGAACTTTAACTTATGTATTTGTTATTTATTAAAAATGTTGAATTTCATGTTTAACTGGTGGAGTAATTTATAATTAATAAGGTTTTCTGATTTGAGAATAATTTTTCCCCTTGAAACATTTTCATTAAGAAGTTATAACTTTCATTGTGTAATAAGAGAGCTTATTTAATTTTTTCTTTTAAGCTGAAGTGATCGAATATTGTCTTCAACAGAAATAATTGTGATCTTTTGTTAAGAACTTGCTTTTTGAGGTGGAATACATTTAATTTGATCATGCTCACTGCAGAACAATGAGGACTCAGTGCAAAGTTTTTTTTTCCCCTGTGTACACTTATCACCGAATAAATGAGAGACAATTTTATGGCTTTCTTCTTTTGACATTTAAATAAAGCCTATTGTTTATGTACTTATTCCAGGAATGCCTTGTACTTCTTTGATCTCACAACAAGATTATGCAAGAAATAGAGATAAAATTTAAAATGAAAGTATTTCCAACCATAAAGTGGGATGCAATGCATATTTAAGGTTACTTTAAAGTTGTCACTATTTACTACATGGTTTCAATTCCTAAGCAAAATTAAAGTAAACACGATTTTATAATTTTTTTAAAGAAAATTTAATAAGCACTATTATACTAATGTTTTCCTTCTGAAGAAAATTTTATAGAAATATTTTGTAAGACTAATAGGAGTACATTTTGAAACATCCTTTGAATGAATAATTTTCAATGTCTCAGTCATTGAAAAATGAACAGTATTTTACATTTTATTGTGCATTGAAAACAATTTCATTTACATATAAAAGTAGAGATGATTTCAACTCAAGATTGATCCAGCAGCATTCATTTGCATATATCTAGTCAAAGAAATGCAAAAAGTAAAATTTGCTTTTTCAGCTTTTTTCTCAAAAGAAAAAGGCATGTTTTAAACCTTTGAATATAGAAATTACTTATAAAACAAAATATTTATAACAAAAGAAATAAAAAATCATTAATATTGTTGACATTACTTTTTTTAAATACAACTTTTGTAATTTACATGTACTTGCTCATAAAAAAAAAGTTTGTTCAAAATATGTTTACAGACTTTAATATCAGTTATGCTGCTTTTAAGAATGCTTTTAAAGATATTCAATTAGCTTATTGCATATGATTTTTTTTTAACCAATTATGTTCTTTTAAAAAATCTTATTATTAAATATATATTTAGATGGCTAAGAATCAAATCAATGAAATTTATCATGTATTATTTCACACAATAAATTGAGTAAACCCTCTATAATAAATTAATATATACAATATCAGTGTTTACAAAACAGACTCAATTTTGTTCCTCACACATGTATGTGTATATATAAATTTTTGTAACATTTCTCAATCTGATATGAAACAAAAAATGGGGTATTATCGACAAGTATAATGTTTATGGCAAACCTATTTGCATTTTCGTCAATGTTACAACAGACCCAGGACAGGATCACTCTGATAAGCTAAAGATTTGTCATGGTGAAATCTTCCATATTTATGTGTGGGGAAAATGACCATCTACTTTCCGTTAAGGAGTAGGAAATATCTTCTTCAGCTACAGTACAAGGAGATTCTTCAGACAGTGATGCCAGGCTCAGAAGGTTAAAAATTGTGAAAAATATCTCATCTAAAATATTGAAAATTCTTAATTTTAAAACAGTTTCAATTAGTAAGATATAACCAAAATGAAATTATAGTTTTTAAAAATTTGAAATCTTACCAGGCTTGCGTTTTTCAAAATTCTTGCAATTCAGACCTCGAATACTTATACAATTGATTTTTTAAATTTTCATTAAAATAATTTACGTCTCAGGCTCCCATAACTTATTATCTGTAAAAATATCTATATATATATATATATATATTGAAAATATAATTTAATAGATATAAAACAAAAAAAATTAAAAATAAATCGAGCTATAAAATAAAAACTTCTAAAATATTGAATCATACATTCCATTAAAAATTCTAAATCTATTTCGCACATCATGTAAATAGGGAAATAATACATACCTGTAGCACAGCTTGTGGATCGACAAATTAGACATTTTTGAATACTTAATTTGGTGGACTGCTTCAATTTACTTATATTTGACATAATTTCACAAAAAATTGGTGGTGAGCTTGTGAAAAGGTAGTAGTCATACACTGTATTGAGCAAGAGTGGACTCACTTGTTGCCAATTTATAATTTCTGTGAATACCACCTAACCATCTTCCCAGAAAATTTTATTTAATGGTATTTGGATTCTTAATCAAGAAAATATACTTCTTTATGCTCCCATGAAATTTTACTAAAGAAGTACAAAGTATAAAGACAATACATTCAAAGAATAAGCAATATAGGCTCTGTCCTGAAAATGTTACTTCTAGAATGATCAGTATCACTAATTACATATATTAACAATGCTGTCTGGAAGCTAGATTTGATAAAAGGAACTTCAAAATGAGCCTCGCATATACACTTACAAAAACAAATTATGACAATGCTAATTAACAAAAATTGAAAAGTAGATGCAGACCTTCTGGTTCAGACCATCAAAACATCCATTTTAAAATTCATACTAATGTGTGTCTGGATCGCATGTTCAGAAACCCAGTTAGGACAGACTGGAAGGAATTACAGGAGGATTTGACTGGGTTTGTTGAGCTCGGGAGCAGACCTATTAGAGATAATTACAATCTAGAAGTTACAGCAGATCTTCCGCACAATAGTATTCTAGATTCTTATCATAACAATTGCCCTATTCGCACTAGGAGAGCTAAACTCCAATGTCTTTAGGGGAATGACTCTTTAGCAGCCGAAAGGGCAAATATTAGGAAACTTAATAAAGCTAAGAATAATGGTGAATGGGAGAACTATAAAATGGCCCTCACTAATTATAACAAACTTGTTAGTAAAAGCAAAATTAACTCCCGGAGGAAGTTCTGTGAAGAGATAGATTCTATCACTGAAGGAGCTAGACTCCAAAAACTCCTCAAAAAGGATGAACCTATTTTGGTTGACACTTTAAAGGACTAGAAGGGTAATTTTGCTGCTTCTGGGAAAGAGATTATGGAAATTATGACCAAAACCCACTTTCCAGGTGATAGAGATATTTATAGCAATGAAGGGGAGCACTGCATTGGCTTTTTGCAAAGAGTCAATAGCGATCAATGGACCATAGCTAAAAATGTCATTAACTACAACAATGTTAAATGAGCAATATCTGCCTTTAAACCTCTAAAAAGCCCAGGGCCTAATGGAATTATGCCCATCATGATCCAGAAAGCAGAGGAGGTTATCATACCAGTGCTAACTACAATTTACAGAGCTAGCTTAGTACTGGGTTACATACCAAAGATATGGCAGAAGAATTGTTTTCATTCTTAAACCTGGCAAGGACACCTATGACCAGGCCAAGTCATACAGACCTATCAGTCTTTCTTAAAATTATGGAGAAAATCATTGATCAGCATATTAATGATTACTTGGATAGTAACAGTCCCTTGCATGCTCTTCAATTTGGCTATCAATCCAGCAAATCTACTGAAACTGCTTTACATCAGCTAGTTTCTAAGATTGAAATCACTCTGGATCAAAAAGAAATTGACTTGGCAACTTTCCTTGACATCCAAGGTGCCTTTGATAACACTTCCCATCTATCCATCTTCAATGCACTTACAGAGGCAGGGATTAATCAGACCTTATGTACTTGGATTGAGGCCTTGATTTCGGATAGATGTATACAAATGAGCATCTTCGGCGAATCATTTGAAAAAAAGACTAGAGGTTGTCCTCAAAGAGGTATTCTCTCACTATTACTTTGGAACCTAGTTGTGTAAATAGCCTTATAAAATATCTAAATGATAGGGGCTACTATATGCAAGGATATGCTGATGACATTGTCATCCTTATCCTTGGTAAAGATTTTGACATAACTTGTCATCTCATGCAGGATGCTCTAAGTTATGTAGGTCAATGGTGCATGGATAGGGTACCTGATGGTTAATTCTAAGAAAACCTACCTTGTACCTTTTACATGCAAAAGGAAACGGGATGGTTCTTTCATACCAAGACTTTTTGATGTTGAAATCAACGTGGCTTCAGAGGTGAAGTATTTGGGCATTTATTTAGACCAAAAATTCACCTGGGATAAGCACACTAATGATAAAATTAACTAAGCAAAGAAAAGCACTACAATTTGCAGGCGAATGCTTGGTAAAAACTGGGGTTTACATCCAAAACTGATGTTTTGGATTCACACAGTTATTGTCAGGCCCATTTTCACATATGCTTGTGTGATCTGGTGGCGTAAGGTGGAGCAGAAGAGTGTGATTGATAGACTAGGAGGTCTACAAAGACTGGCCTGTCTCTGCATCACAGGAGCAATGTCCACAGTGCCAACCAGAGCATAGAAAGTTATGTTGGATCTGACTCCCTTAGACATCTTAATCTGCAGCACTGCCAAAATGAAGTTACAAAACTAATGGTACAACCAGCTTCTTGCCAAAGGGCACAGGGTTATTACCGGGAAAATTCAAGATCCTACTTTCCTGATGCCCTCAGACATCATGGAAAAGTCATACATGTTTGAAAGGACATTTGAAATAATTTTTCTAACTAGAGACGAATGGGACAACAACATGTTCGAAACTAAAACAGGAGATCTAATCTGGTACACAAATGGACCATTGAAAAACAGCCCCTCAGGACTGGGAGTATGTGGCGTGTCACCAAGAACCAGCTTATCTGTAAGCCTTGGGCGATACGTTACGATCTTCAAGGCAGAAGTTATGGCCATTATCCACTGTCTGCAATTAAATAAGAGGAAGAGCTACCACAGTAAGCAGATTCTCATTTTCAGTGACAGTCAAGCCACTTTAAAAGCGCTCTATTCTTTCCAAATTGAATCTAAAATGATTTTGGAATGCAGAAAATTTCTTACAGAACTGGCAACAAGAAACAAAGAGATCCTTGTATGGGTGCCATGGCACAAAAGTATCGAAAGTAATGAAAGGGCTGATGAACTGGCTAAACAAGGATCGTCTTTTGCTCCCACCAGTGCAAGAACCTTTTTGTGGGATCAATTTGAAGACCGCTAAAACTAGTGTTCTTAGATAGGAGAAACAGAAGATGTATGAAGCTTGGCTCAACTTTCCTGGTCAAACCTCGCTAAAAGTATTGTCTGTGGATCATCAGCAAGGATTGCCTCTGAAATTCTAAGATGCTCTAGGCAGAAGATATGTTTAATCGTAGGCTTCATAACTGGGCACTACTATTTCAGAAAACACCTCCATAAAATGGGACTGTTTCAGCAAGACCCTATCTGCAGGAAATGTCATATGGAAGAGGAAATGGCCAAGCATATCACTTACAGATGTGAGGCCCTTGCCCTCCCTAGATTAACTTCTTTAGGCATCATCCATACTAGAGAGTTACACTTAGACTCCATTAAAGGGTTATCAGACTTTATTAATAAAGTGGGTGACCTGAGCAATTGGAACTAGGAAACATTGGGTTTGGAGATAATAGTACAAAATGCTGATAAAAGCAGATGTGCCCAATGACATACAAACCTAACTTTAAGAAGAACTAACTTTAGTTATTTACCTAACTTCAATGTTAAATTTTAAAATATTAAATAAATTTCTTAATATTTGTGTGATATGGAATGTAAAAAATTAATTTTACATTTTTTAAATTTAGAGCTTAAAAGAATTAAAAATAGTGTTGATTGTTTAAGTTGGATTAAAAATGCAAATACATATGAAGTCAAGAAGTAATGTTTTGTTAGATAGGAAGAAAACACTAGTTGAAATTGAATGTTGGTAGTTATGGAGGAAAAAAAAAATTTTAGATGGACATTATGATGAAAAATCAGAATAAAATAATTAATAGTTTGAAGGTTTGGTTTGTTTGAAGCTCAACAGTCACTTTTTGCACACGAGGGCTAATTAGATTGGGACCTGGGGTTTAAAGTGGATTCCAAACCATTACAAACATCCATACCCAAGTTGGGATTCGAACCCATGAACTGTTGAACCAAAAGCAAGAGCACTCATTTGGCTGCCAGCTCTTTATTTGAATTTCAATACAAGAAAAAAATCAATATTGAAATTCAAAATGAAGAAATTGATTTTGGAAAAAAGTATAATCAGGAAAAGCAAGTAAATATGACATATGCTTGAAGCAATTGAAAGAGGTTCAAATAAATTTGTTTATTCAATACAAAACTGTAAGAATCAGCATGATTGTCTCTATGATTAGGCATTTTTATAATCAATAGTCAATTATATGACATTTAAAGATCTAGATACAAGTACAAACAAGTATGATTGAAGCGATCTGAGATGATGTAAATAATCATTAGAAGACACAAAATTAATTCATTTCTATGATTGCAGAATATATCTAAGAAAGGAGTCATTAAGACAAAATTTTAAAATGCTTAGTACAATCCAATCATATACAGAGAGTATTAACACATTTTTAGAACGATTTTGCGGCCGTATAATTAATGTTTAAAATATAAAGATTATTTTTTTAAATGTTCGATCTTATAGCCTTTTTTCTGGACTATAATCTGCATCATGATTTCTATGATAGAAGAGCTTTTTGCAATATTTCCAGGGGTATTGCTTTCCATTCCTCTTCCACTACTTTCTAGAGTCCATCTATCGTGGTGAGTTTGCGTTTAGAAAAAGCCTTTTTAAGAGACCAAAAGCACAATAGTCCATAGGTGAAACGTCAGGAGATTTTGCCGGGATATGTTGAAAATGTATACATGCAATACCTGTATTAGTCATCATTGTTTCAAGGAATGCAGTGGTAGTTTTCGAAGTATGACTTATAGCTTTGTCTTGATGAAGTTTCTATCTTTGAAAGTCATTGGGATGAAGTGGTATTTCTTTTGGGCGTAAAACCTTCTCCCAATAGTACCACGAGTTGATTTTAACATTTCTTTCCACTCTTCTTATTTCCCATTGTAGGAGAAACCTGCGACAATCATAAACCCCTTACTGAAACTTTCTTTACATTGAGGGAAACAGGTTTGTACATTTTTTCTCATTTTCTATAGTAAAAAGTCCTTTTTTGTTACAGTCATTTAGGTAAACCCATGCTTCATCAAGGGTCACAATGGGTTTCCATTTATTTCCTGCTAAGTGGTTTTCATACAGGATTCTACAAAATGTTTTGTGTTGAGCCACATGTCTCAGCAAAAGCTGGTGAACATTATGTTTATCATTTTTGAATAGTAAATACTGGTTTATTATTTTATTTATTGTTGCTACAGATGTATCTAAAGACTTTGCAATTGATTTCTGTGTTTGGCGGATTTTCTCTTGTTACCAGTGATTTCACTTTAGAAACATTTGAAATAGTACATACTTTTTAAGGATATTCGTTTATAGTCTTCTTTCTATGTAGAGATAATGATTGAGTTTTTACTTGTCCAATTAATAATATTGCTTATTTTGCACATAGAAATTTTAATATCATCCAGAATTCAATGCGTCTTTGAATTCTGGAATAAGAACGTTTATCTTCGGAAAGCGCAAAAACATATCCTTCAGTTCACAGCATGTTTATATGTAACATTTTGAAAGAAGAATAAATTTAAAAGTAGCAGACAATATTTCTCATTTGAAATAATTAGCTGTTACCAAAAATTTTTATTCTAAAACATTTAATTTTTTTTAAAATTTGTTATTGAAATCGTTCTAAAAATGTGTTAACACCCTCTGTAAATGAAACAAAATAAGTGATTATATTGATTTTTTCTTGTCTGTTATAGTTATAAAATGCTGCTATATATTTATTATCTTTTAAAAAATTCAAAATATATAAGTAAAAACAAATAATTTACCTTTAATGCACTGAACACTAGATCTGATGATGAAAGAATATTTTTGTAAATCCAGTAGACTTAGCTCAATACTATACCTAATGCAATAATTTGCTCATTTGATACATAAATTGGATAATCATAAAAAATATTAAAACTTGCAAATTAAAACTATTTTTAGATAAAACTTTCTAACGAACTGGTGGCACAATTTAATTAACTTATTAAAAGATCATCTAAAGATTATCATTAATTAATTCTACATTACTTCTTTGAATAGAGCAGTTTAATACTTAATGGGCAGGTTGAATCTACTTGCTTCTTCAGTTTCCAGACACTTACAGAAGAATTAGATTAACATGTATGCATTGCTTTATATGATTGTAATTTTATTAAATCAGTACCATTTCTTAAAAAACTTGGCACACATTTATTAACATGTCTAGTATTTTCATAACTGATATTTTGTATAATATTCGCTTATACGAAGTAAAGAGCGACAATGTCATACACATATTTGTTATTTCTTTGAGCCGTAATCTTTGCAAGAATTTTGGAGATATTTTATCTTTCCTACTGTTATAATTTGCCTAATATTGGCTAATGGTTCACTGAGTCATGTTTCTTAATAATCTATCAACTGGATCCAATCTTAGAGAGAGTTCTTGTAGCTTGAATTTGGATGTCATCATGAGTCTCCTCAAAATCATTTACTAGTAAATTGATAACACTATTCTTTTAGAAACATATTGTAACTTTTATATGCACTTTTTTAACTTCTGGAAAATTAATTAGTCAAGATTCCTATTCATCTATATTCAAGGGGCTACTTTTAATTTTTATTTGTTAATACACTGAAGACATTAATCTCCATAAACTTTTTTTCCTATGAGTAACACTCTTATGAAGTCACTCTTATTATAGAACATCACTTAAAACAGAACTATCACTTCTGTTATCAAAATTCTCTAATTCATTATCACTTTAAATCAGATAAGTTATTTGAATAAATTTCTCACTTTTCCAAGGAAATATTTTTCATGCTTGTCATTTTTACTTTCAAAATTTAAAAAAACAGTACCTAGTTGCAAAACTCTATGCAAAAAATAATAATAATAATAATAATAAAATAAATAAAAACATGAAATTACAACACTACAAAGGGAAAATAGCATAAAATGAAAATCTAACACAGCATACTAAAAATTCAAATAAAAATTTACATGAATGTTTTAAGAAGTTACAATGAAAAACATCATTTGTATTTGAATTTACATCATTTGTATGTTAAGCCTAAAAGTAAACTGATGTTATCATTTCATATCAGATTAACTATCATAGTTTACAAACTCAGTAGGTTTCCTATGCCAAAGAACATTCTTTCATTCACAAAATATTCATGAAAAAATTACTTCTATTTTATATCTATTCTATGTACTACTTTAGAAGTCAGAACAAAATTATATTGATGGTGAGATACAATGACTTCAAAATTTATGAAAGCATATTTGATATCATTTAAGTTGGTTGGGTTTTATGGTGCAAGGTCCAAAAGCGGACATGCTGCGCCAAAATTAAAATTTTGAAGCAGATATTCATTTACTTACTTTTCATTTTTTTGGAAACCCAAGCAACATTAAAATTTTAAAAAACAAAAATCTGCATGTGTATATATATATATTATATATATATATATATTAAAATCCAATTTTAAAATATAAAAGGAAGATTAAAAATATATATATAATTTTAAAATTTATATAGTACAAATTAAATATAATATAAAAAACCTATTGCCCTCAAAAAGGCAAATAGGTTCTTGTGAGGTGGTTCCCCAAGCAAATCAAATAAGGTTAAAATATCACAATTAAAAAAGCGTAAACGATATTGGTTAAAATATGGACATGAAATTAAAATATGATAAACAGTGAACGGTTCATCACACGTTTCACAATAAGGATTTAATTCGTTTAGAAACTAATCTCTGTGTGTGAAACGTGTGTGTTCGATACGAAGGCGAGTTTAACATCAGCACTTTGTAGCGGTAAAACTGATAATGAGATGAGATATGGAAAAATGGCGCACAATTTGTTGGTGACTTGCATGCTCCACAACTCCTGGAAGAGAGAATAGACAAGATTTTTAACACACTTCCTCACATCTGAAAAAGGGATGGATGATGGCATTGAAGTTAATGCTGCTTTAGCAGCAAATCTGCCTCTTTATTTCCCTCGAGATCTACGTGACCTGGGATCCAACAAAATTTGGTATCACACCCCTTGCTTTGACATCATTGAGAGATCAATGTTGACTTTAAGAATTTTATATATTATAGCAAATATTGTATAACATAGAAAAGAGTGTTCATGGTTTCTTACAAAACTTTCCTTTGAAAAAAAAAGAGAGAGAGAAAGGATGTTCAGATAACCATCACCAGTCATTGAGCATGGCAGCTGATTAAGCACCAGGCTTAACTGGGCATCACTATCCTTAAATAAGGTTAATTCTGTTCTATTTGTCTGTTCTCAATTCAACCAAAGATAAAAATTATGACAAATGGAGTCAGGATTTTGTTTATCAGATTCTTCAGAAAATTGAAGCCTAGGGCTTCATGGTAGCACTTTGCACACAGGTCTAAGGTTCAATACTTAAACTGGGCAGGGTCAACTCAGCTTTTCATCCTTTCAGTGGGTCATTAAATTGAGTGCCAAGCATGCTTGGGAACATAACACTAGGAGTTCCATGTTAGGTTGACCACTTAACAAGGATATATGGTTCACACCACAGGGCCCTTGCTCACAAAAACAGATATGGCATTGTTGACCTTCGCCTACATATAGGCAGTTGTGCCACTAGTTTAGTTTCAATTTATTCAGAAAGTAATTGAAAGACTCCACATGATTTTTGAAGTTTTAATTTGAAGAAATGATTTAAATATCTAAACATTTTTGTAAAGATTAGAAAAAAATAATCAGATGAAGACAGATCTTGAGAATATAATAGGCAGTACATAACATCCAAGCTGCAGAAGCAAGCCGACAAATTGGTATGAAATATTGCATTATCTTGGTAAAACTACACTTTTACTAATAAATTCTGTTCTCTTCTATTTAACGAGTCATTCAATTTGTCCAGCTTGAGACAGCACACTTTAGAATTGATTATTGTGTATTGTTCTGTAGAATCTAAAACATAGGATTCCTTTAGAATTTCACCATACATGTAGATTCACATTTTTAATGAATTCAGCATTTGAAATGCTTTGAGCATGTTACTCTTTACTCCATGATCTCTCGCACTAATATTCTTGTAAACAACTCATTTCTTGTTTCTAGTTATGATGCATTTAAAAAATACATAATTTTCTTGACATTTGAGGAGTAAATAAGATGTTAATGCAACATAATTTTTTTTAGAATTTTTTATGACATTCTTACATAAAGAAATTATCTCAAACTTTGAGATATGTCAAGAAACCAGATGTCAAGCTTTGACATAAAATCTAGACATTTCAAATGATCATGAATGGTCAAATTGGATTAATTTAATCTCTCAGGAATTTCAAGATTTGCCAATTAGTATCAATTAATACCTTTGTTTCTTTATCAGCTTAAGTCGCTAAAGTGCATTTTCAAAATTAAAATTGCCAGATAAAAATTTTGCACACTAATTTTGGTACAAACATTCTGTTAACACATTTTCTCTATACCCATAGTATAATTTTTTTCTTGCTTGAATAGTACTTTCACCTTTTCAACAGTAAAAAGTAAAACATGTCTAAAAATGGTTGTATTTTTACTTCCATATTTAATAAGGTATCGATCAAAAGCAATTGCATTGAATCATTTTAAGTTTTTCACACGACTTGTTAAATCAGTTATCAAAATACAAGGGTCACTCTGAAATTATTGAGATACAACTAGGTTCTTAAAGTTATACTTACAAAATTTTAGGTATGTTCAAAGTACTCTCCTCCAGCATCAATGCACTTCTGTAGATGAATTTTCCACAGATTAATGCCTCAAACCTTCATTTCTTGGAATAGATGACAAAAATGCATTTATAGCCACATCAATCTCTTCTTCTGAATGAAAACAACGTCCACATAAGTTCTTTTTTAGATTAAAGAATAACCAAAAGTCACACATAGCTAGATCAGGTGAATACAGCAGATGTTGGATCACTTTAATTTGGTTTTGTTTAAGAAACTCAATTGTTAATGTGGCTGTATGTTAAGATGCATTGTCATTAGGAAGCATTAGTCCCCTAACATTCAGTTCTTGTAGAATTTCTGGAAGACATTTAGTTGTATACTAGTTTGCTGTTACTGTCCTCCCAACTTGATGGCTTTGACCAATCCCGTACTTCTGAAGAAAACGGCATACCTAACTTTTTTCCGTGCACGTTGTTTTTTCAACATTGTTGACGTAGGATCATCTTCAAATACCCATACTTTGCTTTTTTTGATGTGTTGGAACGTCAAAAAACGGTATGAACATTTCATCACCTGTTACAATTTTAGAAATGATACGATGGCCACCATTATTTAGCAATTTAAGAGTTTCTTTACTGATTATGACACACTCCTCACTTTGGTGCTCAGTTAGATTATGAAGAACCCAACGGCAAACTACTTTTTTCATATGTAATTTTTCATGAATGATTTTGTGTATGGCTATGGAACCAATGTTAAGTTCCTTCAGTATCATTTGATAGGTACAGCGATTATAACCCATTAACATTTTTCGTATGGCAGATACATTATCCGGGATTACTGCCAACGGCGGCCTTCCTGTCTGTTCTCCATCCTGCAGAAAATTGCAACCTCTTCTAAATTCTCTAAACCATCTGAAAACAGTAGCACGAGCTGGAGATTCATCACTAAATGCTAATTGCAACCATTGAACGCATTCTTCTTGATTTAATCCTGCTTTAAGATCACAGAAAATCATAGCGCGAAAATGCTCTCAGGTCAACTCCATTTTCTCTTCTGTTTAAAATTTATTCTACGCTAAACAAGTTGAAGTAAGTTGGTAAAAAATAGTCTTCCGTGTTAAAATACTTTGTATTTTAAAATTAAACCGTTATTTTTATTTTGTAAATTCTCGTCTGCGCGTATCTCAAAATTTTCAGAGTAACCCTCGTATATAACAATTATACAGCTTAAGAGTTAATTTGGCTGTTAAAATGTACAACAAAGTTCTCTATTAAGAAAAATGAAATTATTTTATGAACCTGAATATAGACTAACAGGATACAGCAGCTTTACTACCTTCTATTGGGTTGTTTGAAAAGTAATTTCAATTTTCACCCCTGGATGACTTTTTTTACTAGTAAAAACCAACCATTTTATGATTGTGAAATCATGCTAATATCTGAAAGATGGTAAAAGGTACTGGACTATAATTGATAGTATACAATTGAATAAAATATTTACTACATCTTTTATTCTCAAAAGAATGAAATTACTTTCTGAGAAACTCAATATTTATAAATCATTTAATAACTGGATCACTGAATATATAACTTACAAATGACTAACAGCTCTCTTACTTAGTTTATATTGTGCTAGGGAAGGCTTAATCCTAATTTATACTACGTTTGCTGACATTTAGGAGGACGATAAAGTTTTAAATTGTAGTTGTTGATATTAAGTGAGTATGTTTATTCATTGCTATTTAGACATTCATGAATTTTTTGTTTTGCTTATACCAAATTTTGGAAATTATAGCAGTAGTATTGAAATCTCAAAGACTATCAAAAGTTAACAATACCATGCAACTTACATTATAAGAGTTTAACATTTTCGTCCACTAGGTTTGCAATAAGCACTATTGTGTGCTTAAGAAAACCAGATTTTTTTCATTTCTTAATCATTTATTAGCATTTTAAAATTCTTGCTTTAAAATGGAAAAACTAATTTCATATTGTTAGCCTGCTGAGATGAGATTTGGAATTTCATAAGTTTAAATGACTGAATTTTTAATGTTAAATGTGCAAAAAAAAAGTATGTTTTGTTGGCATGCATTGTAGTATCTGAGTGTTGAAAAGAATATGATTATCTTAACGAAGTATTGTTTACAATTTATAATGTGAATCGCAGAGTAACTTTCTGTGATTATGTCACTGGTGCCCATACCAACTTAATTTAGCGAACTTAGTCAGCCTTAAAGCTCTGAATGAAAGAGATCAAGGTTCAATCCTTTGCACTTGAGTGGGCAATAAAATGTGCCAAACTGGGTTACCACAGTGGTATGTTTTCTAGCATTTGTATGAGGTAGCTTGTTTTATAACGTAATATGATTGTGTACTTGCACAAAATTTGTTTTGTGTGATAGTAACCCTAGAAGCATTTGATTAGTAATTTGTTAGTTACAATTTAAGCTTTTGAAGAGGATTATATTTTGAATTTATTTATTGTTTTATATTTTGAATTTATTTATTGTTTTATATTTTGAATTTATTTATTGTTTTATATTTTGAATTTATTTGTTTATTTATTATTTTATTTATTTATTTAGTTTTTTTTTTTTTTTTTTTTTTTTTTGAAAGCTTAATTTTTTTTAATATTAGTTTGCAGAGAATTTTTTATTTGAAGTTCAAAAAATCAATTCATTTTCATAAATTGGTTTTATCATTTTGAATTATTATTTTCCTCACAGTGTATGTATGGCAACGTAATTATTCCTAGAAAATCATGGCAGAATTTATTGAAGCCATAAAGTTTTTCTACTGTCTGACGGGGGCCAATTGATTCTACAAGCAATGATTAGGTAAGCCATTTTATTTTATGTATTTTATTAATATTGCTGTCGCAGGAAAATTTTATATATTAAGTACTGTTTATAAACATTTCAATCATTTGTAATTAGATTTAATAACCTTTATTAATTAGAAACTCCAGTTTCTATACAGATGTTTGTTTACATTATAGATTTAGCTTCATTGCAGAGTTCAACGGGGAACTGATTTGCACTACATTGAAGTTTAAGACACCAAGTTCATTAAAATGCAAATTTTTATAAAAAAAAAACTTATTATAACCATGCAGTACTTGGTGTGAAAATTGGAAATCACACCTGCATCCTGATAAAAATTTCAATCAATTCTATTCAGTGGTTAAAAATTTAACCCTAACCGAAGTTTAACTCAATTGCTCCAAGCATAGAAAAAAGGCACCTAAGTAACATAGCTTAAAAGACTTGAGTCAGATTGAAATTTTTCAGCAAATTCTAAATAAACTATAATACATAACTTATAAGTTAAATTTGATATTAAAGATAAAAGGGAAAAAATTAAATGTAAGAGAAAAATATGCAATAAACAAATTCTCAACCTTTAAACACAAATACAAAGACCTGCCTAAAATTACAACATGTTAAAATAAACTCTAATATATTTTTATAGCATTACAGAACACTGAAAGTGCTGAAAAATAACACTTACCTGCAAAACTAAATTTATCATGTATTAAAAAATAGCTAAACTATTCAGGTTACTAATTGTGCATTTTTAAATGAATTTGATATCAAAAGCAAGTATAGCTCATTCTGAAAATGTAAGTCAAAATACAACTATAAAAACATTTTTAAAATAAAGCAATTCTATTGTTATATTTAATAAAAAATTACTTATAAATATGATACATTTCAGCTAATAGCAAACTTTTTATTTTATAATTACAGTTTACATAAAATGAAAACACTTATTCAAACAGCAAAAGCAGAGCATTAAATACAAAGAAAACTATTAAAAATGAAATTACTTAGTAAAAGATAAAGTAAAAATTACAACAAAGAGAAGGATACATAAAGAAAATAACATAGAGTTCAAAACTTATACATTAAAATGTCTTTAACAGCATTTCCGAAAATCCTAGACATAAAAATAACTAGAACAAAAGAAAAAATGACAAAAACTTTGTTTTTCATACTATACCTCTCTAAACAGTCCAACATTAAAAATCAGAACAGTTCTCTACTCTGAATCAGAACTGTTATAATCAATTACATTTAAATCTGTCAATAAAGTAGGAGTAAACTGTTTCTTTTTTAGTATCCCAGGATAATGAATTACTTTAAATGAAGCCGCAGAATTCTGTACTTCATTGGAAGACTGATCTACTTTTTTACTACCAAATTGGGCATTAGACGTAGAAGGACCCAGTTCATATGTTTCATTTAATACATGTGCAGCTGGAAGATTTTTTTTACCATCTTCCTTTTCCTTTATAAGTGGCACAATTTCATCTTTTTCTTGAAATCTCACTCTTTTACAGGTTTTGTTTCGCTGATTAGTTTCTTTATCAGCTAATAAATTGTAATATTTACGATATTTTAAAAATGATTTATATTTTTTACTTAACTCTGAAGTTTCACACTGAACAAGTCTCATTTTTTTCTCACAATCTTCGGATGATAAATGTTGAGTTTCTGAAGGAATATTTAAAGCATTAAGCTTTTCTTCCAATATCAAAGCTATATTTCTAATTTTATTCTCCTTTACAGATTGAGGTGCACTTACATTCTTTGAAAATTTAATTGGTTTCTGTTTTTCTTTTTTGGCTTTATTATCATCCAAAAATACTTGAATATCATGCTCAAATTTTTTTTCAACTTCTTCGGTAATTTTGGAATTTACCATTTCCGAGTTGAGTAAAATTAAATTTTCCAGTTTCTCCAATCTTGATTTAATATCTAAAAAGTTTTCTTCCCATTTTTCTGTCACATTTTTAAATTCTAATAAAGACTGATACATTCGCTCTTCTTGAATGCTAATAGAGATCAATAAACTGTCAACTTTATCACATATTTGTGCTATTCCTTCAGTGCGAGTTTCTGAAGATAATTTACTAGCCTCATTGAAGCTGGTTTGTATAGCACAATCTTTCGAAAACGACACATTTTTTTTAGAAGCAGACTGTTTAGTAAGTTCTAGTTCTTCCCTCAGTTTTAGTAACTCCTCACAGAAAAAACTAATAAAATTCTTCTGATCACTTTCATTTGCATTACCTTTTAACGATTCATTTTCTTTAGAAATAACATTTTGTTCTGATGATTCTTTAGGAATATCAGCTGATTTTTCTCTTTTGAAAATAAATTGCTTAATAGCTAATAATTCTCCTCGTAATTTAAAAAGCTCTTCACAGAAGAAATTAATTAAACTTTTTTGGCCCATTTCTTCTAACTTAACTTTTGAAGTAGATTCATTTGCCTTACCACCTTCTTGTTCTATTGATACTTTAGAAGTTGTAGCATTTTCTTTAAAAACTAACTGTTTAACTTCTTCAAGATCCTTTTTAAATTTTAGAAGTTCTTTACTGAAGAAATTAATTAAATTTTCATGATGTGAGAAATCATAGTTAGATTTATTTGCGTCACATAGTTGTTGATGAATCGACACTATGTCTTCGGAATGACGACGAAGCATATGTCGCATCATAAATATTGAATCATAGAACATTTTTGGACAAAAGTAGCACTTACTGAAATCAAAATTAAGTATCACTTGGCCATCCTTGACTGCTACATTACTTTCTGGTTTCTCGGCTTCTTTGGGTGCATCAGTTGGTTCATCGGGATTTCTTTCACCGCACTCTTTAGGATTTTCCATAGTAATAACAGGATATTTAAACAGTAAACTATATTTAATCTAGAAAATATATTTCCCGACTCAGAAATAAAAAGAACATTCGAATTTGCGCCAGAATAATACTATAAGAATTGTTTCTTGAGAAGTTGAGATGTATTACTTAAAGCAGGAAGAGGAAACATTTAGCTTTTATACTTTGTGAACAGTTACTATAGCTATTGGTTTAAAATTTATTCCAACAAATTATCTTTCTTAAATTATTTAAGAAAGTTTAAAAATAATCATTTCCTGCAAAATTATGATTTGATGAGTGATGGACATCTGTGTTGAAACCTGCTTCTCTAAAGCTTTCTATAATAAGTAGAGCCGAACTGACTGCTCTAAACTAGAGATTTAAAATTCGCGAGAATTTGAAACACAGGCATTTAATCGAGAAATTTTTAAATAAACCGAGAATTTCGGAAAATATTAGGAATTTTGAAAAAATTACCAATCATATCGCTTAATGGATTATTTTGCTTTACACGTACAATCGGTCGAAAAAATGTGTGTGTACTGGTACCTTTTCAAATTTTGTCCACTTCAAAAAATGGACCTTTCAAAAGAATGAAATAAATTTACGTGACATCCCAATTAAGCTTGAACGAAATTTTCAAATCATATAATATGAAATTGGAGGACAGAAAACAATTGCAATATACCATGAAAACAGAATCAAGATACGACTTACAAATCACAAGTCATCCATTTGAAATACGTTGTCCATCTGATTGAGATTGGTGTTCCTTCGTATTAAGGTACCTTGTTCAGAAAAGATAAAGTTCGAAACAAAGTTTTATATTTCACTTTTTATATTTTTTTATTTTCGCCTTAAAAGGAAAAGCTCTAGCCATTCAGTTTCAGCTCGAAAAGCTATCAATCCGTTTGCTCATTCCCTCAAAGATTGCACTGGGGAAAAAATTAAAATATTTTTTAAAAATAATTTAATAAAAAATAATTTTTTTTTATTTTATATTTCTAATTTTGTTTTGATTAAAGTGTGGTTATAAAAATGGAAACACATTGTGCTTGATCTTCATTCTCAAGAGGATCGTCAACCGTTAAATTTTAGAATAACAAAAACTTTGGAAATAAAATTGAAATCTGAAAACACTTTGAAACATTTTTCGGCGGACGCTTTTTTGATACGACGAGACTTTGAATATTCTCTTCGAATTTTTGTCTTTAATTTCTTTCTCTCTTAATTCTTTTTCATCCTAAGAAAAATATATAATTCTTTTTCTTCAACACTTTTGTATTTCTTCGATCAAGATTGTTTCATGCAAGCCTAAAATAGTCTAGTGCTTATAGAACAACGAGATTAACATACAAGACAAAATTTTCTTACGATGTGAAGAAAACGCATGCTTCTTATTTTCTTTCATCGATTGGCCTTTCGTTTTTGACACATCCAAAAATGGTTTTCATACAAGCTTGCAACTCATTGAAAGAACATATCTTTAAAATTGATCATCTTCCAAATTTTTTTTCGTAATCTCTGATTTCCCCCAAAGCAAGAATCAGATCTTCAATCGAACGTCGCTAGATCAGCACGGTTTTATTTATGGACGGAACTGTGGATCAGTTAACTTTATTCATGTAGCCATAATAAGGATTTCGGAAATAACAGTTTTCCAAAGTCAGAGAAATATTCGTTTCAAATCAAAACTCGTCTGAGGAAACATGAAGCTTACTGTATTCATTTTCACTAAACAGCTTTCTTGATTCCTGTGGACAAAACGAATTCATCGGACCACACACACACATACAAAAGCTTACATGTTTCAATACCTTTTGAACTCCAGGAAAATTAATCAGATAAGATTCAAGTACGGATTATCTTGGCTGATTTTTCACTGGTTTCGTGAAATATTTTAAAACATTAAAGATGAAAATCATTCGACTAATAACATCAGTCTGAAATTATTAAAGAAGATACATGTAATTTTTTATTCAAGATTTCGTCATCGCATTTTAAGTGGCCATTCAATTGAAATCAAATTAATTGATTACTCATGAGTGGAGTATAAACCAAAGGATATCAGCTTTCGAAAGTTACTGAAATCGTGAGACAAGTTTCATATAAACTTTTTGATCGACACAGGTGAAAATATAAGATTACAAGTAAAATAGAAGACCATTTAATTGATAATGTCTATCTGAAATTATTAAAGATGCAGGTAAATTTTTCCCAAGATTTTGACAACATATTGTACCGAGCTTCGGGGTTCGTGTGGATTGAGAGTTGAAGAAAGCAACTACTTGCTGAACAAAAGACTTTTATTTGTAAAAATTCCACTAGAAATACCAGCTGTAATAATCACAATTATACAGCTACAATTCGTCGGATACAATAAGTAACAGCTTCCAATCGCAGGTCTCAAATACCTCAGGCAGAGAACAGCTTCTCTAAACTAGTACTCACGGCTAATCGTCTTCACTCACTGACTGACTGTCTATACAAAACCCTCCTAACTATGTTGGGCTGCGGTATTTATACCTGACTTGGACGAGAAATCTAATTTCGCCAAGGTTCTGGAAGCTTCTAGGCTATCTCGCTAAATATTGGTCCTAGAGCTTAGGTGATAGATGTTTCCAGAAATATCCATTTCTCGCCAAGTCGCCAACAATGTCGCCAACTCGCCAAGTTTTCTCACCAAAGCATCGCCAAGTCACCAAATCGTTAGAAAACCCGCTTTTAACGTGTAACACGTCTAAATACCGCAATTTTTGCCTTAACGTAAGTATTTTATGAGTCTGAGATATTTTAAGACATATACAATAATTATTTATAAATTTGTAACAATATTTAAATTTAAAGATCAATCTGTTGATAAGGCCTTGCGATTAATTTCAATTAAACGGAACATTCAGCTTTCGAAATTTAGGGAAGATAAAGTGACAAATTAATGTGTTTCCCATTAAATTTCTGATCGACGCTGTTGAAAATAATAAAATCCTTCGCTCAATTTCTTATGTTCCGATATCAGAAATAATAGTTTGAAATGAAAAACAGTTCAAGAAATTTTTTCAAAGACTTCAACTTTACAATTATCCGTTTATAAAATCTTTAGATTACAAAAACGAAGAGAACGTACGCATACATATTTCTCGGATCGTGACAAATGAATTTGTTCGATCAAATTTCTAGTCTTAGATAAAAATAATACTCTTTCACTTGTATTAAAATTTTCCAATGTTTTAATATGAAAGACAAATGTTTTAAGATGCAAATAAAAACTGAATATGCAAAGTCGGGTCATTGAATTTGCAAACTGAAAAGTCAAACATCGTGCATAAAAAAGAAGTTTCAGTGTACATTAAAAATTTTGCTCAAAAATCTCATTTATCCCCATCGTTTTCAATTTATTAATTTAAAATGAATCCAAGCAAATTTTACATGTCTTTCAAAATTGACTTTTATTCAAATATTAAATTTTATTAATTATTTGTGAAATGAAAAACTAATGTAACAAAAAATCAATACACATTTAAATCGTACATAATCTCAAAACATTAACTCTGGGAAATTGATACCATAAGAAATGTCTTTCCTATACCAATGAAAATAACATTGGTTTCATATTTTTCGTTTCATATGCTAATCGTTCATTTAAATTATTTGAACAGGAATCGTGAAATAGTTATATAAATTAATGTATTGAAAAAAGCAACATATTTTCAAATCGGAAAATACAATTGTAAGAAACGAATACAACTTACTAAGGACGGCGAAAATAATTTTTCCGCTGTGTGAGAAACAAAAGATAATATTAGTTCAATTGTTAATTCAAATTATTCAACCATTATTTAAAAAAAAGCATTGATGTAAAAAAAAAATTGAAATTTAGAATTTCCAAAAAAAAAGTTATTTTCTAAAAAAATGAATAAAAACATTAATTTACATAATTTTAAATCGCATTTGATATGTGAGACAAGAACAATGTCCTGTTCGAAGTGAAGTTGAAAAATTTTGACGGTTGGACCGGAAGTCTCCAGTCCTCAAATAACGTGATTCTATAACAAAAAGTCTGAAAAGATTTTATATTTCTTACTTTTTCTTTTGGGCTTAAATGAAGATCCATGGGTTCGCTTGACTTCAGTCTTAGCTCGGCTGACCATCAGTCCGTTTTCTAGTCAACGATTATTGCTGAAATTAGAAACAAAATATTAAGCTTATTTTTTATTTTTTTTAAATTTTTTCTTTCCAAATTTTATTCTTTATTTCTTAATCTTTGAGTTCAAAAAGAGTCCGAATTTCATTTGAGCTTCATTTTCAAGGAAGCCTGCCACACTGGAAATGAGCAATATGTCCATTTCTTAAAAATATTCGATCAAATGTTTTCTCTCTTATTTCTTCTCGTTTCTCATGGTCACTGGATTTCAATGAAGCAAGTTCCAAGTCTTCAATCAAACAATCTCAGCTTTATTTTATTTACAATCGGACGGAACCTGGGCCAACTAATATTTTTTTCTTTTAATTCACGGATGGATCGAAGAAAACCACCTCACTTTATTCAAACTTACATAATAATGATGACGGTTGAAAATGATAATTTCCAACATCAGAAATGATCATTTCAATTAAAAAGGTCTCTGAAAAAAATTAAAGAAGAATCACAAGCACGCCATTACAAGTAAAAAATCAAGGACCATTCTGTGGATATGACCCCTTTAAAAATATAAAATATACAACTTTTCCAATTTCCTGACCTTTTTTTCGTATTTGCCTTTTTTTCGTATTTTGAACTCAAAGACAATCCTGAAGAAAGGAAAAAATATAAATTTTATTCCAAGTTACCATTGAAGGCCATTCTGTTAATACGGTCCATCCGATTCATTTCGCATAATAGAATTCTTGTTTCCTTCCGAAATTTGTTCATTGTACAAGTTCAAGAATTAACGGAATACATTGCTATGTATTTACATCGTTAAATGACTTTCCTATTCTTTTGATTTTCAAGAAATGTCGTTTGAAACACGAACCAAGTCATTTCAATCAGACTTTTGAATCCATTGAACTTTATTCATAGAATTTGCGAATTCCATCGAAGCAAGAGTCATATGTTAATGGAAGTAGACCATAGCTTGGAATCTGAACTTGTCAGTTTGATAATAAAGAGAGAAGTGATCTCGAACGGACATGCATTAAAAGACGTTCTATGTTGTTCCTCTTCGCTATGAAGATGGAAAATGATTTGCATAATCATGGAAATGAACAGCCTTATTTACGTCCAATGCCGTCGTCACATTTATCGGAGTCGTGGGAGAAACGGATTTATGGATTAAAGCTTCAAGTCAGCTTCATTGTTAAATATTCCAAATGTCGACTTTGGCATTTACGGTTGTCCAAATTTTAATGCATTGGTGAATGAAGAAAACTGCAAATAGTATACTGAAATCTTGAAATCAGATGAACATCATTGTGTGATGGTCGACGTGTATGATTTCAACTTGATTTATTTAAAATGAATTGTTTTAAAATGACTCACAATCAATTTTAAACGCGTAATATTTTGTTTTCAGAAAAGAAAGTCATTTTTTTCAACCATCTTCAGTTTTTCCAATATTTTAAAATCACTGTTAACAGTTTTAAATTAAAATAAATTTAAATTAAAAGTGGCTCTAAAACTTTTAAGAATGCAACATCACCAGTGAATGAAAACTATTCATGTTGATAAAGTTCATCAGAAGTGGGAAAATGACTAGTTATTTTTTTAAAGACTATTATTGAAACCAAATACTATCATTTGATAAGATCCAAGTGAAGAAATGAAAAACGTTTCAGGAATTGCGTTCTAGACTAGCGTCAGACAGCAACAGTTCTATGGATCTCCAGCATTAACTCGACTAATGATTTCAAGATCATATTTCATTGGGGTCAGCAAATTTCTTTCAAGATTCCTGATTAGATTGGAAATTTAATCCTTCATTGACAAGATCTTATGTATTTCGCTTACGTTTACATTGTTCAATGCGAACCAGACCAACTTTCTTGATTCACGTCTCATTGAACTCAAGACAATTCGCTTTTCCAAATGAATCAATTAGAAAAGCTTCTCATTTTCCATGATGGTCGTTCCACTGAATCTCAATTTCTATTTGAATAGCTAAAGACAATTCTGTCGATAAGATCCATTGGAAGAAGTGTAAAATCGACTCAAATTTTCATTTAATCCAAAGACCATCATATTGATAAAGTTCATCAGACGAAATGAAAAAACGATTCATGAATTTATCTCAATATTTTCATTGAATACATCGAATATCATGCTGATAATGTCCATCGGAAGAACTCTTGAAGCTTTGATCATTTTACTCAGACGAATGAACAAAATTTCAGTTCTCAGTTTCTCTTTATTAATGGACTCTGTTCAACAATCGAAAGAACTGGAAAGCTTGATCATTTGGCTAGGACGAATGAATAAAATTTCAGCTCTCATTTTATTTATTCTCTTCAACAATTACTTGCCCAACAATAAATGAATGCAGATTCTCGTCGAACGAACATCAGGAAACTAGGACATGTATCGATTCTCAATTCTAGCATCTTTCATTTTGCGTCCTTCGGGAACTCAGCAAGAATCTAGAGACAAGTCACTCGAGCGTGAAGTACGTTTTCAAGGACCACCGCGGTATGAGCGAATTATGGAACCTGAGTAATGTTTCGAAAGAAACTGATTGAAAGCGAATAATTAGACTCGTGGTCGATTGCCTGTGAGAATCTCGAGTGCTGAGGATCTCAAGAATACTTACATCAAGAGACGAGAGCCATGAAGCTCCTCCGTGAGCTTTGAAGACTTGAAAGCATCAAGGTATGTCCCAATTTCACCACTGTCGTATCGCCTGGGTTCTTTTGAACGTGTCGTGTCTGATCGTCGTACAAATCCTTTAAGCAAGAATCTTGTCACTTGCCAATGAATGTGAAGAAAATTTGAAGGAATGCAAAACATTTCAGAACGTACGGTTAAGTCTTGTTCAATCAGTCAGTCATCTCGAATGTCAATCGATTTTCCAGGACGAATGAAATTCATCAAACGGATCTATTATATAAAACTGAATCAGTCTTCTATCTACGTGTAAATGAATTTAAGAAACACAAGGGCGGAAAGAATATCAGAAAGAAGCAAACTTTAAAGAAATCCTCTACGTTGGAAAAATCAGAAGACTATTTAAAAGATAATCAATAGAACTAGAATAAAGAAAAAAAAGGTAGAAAAGCAGAATATTTTTTTTTATTAGCAATGTTTATATTTCAAAATCACAAGCTAAATCTCAAAATTCTTTTTCATGCTAGTGTTTTCGGTCAAATAAACAAAAATACAAAAATATAAATATATAATTTTATTTATTTTTTGTGGGATATTTAATAATCATGTTTGTAATATATCCCAGATTTTTAAGAATAAATTACCTTGTATAAGTACACAAACACTACTTCAAAGTTTGATCGTTTATTGAAATTTTTATTTACGTGCCTGTGTATGATATATATTTAGAGAGATAACAAAAATAAGAGTTCTAGCAATAGAAAAAATAGTTTTTAAAATAGCTTAAAAATTACAAATTAATAGCGTAGAGGGATATTACTTTACTAAAAAATTTTTCTTAATTGTTTTTAAGAATATATATATTCTTTTATATTGACAGTTTTGAATTGAAAGATTTAAATCTAATTTATTTAGACATGAGTTTTCAATGAATTAAATTTATTCACAATTTAATTTAAATTAACAAATTTTTGTTTTATATTTGCATCATCTGTTCTTTTAATTACCAGCTATTTATAGTTTTTTTAAAATGTACATATACTATATATTTTAGTATATTTGGCTAACACAGTAAAAATATGAAGAATACTTAAATTTTACGAATTTTTTTTATTGCAAATTTTAAGAAAATATTTTTAAAAAATCTATAATGTTCATTATTTGTCCTGTATGTTATCATGGAAAATGGTTTTATTTTATATGACTGACAGATTTACAATTATTTATAAGAAAAGGTATCACTCGAATGTTCTTGTAACTGTGAAAAAAATAACGCAACTCCTTTTAAGTAGATTAAATTTACAACTTTTATATCATTAATTTTTTAAAAGAATACTTTGTATTTTGTCGACAAATTCTTAATTTTTCAGTTCTAGTTAGTCATCATTTAAGAGATAGATACTTGCATTTTGAATGTATAGGATGTTTAAATAAAGTAAAAATTAGTTTAATGCTGTATCTTTTCCTATTTTCTTGTTTTTAACAACTTTAGTATAACATATATTAAATACCCCTCATTTTTTCTATAAATTATGCCAAATATATTTAATAGGTTGGTTGGTTGGTTGGTTGGTTTTTATGGCGCAAGGTCCAGATAAGGACAAGCTGCGCCAATCACAAGATATTATACAAGTTTTTTTTACCAATTAAAAACATAAAATAGTAATATAGTTAAAATGTACATTAAAAGTATAAAATACCAATATAGTTAAAAAGTATATTAAGTTATAATATATAAATACATTTAAAATGCATACTAAAAAGAGTGTAAACATACAATATATACATGTATAAAATTAAAAACTTGATATTTAAATAAAATATTTCTAAATCAGATAAAATTCATAAATCCTATGTCTTTTAAAAACGCAAATAGATTGCGATGGGGTGGTTCCCCAAGCAGATCTTCTAATGTTAAAATATTACTATTAAAATATCTAAAACGCTGATGGTTAAAATCTGGGCACTCAATTAAAATGTGACATACTGTAAATGGTTCATCACACTTTTCACACCACGGTTGGAGATCACTTAAGATCAAATGTTTGTGGGTGAAACGCGTGTGACCAATTCGAAGGCGAGTCAGTCTGACATCTGCGCTTCGTGAAGATAAAACAGATAATGGAATGATGTGAAAATATGGAATGGAGTTTGTTGCTGACTTGCAGGTCCCAGGATTCCTGCCAAAGAGAATATATGAAATGTTTGAATCCTTTTCTCATGTCCATTGATGGTATTGAAGGCAAAATGGAAGTAGCTGCAGATTTAGCGGCAGCATCAAAGCTCTCATTGCCATCTATTCCTATGTGGCTTGGAATCCAACAAAACAGTATCTCAAATCCCTTGTTAGTAAGAGTATCAATTAATTTGAATATCTTAGACACAACTGGATGGCAATTATAGTTGTTATTCCTCAAAGCTTCTAATACACTCATACTGTCAGTGTACACACAAAATTTACGTTCATTTTAGTTGTTAACAACTGAAGTGCTCGGTATATAGCCCGTAGCCTCAGCAGTGAAGATGGAGCAGGATTTGTGAAGGCTATAACTGTAGGAGGTATCATCAAGATAAACTCCACAGCCAACTGATCCTGGACATTTGGATCCATCCGTAAATACTGGAGTGTACATAGTGTACTGACAGCGATGGAATGAATAAAGCTGTTGAAGAATAGCAGTACTTGTGTCTGATTTTTATTACTTCCAAAGAAAGGATTCAGCACAAGAATGTGTGGATCATACCAAGGGGGGATGTGCAAAAGGTCAGTAGACTCGATTCGGACATCACATAGGTCAGAAAGCAAAATTATGGATTTAATACGACAGAGAAAAGGTGGAATGCTTGATGGTCTAGCATTATATAATCTCTTAGAGCAGCACTTGGAATCGTGGAATGCAAGGGATGATGAGGTGAGGACATGATTTTTGAATAATAATTAAGAGACAGCTGCATCCGCCGCAGGTCTAATGGCAATTGGTGGCAAATTACATATAGACTCTGGACGGGTGATGTGCGAAAAAACTCCACAGCATATCCTTAAAGCAGTATGGTGAACAGTGTCCAATCTGCGTAAGATGGAGAGTCTAGCTGATCCATAAGCAACACAGCCGTAGTCAATTCGAGATAAAATTACAGACTGATAAATTCTTAGGAGTGATGTGCGATCTGCACCCCAAGATGTATTCGAAAGCACTTTGAGGATGTCAAGTAGTCGCTCACATTTCTTCCGCAGATGTAAAACATGCGGAAGGAAAGTTAACTTCTTGTCAAAAATCACGCCAAGGAATTTTATCTCACTGACTACAGGAATGGGTCTATTATTTATGTGAAGCACAGGATCATTATGGTAGCTAGTTTTCCTACAGAAATGGACACAGCAACTCTTACTAGGAGATATACTAAGACCATTCCGTTCACACCAAGTGGTTAAATTATTTACAGCTGTTTGCAATTGTCTCTCAATTATATTCATGTTTGAACCCTGATATGAAATTTGTAAGTCATCAACATATAGAGTGCCATGAACAGAAGATGGTAATTGATGGAGTATGTCACTGATGAAAAGGTTAAAAAGGGTTACGCTTAAATGCTACCTTGAGGACACCCTCAGCTTGACTAAAATTATTGGAAATTGTAGTTCCAACGCGCACTTTAAAAACGCGTGAGGCCAGAAAATTTTGGATAAATATTGGAAGATTACCCTTAAAGCCAAGATTATGCAGAGTACGGAGAATACCATAGCGCCATGTACGATCATATGCTTTTCAACGTCGAAGAAAATTGCAACGAGATGGTTTCTCCTCACGAAAGCATTTCGAATTCGATTCTAGATCTACTATGTTATCTATAGTGGATCGTCCTCTTCGAAATCCGCTTTGATGAAGATGTATGCAATTATTCTTCTCTAAGACGTAAATGAGTCTAGCATTGATCATACGCTCAAATGTTTTGCATAAGCAACTCGTAAGAGCTATTGGACGATAACTCAGAGGGTCAGATGAATCTTTTCCAGGCTTCAATATTGGAATCACTATCGCTTCTCTCCATGATGTAGGATAAGCATGCTCAGTCAGATTCTATTAAACAATGAAAGTATGTTTAATAAAGAATCATGATTTAAATGACGGAGCATTTGATACGAGATTCCATCTGGTCCTGGGCTAGTGTCGTTTGCTTTAGATAAAGCAGACTTCAATTCTGACAGTTCAAAATCCACAATTATAGGGTAGAATATGTCTATCATGAAAGCTTAGAGGTGTCCGCTCAGCGATTCTTTTAATCCTTAGAAAAGTAGTATTATATGAATCAGAGCTGGAAACACTAGCAAAGGTTTCACCGATGACATTAGAAATATCTACCGCTGAGAGTGTATTGCAGCTCCGGTTTTTAATACAGGAATGGAATAATCCTGATAAATACCATTGGCTGCTTTAACTTTCCTCCATAATTGTTTACTTGTTGTCGATGAATTGATTGACGACACGTAGCAAATCCATGATTCTCTTTGACTCTGACGTCTAACTTTTCGAGCTTCAGCTTTGGCTTTTAAAAGCAACAAGATTCTCCGTAGTAAATTATCTTCGGAATATATTCCATTGCTTCCTTTGTTTCTTATAGGAGAGTTGACACTTTTCATTCCACCAAGGTTTCCTGTGTTTATGTGGAATGATGGAATTTTTAGGGATAGCAACATCCGCAGCTCTGATTATTGTGTCGGTGACATATTTAACGGCATCATTTATCACATCTGTCTTAACTCTTGTCTCATTGATCACAGCCAATTGCGTGAAAAGTGACCAATCGGCTCGACTGTACACATAATTAGGTGGTTTGTGACACACACTATTACTTCCAGCCTGAGACACGATTAGAGGGAAATGATCACTATTGTAGAGGTCATTTCCAACTTCAAAATTCAGCAATGGCAAGAGTGATGGAGAACATATAGCCAAGTCAGAGAGTGAAATGTCCGTGTAGGTTCGTGAAAATAAGTTTTCTCGTTGGTATTTAGCAGACAGAGGCTATGGTCAGAAATGAACTCCTCTATCTGTCGACCACGAGAATTCGTATCATCACTACCCCACAGAAAATTATGACCGTTAAAATCACCGAGCAATAAAAATGGAGTTGGGGTTGATCAACCAAGTCATTCAGTTCTTCTGCTTGGATGACATCATTCGGTGGTAAGTAAAGACTACATACTGTTATTAGGCATGTGGTGTGGATTCTCACTGCCACGGCCTGGAGTGTAGTTCTTAACTGATGTGCTGTACTGGGGTAATTGTTTGATGTAATTATACAAACTCCACCAGACACAGCAACATCGCCACCATAATCATTTCCTAAAGCATTGAAACCCACGCATTTTGGTGACAACAGTGGGCTTCAGGAATGTCTCCTGGAGAGCCACACATGCGGGGTTAAAGCAAGAGATAATTGATTTGATGTCATCAATGCGAGACCAGAAACCCACGACAATTCCAGGAAACAAAGGAAGTCAGGAATGGAATATATTCTAACCTTTCTCACTGTTACTCATCGTCATCTCTGATGAATCTTCAGAATTGAAGTCATCATCCGATGGATGCAGTTTCACAGTGTCTGCATCAAACACAGAAGAGCTTTTTTGTTGTTAAGGAAGACTTTCCGAATGCCTTCCTTAGCCAATTTTAATTTCCTCGCCTTTAAGGCTTTTGATTTTGCCAAAGCTGATTTGGCTATTACAGGTGTTGATGATTCCACTGTTTTTTTGCTTTAAGAGAAAGCTAGGTGAAGAGACAGAATCTGTTTGGGTGCTGCAAGATCGGGTAACTTTTTGCCATAGCTGCGTAACTAACACCAGGAGTTGGAGTGCAGGAACAAAACTATGCGACGAGCTTCAATATAGGACACATTGTTCTTGATCTTAATAGAGACAATTTCCTTTTCCTGTTGCCAAACAGGACAAGATCTGGAATATGAAGGGTGGTCTCCTTTGCAGTTGACGCACATTTCTTTGGCTTTGCAGGTAACACTGTCATGCTCGTCAGCTTGGGAGCAGCGAGCGCAAGTAGGTTTTCCTCTGCAAGCCATTTTAGAATGCCCATATCGTTGGCACTGGAAACATCTGAGAGGATTTGGTATATGGTCGCACTGAGCAACGCATGTAAGCCACTTTGATGTATTTTGGTAAGTCTGGCGTTGCAAAAGTCAAAATAAGGTGTTTGGTATTTAAGATAATACCATCCCTTTTGATGGTTATCCTTTTGACGGCGCAGACTTTCTGGCTTTTTAAGTTGTCAAGAATTTCATCAGTGGACGTATGATACAAATCCTCTGCAGAAATTACTCCTTGCATAAAATTTAGTCTTGCATGTGGCTCTACAGTTACTGGTATGTCAGCTAGGGATTTCATGGTCTGTATTATCATAGCTTGTTTTTCTGATGTAGTTTCAACTAGTAAATTGCCCGTTCTTAATTTTTACAGATTTTACAACACCCAAATGAGATACTAATCCCTTCTCAATCAGAAAGGAGAAACATACTCAAATGATCCTCCAGTTCTTTTAATTATGAAGAACTTCGCTTCACACATTGGCAATTGTTGCTCCCGAGGGAGTGAGGAGAAAGTAGATTTATTCATAAATTACAAAATAATATTCAGGGACTAGACGGCACCACCCACCACGGAGCCCTACAAGGGGATACAGGTTAACTGTACCAGTGCTAGTCAGTCCCTATACGCTCACAGTACATCCCTGAAGTGGACTCCACCCTTATCAGAGTCACCCAGTAGATGTACCGATCGCTTGATCCATAAAGCCGATTGATGTGCTGAGGACCACAACACACCTCCCGTTTACCTGAAGCAGAGGCCAAAGCAATGTGTTGGTCTCAGGAGGCCTCAATTACCAGGATCCTCCTTTCCAGGGACACGGGTCTCACGCACGGCAAACACGTGGGTGATTTAGTCCTCAAGAGTAGCTAATAGCAACAGAGCGGCGAAAGCTACTCAAGGGGAGCCCTCAACCTCTTACGAGGTAACCACACTGAGGGAGAAAAGGAAGAAAAAGCAGAAGAGTAGAGGAGAGAAGAAAATATAGAAGAGGAAAGATCACTAGGGTACCTCGGGATTGTGACACCCGTGTTTACCTAAAGAAGGTAAACCCCCTGAGGGGAATATATTTAATAGATAGTTTTTGCAAGAATCCTATCTTATTCACCACAAATAGTAGAAAATAGAAATGAATTTTAAGACTTTTTCACAATTTTAAGAGAAAAGAAGGATTAAGGAATGATTAAATTTAAAAGGATGTAGTTTAAAACAATGTTAAAAAATGATAGCCTCAACTATTTTAACTAGAAACATTACGTCAAAATGAAAACAAAACATAATTTTACTTGATTCTGAGGAGGTTCTCATTGGAGAATTTAAAATAAGAAAAATAAAGAGATAATTGTAAAAACACTGTTGAAAATCTGTCACATGCTGGTATATAAGTACAAATTGCAATTATGTATCATTTATTGCAATGCTTAATTCTTTCTTGTGAAAAATTGGAACAGTCTGTGCTAAAGGCAAACCCTTATTCCACATAATTTTATTCTTTTTTGTTGAAATTCTTTTGGTATCAAAATATTTTCCTTACGTTCTTGTAAGTTTTAAGTGTTATATTGTTTATAGGGGTTTCTATTTATTTTATAGAATTAGACATATCTTTTATATTCAATTGCTTCTTTTCTATGATATTCTCATTGTTAGTTTAATTAGATTAGATTTGTAATTGTTAATGCTATGTTGGAATTAGTAAATTTTTCTTTTGTAATTTTAGTTATTGCCTGATAAAGCTATTGTTTGTAAATAAACCATTTATTGAATCCCTGAAAGAATTTTGGAAGAACATATATATTTTCTTATATTTTTCATTTATTAAGTTCATTTTTTATTATTGGATTCTTAGGGTTCTTGAGATATATTTCTCTAACTACTCTATTTTAATTAGTTTTTTTCTATGATATTTCGTAAAATCTCATTTGAGAATGTTAAAAGGTTTCTAAGTGTTCTCTCCTCTATTTACACATTTAATTACCTCTTTTCTAAGATTATTTTGTTGATATCTATAATATTTATTTTGTAAACTTACTGTTATCATTTTAGAATAATCAGTTGTAATTAAAATTTTTTTTAGTTCGTGCTATTTAAATGAAATCTAAAGAAAAATTCGAACTAAATGATATATAAGGAAATTTACATGAGAGAAGTAAGTGAAGAAAAGTAGAAGTTATTTATCCAGTCATTGATTTTTTTGAAATTTTCATATATCTTATTATTTTAGCTGAAAAAAGTTCTTATTTTTTAAGACATTATTGCATAATTTAAGTTAAATGTTTTACCCTGTTAAATCACTAACTTAAAATTAGTTTGTATATAAAAATTAAATATTTATTCTCCCATTTAAATGTTTGTTTGTTGTGGCCCGGCATAATTTAATCTAAATTCTGTGAATTTAATTTTTCATTATTAAAGGGGAAAATACAAACACACATATATATCCGCTTAACTTAAATGTTTAAACATTAATCATGAATTAAACATTTTTGCGATTGATTTTTTCTAAACTTTGTTCGAAAAGAAACTATATTTTTAACATTTGGGTCCACATTTATAAACTGATGTTCATCCTCCTAACGAGGTATTCCGATTTTCATGAGAAAATCAGAAATTTAAATTAAATTTTCAACTCTTCTTAGTTGTACATATACACACATTTCCAGTATTTAATTATAGTATCGTCCTGTAGTGGAAGTTCTCGATGATGCTCCGGTCAAAAATAAACTTATGTGCGTAAATTTCTTCAATTTTTAAAGTTATAATTAATCAAACTTCTTAATTTTTAATGTTGAGTTTCAGAAAGTTTCTCCCAACAAAGGAGTATCCATGTTACTTTTAATATAATATCAGGGTTTATTTTAAACCAGTCCTCCAAAATTATTAAATATCTACCATATATAACACTTTAGTTTGATTTGAAAAGAACCTTGGATTTCTTGAGCTGTTTTTCCGATTTTAATTAAATGTACATTCTTGGGGTAGGTGAAGATAAGTGTCAAGATTTTTATTTGATTTTACAGGAGTAAGATACTTGGAAAGGATAAGCTGCGTCGAAAATAAGGTAATCTTAAAAAAAAATCAAGTATAGAACTAATTGTTCATTATGTTCAGAATGTTCAGAAGAGTGACTCAGAAGAATAGAGCCATTAAGACAAATTTACACATGAAAGTCAGAAAGATGAGACAGATTAAGGTGTTACAAGAACCAGGACAGTTTCATTAATGACGTATAGAGCAGGTTTTATTTAGACATAAATTAGGTTAACTTTAGAAACAAGAACAAAACACAACATGTTTTTATATTTGTCTTTCTGGCTTTTGAAACAGTCTGAGATGTAGAGGAGGGTTCAATTTCCATATCTGTTTCAGAAAAGAAGATATCAATTGTTTTTTTTTTTTATAGCTTTTTTTCAAGATTTTAGTTTTTTAATTTTTGTACTCCCAGACTTAGATTTATTGGAAATAGAAATAGATTTCATTGTGCAATTAGAATTTGATGTTAAGGTGGATTTAGAAGGCAAAATTTAAAAAAAAGCAGAACCCGCTGTTTTTTGTAAAATAATCTTAATCAGCAGATGAATACAACCTTAATAAGTACTGTGATATTCTTTTATCACGCTTGCTTTATAAGACATTTAAATATCTTCAATACTAGGATCAAAATGAAATCAGTTATATCTTTGATAAGGAAATAATCCTCTAATTATTTTATATTGTGTTTCATTTATGTGTCATTTTTAATATCACACTGTAAGAGAAATTCAATTAAAATACATAGATTTTTTTTCTCCCCCTGAAGTCCTGCACGTCGCCTCAAAGTCGCTGAGGGGGTGTACCTGAGCAAATCGGGCGAGGAAGTCGAGAGAGAATTATCTTGGCAGGGTCACCCATGACGTGAAGGCCGTTCCATTACGCTCAGCTAAAACGTGCAGGCAATGAAGCATAGACAGACTTCTACCTTTGGATTGTCCATGGGTGCTACAGACCTCGGTCTAACAGAAGCTGCACATTACCTCCTCCATATGACTTGGTTGACAAATGTAAATGATTTTGCATCGTCTGTCGTGCAGAATAAACAGGGACGAGTTCAGGGTTTAAGCAGAGGGCCCCGCACGAAAGGTGGAATACACAGTCTCCAGGAAAACTAAAAACCCTGAAAATACTACAGTTTAATATAAATGGACTCTCAACCACTGCTACAAGAATTAAACTTGACCAAATTTTAGATATTGCGAATGCGCACGATGTTCAAATTATTGCTTTCACAGAAACAAAATTAAGAAAGACTTCGAACCTAAAAATTAAGAGATATCTATCGGCTTGACCGATCCTCCAGGAGAGGACGGGTTTGGTGCTTTTGATTAACGGTATAAAATACAAAAGTATTGACTTTGTGAACCCAAATCCTGATCTTGAAATTCAGGGCATTGTTGTCACCTGGAGAGGAAGACCAATTCATATCTACAATGTTTTCCACCCTCCAAATCAATATTGATTTCCTAACAGCCTCTCGTTGGCTATGAATGATAACACGATTATCGTTGGTGATCTCAATGTCAAACATCCCTCTTGGGGATGCTCTTCAAGCAACACCAGAGGAGAACTACTTCATTTATTAGATGATACTGATTTTATGATACTCAACGACGGTACTCCCACCCATGTTTCTTATAGCTATAATACTACAGAGGTGCTTGACATTGCATTTGTTAGTTCAAACATCCATCAATTATGTAATTAGACTGTAATGGATACAATTGGGAGTGATCACCTCCCTATCTTAATAGACATACAGCAAAAACAGCGTATTTGCACCACCAGAGAATCCTATTGGAACTTTGCTACAGCTAACTGGGACTCTTTCCAGCAATTCATCGACATCCACTTCAATACTAATTGTTTGACCGATGATATAAATACAAATTAGATCAAATTGAAGGAAACTATACTAAATAGCGCAAAACTATTTATTCCCAGGGGAAACATAAAACCCCATGTGCCATTCTTCACTAATAAAGATCCACTTCTGGAACCACTTGTAATGGAGAGAAAGCAACTACTGAAAGGAACAGCCAACATTATTGATAGCAGCTTTCGGGCCAAGCTAAATAAAATTACTGCTAAAATAATGATTGCATAGACAAACTTAAAGCAGATCAAATGGACTAATATATGCAATAAGCTTGATGCTAAATAGTCGGACAGTAAACTCTGGAAAATAATCAAGGGATTAAATAAACAATTACAATCTGAAACTTGCACCACAATTAGAGACTTTTCTGGCCAAATCACTCCCGATGATAAATCTACAGCCAATGTACTCGGCTCATTTTAACAGAAGGCCAGCAGATTAAGTTTCTCCCATGAAGAGAGACATGTTAAGAAAAAGGCAAAGACTATAATTGATGGTTCTCGCAGTACATATGTTGGTACCTCCCAACTGTCACGGATGTACTCCTCTCAAAAACTACTTTTAGCCATGGCATTCATGGATATGACCAAGTCCCTTGGCCCAGGGGGAATACACGGTCAAATATTGGAAACCTTAGGCCTCATTGGCAAACTAAGGTTGTTAGACATTATCAACCTTTCCTGGTCCAGCGGAAAAGTACTATTGACTGGAGAAAAACCACTGTCATCCCCAATAGAAATCTAGGAAAAGAAGCAGGCTCCCTAGAAAGTTATCCACCGATTGCCTTTACCAGTATAACCTGTAAACTAATGGAAAAAATGCTTCTTACTAGACTTCTTTACTTTTTGGATCTGAATCATTTAACAACACTAGAACAATACAGATTTAGAAAAGGGCATAGCACCACGGACCGGTTCCTTTACTTCTGTTAAAAGATAATACCCAAAACTTTAGGTCAACTAGACATACCGTGGCAGCCTTGCTTGACTTATCCAGGGCCTTTGATACTGTGTGGAAAGACAAGCTTATCATTAAATTACATGACTCCTTTAATATTAGGGGATCTGCTTTGGTTTGGATTGCTGACTTCCTGCACCATAGATCTATCAGAGTCAAATTCAACAAGATCTTTTCAGATGCTTTTAGACTGGGATAGGGCGTTCCTCAGGTATCAGTCTTGAGCCCTACTCTCTTCTCCCTTTTTTGGCTGGAGCAGAAAAAAAAGAAACCAACCCTTGTTGACATAGCAATCTTCGCTGATGACATATTACTCTGGAAGTCAAGCTCTAATGTGAAGAGCATCGAATCGGAACTCAACTGCTCTTTATCTGCAATGTGTGAATTTCCAACAGAACACAAATTAACTTTCAATCCAGCAAAATCAATAGCAACTTTTTTCACCGCTGATAAACACCTGTATTACTATAAACCAGCATTGTTTTTTGATTTCTTGCCTCTCATTTCTGAAAATTATCCTAACTATCTCGGTTTTATTCTCGATCCTGAATTCAACTGTAAAAATCATACCAAACATCTAGTTTCAAAAGATCGTAAGCGCCTTAACATTCTCAAATACCTGGTGGGCAGATATTGGGGTGCTGATGCACACACACACACACACACACACGCACACACACACGCACACACACACCCTCAGAATCACATATATTTTGCTTATAAGACCTATTCTTGAATATGGTAATTCGATTAACTCCTGCGTATCTGAAACGAATCTCTTGAAATTAGAACGAGTAGAAATAAGTTCCGTTTGTATCACCTTAGGACTCAGAAATAGCTGCCTCTATTGTTTTTATAAGAGGTTGACTTACAACCATTGTACTTAATAGAAGAGCTAACTTAGTAAAATATTTTAACAAAATTTATAGCTTTGGCCCGCATCATCGTATATCCTTGTATTTACACAAATGGTACAATAATCAAAGATTAAAGAAATTCACCCCTTTTAGCCTGGCAGAATCTCAAAACCTATTTTCGCACAATGTCGAACCTCAATCTTTAAAACCTTGTTTTGATCTTTCAGAGTAAATGTCAATAGTCCTCTTTCACTTTGATCTGAATTCCACTGCAAACAAGCAAACTCACATCGGAGACCATCTTAGACAATTAGCACTAGAAATTATTAATTGCATTCCCTGAAATGCAGTGCAAATGCATACCGATGGTAGTCATACAAAAGACCGTACTGGGAGAGGAGTCTATATTAGAACCCCTCAGTCTGAATTCACGCGAAAACATAACCCTGATACGTGCTCAGTCTTCAGAAGTGAGTTAATAGCAATTAAAGTGGGACCTGCTATCATTTCCAAAAACTGTGATTTTGGAGAACTTTGGATTTTATCAAACAGCAACAGTGCACGGTAACATCTCAGTGACTGGTCCTCTATAAATGATGAAACAGCATTATCTATTCTGCTGAAATTGATAATGATCTCCCAAGATTACGTTGTACATCTACAAAGGATTCCATCACATGTAAATATTAGTGCCAATGAAACCGCAGATCGACTGGCCAAAAAGGGCAGTGAGGAAGATACGCCCACTGATTCATCACTTATATATCAGGAACTTTAATGAAAAATCTAGAATTAATTCAATCTGGCAAATTCCACCAACACAGTAATGGTACTCTAAAACATATCCTGGAAATCTCCTGAAAACAAAATGTGACAGAAAATCTGACTGCCTTGGCCAGATTCTCAAGTGGACATCTAAAATGTTTTTCGTTCGAACGTGGTACAAAAATTTATCAAACTTGTAAAAATTCTGTGACCATACAACCTCATCGAAACATAATCTGGACTGCGTCGGACTTTCCAGGGAGGATTTATCCTCATATTCCTTGATAGTCATTGACATTTTAACTGTCAACAATTTAATGGAGTTGATCTGACAAATGTCAGATCTTTAAAGAGGATAAGCCAACAGATTTCTTCTAATGATGTAACTCTAAAAAAGTAATTTTGAAGATTATTTTTTGGAAGTGCAATGAAATAAAATCAATCAAGCCTGTTGATAGTGTATATGCATATGTTAAAATCCTTAAATTAACCACCCCTAATTAAAAATCATTTTGTTTAAAGACATTATTTTGACAATACTATTAGGTATAAATCTCTATCAATCACCCAATACATGAAGTTCTAATTCAACAGGAATACAAGAATGTTTGATTTTTAAGAATAAGCTGCCCTACATAATTTTTTTGCTAAATAGATTAAGAAATTCTGTTTTAAGAAATATTTCTTACAAAATTTGAGCTCATCGTTTATTTCATACTAATCAAATTTAACATTTCATTCACCAGATAATTCGGCGAATACTTACAAATAATTTTATTTGAAAAAATCTCTTTCCATCACAATCGTTTCAATAAATAGTTGCTAAAATATGAATTCATAAGCAACTAGCAGTTTAAAATAACTATTACTTTTGTAATGTATATGTATATTAATAAAATTCTACTCAAAAGTGAGTGTGTGGGTGGGAACATTTGCCATCTGTGGTGTGACTGATGGCAGATCTTTCCACCCATTTTACTTCATACAGTTTGAAATTTCCCTATGCGTGATCACTTAGACTAAAAATGCTTTCCACTCGTATTTCTATGATTTTCCTTTATTTTACTGTTCGAAAATTATGAATCATGCTTCTCATAAATAAAAATCTAATAATTATAATTATGAAAAAATTAAACTTTTGAAATTCTGGTCCTGTGTGATGCATTTTCTATATCCAGGTAACGCCTCTTGTTATCAGTAACGAATATATCATTTGAAAAAAAGAAATATTTTATAATATATTCAATAAAAATTTCTTCTAGTATTTATATTTCAAGTCAGTATCCGAAATTGTGATATCAATGCAGAGATTTAAAATATAGGTTATAATTTATATACTGCATGGATTTCTGTAAATTAAACGGTACAAAGCTTCCACTTCCTTTTCGTAGTAGGCGGAGTTATATCTACTCAAAATCACAATTCGTTCTCCGGAATTTAAAACACCGTGAATTAATACTTAGGTACATATTTAGATAAAAAAATATTGTCAGGCATTTATAATTTTAGATTCGACATTGATATTAAGAGGCGTTGCCTGGATAGAAACGACGTCATCCCAATGACCAGAATTTCCAGAGCTTAATCCTGTAATGATTATAATTAGAAGAAATCAAATTTATAATCTGAAATACACAATACATTTGAATCTTATTTAAATTAATGTCTGTAATTGACTTCAAAAAATTATATACTGTGAAAGAGGAGATTATTTATAAAAACATTTTTGTAGACTGACGTATTAGAAGCATTTAATAAAAAAACTGAATGAGATTGCATGTTAATGTACGTTTTCATTTAATACATTATTAAAATACATAAATGTTAATTAAGCAACTACAGTTAAAAACTTATTTTTATACTTGTCGTTAAATATAACTATTAGCTATAATATTAACAATTTGTGGATAGTTATAAAAATATATTTTCATTAAAAATCTGAATTATGAGTTTTGCGAAAATACATGTCTAAAATTATAAGATATATATATATATTATAATGTTATTATGAAAAATCTTTCCTTTAGAAATATTTCAGTAAATAGTTGTAAAAATCCAAATTTAAAATCAACTAGCAGTTTAAAATAGCATTTACTTTTGTAATGTATATGTATTTATAAAATACTACTCAAGAATGACTGAGTGAGTGAGTGGGTGGGTGGGAAGATGTGCTATCTGGGGTGTCACTGATTGCAGATCTACCCACCCATTTTACTTCACTCACTTTGAAATTTCACAATTTGTGAAATCTGTGATCATGAAAACTACAAATTCTTTCCGCTCGGATTTTTGATTTTTCCTTTTCGAAAATTATGAATAATGCTTCTAATAAAGCAATATATATACATACATATATTACTTTTGAGAGTAATTTCTGTGACAAGGTGTTTTTTTTTTTTTTTTTTTTGCAGTATACAAGAAAAGAAATACAATATTGGTATTTAAGTCGCTTTTTTTCCTCTTACTTAAATTACTGTATAAGTTATCCGTATAAATATTATAAAACCACCGAATCTTTACTATGTGGACTAAGAATATTAGTTTTCTTAAAGAACCAAAATTATTACGCCGTTTAAGATTTGTAGAGGGAAATGGAGAAAGCAGTGTTAAGTTTAACAATTAAAATTAAATTATAGTATGTGCAGTTACTTTCTCAGGAGTTAAATTTTTAATTATTTTTTGATAAAAACTAATATGCAGTAAGGGGTTAAATAAGTGCTATTACAATTCTATTAATGCAATACTCGTTAAATGAGATATTTTGTGTGTAAAAATATATTCTATTTTTAGTTAAAAATACAAAGTAGTTATAAAATTTTAAAGTGTTTGGAATTAAGTAAGCATTCTAAATTTAAAATTGCAACAGTCTGCTTAGTGAGATAAACTATTTTCAACTTGAAATCAATTCGTACTCGAACTATCCTTCTTAGTAAAGCTGGCACAGTAGAAGAGCATGAAAACTTAGAAAATCGAATAAATTGATTTCAAAAATCCATTATAAGTTCTAAAAGATCCTTTAAAACTTAGAATTAAATCCGTATCTTAAGAATTTTTATAATACTTTTAAATTCATATTATAAATGAAATGCTGTCGGCAAAAAGTTTGAAATGGGAGAATTTGAAATAAAATTTACATATAATACATTCTTATTAGTGAAATAGATATTTTAAGCGATTTTCTTGCAAAAGTACTGCAATTAAAGTATTATGTTCGACTTGTGACATTTACTGTAGTGTAATGTGTTGCATCTAAATTTGAAAATACTCTTGTTTTTAATGAATAAAGCTGTTTTAAGCTGAAGATAGTTCAAATTAACTTCAAATTTATGATAGCTGATTCATTTGCTAATATTCATATCTTTTGAAACTTAAAACAGTTTAGTTCGCAAACAATTTCGATTGATATTTAAGAATAATATATCTTGTAAGCGTACTAATCTTTATTTTGGTCAGTAAAGTATTTCATATATTGTATCCTCAAATGCTACTTTTTCGAAGAGCTAGACTTTTATCCTTTATATAATTTTTGGAAAAAAAAATTATTTTCACACTTTGACATTTTCGGGAAAATTTGGTATATTTTTGCAGTGAATGTTTGAAAATAGAATAATTTGATATATTTTAAAATCCGTATAATTTGTATAATACGTAAGCTGGAAAAAATTTTCAAGGCAATAAATGATAAATTAATACCCGAGGCATGATTCGAAATTAATAAAGTTACTAAAAATTTGAAACTGAGAAAAATTCAAAGACAGAACTGTTGGAGAGCAATCTAAATCTAATGAATGAAAATTTCTTCATGGTTGGTGAAAATACGTTATTTCTGTGAAATTTAAAAGGAAAATATTGTAATTAGAAATAGATTGTTTAATTATGTAACCACGAGTATTCGTATTATAGGGGCTAGGACCATTAAAGTGTCCAAGCAGCTGGTCTGCATTCGCTTGTTGAACTCTGTGGTGGGTGGTATGGTCAGGTCCCGAAATTTTATATTTAACATATGGAGACTAAAATTTCCTTTCTCCAACGGGAGCAACCATTATGTATTTTAAAACCAAAATTTCATCATACATAGAAAGGAGGGAACATTTGAAACAGTATCCCTCTTTGTATTTCAGAAAAGTATATCAGTAATTATTGGAAAGGTGAGATCCATCCGTAAGTTGCGCTCTGGAGACTTGCTAGTCGAAGTTGCTTTAGAAAATCAAGTGGTGACCTTGAGCAATATGAGCACATTAGCTAATATGGAAGTTGAAGTTTCACCTAATGAAACATTAAACTTTTCACGTGGTGTAATCTCTGCATCGCATCTGTACAATACATCGACGGATGAAATCCTTGAAAATCAGAAGGTCTGTTATGTAACACCCATGATGTTCAGACGAAATGGTGTTTATATAAACACCAAACACTTGATCCTGACCTTTGGCCAAGAACTAACCAAGCCTTCCGCAGTGCATTAAAGCTGCATATTTGCATTTACCCGTCAGGCCGTATTATTCGAATCCTTTAAGATGCATCCAGTATCAAAGATTTGGACACTCAAAAAATGCTTGTTGAGGCAAACTTACCTGCGCACAAAGCACGGAAGTTGGCCACGACAACACTAATTGCTCTGGAAAGGAAAGATGTTTCAACTGTCTTGCAGACCATCCCTCCTATTCCGGTAAATGCCCAAACTGGATACTGGAAAACGACATTAACACTATAAAATTGAAAAATAAGGAATGCTTCAAATCATTAAATATAAAGCACAATTCTGTAAATTTTAAGATAGAATTGAGGTTTAATTTTAGAATTTTAATCAACTGCTTATTTTGTAAAAAAATGTTGCAATAATATCAAATTGGAAAATTTAGATTTTAGTTAAATATTAAAAAAAAAAAATCTTTAAGAAACTAATGTGTATTAGAACTACTCAGAAATGTCATATCATATATCCATAGTTTTTACAATTTAGAGGATAATATATTCTTTATGCAAATCTGAAATGTTAGTTTTACTTTTTTAATTTACCAGTAACTTAATTTAAAACTCGAGTACACGATAAGTGTGTTCCTGCAATTTCTTTCATTGTACTCACTTCGGCTTATTTTTATGGTCACGACCTTTGATATATATCAATAACAGTGGCTATAATGGATAGCAAGATGGTATAATGCCTGAAAATATTTTTAAATTCAACAAAAATGTTTTTATAAACTATCCCCTCTTTTCACAGTACAAAATTTTTTAAAGTCATATTACAGACATTAATTTAAATAAGATTCAAATGTATTGTGTATTTCAGATTATAAATTTGATTTCTTCTAATTATAATCATTACAGGATTAAGCTCTGAAAATTCTGGTCATTGGGATGACGTCCTTTCTATCCAGGCAACGCCTCTTAATATCAGTGTCGAATCTAAAATTATAAATGCCTGACAATATTTTTTTATCTAAATATGTACCTAAGTATTAATTCACGGTGTTTTAAATTCCGGAGAACGAATTGTGATTTTGAGTAGATATAACTCCGCCTACTACGAAAAGGAAGTGGAAGCTTTGTACCGTTTCATTTACAGAAATCCATGCAGTATATAAATTATAACCTATATTTTAAATTTCTGCATTGATATCACAATTTCGGATACTGACTTGAAATATAAATACTAGAAGAAATTTTTATTGAATATATTATAAAATATTTCTTTTTTTCAAATGATATATTCGTTACTGATAACAAGAGGCGTTACCTGGATATAGAAAATGCATCACACAGGACCAGAATTTCAAAAGTTTAATTTTTTCATAATTATAATTATTAGATTTTTATTTATGAGAAGCATGATTCATAATTTTCGAACAGTAAAATAAAGGAAAATCATAGAAATACGAGTGGAAAGCATTTTTAGTCTAAGTGATCACGCATAGGGAAATTTCAAACTGTATGAAGTAAAATGGGTGGAAAGATCTGCCATCAGTCACACCACAGATGGCAAATGTTCCCACCCACACACTCACTTTTGAGTAGAATTTTATTAATATACATATACATTACAAAAGTAATAGTTATTTTAAACTGCTAGTTGCTTATGAATTCATATTTTAGCAACTATTTATTGAAACGATTGTGATGGAAAGAGATTTTTTCAAATAAAATTATTTGTAAGTATTCGCCGAATTCTCTGGTGAATGAAATGTTAAATTTGATTAGTATGAAATAAACGATGAGCTCATATTTTGTAAGAAATATTTCTTAAAACAGAATTTCTTAATCTATTTAGCAAAAAAATTATGTAGGGCAGCTTATTCTTAAAAATCAAACATTCTTGTATTCCTGTTGTATTAGAACTTCATGTATTGGGTGATTGATAGAGATTTATACCTAATAGTATTGTCAACAGAATATGTCTTTAAGCATAATAAACCGGCTGAGTACTGTAGGTTACCGTGAACAATTTATACAACTTTATCTTACTATTTATCATTCCTAAGAATAAATTATACATCACTTTGTAATGGATTTATTCATATCTGTCGATACATTTTAACCATAAAGGTGGTCATTACAATTCTGTTTATTACACTTTCTGAACCTCAGCAAAATAGATCCTCCGGGGGAATAATTCAAGTTCTTAAAAAGCCATTCAACGAACACCCTTGAGATGTGATATTAGAAACATTAAATACTACATGAAGCTTAGTTAAAGTGCTTTCTAGTCTCAAAATGCCACGATGAGTCATTACGCACTTAGGAGCATTGAGGATTACTTCCATATAACCAAGGTGGTTGTAGTCATTTAAAAACTGCTTGTAGAGTCCAGCGAATGCCTTATTTTTTATCTTTTTAATAGACTAACTTTTCATCCCCCATAAAAGTTGAATCTCCCAATTTTATATCCTTGTCCACTGGAAGACAACCCACATAGCCACATATTTGCCTTGTTCATCTCTATAATATTTAGTTTAAATAAAATGATTCTCACAAAAAAAGATTTCTTCACCGGGATCTCCCTCAAATTCAAAGTGTTCGATTTCCCAAAAGATCTCATACTTTTATCTGATTCTTCCAAAATTAAGCCACAATGACCAACTGGACCATGCTGTTCACTTCCACACTTCCCCCATACAAAAACCCAAACTCTGAGTTCTGCAACATCAACTCGGATTAAAATGGTTTCAGCTTTCAAGGTGTTAAGTGTTCAAGAAACATTTTAGCCCTCAATAATATACCCACTCTTCCTGGTTAATTAAAATTTTCATCTGCCAATTGCGTTTCTAATTCCAGATTACTTATTTCTAAGTATTGGGTAGGAGCAAAATCCATTATGTTTGGAACAACTAGCAGTTCCATCCCTCGTTCATAGCAACCATCCCGATACGAAATTTCGTTTTTTTTAATTTTTATTTATTATTTATTTTTATTGAGGAATCTACAACAGAAATAGCATTATTCAATCCAGAAATCATTATTCTTATGCTTATTCAGTTTTAAATTCAATTTTTTCTTGCAACGTTTAGATACAAAGCACGACTTACAACCATTATATAATAAGGCTCGGCAGCTTGCTAATTCCAAAACTTATCTGCCACTCGTATATAATAACGATATACTTACCAAAATCAATTTAAAATCTAGTTCCTTAGTGTTTATAGCAGTGAAAGTTTTAAGCTTTGTCTAATTATTTGGATCAAATATCCCAGGAAAGAGTTTCAAAATTGTTACTTTTTGCAGAACACAATTCTTATCAGCTGTTGAAAGTCAATTATCAAAATGTTGGATAAAATGTAAACAAGTATGGTGTATCCTTTTACAAACTTCGCATTATAGCATAGACCAACATGAGAAGACTTTATGATGCAAGAAACAATTGTTAGCACAATTTATTTTCCTGCACAACACCAGCTTTTTCATTCACCGACATTTTTTAAATTCGGGACATTGAGAATCATTTTTGTCACATGACGCATTTTGGAGTATTAACCTCAGACACACCGGAGTCTTAAGAACATAACTTGATTTACGAAACTTGTCACTTTTTTTTTCTTCGTTCCCTGTCCCACGAATACATGACCCAATCTCAGTCTTGTTATTTCAACATGAGGAGACAAATATCTATGTACTAAGACATGTCGTAGGGTTTCCTGCCTGTTTGATTCCCACATGTAACTGCAGTTCCTTATTCAAAGTGCTAAATAATTTATCTGAAACCAAAAATTCACACAGACCTTTAAAGTCACTAATCTCCCGCAATTGACAATAATAGTTAAAAGTTTTACTCTTGAGGCCAACTGAATTTGCATTTTGTTTCTAAAATTTTGAGTTCTGCGAAAGTAATTTAAAACGTCTTGGGGAGAATTTTGAAATTCTTAACATAGCCTCTTTCACCTTCGAGTACCACACTAAATCCTCCGAAATCATATGAACTAATAAATTGGAAGCTTTTTCACCAGAAAGGTTCACCAGTATTTCAGCATTGTACTCCTCCAGAATGTTTTTTATTATATAATCTAAAATGCCCTTTCAAGAGACAAAGTAAAAATTATAAGATTCGAATCGCAAAGGTTGTGTCATAATTAAAGTTCTAACGTTTTTCAGTAAAAGCTTCAGTAAATTTGTTCACATTATTTAAGCCATCGTTATCACTGATTTTTTACTTCCATCTAGAAAGTGAATTTTTTTCAAGCTCCAATTGCTTTTCTAATTGCACCAATTTAACTCGTTCATTTTCTAAAAGTTTAACATTGAGTTCTTCCTTATATTTAATTTCGCTTTTAACCATTGCAACAGAACTTTCAAATTCTTCATAATTATTTTTATATACATCACTATTTTCAATGGCTCTTCTCAGTATCAACACAAGCAGAGGTGACGGTATTTCCACATTAATCTCCTCAGCGATTTTGAGTATATAACGTATTTTTTTCAAACCTGATAAAGATAAATTTGCCATTAAATAAAAATAAACACAAGCTGTTTCACTCACGGACACCCACGGCACACTAATACTGCATCATGTTTACAATTGTTGACAACTTCCACTTAATTTGCTGTAAGATAATAAAAACCACACAATTGCTGTATAAAAATTCTTCTCCTGGACCATCTCTCTCTCACATTCACTTACTGGTTTTATTTTTTCACGGACCACTTGAAGAGGCAAACCGCCAAATATAACGCTTAGTAAGCTCTCTATCAAACTCCAAAAAACTTCGGCTTTATCATTAATCACAATCTATTTATATATTAATAGAACATTCACCTCATTTCAGTTGACATTTAAACTAACTTGCGTTTGTATATATAATGTTTGAAGAATCCCATAACGCCTGGTTAGACCGTAACACATCTTGACTTTAAAAAAAAATGAACACAAAATGGTTCCTACGAACAAGTTATCTTTCTCCAAGTTAATGATATTGTTGAAAATAGAACTACACTTACGAAAACCACTCTGCTGCTGAGGAATACACCTATTGCTTTCTAAATAATAAACAAGATGATACCTATATAACCATACATTCCATCATCTGACAAAGACATATCGTTAAAGCCATAGGCCAATAATTTAAAGGGTCTTTGGAATATTTTCCTGGTTTTAATATTTTGATTACAATAGCTTCCTGCCACATGGAAGGAAAACTATTTTCCCTCCAGATTCTATTGAATAGGACTAGAATATTGAGAAGAGTTCTCAGTAGGTGAATCTTTTGTTAAGAAATTCCTTCTGTACAAGAGCAATAATTATGCATTTTAGATAGAAACTTATGCAGCTTGTACATACGAGTATCGTAAATGATGGGAAACTGTGTTCATAATTGTTAGAATAATATATTGGTCCGCTCAACACTATTTATGCTCTTGGAAAAAAGGAGTGTAAATGCTGAAGCCAAACACACTAGAAAAAGCTTCATCAATTGTATTAACTTATTCAGTATTTAATTGTACTGGCGCAAGATCCTCAAATAATTAAACAGTGCTGAAACTTATGTAATCTTTGAACAGATTGAGTAAATCACTGGATATGATCTTAATTAAAATGCTAAGATGAATGACTCAGAAGAATAGGTATTAAAAAACTTGTGAAAGCCAGAAGAATGCTATAGCTAAATAGTATTTAAAATACCACTGTCTTTGAAATATATGAAAAGATTTGAATGGGAAATTTCACTCACTAAAAATTACAAATTAATATTACTTGAATTAAATCATTTCATCTGGTTTAGATTACGAGAAATACAATAGATTGATCGAAGTGTGTCTCATGACTGGTATTTCACCCCAATTGCAGCATCCGATTCTCCCATTTCAAATTGTCTTGTGTAAACTACGTCAGATTCAAACTCTATAACATCCATCAGTCCATATTCGTACTATTCCAATGGACTGTCGTAAGAGACTTGTTCAAGCCATTTGCTAATTGTTTCAAAAAATTCAACCAAGCAAGTGTTGTCAACGGCCACACTCGGAAAGAGTCTTGCTGTTAATTCGGAAAAACCAGTCACCATGCTCCCAACCGAGTACTGGAACAAGAAAATTAACTGAAAAATTATTTATGTTTTGTAATAACTGAAAAATTCAGAAAGAATTGGCTTTTGTGATCAACAAAAGATTAAGAATAAGCTCGAGTCCTTAGTTGTGGGGTGCTTTTTCAACCAGAAACAGTAGGAAAAGACGAGCTCTGACCATGAGGACCAAGATCTTTTTTATGATGATTTATTTATCAAAATTAAAATATCGAACGATTGTTCAGCTGGCAGATCATCACAAGTTTCATCCATAATAAATCATCGAATTCATAGCAATTGAAAAAATTATCTATCAAAAGGACATTACACGACTCTATGATTAAAAGAAGTTTGTTTTAATTGTACGGCATTCAAATGTCAGATTCTTTGAAACAAGACTCAATTATAAGGAAGCTTATTTCAATTGGACCTGAACCAGTAATCTAAGATTGATTTGCTCACATGGGATCTTTGGAAACAAGGACTTCATGTAATAAAAGAAGCTTCTTTCAATTGAACCGGCACACTCATATGATGCAGACATTTTCTTCGAATAACTTTCAACGTTGGTTAGTAAAGCGTCGTAAAATATGGCATCGAGTCATGTTATAAAACCAGACCAGAGTCCATCTATTACCACTTTCAATTTGTTTTTAGGAAAAAATTTTGAAATCAAATAAATGTCATAGAATATATTTTAAAGATTATATGAATGTATATTCCAGGAGTAACATCGTATCTTCGTCACTTCACGACCCCAGATAATCCAAGTCAAAGATTTGACATTTCTGAGCATTTATCCATCTTCTGATCAGTGTGTCACAATGTGAACACTGTCTATTCCCATCTTTGCACCCAAAACTTGATACATTCAAAATGATACTTGTGCTTATATATCAAGAGCACGAACCGTTCGGACTATGACTTGCATTTCCCTTAAATAAACGGAATTTCACATGTCATACTCTAATTCATCATCAGATCTTGGGTCTTTTTCCACACTTTCTGGTGGCACTGGGAGAAATTCCAACTTTAGCAAATTACATTCCATTATGTTAAAATCGTGAGAACGTTTGGAAAAAATTTTCTTGTTCCTACAAATGAACAACAAGAAATAAAGTTGAAATACGTGACTCCACTGCAGCAAAAAAATCACGATAATTTGCAATTTTCTTTTCGCAACAATGTCAGTTGTTTGATATGTTTGTTTCGGTTCTAAAAATCAGAATGAATGACTGGTCGTTCAGCACAAATGTTTATATACTCAAGATTCTGGAAGTCAATGATAAGATCAGTGTGGTATTCTCTTGTTGAAATCTTTGGAATCTTGGACGTCACACCGGACCGTATCTCTTGATTCCTTTGGTTTTGCACAAGGCCATCAGCATCAAGTCTATTGATTCGAAAGAGCTCACGAGTAAATGGATAAGACTAATCCTCTCGATCTAACTTGGAAAGAAAGCGAAGAACACTTGGACGTTATTACTGAGGCAATAAGTTTGAATGCATTCGATTCAGATCAAATGAAGTGTTTTGACTCGAGTCATTGGCAGAGTTATGGCTCCACACGTCTCGCTTGCTTGTGTACTCGAAAACGCGTTCTTTCATGCGAGAGTAAATGAGATGAAGAGGATTGATCGTTTCGATCATACCTGGGAAGAAATAGAAAGGACATACAAAGCAGTCTCGAACAATCTTCCAAGATCAAAGAAAATTGGATCGCATTTTATTAGGTTAATCGCTGATCAGTGGCGTAGCGAGCACAATTGGTGCCTGTTTACGATACCATTTTGGCACCCCATCTCAAAAAAATAGTAATATAATATATAGAATAAACATATAATAAGAGTATAATGCAAATAACTAACAGCAAAGTATCTACTTTAAAATAATCTTAAATATAGATAATTTTAAAGGCTCAGATTTTACTTTTATATATAAATTTGAGATAAAAAAATCTAGTAAAAAATCATAACTAGAACAGGATTCGGAAATGCATCAGTAGAAATCAAACTTACGGAAATTTAGATTTAGTCAAAGATTGTGTTAGAAAATCATTTTTCTAAGATTCAATGATATTAACCATGTATTTCAAGCCAGAGTGCAAATTTCATAAGTCCAAATGTAAAAAAAATCTCACTAACTGTAATTCTAAGTGTTATAGAAGCCTAATACATGCAATAAAGCAAATATAAATAAATTCTTTTTTAAAATATGGTTTTAATTTGTTTTGACATGGAAGTTGTTTTATAAATTCTAATAATCTAAATTGTTTTCTTTTTCCAGATCTTTTAATTAACAAACTGTAAAAAGTATGTATAAGAACTAATTAATATTCACAAATTAAAAAGTTCTGTATTGTTTAAATAAAAATTATTTACTGAAATAATCTAGACTTTAATTTACTTTTAGCAATTTTGATCTCATTTTGTATTTTTGAATAACTTTTACGACAGATTATATATATATATATATATATATATTATATATATATATATATATATATATATATATATATATAGCTTATAATCTAATATATGGGTCTTATATAATATCTACTTAAATGAACGTACAAAAAAATTACAATTATTTAAATTCTTTAACTGAGAGATTATTGTATGTTTTATTCTAAGTCATTATGAAGTTTTTCAAACTCTTCCGGACGAATTATTCAATATAGTATAAAAATACTTTTTCTTTGAAATTAAAATACCATTTTTCTACAAAGTAATCGGAATTTATGACATTTCCCATCTTGGATGGGGGATTATACATATATTTACTGGATTATCAGTATATTTCTCAATAATTTGTCACATTTACCGATTTTAGTGGGGATTATGTATAATCTTTGGTTATTTACTTAATTGCCGGATTTTAATCACTTTTACCGTAATATTTTTACCATATCTTATGATTTTACTCAGAGAACATCTCTCTGAAAATTTACAACTTATTTTTACTATATTTCGTAAGACTCGTATAATTTTAATATGTATTTCTTAATTAAAATGAGAGCTAATTCTTATTAAAAAAATTATTTTTATTCTGAATCATTTTATAACATTAAAAAATATTGCTAATCTGTAGCTCTTTACAAAGCATAATAATTTTGCTATTTCATTATATTCCTTTAAAAATATTTCTAAGCTAAACATGCTTTTATTATATAAATTGAAATGTAAAGTCAGTTAAAAATATATTATCAAGAAGCATTTTATGTGTACATATAAAAAAATATTTAATACATTTGATCTTTTAACTTTCAAAAAAATAATTTTTCAACATAATGTATTAATATAAAGGCAACAAAATTACAAGTTCGATAAAAATTATTTTTGAAAATCTTTAAATTTTAAATATTTTGATTTCAAATAAATAATTTTAAAAAAGCAATTTTATTTTTATAAATTTCAAAACTATACATGTTTGTTAGTTAATATTCGTAAGGGCTAAAAAAATATGCTAAATAAGCAAAATGTAAAGAATAAATTGTTGACAGAAAATATACTCAAAGTCAACATTTCTAACGAAGTTTTTAACGAAATAACACTAAGGACGAAAATTTGTGAGTGAGAAATGATGATATTCTAACCTGGTAAATAATTAAAAGGAAAAATTACATGAATTTTCCAAGCATTTGGAAGTAATTAACAACGTTTTAATCTTACCAACGTCAAAATCTATTTCCAACGCTATTCGTATTTTTTTTAAATTAAATATTGCAGTGTTATTTTGAAAAAAAAAAGAAAAATATGCTCTAATGTTGAGGGTCAGTCTGTTGCTGAACACAAACGTTTTCGGACAAAGAGGACCGCTCATCAGAAATACATTTCAACGCGAGTGTTTTCACGAGTATAACGCGAAAGTAACCTAAGAGGTTACAACAGAGCTTTTCTTTTCTCTGGGGCGGTGTACAAGAATTTCTCCCAGAAGTTTTAAGTCTCAATAACATCTTTTAGTTATTATGTTTTAGATATTTCTTATTTTTCTGATACATTTAATGACTTTTAGTAAATGAAACGGAAATAAGAATCAACATTCTTAAGTAATATGATTCTTTTAACATTTATAGTTTTTTCGTCCTTGTCGAGTCTCTTCTTTGTTTGATAAGGACGCGGCTCAAGTGAAGTTAATTTAATCAGCAAGTGAAAAAATTTAAAATCAAAATCATTAAATTTCTTATGCAACATATTTAATGGGTATTATTCTTTAAAATGAAATTTTCTATAGATTCACTACATCATCCAGATTTAGCTTCTCTGAAAGCCCTACGCTATATCGAATATAATAATATATTTAAATAACTATTATATTTTCCTCGGATATTATTAAACACAGACGTGTTAGTTTAAGGAACTTATAATTTAGGAGCTCCGCAAAAGAATAAACTGAGATATAGTTTATTTACCTGACAAAATTCTTGGTACTATAATTCCACTGTCATATACTTGTGAATTCGAAATTTCAGTGATTAGAATATGGTAAATAACTTATACATTTAAAATAATAATTGTAATTATAAAAGTAAATTTAAAAATTGAAGTAAATGATTAAAAATTATAATGAAATACTTTACATCCATCCATCCATTCATTTTATTTCAAATGAAATTCTTTGTAGGTTTTATATCTTTTTCATTGATTATTAAAAAATGCGAATTTTAAGAACCTTTAAACAAAAATTTTTTTTTTTAATTACAATTTGAAAAGTTTTTATTAACAATATTTTAGTTTCATAAAATTTCCTTTTTGGAGAGTATTTCTTTTTTTAAAAAATTTTAGTCAAAATGAGATTAAAACTTAACTTTTTATTTTATTTATTAGAGAAAATATTGTTTATTAAATAAAACATTTTATAATAACTATAAAAAAATGAATGTAAAGTCAAATAATATTTTAGAATATCAAAATTTTTTTTTTTTTTTTTTTTTTTTTGAATTCTTAAATGATAAATAACATCTTGCGATTTCCTAATGATGTATCTGTCAGTTGATGCAATATTCATTAGATATCTTGTTTTTTATTGAGTAGAAAAGATTTATTTGCTTAATCAATGTTACAATTTTTAATAGGTATGAACTTGATTCAAACATCTTGTAAAAAATTAGAATTCAAAAGAACATGGTGAATCTTGCTGCTTTCACGAAGTCAAATCAGTTACAGATTAGATCATGGGCTTACCTTTTTGGAATCTCCCTAAATTATTGATTCGTAAATCAAGAGACAAATAACATCAACACATTATTTGGTAAATAAGTGAAAACTAAAGACATCTCAAATGCATAAAAGGGAAACTAACCCATACAACTTATATTTCAGAATTTTTATCAGAAGAAATTCCACATATTTCCATCATTACATGTGAAAGATTTACTATACAATACACTATAAAGGACTATAAAGCACCTCAAATCTTGAGCAAAGTATAAAAAACTGTGAGAAAACATAATGGAAAACGTGATAAGAACACACTTTTTAATATGAGCTAAACTATACCAACTCATTATTATGGAAATATAAAAATAGGAACATTTTCATTTATGGCAAGCTCTTCAACTGGAGACAATTAAATTTAAAATATATTTCTCCGAATAAAATAGACATTTCAATTAAAAAGAAATAAAAATTTTCTTAAAAATATTTTCGTAACTAATATTTGGGCCCTTCTCAAAGCGGCGCCCGGGACACTATACACCCCTTGCCCCCTCTTCACGACACCACTGTCGCTGATGGCTCCACACGAACTGTTGCATTCGACATGACGCGATACAAAGATAGAGCTAAAGATTTCTACATGAATGATTACGTTCTAAACGGCTCGATTTCCTGTCCAGTGGAAACTAGCTGATCTATTCGATGAGTGCTTGTCATTCAACTCGAATAAAACGAGACCGGCCAGCGACTTTCAAAGTCTCATGTAGTGAAGGACTATAAAGAAACAGACATCTTACTTTCATAGCAATTACTTGGCAATTCACGATTTTATCATTCTACAATATATATACATATATTTTTTTACATATAAGCGATAACCTAACAGGAAAAACAAATGTTTTTCTTGTTAGATTATCACTTTAAAAATAAAGTTTAAGTAAAAGGCTTATTAGAAACCTTTTACTTAAACTTTGTTAAATGAAAGGCTTAAGAATACACTTCGTATAATCTACTTACATCTACTTTTGATGTATAATTCGATACCACGAACTAATTTACAGAAGACTAACCATATCCATTATTTAATCAGCTTGGTTAGATAAGTGGTGATTATAATATCAAAATTATTTCTCATTTAGTACATATCGAAAGAAATGCAAGTTAGAACTTATGAAATTCAGACAAAATTTAAAAGCTTAACTTAAACTATGGATTAGCTGCGAATGTTGTAAGCAAATTGAAAGATTTTCTCAGATATCTGAAAGCATTTGCGAATGTAAAGCCCGACAACGAAAAAGGAATGTAAATTCCTAAAATAACTCAAATTGTAAGCTATCTTACTATCTTTGAGTTTGCGATTTTTAAGACTGATTTACTTACTTTAAAAATTCTTGTGTTTTAAAGCTTTTGGATTGTTATCGAGATCACACGTTTAAAAATTACTGAAAGGTATTGAATATTTGTACAGAGGAATTTTATACATGAAAACTTTCTTCATATGTTTATGGTAAAAAAGTCCAAATTATTTATAACTGTAATAATCCTTAGACACTTTAAATTTCATACTAAAGAGGTGAAACAATTATGGATCAGTTTGTTCCCAATGTTTTTAATCAAGTTTTGCTTTAGTAATAACAGAATTTGGATTATTAAGAAACAAAATCTATGTTTTCATAATGGAATCAATTTTAGATAGTAGAAAGTTTAAACATTTTAACCAAACGCAGTTTTTAAGAGCAATTATATACAGTAATTTATATCGGAAACAGTTTGTATAAAAACGTAGTCTAGAACATAGTCATAAAAATACATAGTCTAGGGTATAATGAAATTTTGGGATTGCAGTTCTTAATTTTTACCAATACAAAGCTAAAAATAAGTATTATAAAATTCAAACATTCACAAATGCATAAATCTTCAATGTAAAAAGTGACAGCACATCCTTAAGGGTCCTAAGTAACATTAAAACTTTTGAAAACTGAAATAAATTATCACAGTAAGCGGATACTACTCAATAATGGCATTTAAGACAGAAGTGCCAAGAATACGCATTTTACATATTTAAACGAACTTGGAATTTCAAATTTATATTATGTAATTATATTACAATTTAACTCAAATTTGTTAAATTTCAGACAAATGCAGTCCACAGATAAAGATTGAACTTTTAGAACCTAATCTTAATTCAACGACATTAATAGATACATTAACGGTAAGAAGGAATGCACTTTCGGTATTTAATATTAAGCTCCCACTACCTTTATCTGAAGTTTCTCAAACTCATTTCAGTTTAAATTTAAGTAACAAAGCGTAAGAATTTAAAGTCCTTATTGTCTAAGAAACATTCAATTACTTGTTAAACCATTTTAACTTAAAAGAACTTAAGTAAAAGTTGTCATTAAAAGATCATGATAGATCAAATTATTTTAACATTTTAGATATAACACAGCTACGATAAGATAAACATCTTTTATATGCAATTGCGACTTTTTTTCTTTAGAAGTGAAAGTTTCATATGAATAACAAAATAATTTAAATAATTCTAAATTCATAACAAAATTGTATAAAATTATATGAGGATAAATATTACAACAAAGCTTTACATAAATAAATATATCAAGAAATTTGAAGCTTATGTAACAAGAAATATTCAAGCAAGAAATTTCAATGTTTTATGCCATTCCAAAAATATTTTATTCTATATATATAATACATATGATTTTATCTATAAAAACATTTTATAAAATTAAATTAAGTATCTTACCTCATATTTAAACAACTATCGCTCGAGTTAATTTCTAAAAGAAATATGCCAACTGTCATTAGGAAACATTTACTTACAAGTCTCAAAATTATCTTCAGAAAAACTAGCAGAAGCTATTATTCCGAAATTTTCCGATTTATAATCTTATATCTCATTAAAATGCAAGTTACGACTGGAAATAAAGCATTTAGATTGCAGTCTCAGGATTGATAACAATGTCTTTTTTGCTACATAAAAAATAACTGTTATATATTAATAAAGACAAAAGTAGTTAGATGATAAAACTTATAGATGTCAATCGCTATCTGAAGAAATTTTGGTTTGGTTTGTTTGTCACTTAATTGTCCTTTTTGTGCAAACCAGGGCTAATAACATCAGAATCTAGTTTCTATTTTTTTCTGTTTGCTTTCAATATTTCCAGCTATCTATTTTTGCTAACTGAGAGTTCGGTAAAACCATCCACTTGCCTCGTAATTTTGAAACACGGTGAGGTGACACGGTTGACATTTGAGCTGGCACATTTTTCTCATCAGCACACTGCACCAACAGAAAGATATTACGACCACGACCTATTTTAAATGTCACAGTCTCCATTAGTGAACACGATAGATCTTCGGCTGAGTCATGGGGAGAACCCCTCATATACCTGTCATGAGAGCGGCCCTTTTCCTAATCAGGCCAGGTGACATTATTATTTTTTGTTTCTATAAATTGTAATTTTAAAAGAGTTTGCCAACTCATACTTCTCCTTTGTCATTTAATGGTGGATAAATGATATTTATATACATAAACAGCATGAATTTTCTGGTATTTTGAAACAACTGAAAGCAAAACGATATTCTTACTTTGCTTAATTGCTATAGAGCATCGATGGATTTTATGTTTTCAGAATTTATCGCATATGCAGACACAGGGGTATATTCTAGATAATTTGAACAGCATTTTTAAAAATATTTTGCATACAATCATAAAAACTGTAAAAAGAATAAACACTGATAACTATTTTCGGTATTTATGTATGTATACAAGCACATAACATTGTAAAACAAAAATATTAATCATTGAACAGCATTGTTAGCATAAATGTTTATATACCTTTGATCGACTTCTTATTTGGATTATGACAAATCTAGGTCTTCACATTAAGTGATGAATAGCTTTAGAAATTGAGTATAATAATTCTATCTCAGTGACATAAAGGTGGTAATCTTTTAAAATCATTTTTTCCCATTGCCTTTATTATTACTGATTTATTTTGCCCTATGTGATAAATTAAATGGAAATGTATTGTGATTTAAGAATGTTACTTCCACTATTTATAAGATATTTATATATATTATGTTGTTAGTAAAAAATTTGGGAGCATATGGGATTTGATGAGTTATGCAAATGACTAACATTTCATTATCTATGTCAGGTAGAAAATTTTGGGATGCACATTTGAATTTCCTATTAGGTAGCCTTTAATAATACTGCTTCTCGAATTTGCGGACAATTAAGTTACAATTTTTGATACACGGGATAATTTCGTTACAAGAAATTATCTGACTTTGGTACTTGTTGTACAATCCTCGGAGAAGTGAATTGATTGGACAGAAGATTTAGCCATAGTAATAGTTGAAACAATATGGTTAGCTATGTGGTTTTAAGAACAGGCATTTTTAAGGGCACAATCGGTTAACACAGTTGTTCTAAAACTTCTGGCTTGTAAAGGCATAAGAGAGTTGAACGATCAGGAAAGATGTCATGTTCGCACCAACCCTAACCATAATATTGTAACGGAAGTTGATTCCATTGAATAAAGTTCTTGTTGCGCAGAGGTAAAGCAACGCATTACTAAGGTAAATCCGAGATTCAAACTCGAAAGAGTGAACGATGGAAATGAAATTCGTTTTAGTGTTATATATCCCAATTATTAATCCTTGTTTTATTTAAATTGTTCTTTTATGTTTCCTACAAATCTATTTCTAGAAATTTTCTAGGTTAGAATATACTGGAATACCGATCAAGAATGTTCAGTAACTGTATGTAAGTTGAGCTAACGCTCAGTTCAATTAATAAATTATTTGAGTTACGATCCCCGGCCTTTCAATCCTAAACTGTACATAAGTGATAACGTCATCTACGCGACAATAATTTCGTTGTCGATATGCACTATCCAGTTGTACTACAGGATTCTACTTCTAGACGAATTAGTGATTAAGGTAGTTTGTATTGTAATTTTTAATATTAGTTGAAACACATCATTTATATAAGGATTATCATCAATACGGTGTTGATCATGAGCAAACTGGGAGGTGTATCATGGTTTTTTCTGTAATGACTTTTACTTTTCTCTCAGTGATAATACATTCTGTGATAATAAGATAAATTTATGGATCAGTTTGGTTTTCTCATCAAGATATGAGAAAATCAATAAGGCACAGTACATAAATACCATCACCAAATGGAAGAACTACGTCTCTTGGAATAGATGGTTCTATGGTCAAGTTATCCTACTGATAGTTGTGTTATATTTTTCGTGCACATACGTGTGAAATGATTAATAGTTTCACCTTATTACATATGAATATCTTTAATATCTGTAGAAAACTTTGCAAATCCGGATGTGGAGGATATTTAAATGGCTTACCGCAATTTTCATCCATCAGGCTGTTCATTACGTTGCATTTAAAAAAATGAAATGTATGGTCACTCTTAATAATATTGCTGTCAAATAAAAGTACTTGATTTTAACTACATCCTCTTAAAACTAGAGAGACACATCTGGATACGAATCCATTAGCTAATGTCTGAGAGGTCATGTCATGAAAATTAACTTTAGTGGAGAGTTTAAACCTGATTAGGATACTTTTATCAATTTAAGCGAATTACTTTACTTCATTTAAGTTCACAAGAGAGAACTTTCTTTTTCGTGGAACAGTTTCTCAGGTATTTATATCAATTTGGCATCCTAGATTGATTTCAGTTAAGTTTTTAAGATGGTCAAGGGTTCATGGTTATTAAGTGGTTTTAGTTTCTTGGATATCACAGATACCTTTACGCTGTTTGTATCATGCACTTAATAATAGGAATTTGATTTGTTGTCTTGTCATTGATCTTCTAGTGTTGTCAGTTTTCATATAAATTTCTGGAATAATCACAATGTCTGCTATTTCCGTTAATCCAACAGCGTCCAATGCAATACAGAATTCTTTAATCAATCGTTTCAGTTCGATGGACATGATAATATATTTGATTTATTCTGTTAGTTTCACATATTTTAACTGTGCTAACTTGGGAAACCAAACACTGGGGTTTCGCGTTAGGATAACCACTTAATCACACCATATGCTTTTACATTCAAGGGTTGTTAGTCAGTAAAACAGATATATATATATATAGGAACTGTATGCCTTGGCTCACATGGATTGTCGTTCAACAAATTTAATAATATAATTTTTTTCAATTGATAAGATCTCTCACAACTTATTGATAGAACTGCTGGTTTTTATTTCCGGAAATTATAAAGTCAAATATTGATATTTAGAGATGTCCATTCTTTTCATTAACTAATTTTTTCTTGGTTGGATGATTGATTTTTTCTCGATATTGCACAAACCAAATGGTATTACTTTAAAATGTCATAATTTTTGTGTCTTTGTGAAGTTTTTTTCTCTGTCTTGAGAATTGATCTCTAATTGTCAATAGTTACTTTTCAAATCTATTTATTGTAAAGAACCATTTACTTCAAGAAAGAGTATGTCGATGAGAATGAGTCTTTGTTATCTTCCTTCATACTATTTTATCATGTAAAGTTTCATTTTTACGGGTTTCATTCTTCAAGATACTTTCCGCCTTCCTCAAAAATGAGGTACCATACTTAGTCTTATTTAGAAACGAATATATACCAAGTGTAATACTTTTTATGAGCATAGATTTAAGTATAAATTTTCTCTTCCGTATTTCTATACACACTGCTGTCACACATACACAAGTTTTGTTTGTATGCCATTCAAAACTCCTTTTTTACACACAAAGCCTGGAACCTACTGCTGGAAATGGATTCCCATTTACTACAAACATGCATACCTCAGAAAGGGTTTGAAGCCACAAACTGTTGAATCGAAAGGCAGATCTCTAACCATTTGGAAGACATTTCAATAACATATATAGTAACAGAAATACACGAAAAAAAAAAAAAAAAAGATTTGAGATGATACAATGGCTAGGGTTGAATTCCATTAACAACTGATAAAGAGAAGTGAGAAAATTACAGAACAAATAAATTTCTTCAAACATAAATTGTTCAATGAAATTTATACAATTCAACAAGGAAATGATATAAAGGCAATAATGGCTTGTAAAGCCAAATTTATTATGTTGATATATATGTTATAGGATAGGTCAATTAATATATTTTCTCTGGTGATAGCTAACTTTAACCCCGGTGTCTTAGTGGTAGCGTTTCTCCCTAAAACACAAATTTGATTTGATTTTGTGAGGTTTACTGATGGAAGGTCCAATACTTGACATTTCTGTACTTAAAACTAAAAATTCTGTGATAAAAGACTAGTCAAAGTATAAGATGGTATGTATTAAAAATTGAAGAAATATATATGTAAAAGATTAAGATGGATTAAAATCTTGAATTCAAGAAACCATTTGCACGTAAAAAGGCAAGCACATTTCTATGTAGTTTAAACCTAATCAAGTCTGATAAAATTAAATTTGCGGTATTAAAAAACACTATGCGTAAATCCTTGAAATTGTGTCAGACAAAATATGAAGTACTGTATGAGACATTACACGTGTCACAAATCGGAGTACTCTGAGATAAGAATAAGTGCTTGTGTGTAAATCTAGTATGTCCAATACGAAAGCAAGATCCGGGGTTCAATCCTCAGGCTGAGCAAGGTCTCGACTCAACCTTTTAGCCCTACAGTGGGGTCAATAAACTGAGTACAAGGCATGCTTGGGAACAAAACACTGGCGGTTTCGTGTTAAGCTGACCTAATCGGAAAATATGCTTCACACCCCATGGCCTCTCGGTCAGGAAAACAAAGATGAGCACTGTAGGCCTTGGCCACATGGGCTGTCATGACACAAAGTTCAGATTAGTTTTAGTGTAGATAGCTAATTTTGTTTATAGACATCATAATAAAACTAATTTTAAGACAAATTTTTATAAGAGTTCAATTATATAATGAAACAAAGTGATATTAAGGAATTAAAAACGTATTCGAAAAATAAAAATTACAAAACTCCAGAGATGTTAAAATATTTAAAAATGGTTTCTATAAATACAAATACTTATGTTGAAAAATTTGAAATGCAAAACACATTAAATATTCAAATCCAAAGAATTTTTGGTTCATTCCTTTAAATACAAAAAGAAGTAACTATATCAGAACATTTGATTAAAAATGGGTTCTGAGTGATTACAAATACCCATCCCTAAGATAAGAATAACTTACAAGTTGTTAAATTTAGGAGCAAAATGCTAACCATCTAGGTACATTCTCGACGCAATAACAGGGTAATAATGAAAAAATAGCAAATTTTTATATCATTGATTCTAAAAAATAATATTTCTTAAGAAATCGAATTAGTCATTTTAAAATAAATGATAAAAGAGAAACTATCCAAGTTGAAGGAAGGTTTCTTGATTTCATTGAGGAAATCATACTCTCAGTCATCATAATGAAATCTTCCATTCATTTATATCTGTTATATATTTTTCAGAAATATAAATCGTCATACAAACTATACAATTGGACATTCTAAAGGGTTAAGATTCTAGGTTCCCATAAGGTTTGATATGTAGTCAGAAATATTTCTTAACCACTAAATTGCGCCGATTCATAGTTTGCTATGTCACAGTTAATTGGATAAATCGTAAAATAACTAAAGGAAATTATCTCTTCAAAATACTTAAGAAAACTAACTGATACAGACCAGAAAAGAACGAGGCATTTGTGCGAAGTAACCAACAGGCATCTTTGTTAGAGTTTCCGGTCAGATTACAGACCAGAAATAAGATTGCCTAAGACTTGAAATAGTACAGAGTTTTGCGAACACTATAATTAAACTTTGGAGCATTAACTGAGTGTAACTATTCAACCAAAAACCAACCGTGAACAGTTCCTACTGATACAGGACGAATAATGTCAAATTCAATCAATACTTCATTATAATTTGGTGGACAAATAACTTTGTACGTAACCACTGTACTTAAAACAAAAAGAAAATATTACTTATTGATCTGGTGCCTTTTGTATCAGTTATATAGGATTTTCAGTAACTTTTAATAACAGTTTATTCTGTCATATGGAACAAAGATGGAGGAGTTATTTAAGATATCAAATGAAACTTCAAATACGATGGATACTTGTGAAATAATCAGGTGGAAGTGAAGATTATTAGTGCCGAATAAATATTGAGAGAAAGAAGAGTATAAGCAGAGTAAGAAGTAAATATTACCCAACAGTAAGGTTACATAGATTAAAATACTTTAATATTTCTTGTTTTCCGAAATTTAATGGCTAAAAAAATAATAAATAAAATAAAATAAATAAATAAAAATAAATAAAATAAATAAAAAAAACTTTGAAATAAAATTATGGAGATAATGAAAGCACACACATTTTTCTTTTCATAATTATGAAGAATTACAAGTAACAACTGAATATTCTTTTATTGACAGACAAACAAGACAAATAAATTGCAAAATTTCATTTTAACATTTTGAAACAACTATATTCTACAGTTTCTAGATCGAATTAATTTAATTACATTTCTTTTTTATAAAAGTGTAAAAAAGCATTATTACAACGACATATTTATAAATACTTAGAAAGTGTAAAAAATTTGAAATATATATATATATATATATATATATATATATATATATATATATATATTATATAAATATATATATATATATTAAAAATCTTACAATCGAAAATACTTTTTGTAATTGTTTTTTTTTAACTCCATACCAGACATTCAAAATTTTAAAAAACAAGGGTTGAAAAAAAAACTTCAGATATTAAATTCAATCACAATCATTCATTCATTTGACATCATTTTTCATTGAATAACAATTTTAAAATTAAATTACAATTTTTTGACACTGGTAAAAATTAATTTTGAAACCTGGTAAGGAATAACACTGAAATAAAAAGAAAAAATTTACAACATAACAATTTATTATATGAAAAAATTTAATTAAAAATTGGTGATAATTAGTTGGATTCAATAGAGCCTTAATTTCTCCGCTGATATATCAAAGAAAATTATGAAAAAAATAAGAAAGTTTAACACAGTTTTACATATATTTTAATCATTAATATTAGTGAACATAAATATCCATATTAACAACGATATCACTGCATATATAATATGTTTTAAACATAAACATATAAAAACTATATATTGTTATCTCTATTCTTTTTCTATAGTAAATAATTTGATGTCGATCCATTCATTTTACCATAACAAATATTTTATTTCCACAGTAAATATTTCACTATTAAGAGCTCTAAAGAATAAATTTACATTTTTATCACATTCTTCATTTCTAAGCTTTCCATTTCTTTCAAAAGTGTAGCAACTGCAAACCTAAGTCGATGAAACTGAGAAGGATGAACCTAAGAAAAAAAATGTAATTTACACAAGAATTGTTTTATTACTTTTATTTACACATCAAATATACTTAATACATAAAAATTTATAATTGATTCAATCGTAAAAAAATATACAATTGAAGTTTTTTTTTTTTTTTTTTTTTTTTTGCTTAAGAATACCATTAAATAAAAATGAGTTGTTTATGATAGTTCAAGATCATTCTAAAATTTTAGTATCATTAAAGTAAATAGTAATATTTAGTAATTTACAAAAACTAAGTTAGCTATATCCAAAACAGGAACAGATGTTATAAAGCTTTACCTTATAATGTATTTTGGAACTTAATTCTAACACTCCCGTACAGAAGTCACAAAACTTTATCTGTAAGCGTGAACATTGATGCGATCTTTCGCAACAAAATCCCGGCCAGAACCAAGATTCTTCTATCTTCGTCCTGGCCGGGATTAGAGTGGTATTCTGGAACAGCCTGGGAGTGTTTGTGTGCTCTCTAAAATCTAAACATATTTTCCAGTGGATTTTTTAAAAAAAATTCAACTCAACTGTGAATATAACTTAGCGTAATGAGATATAGTAAAACACAATATTAGCTAGATCAATCTAAACATGGTCTGTAAACTGAATGAATAAAACACAAGACACCAAAGTTTACAGTCCATTTCTGTGTAGCCTTTAATATACAGTAAAGACAGATATTGTTTAACCAATGTCTAGTTCATGCATAGATATCACATATATGGAGGTATTCCAATCTACATGACTACAACAGCAATATATTAACTTTTCTCTCATGGCAACTGCAAACTTTTGGTGACTGAATTTAGATTTTGGATAGTTATTTATAAGCTTAAAATTTTTTTTTGTCACAGTTAAATAAAAAAAATTAGTGTAAAAGATTCATACATTATCTGTACGCGATCTTTAAATATATTTCACAGTAAGAAAATGTTCTGAATGTGTTTTGCGTGAGCTATAGAAACAAGTATGTTTAAAAATACATCATGCTAAAAATCTAAACCCTTTTATCAACACTCCATAGAACTATTATAACCCTGGAGAAAGTTGACTTCTTATATAGTTGCATCCATTTAATGCATTTTAACACAAAACATTATTGGCTTTCAAAAATTAGAATCATACTTAGAATGCTTAACTGTTAGAAACGAGAGAATTTCACTTAATAATAAGAATAATTAATAATTTACTAGAAGCATTTATACATTTATAACTATATATATTTATGCATAATAAGGTAATAACCTAATGAACTACTAATCAGAAAACTATAGGCAGCTATTTTAAATCCAAAAGTCTAAAACAATTTTCAAAATTTTGTATTTCAAAGAAATTTTAAGCATGCAAATTACTATCTAAATTTATGGTAGTCATTTTTGGGATTAAAATTTTATTCATAACAGAGGATGCAAATATACTGAAAAACTTCTAAATTTCTAATGAAATATATCATCTTTAAAATTCATTTCGTCCTATTTTGGTTTCATATTTTTTCACTCATGCACAGTTAGTAAAATTAATAAATTAAGTGATGAAAATTTCAAATCGTTCTTTGAAATTATTTGTTATATAAATAAACTAGTAAATTTTAAGATTTAAAAAAATTTATCTTTAAAGTTTCATTAATGTTCCTAATTCTTCCTAACATTTAGAAAAGAATCTCATTAATTATTTCGTTTGTATCCTTTAGTTGACAAAATTATTTGTTGAATATGAGGTTAAATTAATTCTAAATAAAATGAGACAATTATTTTCAAAAAATATAGTTTATAGGTATCATTTACGATTAAGATCACATTATAAATTACAATTAAAAAGTAATCAAAAAGCACAGAATATGGTCTTTTTCATTATAACTGAGCTTACAGAATGTAAATTTCCAGAATGTTAAAGATTTTATAAGATTGTTTATAAATAATTTATGAAACATTTTTTTGCCATTTCATGAAACATAAATTTGCATCTAATATTTTTGTTTTTTCTTTTAATAATATTTTATAATTCTTCACACAAACCATAGTTAAAAAAAAATAACTTTTCAAAAAAATTTAATTATTTATTCAGTATGTAAATAATACAATAAAGAAAATATTCATAGAAGCAAGTTTCTTCATTAATTGATGATTGCAAGATCCCAGTAGTGTCAATCTCAAATTATTCTTTAGTTAAATAAAACTAATAGATATATTTCAAGATGCTGATTTGATGTTATTAATACATGAAAAATAAATGACAAGCAAAGCAGATTTTCTTGATTATGAGGTTGAATGTTATGGAATAATAAATACAAAAAATAATACATTTTAATCTTTCAAAAGGTAATTCACTTCATAGTTTGTTATTCCTCAAATATTGCTTATAAGTTACAAAAAAGAAAACTGACTTCTTCTACATTGGCTTTCTTTGCTTAGACATTTTCTACCAATGTAGTAAAAAAAAAAAATAAATAAAAAAGACAAGACAAGACAAGACACACCCACCACTCACTGCACTATTTATTGTCCAACAATCTACAGGAAAATAATTACCAAAATTGTATTTATTCATTTTTCTCCCGAAAATTAATTTGCTTTGTTATTCTTTCGAATATATAAGTTCTATAGCTTAATTTGAAAAAAGGATATTCTAAAAAATTCTCAGAAGTCAAAGCATTTGTTCATTTCAATTTTTTATTGATTCCAGATAACTTTTTATTGTTATAAAATGAATGTTTTCTTCAAGAAAGCTTCAAGCTTTTTAAATATATTAATAAAAATTTATATTATTTTGAAATGAAGCAATATAAATCCATATTCCCTTTAAATGCTATATTCAGAAGTTTTCTCTTAATAATCTCAATAACATTTTCACTTTTATCAACTATAGGCACCATAATCAGTAAATGTATACCAACATGTATTATTGCGTTATCTCAAAATGTTTTTGGATTTTATAAGTGCTAGCAATTGACAACATATTTTAACTACCTAGAATTAAAAAAATGCATACAGAAACAATTTTACGTCTACTGTAAATATAGAACAAATACAAAAAAACAGGTAACTGTTAAAAATTTTCAGACTACAACAGCAAATGCACTTTTTTAACAATGCATTGTATAATTCGTGGAACTCCAGTCTAGTCTTATTTCGCCTATCTTTCAGAGGATTTTAAAAATGGCCTGAAATATGTAACTAAGAATTTTTCTCAAATATTTAAACAATATGGGTGATTTCAAATCAAATCTGGCATTTCTACAACTTTATTATACTATTTCTACTTATTTCTTTATTTCCATAATTTCATTACTTTTTCACAAGTGCCAATTTTTAAATATTACCAAAAACAATTTACCTAATAAATACATATAGTTTTCAAAAATAGTTTTCAATATTCTTTCAGAGTTAGAAATGCATTGATTTCAAGAATGTTTTGACACAATGTCATATTCAAGAATTGTTTCTTCAAATTGTAGTTATTGGAATGCTTGATAACAATCTCTGAAGTATGCATGAATTTTATTGTAAAATTAGACTTCCACTGAATGAATTATATTTACATGAATTTTAAAAATAAATTTTTTTCATGTAAAACTTCATTAACAGATTCTCTTAAAGAATTTCAGTTGACACATAAAATTTTTACTTTGTGACATTAATAAAAATTTTAAGCAAATATACATTATGGTAAAAAATATTCACTAATAAAATATCTATTATTTTTAATTAAAATTAATATATAATATAAATGAATTTATTTGAGCATTTAATATACATACACACACATATATACCATATAGTACACACACACTACCAATTAGTAAAATTTTATTAATTTGTTCAAATAAATGTATTAAAATTCCTATTTTTACATTTATATTACTTTGAATAGTTGAATAATATTATCATAATAATTTTACAGAATTGAAAATTATACTAATATTTAAACATTTGCATACAATGGAATAAATAATAAATCATATACATAGTGGAATAGATGAAAATCAAAAACAGACTATAACCATCCATACAAAGGGGACAGAAACTAGAAGTAAAATATCTTTGTACAGGCGTATAATAAAAACTTGGAATAATATAACATTGGGAGAGTAAAACTAATAAAATATTTTCTTCCTTTTTGTTAAAACTTGTCTCTGAATAAATTAATTTACAAATTACTCAATTTAATATATTGTAAAATAAATTAACATCAATTTTCTTGAGATGTAAAAGTAGTATTTTCTTCCGTCTGACATAGAAATCATTTGCACAGAAAATTTGGAACATAAAAATAAATAAATATGAAATTAGCAAAAAAAATTTTAAGAATAAATAAAAGTCTTGAATAAAGTTTGAGGAATTAGCTTTCCTGTCAAATTACCATTTATTAGAGTATAAAATAATCTATGAAAGTTTGATTTGCAAATGGAATTCCAACTATAAGGAATTTCGTAAAGCTGAAGACATAAAATGACTGCAAATTCAAATAATAGAAGTTGATTTACTGAAAAACTTGTACAAAATGATTTTAAAAAAAAAAATTGTACGTATTAAATAACACATTGTCATATTTTTACCATCTGCAATTTAAATATCAAACCATACCACCATAACTAAATTTCGAAATTTTATTTAAAAAAAATTTTTAACATACTAAAATTGTTATACCATACACAACACAATGCACTGATTATTGCTGCATTAATAAAATGCAGTAAAAGTGCTTTACACATCTGGTGCTTAGCATAAATCCTTACAATACATGGTAAAATAACATTTTTGGAACGAACAATATCATACCTTTTTGCACACTGTTAAGTTTTACTTTAGTTTTGTTAAAGTTTTACTTTTCCCGAGGCTTCTTCACTACACTATTTTTTTTTACTTATTTCAAAGGAATTAAATACTAAATAATAATGAAATAGTAATAAGAATTAATTTTATAATTTTACTTTCATATTTTTAAGTTTTTACAAAATGATTATTGACTAACCTCAATATAAATGTATATTGAAAAATATGGAAGAAATTACATTATATAAAACAAACAAACTATATATATATATACATATATATATATATATATATATATATATATATATATATATATATATATATATATATATATATATATATATATATATATATATATATATATATATATATATATATATATATATATATATATATATATATATATATATATATATATATATATATATATAATTAATCCCTTTCATAAAAACCTAGCATGAAAATGATGCAATGAAAGTAACATTTTAAAAGAAAATAATGCGGATTATTCTTTAAAATATATCTTGTGGCAAAATAAGATTTATGATATTATCAGCGATAAAAAAATGAATTATAATTTAAATATACTCTTCTTTATTTAAATACCATTTTCATATTACCATCTAAGTGTAAAAATTATTTTGGTAAATGATATAAAATGTTTATAATGTATGAATGTAAATATATACACACTACCACAATATTTTTCAACATATAATTAAAAAAAAAAGTATTTGCATGCAATGGAAACACATGTATTTTATATCATGCATTAATATGCAATCAAAAAGTCGACTTTTTACTAAGAACTCATCACTCACAGCTTTATTTCATATTCAAAAGCAAAATATGAAAAATTTTATTTTACCAATTGTTCTTAACCAAATATGCACATATTATGAATATGTAACATTTTTCGATTATATTTGTAAATAATAGAAACAAATAATTTTAAGAAATAATGAGACAATTTTTTACTGATGTAAGAATTATATTTAATGAATACTTCAAAAGCTCTCAAGGAATTTATAACTATAACAGAAACTTTTTTTATTTAAATAATCACTATTATATAGCATTTAAAAATAGAAATTTTTTATGTTATTGAATTATACATTGTATAAAATTATACCATTTTAGATACCATTATGATCCCAAAAGATCTTGGACTTGGATCCAAAAAGATGACTTATCCATTGAGAGTCTCTTGGTAATTTTAGAAGGAGATACCAAGCAGAAGGCCCCCGAAAAGTATTATTTCACATGGAAGGACATAACGTCCACGACAAGTTTAATGTGCCTTAGCCAACACTAGTGAATAAGACAGATCTTTTAAAGTTTTGAACACCTTCATTAGATTCCTATTTATTAATTGTATTGAATATTTCAAGAAGTGTATATAATAACCTCTTTTAGGCTTCCAAAATTTACAAAATTTGAATGATGTACACTTTTATTTTTAAAAAGAATTGCCACTTCACATTCAGACAATCCATTAACAACTATAGAGTAACATACTTGTTAATTCTAAGCACTTCTCATTCTTTTTTTCAAAATATGTCCAGTTGAAAGTCTGAAAAAATATGACAAGTATAACAGAGTTTCAACACTATCATTATCCCAAAATTTTACCAGACACAAGTTGTTTTGGCAGCCGATAATCATTTACTCTTTCATTAAAAAAAGCACACATAATTACTTGTTTCAATAAGTTGGAAATATAAAGTACAGTTCCAAAACCTATTATATAAGCTAACTTTTTTCATCACAACTGAATAGCTTTGCAATGGTACTGTCTGAAAACAATGTTTGAAAGAGAGAATTCATACTGCTACAAGTTCTGCAGCTGAATCCATAATTTAAAACCTGAAGGACCTATGAAATTTCAATTTTAAACTTTTCTTTGAAGAAACAAATCAATCCAAAATTTCATAACATGCTTTAGGTTCATATATTTTAAAATGAACAGCAGTAGTGAAAATTATTTTAAATGAGTAGATTTCTTGGCAGATACAGCATTCTTTTCCCTTTCAATATGGGATTTGACAGCCATTTTTAAAATAAAGAAGTCTTTCATGCAAACTAGACCATGGGTATGTTTTTTCTAAGCCATGCAAAAGTCAATTAATTAATTTATTTCAGCTTTTTTTATTAATGTAAATTCCTTTTGATTCACTGAAATTATACACAATTTTCACCAAGGATGATATGGGAAATATATTTGAACTCAAAAATTTTATATTTAAATAATTATATTCAGTGAATTTTATACAAAATAAACAAAACAGAAACAAATAGAAAAAGAATTAAAATCACCCATCTTATTGTACAATATGACGATTTGGTTGGTAATTACTTCACTTCGCTTCATACGTACATAAACCTAAATACTACTAAACTATACTATAATGAAATTGCAACTGAACTGGATCATTATTTTATTCATAACTGAAGTCATGCTGCCATCTAGTGCTAACACCAAGAACTAATATTCAATTAGATTTTTACACAATTTCACTGAAACCGAATATATTAAAGCAAAAATCTCAAAAATAATATTTTCTAAGAAACAATAAATGCATCAAATTAAGTTTAAAATTCTATGAGTGATTCATGACTTTCAAGAAGTCAAGTCAAAATGCCAGAAGTTTCAAGGGCCCTTGATAAAATTTTTTGAATTCCAGGAGTTTTAAGGAGTTGTAAGAATTCAGTAGAAGTACAGAATTAATACACTCCCCTAAATAAATTAAATACAATTAATTATTACTTATTTTTTTGTTTACAGCTGTAACAGAGACATTTTTCACTTGAAAAGCCTTCATAATAGCTAATTGCTATAAATAGTCAAAGTTATAAATAATTTAGATTCAAACAATATCAGTTGATGAAATATCCTTTCAAAAAACCATGATGCATAATTTTAGTACTTTTTATTGAGAAATATTGTGGGACAACTATTTACATTTTTGATTTACATCATTTTCACACACAAAACAAACTCGTAATAATATATTGTTACAACTGAAATACCTTTTTAGAGAAACTTAACTTCCAAAACACAAATTTTAATCTGCAATTTCCTAAGAAATCATAAAAAAAATTCTTATTTTTATGCATAAATATTTATAAGAAAAAGTAAATAGTTTATTGTAATTTAGCAATTATAGCCACTGTTTTATGATGTAACTTTATTAAGAATAAATAAAATCTGTTTCAATTTCAAATTTAATATTGAAAATAAAATCTATATCAAAATGAAAGTTGATGAAAAATTAATCATTTAAATTCACTTACACAGATTTACTTAATGTATTAACCCTTTAACATAGAATATAATTATTTCAGTCATTATTTTTGTAATGAAGTTAAGCTTTATACATGAAACTTTTCAATACTTAAATGTTTACCATTTTACTAAAAAACATTATTGGGCAATTTTTCTATGAAGAGAATAATTTTCTAAGGAGTGAATAAACAGTTTTAAGACTAATGTAAAACCTGTTGCAAAACAGGAAATTTGAAATATTACTTAAGCATTTACTAGTTAAATATAAAATATTGATTGATATTGATTCTGAAGAACATTTGACAAACAATAAAAATATGCAGTTTTAAATCATATTAATCGGCATTTGACAAACAGAAAATATTTAAGTAGAAACAAAAATGAATTATTATAATATACCTCAAAAGTTTCTTTTTGGCCATTATTTAATTCCAACTCTATTGAAATTGCGGGTTCCAAAACTCTACTTAGAGTACTATAAAACAAAGAATAATATTTTAGCTATTTCAAGTTTTCCAATTAAATTTTTTTACGTTCAAAAATATAGATATACCTTGTTGATATTGCAACATCGATTCTCCAACGTAGAATTTCCAATTTAGGAAACTGGGGAGCAGTACTATGAAAATTCTCAATAATTGCCAAACGTCTGAAATAGAAACATGTTGAAATTAATTAAAAATGTCAATAAAATCATTAAGGTTAAAACTAACATATTAATAAGAAATATTGTGACATATAAAATTATACTAAGCAATATATATTTTCAAAATAATTAATTTTAATACTTAAAAACACTTAAGTTTTAAAGCATAACAACAAAAAATTCTTAGTTTAGATTAATTAATAACATTAGAAAATGCAATATAAGAGATTGAAAATGAATTTGAAATATTTTCTAATAAAAAGATTGTTCAGCTAACATATAAAATAAATAATAAATTTTTACAGCATGAAAATTTAGAGAACAAAGATAAGAAATAATCAAATTTCTTCCAATGCAAGAATTATATAACAAAATGCATTAAGCTTTTCAAACATTATATTATTAGTAAATATTTTTTATATCACTATGCTTTCAATGAATTACTATTGAACATATTATTTTCAGTAAACTGATAAAAAAAGATGCAGTTATTGTATTAGCATGATTTATTTCTAGTGCTCAGATAGATGTTATAAGTTAAACAACGCTTGCTCAAAGTAAATTAAATGAATTTTCAACTAAAAAAATATATTATTTGCTAAAAGTTAACTTTTGATAGTTTTGTGATAAGAGTAATACAGCTCATGTGGTTGTTAGAATACAGCTCTTTGAAATAAAAGAAGCCAGTTTCAATCCCATATACTATTGAACAGGAAAAGGGTTTTGTATGTCTGAATTTTTTAACATCTATATTTATTCAAGTATTCTTCAGAATTTTCAGGGTTTCATTCCTATCTGATACAATATTCAACAAGAGGTATAATTTTATCATATTGATACTTAAAATTAACGCATAACATACATACATGACGTTGAATGTCAAACAATAAAAAAAAGGAATTAATATCCAATTTTATTTAAAAATTCTAATGTAGGAATACAAATGATGGGAAATACAGCTTCCTTTATCTCTAATAAAACGTTTTAGAAATTTATATACAGAGATATGTAGAACACGCATAAATATTTCATTCAATACAAAAGACTAATTTGATTAATTTTGGAAACAAGATATTTGTATGAAACATTTATAATTTGAAACGTTTTTTAAAACTAATCTAAGTTTCACAGACTAATATAAGGTGAGTTTTTCATTAATCAAAAATATAAAACTACTATTTCAGTATGATTGATAATATATTTTTAAGCAGTCTAACACATTGTTAAAAAAAATGAAAGTTTTTTTTTTTTCTTTTTTTTAAATGAAGCATGGTTACAGAGAATACTAAATATTTCGTATACGAATATACTGTGTTTAGTATTCATGTATATAGATAAATGATGGTTTAAAATAACATGAACCAAATGTCAAAAGTAAGAATACTTGCTTTTGATGTTTGAAAGTTAGATTAGTGAATGTTATGAAAATGGTTTTTGACTGAAATGTTTTTTCTAACAGACCTTTTAACATAGAATAATTACTGGGCCTTTCAATTATAAAATAAATAGCGATTTGAGTAAAGTATTATATTTGATGAATGAATAGTTTCAGAAATTATATGATTGGTGAGTCAAAATTTATGATAGAAGAACTTTGCCTTCAGCTTTTAAATATTCACATCATAGTTATATTATGTATATTCACTATGCAAAAAATGACAATTTCATTTACAGTTTAAAGCAAATTAGTAGGATTTTATTTCTGTTTAAAATATTTACATAATTTTTGTAGGAGCTTTTGTATTTAGCACTAAAATTTCCTTCCCCTTATTACTACCCTCTTTACCCTATTACGTTAAACAATGAGATACCAACAAAATCTTATTTTGTAGCCTCAAAGTGATGCGGGAGTGCATACAGGCTGCATAGGCCATATACATCTAGAAATTGAAATTGCTTTTGGTTTTTGGTGGCGTCATAGATGGAGTGAAGGCTGTGCAGATATACCAAAATAATACAGAAAGGTAACAAAATCCAGGAGTGTTAAGCTGCATGCCAATGGAGGAATAGTATTTGAGTTAGGGTCTCACTAACAGGCCCTTTGAGGAAAAAGACAAAACCTTGTTGTACATTTGCCTTTCCCCTGTACAGGGAGGCTATGCAGACAGTGAATTTAAAACTCCACCCAGGTCACTCTCTATGGATGACAAAACAAAAAAATATATAAACAATAAAAAGCAGGTGGAAGCTGCTTGATCGTGGGAGGTATCAAAAGTATTAGGTCTGAGGTTTTAACCCCTTCTTCCAGTAACACAGCTAGTAACAAAAGCCCAAGGAGAACCATCAACCTAGGACTTTTGCTTAGGCTGTTAAATGTCCCAAAACAGTCAATAAGAAAGATGAATTTTCTCAAATCTAACTTGATAAGAGGATGTCAACACCATACAGCTGAAAATCTTTACCAGAACAGATGAAGTTCCTAAGGAAATTATCTTGGCTTCATCTTCATATCTGGGGCACTGATCCTCCTTTGTGATGATCTTGAAACTCTGGAATGGATCATAAAGATCTTCCATGGTAATAGGAGTTTATTCGGGAGTGAGAGACTTTCGAGTTCTGGATCACAGTGAACTCCTTAAACTGGTAAAAATAACCTTTAAGGCGAAGGACACTCATATTATGGATCCAGTCAACCTTCTAAAATGGCATAATAGGCTGAACCTGGTGTTGAACCCTTTAGAATGATACACTCTACAGAAAACTTTAGAGACACAACATATTAGATGGATCTTCAAGGTTGATATTAAAGCCGCAGAAACAATCAAAAAGGCTAATTTTGATTAATATTCTGGATTGAATTGGGGAGGCGATTAACTTCTCTGGGCCCAAACTTTAAGGAGACCAATACTCTTTAAGAGATGGATGTTTAAGAGCCAGAAGAACCAGCAACTTCCTCTCAAGTAAGTAATTTCTCTCTTACTTCTAGAAAGGAGAATGAATTAATTACCCAGCATTAAAGAACTGGAATTACATATTAGTTCTGATACAATAATGTAGACTAGATCTCCATTATCTGAAAGCAAGTTATAAAAGCCTTTGCAGGAAATTGAAGTAGGTGACTCTCCTATTTGTGGTCAGACAAGGAGCAGTGCTCCTTCTTAGCTTCTTTGGATGACATAATGGTAAGCATCATCGAGTAGCACAAATTAACCTTCATCATGGTCGATCAGCTTCAGCTATTCTTAGCAAGAAGGTGACAAGCAGGGAAGTTGAAATTACATTAATTCATCAGGAATGGATTCGTAATGGTTCTATTTTGAAGACTACTGTTTAAGGCTTAAACAACTTTTATGATAAAACTTGTCTTTCATACCTATCAGCTAATTAACCTTCATTAGCTAATTAACCTAGCAACTTTTCTTTTAAAGACAATTGAAAAGCTGATAGCTATATCCGAGAAAATTGCTTCGTAAATAAACTATTTTCTTACTATCAATATACATATCAATCAGGTAAATCCACTGATAGGGCAATCTAGAATCTGTCCTTCACTTTGGAGAAGAACTTTAAGGAGCTTGCTTTGTCTGTACTTTTGATAAGGTACCTATAGAAACCATTCTACAATCTATTGCTAGAAAGATAATTAGTGACACTATCTGTTTTTAGATTAAAAAAAAAAACTTACTCAACAACAGATTTGTCGATTCCTCCTTTTTAGGAGAAAATATGATATCAGCCAAAGCTGGTTGTCTGCAGGGAAGGGTTCTTTCTCCTATTTTGTGATGTTGCACTGTAGATTCCCTTTTATAGGCTTTAAAGAAACCTGACATAACCACCAATGGGTATATGCAGATGATTTAGTAATTATCATCAGAGGTAAATTTGGAGAAACAGTCTCTAGCATCATTCCAGTGTCCTTACACAAGTTGAGAATTGCTGTAATAATGAAGGTCTTTCTGTGAATCCTCAAGAAACTAACTACTATGATTGCCTTCACAAAGAAAAAGAATCTGAAACTGTAAAGGATAACTTTTTTGGTCAAGAATTAACTTCCTCCAAAGAAGTGAAATTCTAAGAAATATTTTTTGACATGAACCCAAGTTGGAACGAGAATTGTAACTTTTGTATTGAAAGAGCAAAAAAAGCTTTCTAGTCACACAGAAATGCATTTGAAAGAACTTGGGGTATAAATCACAATATTATTCATTGGATTTACACTATGATCATTTGTCCCATCATTACTCATGGTTCAGTGGGCTGGTGATCTAGAATAAGAAATGAAACTTCTAAGGTAGATTAAACAAAACTTCTAAGGTTGTTATGCTTAGCTCTCTCTGGGTGTATTAAAACAACTTCCATTTCTACACTTGAACTTTTGTTAGGTATGCATCTACTTTACATGCATATTGAAGCAAGCAGAAGCTATAATTTGGATAAAAAAGACTTAAAAATACAGGTCAGTGGAAGGATTACTCCAGATTTTTTGGGGGGAAACCTTAATACTGACATAATTAGTCATCCTTTTGTAAGTATGCCTACTGATTGCATGATTGCTAAATATGCCATATGCAATTAAATTTCCCTTACAAGAAGACGAAAATAATGTTGTCATCAGTGAAAAATGTGCTTATTGGTACACTGGGGTTGGTATTTGCTGTCCAGCTGATGGTACAAATTTGTCATTCCTTTTGGGAAAATATACAACTACAATAATTTTTGTTCTTATTTAGGAATGCTACCTTACCCTAAGAGGATTAGCTAACAATAATTCACTTGGCTTAAAGTAAATGCCTTGGCTGTCTGGTATTTTCGCCAATAAGTTAGCTGATGATTCGGCAAGGGCTGAATCAACAACTGGTCCTGAACCAGTATTTCAAAAGAATTGATCATAAGTAGTATCTTTGATCTCTTTAGGAAACAACAGTTTTTAAATTTTTATAATACCAGTGATAAAAAAACAAGCAAGGCTATTAAATATCATTTGTCTTAGTAAAAGACAAAAATATTTATTAAAGCTCAGTAAAAGTTGCTTAAGAAAAGTAGTGGAACTTTTTACTGGACACTGGCATCTTAACAGACAACTCACCATAATGTGAGTATTAGATGATCCTAGTTACAGGAGTTGTAAACATATAGAAGAAACTTCAATACATAATTCTATGTGAATGTGTAACCTTTTCAGCACATATATTTGAATACATGAATCAGTATATAATTGGACATTAGATGCTGCATGATATTTCGGTTAAATATCTAAATTTTCCTTTAGCAATTGGTCTCTTCAAGTAAAAGCTTACTCTTCGTCATATAGCACAATAGACTTATGGGAGCAGAGCTAGATTCCTTTGAAGTCACACTAGCCTAAATTTAATCTTAACAATGAGAAAGTAAGCCAAATCTATAAAAAGTATCCTACATTTCACTTTTTGTGTTTAAGATTCAGAAATAATTTTTATTAATCGTATTCATTATAAGTAAATTTAATGTGTTAAAATACTAATAAATATTAAATAAATAAAAGTAAGTTTCATGCCATTAATTATTACACAGAAAAATGCAAAATTTATAATACATGTATGTGTAATATATATTATGATAAAAAGTGAAAATCTATGTGTAAAATGATTCAATAATATTTAAAATACTGACAATTAAACATAAATTCAGAAATATTTAAAATTCATCTTTCCCAAAGATATCAATTGCATTAGATAAAATATATATCTAAAATATAAAGTTCCATAGATTTTAAATTTAAATGGTAATAAAATAGCATCATTAAAATGGATTATTTGACTATATAAGTATGCTCAGAGATTTCAAAAACAATTACTTTGCATTTATTAAACACTATCCATACTGTACTCCATATGAAAATGAATTCATATTTTTCATGAAGACATCATGTCATGTTAGCAAACAATAAAAATAAATGCTTATTATAATATTTTTATTTTAAATTATCTTAATAAAAATATATGATAAAACTAATTTAAACTAAGAAAGACCAAGAATCATGAAATTGAATGTATTAATAAAGTATAAAACTAAATTATTATCATAACAATTTTTTAATCACTGTATTTAAACCAAACTTGATTAAAGTACAACACTTAATAGAAAAATATAATTCAATAGAAATTACTGAAATGCAATTTATAGATGTTTTTACTAAGATCATAAAATGTATTTAATGTTAAAGAAATATGGATTAAAACCACGAACATACTCAGTGAAGAAATTATTTAAGTAATCAGTAATCTTTTAAATTTAATAAGCATTTCATAAGTTCTTAACAATGATTATTCAACATTCACCTAATTGCAGATATTTTTAATAAATGCAGCATCTTTAAAACTGAAGATTTATAATTTTCCAACCATAATTCAAATAGAACTTGAAAAGTTTATTAAGCATCATGATGGAGGAAATATTGTTTTGAAACTTATTTTAATAATATTTTTTAATAATGTAGCATTACTAATTAAGAATCTAACTAGTAATGAACAACCTAAGCTTCTTACTGAAATCTATACAAATAAATCCTTTGAAAAATCTTTTAACTACCCTTAAAATTTTAAAACTTGCAATGATATAGAAAAAATTAAGCTACAAATCCACTTGCAGTTTATACCTAATATGCTCTGAAATCTTCACTTTAATATAAATGAATCTCAAACATTACAGGATATTTCTATTTAAATACCAGATGAATGTTTCAATCACTGATTACAGCTTATTTATTTATATATATAAGAGAACTTTAGTTGCAGTGCTGGGCTCCTTTGGAGCTATCTATTCTGAAGTCTATATGAAATCAAGTTGAACACATTTGTAAGTTGACATTTATGATATATAAATTATTTTAAAGAAAACTTGTGATTGCAAGTCAAAATTAACTGTCAACATAAATGAACATTCAAAATTGTAAAAATAAAAAATCAGCATTACAAATTACTGATGAACTGATTCAATGGAATACATTTTTCAAAAAGTAGATAAAATAATCCAGTAGAATAACTCTTATGACGAACTTTTCAAAAAAATGATTCAGCAGCCATTTATTGACTACATCTGCCCTAAGCATGTAATTTTTTTTGAAATATCAAAATTCATGAAGCATTTCACTTCAATTATATTTTATAAGGGGACCACAGCATTTACAGTAATTATCTTTTACAAACATTAATATCTATACATTTGTAAAAGCTATTTAAAACATAAAATGTAAGAAAAATGAAAAAAATAATGTTTCCAGTTTTAAATTCTCTGAACATTCATAATTTCAAAATTATAAATACAAATTACTCTTTCTATTTTATATTGTGACTATTCATATATAAAGAATCCATGCATGAATCAATTAAAATTTTAATAAAAACAAAATTTTGTGATATTTACTTTAATAAAATCAATAATTAGTTCTGATAAAGTATCCATTTTTTTCTAAATACCCTTATATAATAAAAATTGTAAGTGAAATAAGATATTATTTCACTTAAAATTTTTATTGTAATATGAGCTATTTGATAACAATTAATTTATTTTTAAGTGTAAAATGGTATCATAATATTTCATTTTCAGAGAATTATTATGATTAGAATTGTTTTGCTATTATAAACAGAAATATTTTCTACAAAAAAAATTTAAGGCATCATACAATCAAAAATATATTGCACACAAAAGTCTGAAAAAGAATGATTTCATTTAAATTGATTAAACAGAACTTGAAATTTCAAAATTTTACTATAACATTTTAATGTTAAACTCATTAAAATGTCAGATTTCAGTTAACAACACTAAATAACTGTTGTAATATACTTTTTAAAGTGAAACAAATATTTAATCAAACAAAAAAATAACAAAATGTTTTATATTAATATTTGAAACACATTAAATTATATATTAACCAATTCTTAATCAATTTAGAAATAATTACAGAAATTTATTAAAAAAAAGTTTTAAAATAAATGATGGCTAATAAGGAGCCTGCTATTATACAACTCATATTACCAAGAGTTTAAATTTCTCTTCTATTCATTACTTCTATTTCACAGATTTTTTTCACCTTTATCTTCTCTCAAGCCATTTCTACTGATTCTTCATACCACATGATGAAATCTTCAAAATTTGAAGGGGTGCATTTTGTGCTATAAAGGTTAACCTAAAATGTGATGTTATAGCCTTTATTTTGTGTTTCCGGATCCACAAAATGGTAGTTTATTTAAGGGAAATCTTTCTATCATGATAGATCATTTAAATTTCGATTTTTTCTGAAAATGTGGAAAATTACCTTAATAATACTATCCATAGTGCTAAAAAAATTTCAAATGTATTCTCAAAATTGAGTAATGCAAGAAAATATCCTTAAAATCTTTAAAATGTAAAACTATGACTTGAGTAGAATATCATAATACATTTGCAAAATGTTAACCAATGACAAGAAATGATAAGTTTTTTCTTGTGACCACAAAACTACTCAGAAAATGTTAACTAAAATAGAGCTTCTACAATAGCATATAACACTCACATAATATAATAAAAATTTTAAAACTGGAGCATATTTAGATATATAAAATTAATTGAACTGCAATATTCACAGCAAATAGAAATTATACTGACAATCAAATTCTTAATGCAATGAATATTAGTTACTATCATGTTTTAGATGGAAGCAGGCGAACAAATTACTGTAAATAAATCTGCTTAAATTTTAGCACTTGAGAAAACAGTTTTTCTATTATCTGGTTAACAATACAGAACGGGGACTGAGCAAAACTTTTCCATTGGTTCATCTTGCAAAAACCACTAATGATTATAAAGGTACACAATTTAAAAAGAAAAAAATATTGCATTAAAGTACAAAATAAAACTGTTAAATTAAAGACAAAGAAAAGAAACTGTCTCTATTCAAATCTGCTAGCTACTTCAGATTTAATGAAACTAGAATAAAATTGTACATTTTATGCTATGAAAATAATACTCTATATGGAACAAATGACTCTTTTTTTTTTATAAGAAATGAACAATAAAATGCAATTATCTTGACACGGTATACTTTTGAAAATATAATTAAAATGTAAAAAGAAACAAATGCAAGAAAGTTAATTTAAGCATATTAGCTTTTCATTAGAGAGGTAAATGAAGAGAAAAACAAATTTTATGAACTTCAAAAATATCAAATATCAAAAACTTGGAATAAATTATAGCAATTAAGTATGCTCAAAAAGAAATATTAATTTTTCAAAAAATTGTTTTGGTATGATTAAGGAAGGAAAAAAAAGAGTAAGAATATAATACAATTTTTTTGCTTTCCTTTTATTAGAACCCGAATTTCTTTTCTCAATTTCAAAACAGTAACATTCCATTTATCATATTTAAAACAGAATTATTATACATGAAAATATTACAGTAAAATATACTTTCTCAAGATATTACTTCAAATATATAAATACATTATAGGATGTGCAAATTGAACAATATTGCTAATCAAACTTAAACCTCAGTATTAAGAGAAATGCAATAAATAAAGGATTGCAAAGAATTCTGCTTTAAAGTATAAAAGGTTAGATCTATCTTTTCTGAGAGTATTATAAAAAAACACCCTATTTCGTAAAACTAATACAGTAGAAAATTTAAATTTCTAAAAAAATATTTATGAGATGCCAGAAAATTTTTAAAAACTTCCCATTGGATACTGTAGAACACAAATTTGCAGCAAATTTAAGTTACATAATTAATATTTCTAAGCAAAAATATTGGAATAACTTTTGAAGAATAAAGAAAATAAGTCTTATTTCCAATTTTCAGTCCCCTTAATTGTCCTATAACTGAATTTCAAAATATACATTGTTATTCTTTAAAAGCCTAAATGTATAAAAGCCAGATTAGCAAAGTAATATACTACAGGTAAAATACATAGCTAATGATTTTTAATATCCATTTTTAATTGATATTTTCTTTATTACAATTCAAAATTGTAATTTTGTCATTTACCAAATAAAAATACAGATTTCAAATACTTTATAAACTTGAATTTTTATTCTAAGTAAATATTAATAGTTATGCAATTTTTTAAAATTTATGTTAGCTGTTTCCAAATTCAAATTTCAACATTCAATCAATATGATACATTTAACAATTAGAAATATTGCTTCACTCTATAACCCAGAAAAACATTAAAACTTTATGTATACAACTATAGCTTAAATATTTGTTTTGGTAAAAATATTTCAAAGAATGCAATATGAAAATTTTGCAAATTTCACATTAATAATCAGAAAATTGTATAAACACATCAGTCTTTCTGGAACAAATCACAATTCAAAATTTCCATAATGAAATACAAAATTTAAAAAAAGAAGCATTCAGAGAGAATATTTCAAATGGCTATATGACTGAAAAAATGTCCATATGAGCAAGATTGCATTGATGGAAAAATTTATAAATGCCCATAACTAGGTGTTTTTAATGAATTGAGAAAGCAAAATTTTCAAATGCATTGAGAAAGTCATATAAAAAAAAGGTATTATATTTATGAAGAGAAATTGGACTATGCAAAACATAAATTGCATTTCTTTCGTTACCATTAAGGATATTTTACAAGAATGTATGTTATCTGCCCTTTTATAATGTTAAAAAAGATAATAAATAAATAAATAAAGGAATATGTGGCCTTAAAACATATTATGCAAAAGTTTAAAAAAGTAACTAAAATCAAATTAAAAGTTTAGAATTCAATGAACAGAAATAAACTGAAGAATACTTCATGAGCAAAATAGCATTCATAACATCAAAATCCAGTTTAGTTTAGTTCTAGTTTGTTGCTCAATGGTCATTTTTTGCACATGAGGACTAATCAGACCAGGACGTAGGGTACATCAAAATCCAGAGAAGTGAACTAAGATCATAATTTGATAGCTTCCATTGAGTGTTTAAACAGTGTGAATCAAATGTTTTTTCTTTTGAAAAGTCGACTTGAAAATATCATTATAAAACAATGTATAAATATCTATGATTTGGTGTATTGACTTGGCAGAAAAAGGCAGACAAAGAAGCATTGTGGGATTAAGACGTCCATTTTGTGATTTTGGAATCAATTTCTGGAAGAAATGCATATTAGAAATCAACAAAGGCAATGTTATCTAAATACTATCACAGCAAATGATGATCATTGTTTTATTATAAAATTATCAAGAGAAATTAGGCAAAATTACTGCAGCATAAAAATAAAATTTTCTCTGCTATATCCATATGTTACAGTAAAAAAAGTGATAAAACAGTGATTATGTATTATAACCAGTAATTATACATAATTCTCAAAACATAAATAAATAAACTCAGTAGACGTGATAAATTATTGAATATTTAGCACATTTACTGGTGTGTATATATATATATACATATATATATATATATTACAATCCTCAATTCCTAAAGGGAATGTGATAATTTCTGATTATTCTGTAGAATAAAATATTTTAATTTGAAAGTATTAATATCTTCAAGCAATATTAAACATTTTATTCTTAAAAATTTGAAAAACGTCAAGATGACTTAGAGTAAAAATTACAATAATGCTTCAATTCAAAAATTTAAATTGCAGTGACTATTTTGTACATTAACTTCATAATTTATTTTAAAACAAATATATTCGATAATAATATAAACTGCATAACATGTGTTATAAAAGGTTTCAAAAAATGCAAAATAATCAAAATTATCGAGAAAAAATAAAGTCTAACTTGCTTTTCCAGTAAATATTTTATTTTTACATCTAAATAAAACAGAACTTTAAATTAAGTAATAACCGTTACTTATCGATAGTTTTTTTTGTCTTGTTAACTAAAAGACCAGGATAAGAATTTAAAAAACAGTTCAATATTAAAATAAACTAAGCTTAAATTCTAATAAATATATTTACTTATATTTACTTGTAAATCTATTTATTTATTTACATGAGATTATTGTGACTTTTAGAATCACAGTTTTTTAACATCTGCATCTATCAGACTTTCATTCTCCCTTACAAACACATGAAGTGACAAAACTTGATATGGAAAATCTTCAAGCAGAATAAATTTATCTTCACAAGTTGTGAACTGATTTCTGGTATCACACAAGGAAAGTATACCTTGATTTGTTCCAAAAATCTAAATGTGTGCTGCCTCACAGTCTTGAACTTCTAATATCATCAAAAATGCATTTTATGGATCTAAGTAAGTAAACTAGAAAATATAAATAAATATTTGTTTAGAATATAGGTTTAATATATTAGTTTACATTGACATGTAATTGTTTTCAATAAATTCTAGCAGTCTAAATTGTTTTCTTTTTTCAGGTACTTTAGTTAACACACATAAATATTAACTATAAGTACTATTTGATGTTTAATTTCAAGCTTTGTTTCATTAAGATAAAATTAAAGTACCTGCTAAAACATATGATACACTTTACTTTAAGCAATTTTGTATTTTTCTATACCTTTTATTATGCAAATATAACTTATGCTATTATTTAATATATCTGTCTAAAAATATCTTTTGAAATAATTATACAATAGAGCCACTATTATTTAAGTTTTTAAATTGAAAAATTATAAGTTCTGTTCTTTGTTGTTATGATACTCTTCAAATTCTAAAGAAAGAAATGTTTTATATCGCTTGAAAAACCAGCTTATTATACATAATCACCAGATTAATTACTTTTACTTTAATATATATATATATCCCAATGCTATTAGAAAACTAGAAATCCTCACGCCTTTTATTAAACACCAACTTCTCCCTCAATGACAATACTCAATTTTACCTCAGTTGAAAACTTTCAATGGCATAGAGGAATGTAGAAAAAACAAGTAAAGGGAACTAATATTCTTCTACAGAACTTAAGGAATTAAGTTGCAGTGAAACTGAAGATACACAAGAAAAAATTGGATTCCCTTGCTTTAGTATTAGAAACAAGGGAAGAGAATGCCTATATAATCTACAGATGAACTTCACCTTCATAGAACTAAAAAAGATATTAAAAAATATGCTTCATAAGTGAATTGTAAGATTATTTTATACAAATAGACAGCAGTATGTCTTGTGTGTTTCTCATATACTGAGAATATTTAACTTGTATTCAGTTTAAATTGCACATAGCTCTACACTCTTACATCATTTTTGTATTTTGAATCCCTTTCCATAGTAACAATTACACAATACGAACGTAGAAAATTCAAGAAAAATAAATATGCAGATTTTCAAGTATCCAATATATCAAATAAAAATGTCATGATAATGCTAAATTATTTTTATAACCGCAAAAATATTTAAAGCGTGTAAAACTTAAATATTTCCCATGTAAGAATTCTATGATATAGGCTACTCCTGAAAGTTATTAATGAGTCAATTTTCTTTATAACAAGAAAAAGAGAAATACCTTTTCTACTCCTCCTGTATAATTACAAGCAAATTTTTCTTTTTTACCCTGAATTCTCCATAATAAGAAAAACTAATAATCATCTTTATTTATTTTTCCAATACTTCTCAATGAACCAAATGGTGAGAGTTTCAAATAAAGTAGAATACTGCTAGTTTGGAAAAAAAATCTGAATTTAAGTAGAAAATAAAGAAGAATTTTAATTTCTATAAAAATTTTGATATTTATATTTTAGAGAATTTGCAACTTTCTAGTTAAAGTGACTCAGCAGCAAAGACAACTTCTTCTAAAGGAGAAAGGGTCAAGGAAAAAAAATCCAAAATGAACTTCATCAGCATGGTGTTTATGCTTTTAGAACAATTCACTTAATTCAATCAAGGCATTGAGAGAGCAAAAGATAGGATGCAAAACAATTGGAGTTAAGTATTTCTTATTTATAATTAATGATTTAGTTGGAACTGTAATATCAGATAATTCTGATATGGAGAAAATATCATTTAGTTGGAAAAAATCCTATTAGACTAAGTGAGTTGATAATATGAGCAAGAATAAGCTTAGGTAGATATATTGACCTGCATATTAATTGGAATAGTAATTTAGCAGCCCAAAGACACTTAGTTGAAGGTCATGATGAAATAAAACAATCACAGCAAAACAACATTTGCCAGGCAAAAGTGGTAGGAAAACCAAACTGATTACAAGAGAAGTGGACATGTATGAAGATTGTGAACAACAGAAGAAAGATTATGGTGGCAACAGTTACTGCTGAGTTTAATGAACATCTGCAGAATCCCATACTGATTCATACAGATTAATGGAAATTGCATAAATAAAATATAATTGGCAAAGCAACAATTTAAAAATCCTTTATAGATGTAATCCAAAATAGTGAGTAAAATAATAGAAGAACAATAAAAACCTACACTACAGATTGACGAATATATATATATATATATATAAATCCAATTTAGTCTTATTTTTGTAACAGGATGGATTTAAAAGTGGCATATTTCAGCAGAAGCCCACAAGCTACACTATTTTTCCTAAAGTGAAGCATGGGGTTGTTCCATACCGATTTGCAGTCTCATCTTGTGGCTTGGATTAGGTCACCATACTTAGCAGGTAACTAGTATTGACCATGCCATTCTTTAAACTGACCAACTGTATTCTATGAAGTAGACATAATTTCTGTTTGCTGATTGCACCTACTAAGATGATACTTCTCTGATTCACAGTAGTCAGACTGTTAAATCATAGTTTCAGGAATATGAGATTTCTGCAGCATACCCCTTCTATGTCCTGCCCAATCACCAGTCTTAAGCAGTAGAGAGTTACTGTGATTTGTTTTGGAAGACAAAGTGATGTCCCATTACACTTCTTCTGTGTTTCTTAAGAAACAGTACAGCACCCCTTTTACCATTACATACAACTTTCATTTCAATAAAATACATTTCCAGAAAGATCCAAGTAGTTCTAGCAACTTAAGATGATTCAATACCCTACTAGGTGAAAAAAAAATTCACATTCTATTGCTTCCATAAGAAAAAGAAAATGCAAAGAAATACTGAAACAATAAGTAACCACGATCATATTGGGGCAATTACGGAGAACTCAGATTTCTTTAGTAAGTAAGTTTCAATAACCGAACTATATAATTTAAAGTGAATACCAGCTCGTTATTCCCATGAGTAATGACATAATTATATAGAAAGAAAGCAAATAGCTATATTACAGAATTTTAAAGTTTTTCAAAATCTTCTGTAAACAAAGTAACAAAATTAAATTTTAATAAAATATTTTGAAAGTTCTTTCCTATCAAAAGTAATGCAACATTTTATCAGTTACTAATGTATACAAAAGCATCAAAAGTATAACTGACAAAATAAATTTCTGAACAGCCTGTTGTTAAAATTGTGATATGACTTATTATGTAGACTTCAATACTATGCTTTATAATATTGAAAATATAAATGCAAGTGATTTCTAAATTGCCTAATTGGCTAAAAATATTTGATTTAAAACATTTTTAAATTTAAAGAAATAAATGTATAAACATACATGAACTTTTATAGTTTGATAAAACTGTTCATTATTCCAATGAATTTGATTAGGAAAGGTAAATTATTCACATTAAATCATGGCAGATGCATAAAAAATAGTAATGTGTTGTTAGGTTATTTGAAGAATTTTATTCTAATACAAAGTTTTAAATTCGATTTATTCTATCAAGCGGGTGTTAATGAATTAATGTTTTTTGGCAAAGAAATCATAATCTAAATAGAAAGCAATTCTTGTTTCACAGCATTTAATCACTAAAGCTTACATTCCTAAAAAAGAATTGATTGTTCAAATAACAAAATTAGGAAAATTACAAAATTTTTACCACCAATTTAAATTTTATTTGCCATGTTAGATCTTACAGTTTGAAGCATGGATTCAGAGAGATGACATACATGCTATGAGTGTGATAAAAATTTTATCACTAGTTTTTATTGTTACAGAAGTTTCATATACTTGCAAAATCAACATTGAAATAGAACTTAGTAAACAAAATCCAACAATTTTTTGAAAGAAAGATAAAGTTAATAAAGGAATTAATTAAAAAAATAATATAGCTATTCTAGCTAATAAAAAAACATTCCAAGCATTTTCTATAGGATATTAAAAGAATTTAAATTCCTACCTTGTATTTCAAGATTATTGAAGAAAAGTAAAGCTAAGAATAACAAATCTTTTTGAAACAAAAACACCATTAATGAAAAGTTAGCCAAAGTTGTATATAAAAAGCAAAAAATAGTTTTCTTAACAGATATAAATGCTACAAATAACTAGTTGTTTGCTGAAATTTAATAAATAGAGACAGTATAAAAAATAATTTCATATAAATAATATTTTAATGCTAATTTTAATTTGATAAACAGATGATTGCATATAGAAACATATTTTTTTAAATATGTAATCAAATATTTAATACCTAAACACATAATAAATTTCTTACTTTGAGCCATAAACAATATTAGAAAGATCTTCTATGTACACTTCAGGAATCCTGCAAAATAAAATATTTAAAATAATTACCCCAAAAAAGCATCGCAACATATTAAAAATTTAGACTGAATAAAAATTAATGTTCAAATCAGTCTCAAAAACTTAATGCAGTATTAACTTACTTAATTTAGCAAAATTAATATAGTAAAGACATATTTTTCACACAAAAGATGAAAATTTTATTCAAATAAATTCAAGGAATTCTAAACTAGGGAGAAGAATATTCATAAAAAATGAATTTAATAATGAAGGAAAATTTTCTACTGTATGATAGCCTTTATGATTTCCTAAAATGTAATCAATTTTATGTATAAAACCAGAATGTACTTATTTATACGATGAGTTCTTGCATAAATTAAATTTTTTTGTTACACTAAATTTATCCCATATAAATTATAAAGATATTTGAATATTTATTTTAAAAAGTAGACAAATTATACATGGATAATAACTGATAAAGGCCGAACGCCCTGTCTAGTGGTCAAAGTGCCCGACTGCGGACAGGGAGGTCCTAGGTTCGATTTTCGGTTCAGGCGTGAATGTACTTTCTCTCGCTATCTATCCTGTCTTTGTCCTTTCTGTGTATGAATGAGGTGTGAATGGTTGCCTACCCTATTAACGGGTCCATATGGCATGTGTGTACTGAAGCAGTTGGACTCCACTCCAAATATGGTTCAGTATGAAAAAGTGGAGCAGTGCACTCCATATTGTAAGCCTAGCTGCCACAAGGAAAAAAACTGATAAATACAAAAATCGTTGCAGACATTTACATCAAATAGCTGTTTATTAAAATGCAGACACACACACATAATAATAAATTTGTATGAATCATGCAGTACATGCATGTTTGAATGTGTTACATCATGCAGTGCAGTGCATGATGAATTTTATGAATGATGCAATACATCCATATTTACATATAACAATACAGTTTTCAATGTTTACTTGCACAGGAATTTTAAAAGTAGTCTGATTAAAGTAAAACAAAACTATTGTTAAATTCAAGAACATACACAGCAGTGTGCAACAAAAGATTTTGTCATTCTCATGTTCAGTACAATCCTAAGTAGCAAAATAGCATGGCCCTATATTGGCTATATGTTTGTCTGCATTAAATGTAGATTCTAATGATAATAAAAGATTTTATTTTGAATTGCTAAATTAGAAGTTACTTACTTTAAATTATTGCAACCAATAAGCAGTTTTTTTCATTTAAAGATGTACTGTTGCATCTTACACAAGCAAAATAAATGTCAAGCTTAAAATGTATTATTTTGCATTTCATTTTGAAAATAAACACAGGTGACATCTTTGTTATTCTTTTGAGCAACATTCAAATATTTTAGCAAAAGTTACAAATTATAACATGAAAACCAGATTATATTGAAATTAACATTCAAAAAGAAAGAGAAGTGAAGAAAAAACAATTAAATATTTACTACCTACCAATAGTGAATATATGAACAATTAAGCATATAAATCTAACTATTGTACATGCCGTATTTTAAATAATCATATTAGCAATTTATTAATTTGATATCTTTAACATTAAAAGACAATCACGGTTCTATATTGCTTAACACTTATTTACTCAAACAGTCAATTTTTTGGTATACTCATATTTTCATATTTTACTCGATTTTTATTTCACTAAATAATTTGTTATCCTCTGTTAAGTAAATTCCAATTAAATTAAAAAGCAAATTTTGCCTTCTGTTAGAAACTAAATTAAGAATTTTTATATACTTATATAATGTATGGTCAACAGATGTTAGACAATGAAAGAATAATAAAATCAAATTAAGTATTTTGCATCAGTGACAATAACTTTTTAAAAGTAAGTTAAAATAAAAGATTATCAATTTTATCTTTAAAAAGATAAAATTTTTTCCCAAAACAATACAGGAATCTTACAGTTGCTTTTAATGTGATTTAAACTTTTCTACAAAAGTATGAAACTCTTTTAAAGCAGCATTACATTCTGATATATTTACTTTAGACACATAAGACCAGTGGTCACCAAAGAAGGTATGGAAAGTATATTTTAACTCAAAAACTTTATATTTAAATCAGTGAATTTTACAGAATATAAAAAACAGAAACAGATATTAAAAGAAGCAATTAAAATCACCCGCCTAATTTTACAACATGCTGACCTTATCTGTCATTACTTCAAACACATAAATCTAGATACTACATTTGGTCCAGATTGAAATAGATCATCATGAAACTACTGTGGATGAACTAGATTTTTATTTTAACCAACAATAGTGAATACATTATCAATAAAATGGATCATGAGACCATCTAGTTATAATATTATGAGCAAATACTCAATTGGTGTTTGAATGATTTCATTGAAAATTTTAAAATATTACCAGGAAAAGTTCAAAAAATTATGATATTTTCTAACAAAAATTAAATGAATCAATGTAAGGAAAAGTTCTAGGCACAATTCCCAATTTTGAAGGAAACAAGTGGAAAGTCTAGGAGTTTCAAGGGCCCTTAAAACAATTTTTCAAATTCAAGGAGTTTCCAGGCAATGTAAGAACCCTGATACTAGTTGAAATTCTGGATTCATATGGATTACTAATCACTTAAAGAAAAATCTTATTTTTTAAAATATACTACAGTAAATAGACTTTTAGCTGAACTCTGATCTCTCTTACAGCCATACATTCTTAAGTCTTAAACATAATTAATTGAATTTTTCAATTATAAATCATAAAAGAGTCCTTGATGATACACTTCAACTCAACATAAATTTAGAGATATGCATATTCTTAAGAAAAATAATCTTTATTTTTAAAACTAAACACTTACTTCAATTCTCGAAGATCTTCTTTGAAAACCTGAAAATAATAAAGTCATGGTAATATAATAAATGTAACATCAATAATTCACATGTGTTGTTTCAAATCGCAAATTAATGTTTTTAGTATACAGAGCTACTTTACGAATGTGACAAATACTATCTAAAATATGTTAACAAATAGAGACAAATTATTTTTATTTCAAAGTTACATTTCCTCAATATCAGCATCATTTTAAAATTAAAATTTTAAAATAAATTTTGCTTACAATTTAACATTTGCTTTATAATAAAATCCTTCTTGACTTATATATTTTTCAGCTAGTTATAAAAAGCAGATCTGTATTATAGCTGAATCTTAATCACATGCAAAATGTTAAGGAAATGGCAAAAAATAGAAAAACCTCAAATAAATGCCATAATGAAAGTATATTTTTTAGAAAAACTGTGGCACATTTCCTTAATCAGAAAACTATACTTATAATGCAGTCTAAATTCTCAAGATATTCATTACATAGATAATAATCTTTCAAATATTGTAATACAAAATTTTAAATTAAGATGATTTTATTTGCATTGTCTCAGAATTTTATTGAAACAAAAAAAAATCTGTTGAGGGACAGAACAGATAGAAAAAGAAAATAGTTTTCTTGTTAAAAAATAAATAAATCTATTTTGCTTACAAAATAATTTTAATAGACTTTGATTTAAAATTTTAGATAGAGTATAATCTATAATTTCAAATGTAATAAATAAGGACACTCATGTTAATAATTATAAATAAATTACTAAAAATGGGCATATTTTTTAAAAAATGTAAAATTCAGGCTGATGTAATAAAAATAATTATTAGAACCATCAGTTTCTCATAAGAAGTAGTTTTAGATAACAAGTTAAAATTTTAAATTATTCTTAAAATACTATTAATATTAAAGATAATTAAAATATCTAAAGTTTTCTCAATACAAATCTCTCACAGTTTTATCATACAGATTTTAAAAGTTAGGAGAAAATTATTTCAAAAATAAGTTACAGATAAAAACATTTTTTTTAAAATCACACCATAAATCAAAAATATAATTAAATGAATTAAAAATGTTTTTGTTGGAATTACTCTGGAGATTCTTTTCAATAATTTAATAAACTCTATAAGAGTTACATTTTATTTTTGTTATCTCTCACTCAATAGACTTCAAACTGCCCCTTGGATATTATGTGATTGATTTTTATTATAATTTAGGGAAAAATAATTCAAAAAATGTTATGGTAACTTTAAGTTGATGATTGCAGTTTATAATAAGTGAAAATCATAACATACAATATTTCTTTTCCAAAACTAAAATATTGTCAAGGAAATAATGGCTTTAAAAATTAAATCTTCCATAGATGTTGTATAGCTGTGATGTTGTATATTGTCTAAACATTTGACATGATGCCTATTGGCCTATGACCTAAAATATCTATGTCACACTGGTTGCTGATGCATCAATGTGACAGACATCCACTATTTGAACTCTTTGGAACTCTGACAGATCTCTCTTTTTAGTTTAACTTGAAATGAAATAAAGCAAAAAAATGATGTACAATACCTTCCCAGTCTTAAAATTATAAGCAACAAGATAATAGAAAAAATGTTAGTTTATTTACTGTATTTTACTATATAAAATTTGCAGCAGTATATTATTTGCAAGACCTTTTTTGATTAAAGGAAGAAAAAATATAGCATAATCTGCAGTGGCACATTAACCATGATAATTTTCTGATGAATAGTTGAAAATATATACTGCTAATAATTTGTTGCTAAATAAAATAAAAAATACATAGTATTATTAAGAATATAATAAATTGTACAGAAAAATATTTATAATGGAAAAGATCTATTTAGATCCACCACAAAGCAAGGAGTGATAAACTGAGGTAAAAGCACAACATCGATCTAGATCCAAGAAGATTCCAGTAAAACGTAGTGATTTTTAGTTTTTAATATCTTTTAAAATCACGTTAGACATATTTAAAAAATAAAATACATTAGTGTTGTTAATAATTAAATGAAAGAAATGGATGATTTGAGCATTGGATACATTTTTTCTTTCGTACAACACATCCTTTGTTTTTCATTTTACATTAACATGCAAGCCATCATTCTTTTTATTTGCTATAGCTTTTAGTTTAAAATTTGCTCTGCAACTTAATGTTTTTCTCTTCCACATGAGGATAAACAGCTCAGGTCAAATCAGAATGTGAAATGACATTAGCCAATTGCAACAGTAATATCATTCCAAGGAATTGAATTTGTTCTTGAAAGTAATTGGACAATGTTGATTACAGTTTAAATAAGTCAGATGAGTTGTGACACCATATGTTATTTATTTTATGAAACAAACAATATTTCTTTAGAAACTTTACTGTCAGCTTTTCTGAAGAAGAAAGTTTCTTTTATCAAAAACAAAATTTGAAATTTTTTTTAACACATAATTCACAAGTTATATAGACAGAAAAATGAGATAATTTATTCTTAAGGAATCACATATGTAAGTCACTGTTTACAGGATGCATTTCCATTGCTTTGGACAAATCACCCAATTGTATAAATCAAATCTATATTATAGAGCTTTAAGACTTTTTTTAAATTTTGCTATTTTTAATTACTATATTTTATTTGGTACAAATTTTCTCATCACATGTTCACCCAATTCACAATATTTTATCATAATTTTGCTATTTTTAACTTAATGCAGCAAGAGCACTTGTTGATAAATCTTATAGTCTAAACATTCAAATGTAATAAAACAGAAGTAAAAAAGTTGATCAGACAATCTACATCATTGCTTAAATTTGACTAAGCAAGCTTCATAATCTCTGTCTGGTATGTCACTTACAAATGAGGTAACCATGTGCTGACAGTTCATAAAATATTATTTTGTAAAATGTAATTAGTCTTGATTTTTTGTTATTATGCTTACTAAAATTAAGTTTTACTAAATATTTATAAATCTCTTTCCTTCAGAAATCAGAGCATGAAACAATAAAATATAAATTACAAAATCAGTTTCTCTCTTCTTCCTATAGATGGAAGCAAATTTTAAGTAAATAATAAATCATTAAAATGAAATGTATGTAAGTGAATGAAAACAATTACACTGAAGTTTATTTAAGAAAACATAATATACTTTTAAAATGTTGCTTACAAATTCTGAAAACATTTTGAATCACAAAAAATATGTTAATTAAAAATGAAAATAAATTTATCATGATGTTATTCAGATGCTAAAACTTTATATATGTATATAATTTAGGAAAGGTAATTCTACATAAAATAATTGTTATTTTTATTTTTCCCATCAATAAAAATTAATTAATAAGTAAGAAAAAGAAATAATAAACTTTAAAAAAAATATTAAAAACCAGCTTAAAAAAGAAAACATTGAATTACAAAAATTTTACATTACTTCACATTTCAATGATGATTCTGGAAGGTTCAAAGCACATCTCAATAAATAATGTAAGGCTCCAAATATGTTATCTATGTCACCATGGCCATTACTCATCTTCTTTATTGATATATACATTTCAGGCTGTATACTTTGACCTTCAAATTCCAGTACAGCCACTGAAATTGAAAAGAAATTCAGTAATTCTAATAGTAAAAAATTATTTCCAAGAAATCAATGGACTACATGTTTTCTTTTAACTTAAATCTTATTATTATACTTCACAAATATTTGTTGAAAATTTAAAAAAAAAAAATACTGATTCTAAAAAAAGAAAATTTCATTAATTTTAAATCCTCATTAAAATTATAAAATAACATGTTTTTAAATAGTATACTTAAGTGAAAGTGGCTGTAAAAGAAGTTTTAAAAAAGCCAAAATCAATGGCATAATACTTAAAATGATGAATATCATAAGAGAACATTGAAATTTGATTAACTACATGAAATTGCCTTCTGACATCATAGAAGAGTCCTATGTGTTCCGCAGACCTTTTGAGGTTGTTTTTCCAACCAGGGATGAATTGAGTGAGAACACGAGCAGTTTGGATAACTATGATCTCATCTGGTTTACAGATGGAACGAGAAAGGATAACCTCTCTGAACTTGGAGTGCATGGGGTATCAGGGTATGAACAAGTGTCAACTTCTTTAGGGGTCTTGAGAAGTATGCTACTGTAATTCCATGCTGAATTTCTTGCCATTATTGACTGTTTCTTATTAAATATTAGAAAAGGCTACCATAGGAAGTGGATTCTAATTTGTAGTGACAGTCAAGCTACCTTAAAGGTCATTAATTCTTTCCAAGTCAAATCTAGGATTGTCCTGGAATGCAGAAACCTTCTTAAGGAACTGGCAACGAAAAATAAAGTTTTCCTTTTTTGGGTACCAGGACATGTGGGGATTGAAGGTAATGAAAAGGCAGATGAACTGGCAAATCAGGGCTCATCTTCTACTGGTGCAGAACCTTTTTTGTGGCATCAACATGTAGACCATAAAGAATACCCTACTCAAGTGAGAAAAGCAGATGAATAAATCTTGGTTTAACACTTCTGGTCAAAAGCGCGACTAAAGTATGATAGCTAGATCACTTTATCACTGGACAATATCATTTCAGAAAACATCTCCATACTATGGGACTTGTTCAAGATCCTAAATGTAGGAAATGTTTTAAGGATGATGAGTTGGCACATCACATCATTTTTTAGTGTGATACTCTAGCCACCATTTGTTTTAATACTTTAATAATCATCAATACTAAAGAGTTACATCTTAGCTTCATGAAGGGTTTGTCTGAGTTTATAAATAAAGTGGGGGACTCAATTTATAGGAACTAAGAGTTCATGGGCTTGAGGCTATGGCAGAAAATGCTATCGAGCAGAGGTGCCCAGTACCGTGCAGTCCCAATAAGAAGAAGCAGAACTACATGAAATAAGCATTTTTGTATCAAATAGAAAAATTGCTTATCATATATTTCAACTGCATTTCTAAATTTTTTTAAATTCTCCTAATAAAATAAATTCCAATACCAAAAATTTAACATTTAAAAATATATTTTTGATGGAAAAACTATTCACATTTATAATCAGATATATTAAATGTCTTAGTTTCAAAAGATATGTATATACATGATACAAAATTATCAATAAAATAACTGACAAAAAATCAAATTTTGAAAACAACCATTAAAGCAAAATAATGGTGTAACTTATAAGATCAAAGAACAAATAGTATGAATCAATTAAAAGACTAACATTTATTAGTAAAATTAATAATATAAGAAATAATGCACTCTTACTATTTATAAATACAATTTTTAGGAAGGAATCTAACATTATAAACAAAGTTTTCGCCAAATGCATCATTTGAATGACTGTTAATGAAAATTTTACTTCACATTTTAAAATTATTTTTGTTACTATTTGAATAACTTTTTAGTATGTAGCTAAGAATGACAATACAATATGTCAAAAGAATTTTTTCTTGAGAAAAAGAAATATTCTTATATTTATTGGTGAAATAATATTTACTAATAAGATAATCCTAACTGATAAGATGACTGATAACCTTAGACAAGCATTCCAAACTAATGACACAGATTAAGCCCACAAAAATTTTGGTAGAACAGCAATTATGATGGAATATTTTAAAAAATTGTAAAAATTCGTGTTATTTTTAATAAATATTAATCAAAATATAAAATTAATAAATATGGATTAAAAATAAGAATATTAATTCACTAATATTGTATTTATACTGAAATATGAATAACAAAACTTATTCTTCAGGCTTCTAATTTATCTCTGCAAAGTAATACTTATTAGACATCAATATTGATAAAAAAAATACATCATTTATTAAAGATTGATTAATGTTTTCTCATTACAAGTGAGAGAAGATATTACAAATTAAGATATTATAATCCTTTTCACAATTACTTTACTGTAAGTCAGTCAGAAAAATCAAAATCAAATTCGCTAATTAAAACTACCAATAAATATTGGAACTTCAACAAAAAATAAAAATTGTTTTAAATTTGTGAGAAAAGTGAGAGCAAAAAAGGATCCAATGTGCCAAGCAGTTATTAAATGTGTCAGATTACTAGTTGCATACATGTGAGAATAGCTTCCTTCATACGATAAATTTGAATATATATAAAAATTGATTATAGCTCTAATAGCTGTATTTATGACCCCTACATTTTATGGATTTAATTATTAAGTAAACATATATCATTGTTGTTAATATTTGTTTTTGAAGCTTGAGAAAATAAGAGCTTCTAAGTAAAAAGCATGAAATTCTGCATCTTATTCAGTGGCAGCTAAGTGATATGATTTAGGTAGGGGAAAAATAACTGTGCAAGTGCTTCACAGTTATTTCCCCTACCTAAATCATGTCACTTAGAGTAATATCCAATTTTGAAAATCCCAATCATGCTTATACTTGAACTTTGAACAATGCAATCTCAACCTATTTTATATTTCAAATATCAAATAATTCTTTATAATTACTTAAAAGTGAGCATTATAGTCACAGCCTCACCAATTTGAAAAAAGTTTATAGGCGAAAATTGGAATTTGATTAGCAACCCACAATACGTGCCAATTAATTGTTTGAAAGCAATAACAACCAAACAAGAAATCAGGATCCCCCCCCCACAATTTTAAATTGCTAAACCTAACACTAGATAAAAAATACAGTAATCGTATTACAAATCGATTAAAATATTAAATTTAAAAATATTTCAGAATTAAAAAATTGAAGGAAATCTGAGAAAATAAAATAGCAAAACTAATAAAAAAGTAAATAATAAAAGTATCTTAATGAAAATTACAGTTAATAACATCTAATTAAAAATATGGAGAATTTCAGAATTATTAAATAAATTTCTTTATATATTTGGTAAAATGATTTTGATAAATTCAATGATTTTAGATAGAATTCTGAAAAATCCTTAGCCCATAAAAGTACAAATTTTCAAGTTTTGTTTAATAATTTTATAAAACATTATCCATCAAACATTTACACTGAAAACTACTTAAATTTAAGCAAAAATTAAGGTTTATACAAAAATATGTTTCATGCAATTCCTTAAATTTCAGAATTTGTGCAATAACTATTAAATTAACAAAAAAATCTGGAATAAATTTTAAGCATTTTCATTTAATGGATTAAATAGTAGAATAATAAAAGATTATTACTGAAATAAATATTAAAACTTTGGAAAATAGAACAATTTTGAAATTTCATTTATTATTGAAAATTTAAATGCTTAAAATACAATTCCAGAAATTCAGAAAATAGAATTCTGTAATGTTATTTATTACAGAAAAGTTAAATAGTTAAAATATAATTCTATGCCTGCAGAAAATAATTATGGTGAAGTTCTTACCTTTATTTTTCTTCTATGACCATATTGTGATTCTGAGGGGGATATATTTGAATAATCAATGCAGTAAAATTTAATAAAAAAATTATGAAAAGAACTAGTAGGGTATCCCACTCCATTGACAATCAAGGCACTGAGAAAAGTAGCAACCCAGAATGGGTACCAATCGACTATCGATAAGAAACTGGGGTTTTCCCCGATTTTGAATTACTAGGCCTAACACTACACACACACAAAAAAAAACAGTAACAACTATGTAAATAGAGCGGTTTATAATATAACAGTTTATAAGGAAACATAACAATTTATAAGACTCAGCTTTAACAGTTTATAAGAAAACAGTAATCGTAATGAGAATTAGTTAAAGACTCTATTTAAAATTATTTCAGAATTAAAATTAAAGGAAATAAAGCAACAAAAATAATTACATTTAATAACATCTACTTAAAAATAAAAATTTGAATTTCTGTGATTTAAGATATATATAGAATGTTACAAATCAGTACTACATAAAAGTAAACAAACCTAGAATAATTCCAAAAATTAGAATGACTCTATAACTTCCTTTACTATTCAAAATTTAAATACTTAACATACAATTCTAGGAATTCTATGCCATGAGAAAATAATTAAAATAAAATTCGTACTTTCATTTTTCTTCCTGTGCTCTAAATGCACAGCAAAATCCAAAATGATTATAAAAATCAGAGTTTCTGGCATGATATCCATAGTGAAATGCAAAATGAATATAAAGGACAATATTGAGATTCTGGCATTATATCCACAGCGAAATAAAAAATATGAATATAAAAGACAATATTTATATTCTGCGCTACATCCAAAATTAAAAAAATAAATATGAAAGAACAAAATTTAAATTGTCCCGCTTTACATCCGATAAAAAAATGAACAAGGCAAAATTACAAATTGTGCTAAATATGCAAAGTAAAACTAAAAATGCTGTTGCCAATGAAAAGAAGCATATATATATGAAATAAAAATGATGTGAAACAGTAGAAAAACAAAATCTGGCAACTAAAAAATCTTAGAAGTAGCAAATACTGAATTTGGTACAGGAAAGCACAGTAGGTACAGGAAAGGTACTAGGTACAGGAAAGCATGGTGATACAACATTTTATCACTATATTTGGCAATTAATTAATTTTGGTGAGTTAATTTGACAAGGAAAAAAATGACCAAATTTTACCACATTTAGCGACTTTTCGCACTTGGCGAGCTGTGACTGAAATGCTCACTTTAGCCCTATGAGGTGAACAAGACATATTTTTATAAAAACTTTGATTTTAATTAACCAGGCAGTTGCACCTGTCTTAAAAAAACACCTTTGAAAATACAATCAAGCATTGAAGAGAAGCAGATAATAAACCTAAATCAATAACGTAAATAAAATACATTTTTATGAAAACTCAAGTTTAAGCCTTACAATTAATGGTAATCCTAATACAAATAAAATAATTCTTTACATAATAGTCAATAAATTTTATACATTATTATATACAACAACAGTTTTTGTCAGATAATTTATAGAGTAGTACTTACCTAATCATAACTTGCAGAAAATTTAAAAAAAAATAAATAAATAAAAAAAATAAAAATAAAAACTGAAATTTAATTGATTACTATGATTACCTTCCAATTTCTACACAAAAATACTAACATTCAAATTGCTAATTCTATGTGCTATCAAAAAATATAACTTCAAAGACTTACATTTTAATCAAGATCTTCACATACAATCGAAAAAATACATTCTGACCCTGTAAGCTAGCTACATGCATTTATTGTCGAGCAGAGTCATAGGGTTTAGTCCAATTACATATTACAAAACAAGTATAAAATAACTTTAAAATCAATACTACTATTCATACTCAGTCAATAAAATTTATATAACCATTTTTTCCTTTTAATTAATCAAAATAATATACACTTTAAAAATACATAATATATAACAATACCAAATAAGTATTAACAACTGCATTTAATCTAACTCAATTATATAAATAATACATTTTTAACCCCTTAAGATTTAATAATGAAACACACTGTGAATAAAATAACTATTTAATATTTATTAAAAAAAAATTGTTTCATTTTATAATTCTTACATATTCTTAATTAATATCTATTTTTACACATTTTTACCCTAGAAATTTTAAACTAAATTAATTATCACATTCAACAGTAACTTTAGTCGCATGACGAGTGTAGCTCGTCATTGTGCGGTATGGCATGAAACACCGATGACGAGCTACACTGGTCATAATACCGGAAGGGGTTAAGGAGACTTGGATTTTCAGTTAACTAGACAGTGATGCCAAGCTTAGGGAAACATTCATTGTCACACAAAATAGCATGGGAGAACAACTGGTCAATAAAGCTAAATCAAGAAAATTTTCAAATAAATGTAAACATCCACTTTTATAGGAACTTGCTTTCTAATTAATCAGGCATTACCAGACATGTTATTCTAGCTTTAATTAATTTAGCAATGCAATTCAACAAGAAACCTATACATACCACAAATATTTTTATACTATAATTAATAAATTCCAGAATTTAATAAAGAGCAAATTAAATAAAATAGCACATAAAATAAATATACTCACCTTATTAGCAGATCTTCCTTCATGCTCAAAATTAAATAAAAATCAATTTTCAAAATAACTCAAAAATATAAATTACACATTCAATTTATCACCATCCACATTTTTCAATAGCTATATACAAACACAAAAATTTGAATTTTATTCATTTTCTGAAAATAACTTCATTTTTCTAAATCACAACCTTAAGCACTATTTCAAGTACAAACATAAAAAAATGAAACAAATAGTAAAAATTGAAATTGTTAATAACAAACAAATTTCACATATACACCTCTCAGGTTATGTCATAAAATCACAAGAATCCATTCCAGTGCAATAATCTACAGGTTTAGCATATTCTGCATTCTATACCGCCTACAAGAATTTAATCCAGTTTATTTTTTATCTAATAATTTGTCTAGCATTACTAGTACTTTCACGATTGTACAAAGTGAATCTTTTAACATTCTTGTGACACATGCAGATTAAATTAAGCATCTGAAATCATGGTATTCAAAACGTAATTTCAGAGTTGTAAAGAAAATTAAAAAGATCAAGTCAACAACAGTATGGAAAATTTTACTAACTTCTACAATGTGAGGCAAATATTATTTATACATAGTTGTAAAACATTATTTAAATAATAAGTTTACAAAATAGCTAATGAAATAATAATTCCATGATAACAAGAAGTATACCGATACATTAACTCATCTAGGTTTTTTGCAATAAACTTTGTAGAATATATTACTTCCCCCAATAAATATTACATTGAAATAACTTTCAAATCAGTATACTTCCCAAAAAATTCTGCATTTAAAATTTCTCTAAATTTTTATCATATTTAAAATTAAAATGTTGCATTTTTATTGATGAGTGCTAACATGCTTTTCAGAAAAATAATATTTCATGCTAATATTTCTTACTCAGTAATAATCAATAGTAGTTTTCTTATTTCATGTTATGTTGTTGAAATAGAATTTTAATGCACATAAAGTCAAAAATTTTAAAGGGTAACAAAATATTAAACTGTTACTCTATATTTACATTTTATTAGTATTTATAAAATAAATGTGTATTTCATAAACATTGAATAACTGTCTTAAATTCAGCTGTCAACTGAAAATTCTAAACCATATATTATAACATTTCAGCAATCTCATTTATATACTTGTAATGTAGAAACACTCCTGTGCATCTCTTCTAAGATATTATTTAAGAGAATTTTTTTATTTGGCATGATTTAGCTTTCTATGGTTTCTAACACCACATTTTTTGTGACAGAAATATATTTCGATAAAGTTGTAATTTTTAAACTATTCTTTTGGTTTCCTAGATTATTTGTAAACAGTTCTTAAATTATTTCCAAATATTTCTCTCTTTATTTCTCCCCATTATCTTCAAAGACATACTTGCCATGAAGGGATGAAAATTTCTGATTCAAGTTAAGAAATAGTATTATTTCTTTTATTTCCTGTTAGTATTGCATTCCACCATTTTGAACTTGTCTGTTATTTTCACTTGGTGATATAAGTGTTTATATCACCACATGGAAATAATTTGTCACCAACTAACCCCACATATGGAAGATTTGCCATTTAAAGTGATGAATAATTAAGAAATGCACATTTCTGATTAGATACAAGGTAGCTTTCTAGGAAGATGTTTATTAGTTTTAATAGGCTTTTTGTAAAATGAGAATAAATTTAGTGCTCTTAGGTAAAATGCATTTGAAATTAAAATTGTAGTAAAGAAAGAAAATATTTATAACAGAATTTCAATAATTTGCTATTAAGTTATAGAATGACACATGTGGTTAAGATGTTAAATTAAATAAAATAAGACAATGAACTGAAACCATATACTTCATTTTGAGGATTTTGATAAATTGAAGTAACAATAAACAATATTTTTACCATAGTAATTAAGAAAATTAAAGTTAAATGCAATTATGATGTACCATAGAATTGTGTATAACAAGTATGCATGGAAAAGGTTTCAAATAAGTGAAACACCAAGGGATATGAAAATGCTGATTGGGTCTCATATTTTATTTGGAAGTAAATATATATACACTATCAAAATAATTTGCTTTTACAAATATTTAGTTACGTTTAGAAAGTTGAAGAGCATAATTCTCTTTAAATCAATATAAAATATACAGCAAAAAATAACAATTAAAAAAGAAATAAGAATAATATCATAGTTCATTCATTAACAGTTTCAATGAAAATCAGAAAAACTAACACTTCACTAATTGGCGAAAGAGCCGCTTATCCACATTCGCTAATAGCTTGTGTAAAGATTTCATATGATGTGGAATTCGAGGGCCTAAAAACAAAGTTCTTTCAGCCCCTATAGTTGAAACAGATGAAGACATTTTATAAAAGCTGATTATAATATAGCGAATCAAAATCCCACCTCCATTGGTTTGGTAATCTGTTACAGTTTAGTGTTTACATCTTCGAATACACTGTACAGAAAAACCATGTCATGCTGAAATTTTAATTTGTTGATATAAATATAATAAAGAAATATATTTTTGAGAGCTCCACTCTATCATTTTTAATATCTATTTAAAAATAATGTAAAATGTAAAGATAAATGAAAACTAATCAATGAATGCTTAATACTTCAAACTTTTCTCTGATACAAAAGAAGGTATATTTAAGTGTCTTTCAAACAAGAATTTGTCCAGTTTTTTTTTTGTTTTTTTTTTATTTATAAATTTAATTTGTGTTTTTGTAAATGGCAACAGATAACACTAGAAAATTGGCAACCAGCAAATTTAGTAAAAAATATAAATAAATTCGTGATAAACAATGTTTTACGGTTTACAGCAGGAGAAAGGTTCGAATTCTGTGAAGTTGAAAGCAGCTAGCTCTTCATCGAATAGTTGCCGGCTGATTGGAAACCAATTAATTCAGTTCCTTTTTTAGAAAAGTTTCTCATTAGAATTATAAGTTATATTTTAATATTTATTTATAGAAAAAAAAAATTTATTTCCTCTTCAGCTCAAGTTGAGCGAAGACTTGTGCCTTTTCGGAATAGAATCTTGCTCGGAACACATAAGCCATAAGTCTGGCTTCCTCTAAAATTCAAGTATTGGATATTTTACAAAATGAAGATCTAAACAACATGGATTTAAACATGGCAGAAGAAAGCATTTACGGAGCTAATTTCCTTAGAACCGCAGAAAATGATATGAATTGTCTCTTAGCTGCAAAAGAAAATGGGGTAAACACATTTAACATATTCCTAAAAGCCAACAATGGAAGGTCAATTCCGAAAAATAAACCCAGGAACTGAAAAACAGACTGATAATAAAGATAAAGAACTGAAAGATCTCTAACAAGACAATAACAAGAGACGGTAGACTACTAATGACAACGCAAGACATGGAAACAGCTACAGAAATATTAAATATCAAAGAGTTACAAGGGGTACCGGTACACTACGAAATCCTATGGGAAAGCAACTCTACCAGGTTTCTACTATTTAATATTCAACGGAAACTCCATTAAAAGAGATTGCAGAGGAGCTGAGCGCTGAAAATAAAATCCAAATTTTAGAATTAAGAAGATTCAATAAGAAAAACCGTGAAGTGTCTCGGTTCTGGTATCTATTCTGGGAATAAAGATACCAAAGAAATAAACTGTTTTTTACCAACCACAGAGTGGAACTATTCGTAGACAGACCTCGCCAATGTGGTAAGTGTTTCAAATTCACTCATAATCCTAACAAATGCCCTTATGAAGTATTGTGCGTTCACTGTGGAGACAAAAAACATGGAGAAATATGCTTAAACCAAATGAGATGTCTCCAATTGTACGGGCTCACATAGAGCCGATTATAATGAGTGCAACTAGGGCAAAAAGAAAAAGAAATACTCAAATTTAAGGCAGAAAATAATTTGACACTAAGCGAAGTCAGAAGGCGATTCGCAAACAAAAACACTTCATACGCAAAGAAAGTTTCCATGCCTACAGCCAATCTAGACATAGAATCGATGCAAGGGATCTTTGATAAATTGGCCCTTAAACTGATAACCTCAATTGAAAAGATCATAGAAACACAATTAACTAAAATTTGTAATATGTTTAAAAAATCATTAGACTCCACAGTGAATAAAATTAATGAATCCGTCTTGACTAAAATGAATGAAACTATCTCTAAATTAACCACACCAATCTCTCCTGAAGAGAAAGGAAGAAAAAATCAAAGATAATAAATCCCAAATCCTCAAAACCAGACCAGATGGACTACCAACAATATGAAATAGAGAAGAGATTGATCTTTCAGATTTCTCTGTTGGATGATTAGAGTACCTACTTTTTACCTATTTAATTATATTTTCATATTTGAAGGGATTTCAAATAAAAATTCTTATATCAGTTCTATACAAGTGCTATAAATCTTCAGTTTATAAACACTTTTCAAAATGAAAATTGTACAGTGGAATGCGAGGAGCGTTACCAACAAAATAGACATATTTAAGTTAGAACCTTTCATATCACCAGATGTATTAGTTATACAAGAAACTTTCCTGAGACCAAAGATTTATTTAATATAAAGAAAAAAATAATCTATAGAAAAGACAGAGAAAATAGAAGCGAGGCGGCCTAGCGATTGCAGTGACAGAATCATCATCATCAAAAGTAACCTATAAGAACATATAGCAGCAGTGAAACAGAGATATTGATAGTGAAAATAACTAACAGGAACGAAACAATCAACATATTGAATATATATTCACCCAAAGGAAAAATTGAATATAATGAATATCGAGACATACAAAAATACATAACACACAATTGCCTAATTTTAGGAGACTTTAATATCAAACATGATTTATGGGGAGAAACTAGCACTCAAGAGGGACAAAAATTGACCGACTGGATAAAACGAACACAATCTCTGCATACTGAATTTAACCAATCCGACACATATTTCTCCTGCAGGTAAAGTTTCAATTATAGATCTATCATTTTGTACCTCTAACTTATATCCACAATGCCATATAACTATAGAAGAAGATTCATTTTTCAGTGACCATTTTCCTATAGTCATAGACATTCTTACCCCAGATCAAACTTCAAAAGTGTATAAGATTCACAGATGGAAAGAAATCATCAATCAAATAAACGAAGAGTTGTGCAGTGAAAGCAACAGTTCGTATGACAATTTCCATAATATTGCAGTCAAAGCCATAGAAGAAAACAGCCATGAGCAGAAAATACCTGAAAAGCAGTACCCCCCCTGGTGAATAATTTATGTAATAAATTTCATTTCTAAAAAAGTGTATCAAAAAAAGCAAGAAATACCTTAAAAACAAGAATTGGATATTGTACAAAAAGTTTTCTGCAAAATTAAGACGCACCATAAAATCCTCTAAAACCAAATATTGGGATGATGTCTGCAAGAAGCAGCAAGACCCGTACCTACTTTTCGAATATTTAACTCTATGAATCGTCGATACAGAGATATCCAAAACTCTAACCTCTTAATAAATTTTAATAACCAAGAACTACATTCACCTAAATCTCAAAGTGAAGCTTTTGCAACACCTTCAATAACAAGATACACCATGAGCCAATACCAATAGACTACTCTGGACCAGAAAATATGATTTTAAATAAAAGTTTACAATCAACGAGCTCAATTTAGCGATTAAGAAAACTAGAATATCCACACCAGGAGAAGACAAAATTTCTGCAAAAGTATTTAAATCCCTAAATGAAGATAACACACGAAAGATACTCAAAATCTTTAATGATATATTTGATCAATGCTCTATTCCTGACAGCTGGAAATCGTCTATTATAATACCAATTCCCAAACCAAACAAACCACAATCCATACTAAATTCATACAGACCGATATCTTTAACTTCTGTTCCTGCTAAAATTTTTGAAAGAATGCTGTCCTATAGAATTACAAATTTCTAATTACTAACGAAAAAGATAGAAGAACGTCATCTAGGGTTCATACCTTTCCGAGACAGTCAAACTGCAATACAATTGTTTCACTATGATCTGCATCAGGCAAAAGCTCAAAGAAATTCATCATTGCAATATCATTGGATATAAAATCTGCATATGATTCCGTGTACATTGATGGATTAATATACAAATGCCTACAGCTGGGAATAACAGGAAAAACTGCTAAGTGGATTCATAACTTTCTACAAGATAGAAGGCTGAGGGTAAGATGGAGAAATACATCCTCATAATCAGTTCAGTCAACAAAAGGAGTACCACAAGGTAGTGTGTTATCTCCCATTTTATTTACAATCTTCATGTCAGATTTCCATGAAACAATCCCTCAAGGAGTTAAACATATAATATACGCAGATGACATACTTATTTACTGTACAGATGAAAAATTGGAAATAATCAAGAAAAAACTGCAAGATACTTTGTATAACATAGAAAAATGGAGTAGTTACTGGAAACTACAGATAGCTTATCAAAAGTGTTCAGCAGTAAACTTGTCCAGGCATAGAGAAAATCCCGACTGGTCAATACAATACAATAATGAAAAAATTAAATGGAAAGACACTCTTAAATTCTTAGGAATAATATTTACAAGAAATGGAAACTTCCGTTCGTTCGTAACATACTTAAAATATAAAGCAGCTAAAAGAATAAACATTTTAAAAGCACTCTCTAATAAAAATTATGGAGCAAGATCACATCATCTAATGCAGTTGGCAAAATCATCTATCTGCAGTATTCTACACCACACTAGCAATATTTTTAGCTTAACAAACCACTCCAGTCATAAAACCTTTAGAAACAATACAAACGTCGGCATTAAGAATTGCATTAGGATTACCCAGATTCACTCCTAATATTCTCCTACGAAAGATTGCTAATACTGGCACAATAGAATCTGAATTTAGGAAAATATCAAGCAAATTTTGGTTAAAGCATATCTCATTGGAACAACAATCACCTCTCAAAAATATCATCCAAATCAGCTTCCAATTCAGTTGGAAAAAGATATCACATACCCCTAATGAAAACAATAGAGGAAGAAAACATTAAAATATCCCACTTCATTCAGTTTAAATACCCACAAATTCACTTTCCAAACAATTTCTCAATCCATGTAGACAAATACGATTTCCAAGATAAATCTCTCACCAATCAAGAAATTATTCAATTTTTCAATGATTTTGACAAAAGTCTATTAGACCAACCTAACAGAATAGCCACAGATGCATCTAAAAAAGAAGACATAACCTCTATTGCTGGATGGTCTGAAAAGGATCTTTTGGATGCATAATTAATAATATAAACTCAGTCTTTTTCTGGAAGCTATGGCGATCTGTCAAGCTATAGATGAATTAATCATTTACGAAAGAAGAAATATAATATATACAGATAGTAAATCTGTCCTTATGGCACTGATGGAATGTAACCAAAAATCAGCAAGTATAATATTAAGATTAAAACACAAAAATATGGCAAGCTTTCAAAATTCTTCAAAGAACTTCAAATTATTTGGGTTCCAGCCCACAAAGATATTATAATAAATGAAAAAGCTGATAAACTAGCCAAAACGGTCACAAAGACAACGTATATATAGAGTGGATTACCATAGAAGACTTTTACTCATACATCAAAAGCAACATTAAAAAAACCCAAGATAAAATATTCAAAACAGTAAATATTACCTGAGGGTTGGAGACATCCCGGAGTGGAGCTCGATGGGAGATCTCTCGTCTCGCGCAAAGAGGATGTACTGCTCGCCAGAAGCCTTGCTGGCGTTCTGCTGACTCAGCGCTGCTTTGCCGGTTCAATCTGATTGATTCAGACAGATGCAGCTCATGCTATGCAGTTGATAATGCTGAACATATAATCTTATATTGCCCCAGATATAACCAGGACCGCAAACAATTCTTGCATAATTTAAAAATACAAGTGCAAATAACAAATTACAAACAGTTGGTCGAAATCATCACATCGAACCCAAAAAATCTAAAAACATTTATTAAATTCCTTATGAGTATCAACAGTTTTTGAAATAGATGTTCCTAGAATAATAGAGACAAAAGCCGGAGCAGCTAAAAGTCTCAGAACAGCTACCAACCAACCAACCAACCATAAATAAATTCGTGTTGCTTGAAAAGGAAGTGTGTTTTGACTACAGTAGATCTATTTTAATATTCGATGTGTTAAACTTGTTTTGAAAGGGATTGTGTTTTAGATTAGTGTGCTTTTCATTCACACTTATTGATTATTTATTTCGTTGTTAGAACTAATTGTTTGCTTCATCCCCTAAATTTATTGTGTATGTATGTAATAATGCTTGACTGAATATTAGATTTTGTTTCTGGGATATAGATTTTAGAATATTTCAAAATAAATATCTTAGAATACTTCAGTTGAGTAGTGTATTGTTGCAATTAATTTAGATTAAATTGTTGTTGTATAATTAACATATTACTATTATAATTTGTAAATTTTTCAACATTTGATCTTTTATATCATGGTTAGATTTAAGGGTGTATTAAAAATTTTTTGCTCTGATTATAATATCAAATGAGAGGTTTTCATGATATTAAGAAATTTTCTTACAAGTAAACTAGTTTACACTTTTTGTAAACGGTATCAATATTTAGGGATGAAAGTTTATTAAAAGCACTTTCTTAACCGTTCAATTGCGTATAACAATGCATATTTTTTTCTTTCAAAATTAAATGTCTTAGTCTAAGGGTCTTGTCACAATTTGTGTCATAAAAATTAATTTACATTATCTTGAACTAACTACAATAGATATTTAGATGTGCTGTTTGAAAAACAATTTACATAAGCAATGAATTTTTATTACAGAAATGAATCCTGTATATCCTTAACATCCAAACTAAATGTTAATGTAATATTTTCATTGAAATTTGAAAAATAAATCATACCTTCAAAGATAAGGATCAAAATTAACAATTACTTTAAAAACTATATAGTATTTAATTAAAAAATATGATTTGTATTCATTAAAAATTTAAGTATTATTCAAAATAATGCATTTTTGATAACTTTAATGTCATAACTATATTAAATATTGCAAATTTTTATTTGTTGCATAAGGACCAACTGTTAGAAATATAGTGTTTACAATACAATTATAAGCACTGTTTTGTTTAATAAACACAGTTGTAAACAATCGTTTGTGATTGATTCCATAAGTATTGATTGCGTTTTTAATTATACATTTCAAGAAAATGTCATTTTTTTTTCTTTTAAAACTGTCTTCCATGTGTAATTGCTGGAGGTAACAAAACATTTATGACATTGAATCTCTCCTTTTGCTACACTCTTGCTATATAATTTTTTTAAAGGAATAACTGTTTACTATTCTGATATTTTTGCAAAACTTATTGTGTTTTCACTCTATCTTGACTAATTTTTTAAACTTTCCTGCTCATTTTCAATGCATTGGAACAGGGATAAGAGTTCTGACTTCATAATAAAATAACTGCTATTAAATGAAGTTTTCAATCTTTCTCTTCAAACAGTTTTTTAGCTAATTTGCACAGAAAACTTTATTTCATGATTGAAAATATCATTTTGAGATGTGCTATTAATTAAATTATTAAGTTGTAGAATTTTTTTTTTATCATATTTAAACTGAAATTTCTGTCAAGTGATATTTCTTATTTATTGGATTATTGTTTATTATGATATGCAGAAAATAGAACAACGTAAATTTGGCTTCTCTTTTCATTAGATTAGTTTAATTGTTTCTTTTCATGTTATAATTAGATTAGAATTTAAAATATTCTTTGTAATAAGTATACATTTATATATTAAATTGTGAAACATTTATTTTCACATTTAAGTGGTAATTTCAATAAGAAATTTTTTAATTATTCATTAGCAATTTTTTAAATTAAGTTTGTATTCATGTACAATATAGAAAATAAATCCAATATAAGTTTTTCTTTTTTTCAGAGATAGTGCTTATCAAAAAGCTAGGAATCTTGAAATCTTGGCTTAAATTTTCTTGTGATAAAATTTAGAGAAAGTATAAAGGGATTCAGCTATCAACTATATGCTCATTTAACCAGGTGTAAGGATTTAAGTAAAACATAACAGGTATATACAACTATGTGACCTATAAAATATTTAAATTTATAATGAAAAAAAAGAAATAAAAAAATTTTATTTGTGGGTCCATCAAAAATAATATTAAGCAAATGTAAACAAGTATCAAATGTTAAATTAAAAGTATTATTTTATTTTTATGGGTCTGAAATGCACCATCAAATTTTGCATTGAGAAAGATAATCTAAATGAATGAAAACCATAAACAGAAAAACCTATTGGCCAGCTTTGTTTTAACATGGTTTATAAGTTTTGCACTGAGTTCTACATAGTTATCTTGCTAGTCTAAATTACGTCACTTCGGTCAACTTGAACATTGCAATCTCATTCCATTTTTTTTTCAACTGTCAAGATTTTGAGGAACTAGTAGTATACCCCCCCAAAAGGGACCATTTTCGTTACCAAGTTAAGCACATGTTTTCTAATGCAGGAATTTACCTGAAATTCAGGAAATACACATTTTAGAATTTTTTTAAATCTTATAATAGTATTAAAAATCTAAAAAAGTATTATTGGGAAATAACTTTTTTTGTTGGGTTTGCTTTCTCTTCAAAATAACCGTAAAAGAAATAAGTAAATAACAATAACGAACTTACTTGATATGATGTCAAGCTCAAATATCAAGTATTCTCCATGATATTATGGATAAATATATAAGAAAAATGAAGTAATAAATTAACAAAAATATATAAGAAAAAGAAAATAATAAATAAACAAAAAGAAATTGGAAAAAAACGTTCGCGATGTTTAGATGCTGGTGACAGCAAAAAACAACAGCAAACAGCGGTCAAATGACTTCGAATTGAAAATAAAACAGAAAACTTAAAATGCTATTGCCACTTAAAAGAACCATATAAATGATGTAAAACACGAGAAAAACTAAATTTGGCAACAAAAAAATAATCTGAAAAGTAACAAAATCTTAACTTAGCAATACGATAATTAAAACAAAGGATGCTAGATTTCGCGAGAAAATCCTTGGGGGGGATATCATACTTACACCAATTTTGAATATTTCAGTATAATTGCTTACTACAGAAATATTAAAATATTAATAATAGAAACTAATTTTAAAATATTACATTTTTTATGTATTAAATATACAATTTTATGAAGACTTGAGTTTAAGCCTTACAATTCCTGGTAAACCTAAATATGAGTCAAATAATTCTACACAATAATCAATAAATTACATAAAACAGCAATTTTAATAAAACAACTTGTAATACAGTACTCACTTGATAATTACTCGCTGAAGAATTTTTAAAAATGAAAATTCTATTTTTTATTATCTGCATACCATTGACTTCCTACACACTAATACTAAAATTCAAATTTTTCAGTTTGACACATTTTCAACATGAAACAACTTCAAAATACTTAAATTTTAAATGTAAAGGAAAAATGCATTAAGGGTTACTAAAACTCCAAATAAATTTCACATATGCTTACATCAGATTATATTGTGAAATTGCATGTGATTACATTTGGGTGCATTTATTGTCAACCAGGCTTCTAGTATTTAGCCCCATAAACAATTTTGCTTTTGACTTCTTTGATAAATCACTTGATAATGATTCTTTTTTTTTAATTTAAACATTCTTGGAGATCTTGACAGTTTTTAATTTTCTGAAGAGTGAAAATGTCATTGGTTTCTTTCCAGGAACATGAATATTATTTCCCACTCACATATATTAATGATTGTGCCCACTCATATTAATTTATTAATAGATTATAAAAATTTGTGCTTTAGCAAAACTAATTGCGATTGTAAAAAAACAAAGATAGTTATTATTAAATTTTAACTCTATAAGTAATTATCTTTTTCCCTTTTAGGATGATATTACAAGTAGAAAGAAAGTGTCATATAATGTTTTTTTAACTATAAATAGAAAGCACGTGAATTTTCTACAATTGTATCAACATAAATTTTAAGGTCATAACATTAGCCATTTTCTTCTGAAATGGGAACTGAAGTTCATTATTTGTTTCTCCATTGATTACCAAATAACATTTTATTACCTTTGAAATTCTGCATGGAAGGAAAAAAGTTTAATGAGTTTAGTGTGAGATATCATAAGTGAATTAAAATGTTTGTTTTCAGTGAGAGCTGCAAAATGCTTTACTTAAAAAAGAAAACAGTGAATGTCAATGGATTAATGAGCATACATATTTTGTACATTAGTTTCAATCCATTCAGTATGATTATAATGATATGCCTTTGAACAATGGGTAAAATTCAGATTTAATTGCTTTATATACTACACTGAAAAATCAAGCAAACTAATTTATATAATGGATTTATTAATTTTATCTTTAATAAAGTAAGTAAAAGGTGTGAATTTTTTTTTTAATTATGGTAAAAAAACTGTTTACCTGGTGTTGTATTGTTTTTGTATGTGTATTGATATATTAAAATTATGGCTTACACCTATTATTAATGAAATTTTATATTTTGATTTGTTATTTATTTTGTTGAAAATTAGTCAAGTGCAAAAAATTATTTATAGAATTGAAAAAAAATTTTTTATTATAACATGTTGTCTTAAATAGTTAAGAAAAATAAGGTAATTTCTTAATTGTATATCTTTTTTTATCAATTGATTCAATTAGTAATTTAAATATCAATATCACAAGATTCCACCATTAAATAATGGATATAAAATTGTTCTTTTTATAATAGCATTGTTAATTTAATACTGAGAATTATTTGTAAATTTATTGCATTTAAACTTAACACTGTATTAGTTTTTTTTTTTTTTAAGGGTGTATAAATTTTCTATAACCCATTATATCAATTTAAAGTGATAAAAAAATTGATTGGCATAACAGTAATATTTATTGTTTATCCATTTCAGAATATTTGTTGCATTTTAAAAAGAAAATGGTGTAGTGCATAATTTGAAATTAGGGAAGTTTCTTGTTATATATAAGGCTGAGGGCTCTGTTTTGTCCACCTTTTTTTTTATTTATTTATTTTTGTGACAAAACTGGCTTCAAAGCACTTTTTTGGGAGGGGAAAAGCTGTTATACACCTACAAGAAGGGTTGCTCTGAAAATGGGGCTTGCTCTCTCTAAGAAAGAGCAGTGAAACACGAAACAGAAAAACAAAGCAACTAACATAATATTCAGTGATAAATAAAAAAATGTAAAAGCCAATAATAAAAATAGAAATTGTAGCTATTTATTACTTATTACTTAATAACCAGCATCATAAAATTTAATTTCCATTATCATTTTTTAATAAATTAGCATTAGCATATTTTTAAAAAATTATAGTAAATTTATTTAATAATTATTTTATTTTATATAACATTTTTATTAATAACTATATTTGTTTAATAATACATTTATTATCTAACAATAATCAACACATACATAATTAAACTTCAATTAGCACATTTTTAGCAAATTATAAAAATTGTGATATAAATTTTTTTATGTTTTGTATTGCTTAATGAATTTTCTGAATGTTAATAATTTATGTTTCAGCTATAAATTTAATTTATTGAATTATTTATATGAAAATTTCAAAGTTTCAATATGTATCAAAATTTTAAACTAAAATATCTAAATATAATTTTTAGAAATTATTAAGTTTTAAAAAATAATTGGTTAGATTAAATAATGAAATTAAAATATAAATGCTTAATAATAGTAAAATACCAAGCAGGTAGGAAAAAAATATATTTTCATGAAAAATTATTATAATGCTCTCTTAACAGAGACTACTTTAAAATAATTTTCACTAACAGTACAACAATGTTTTTAATGTACTTCATTTTTAGCAAATTTTACTGCTTTAAAAATTAATTTTATATTTCTTGTTAAGATAGAAAATTTAATAATCACTTAATAAGTAACAAAAAAATTAAGTAATATAGTGTGACCACCAGGAGATGGCAGGTGTAACGTAAGAGCCACGTGTTATCAGAGAAGTCTATTTCACCAATTTAGCAAGCGAGGGAGGAAACAAAGAGAAAGCGTCTCAATCTAGGTTACCTTATTTAGCTAATTAGCACCTTTTGATGTAAAATGAAAATAAAATATGTATGTGTTATGCTTTTTCGAAGAATTTAAATATGAGAATTGAAATATATAAATGAAAATATTTTTATTTTGCCATGAAAATTTCATTATTAGATAGATGTTAGAATTTATTTTGTTCACAAGAACAGGAACAAAAACTGTTTGTAGGCCAATAAGTTAACACCAAACAATAGATAATTTTTATGCCCAAAATTTGTATATTTTCATTGTGTTGTTGCAATAATTTTTGAGAAAATAGGGAAGGCTGAGATTTTCTAGAATATGCTTGTTGTTAATTTAGATGAAGACACTTTTTACATAAGGAATGTCCATTTTAGACTAAAAAGAAACAAAGTAATAAATTAACTTTTTACAGCCTTTTTTATTCAAGATACTTGTTCATCATATTACGACATACTAATATTTTAAAATGTTGTGGAATTTATTTTAATTCATATATGTTTATAGTATGGAATCATTTAAAATAATTTGATGGAATATAAAATATTCATATTTCGCTCAGTAAAATATATCATTTAAATAATTTTTAAGAATTTTGATTATATAACCTATTTTATCAAAACATTTGTGTATAATATCAAGTAAAAAAAGGGGGGGATAACAAAGAATTCTCAAAATTTTTAAAAATAAAATTCATACAGATTTTGCGTACATAATATATGTTAATATAAGGGAAAATATAGTTTTTGGAGTTGCCGAAGAAGAGAAAATGCCTTCAGGGAGGTCTTTCTAATGAAAAGTGACCCAAATGCTTGTTAACGTGCAAGGAAAACCTTACACAGTCACTCCGTTTGGTTCATGCAGATTTGAACCCACTAATTTCAAAGCCAAACTCCTCATTTCGCAGAATGCAAGAATGCTATCTGCTTGGCTGAGTCAACCTTCTTATAAAAAAAATTTACATAATTTTGAAAACTTCCAAAGCCAATCTGTATTTATTATTTTAAAATTTCATTTCTTACAGTTATTATTTTATTAATAAGTATCCATAGAAGTATCCAAATCCCAATCAATTGTACCACTTTCAGAAGCAGTATCAGTTTCTGATTCGGATCATGTATCAAAATTCAGTGTTTCAATTGTAGTCTCTGCAAGTCCATCAATTTTCCAAAATTCTCCTTCCATTTTTTAAACATAACAGCAGTATTTTTGCCAGGCTTCTCCTGAGATATTTTTAATTGTATTTGACGTCAATTTCTTTATTGTTTTCAAACTGAGATCAGCTTCGACGTTTCTTTGGAGAACATAGCGCTTTACAGCTCTGCCCAAGCTAATTCAATAGGATTTAAGTCACAATGGTAAAGAGACAATCTTAGAACGGAATGACCCTCTGCTTTCAAAAGTTCGTTGATGTGATATTTTTTCGTAGGTGGAGCATTCATTTTAATTTATTGAAACAGTTCAAGCTTTTTCATAGTGCTGTCATACTGTATTTTTTGGTCATCTAAATATTTACACATTTTAGTTTCGTTGAATATTTCATCGGTACTGGATCCAAAATCCTTATATGGTACGATGCATTATCTATTATTATGATGGAATTACAAGGAATGTTAGGCAGCAATTTTTCTCATATCCACTTTTCAAAATTTTTGTAATTCATTTGCCCATGGTAATCATCTGTTGCACAGCCTGCTTTAAATACTAATTCTGTATTTGGCACTAATCCATCTTTTGATCCAGCATGCACAATTAACTGATTTCCAGCACCATCTTTTGCGAAAGCACCAAGTTTTTCATCTTGCTAGCATTTTGAGAAGGAAAGGTTGCTGTCAATCCAAGTTTCATCCACATAAATAATGCTTTTTTGGCTTTCTCGATGTTTTTCATTTCTCTCAAGTACCGGCATCTCGATGAAATTATATCTGGCTGTTCAATCAGTAGTTTCCTTTTATTTTGGCATCGTTTCCAACGAAATCCAATTTGATGCAGGACTTTCCTTAAAGATTCCCTTTAAGGAAAGTCCTGCATCAAGAAAAATTAATATTTTCTTTCAACACTGGCAATAATAATGAAATGGATGGAACTTTATTAAATGCATAAAATTCATTTACTGTATTTCGAATGACACATAAATCAAAATTGTCCAAAACTACATTCCGTTCTGCAGGTCGACTATGCTGTTTCCCTGGAGTTAAAAGCCTGTTATCGGTTGTGGATTCCTTTTTTAATTCTTTGGAGAGTTCAAAAAGAAACGCCAGTAGCATCAGCATTATGTTCCTGTGCTTTCTGAATTGGTAACAATAGAGAAGTAGACTTTGCTTCATTTTCAAAAACTGTACGCACATTATTAATGATGTTACTTTCTTTAGAACGCAATGTTTTTTCCCTTTTAGAGATGTTCAGTGTTAGAGATGTTATGTGTTGTTCTGAAAAGAACAGTTTTAAAACAATTAAAAATACTAAAAATCTAGAGCGCTGAGTATACAACCTTTTAGGTTAAGTAGAAAGTAAAGAATGAAGAGGAGAAAATCGTGTTCTTCACGAAAGAGAAGAACGAGCGAAGAATTTGTTTTAATCCTAAACTGTGTGATCATTTTACTCCCCAAACCTCTGAAAGAATGAACCCTTCCACTGGACACAGATCTCACCTGCTTTCTCATGATGGTTTCACTGTGCTAGCTGCTTAATACTTAAAAATCAAATTAAAATTAAGACACAAAAATATCGCACACATGTATAAGATAATCAATTAAACACACAACTTACAGCCTTAACTAGCTTTAAAAAAAACCTTAAAATTATTCGCCATTTTTTTCTTTATTATGTATTACAATTAATTAAGATTCAGGTGCTATAATAATTGTTAAATTATATGAAAGAAATTTATAATAATTTCTTCAACATATAAAAAAATTAAAACCTAAATCAAGATTAAATTTAGAAAGAAATACATTTGAAATATTTCACACATGTTATCTACCTGTTATTAATCTGTTATTTAAGCAGACTTTTTATTCCTTAAAATAAATAAAACAAAAAACTCACCTTCACATTTCATCATTAAGCTTTATAGCAGTGGGATTATTAAAAGAGGGTTTATCACACCACTTCCTCTCAGTTCAACATTACAAAGTTGTCAGCATAAATATGTCACCGGAAAAATATCAATAGTTTCATTTGCAATTTTTCTAAAAAAAATTTTTTTCTTTTTATTGACATGTATAAATGTATGTAATTGTATTTATGCATATATATATTACACACAAAAAAATATTCATGATTTTCTTAGTATACACTTTGCTTCACTAACCAAAATATACTTAAGAACACAGCATAATAGCAATTCAGTCATTTTTTATCAAAATTTTAACATCTTAATATCAACAACCTTAATTTAATAAATTCTTCATTGTTAAATAACTGATGGAGAAAATTTCTGAGTGTAAAATCCAGAAATATGAAAGTTGATTTTTTTATCTGTGTGAATACTTGTAACTCAATAATACCTGAAAACATTTAATTGTTTTTTGTGCACGAGACTTAATTAGATTTGGCCAAACAGCTTAAAGTCCGAATTCCTGGTGATAATTTAAATCAGTGAAAACATTGAAAAAATAGTATTTGTTTATCAGTTTTGGAAATATTATAAATTTACAGATTTTGGCTGGGAATATTCCTGCTTTTATTAAAAATATAACGTATATGTAGGTATTTTTATTTTAAAGAAATTAGAACTTCATTGATGCTTTTTACCTCTATAACCTCACATGTTGAAGAGGTTTTTCTAACTATGAGAATCTCTCTTCAAATAATCCCTACTATTTCAACATCAACTGCTAACTGTGTGTCAGTAAATTTAAATTAATTCAGACGCATTTGTGATCAATCATGGGAAATATTATCACTAAAGTGACCAAATATATTTAAGTGGAGAACGAGAAACATTTAGATTAATTTGTAAATTGTTCAACTACGTTATCAATGTTTCATCGAAGTTGATCACTAAAAGTGAGGAGTTATTGTGTCATGTTAAGCAAAAACAGGGAGTTTAAAGAGTAATAGAAGAGCTGGAGAAGGTTGCAATAAACAAAAAACTTCATACTATGTTTTTATGTAAATAAATTTATATAATTTAGTTCCTTTTAATTGTATTCTTTTAATCGTGCTTTCAATAATCTATAGTTTTATACTTTGCTTAAGATCTGTAATGCAATATCATTGTTTTATATTACAAATCTTGTACTTGCGTAAATAACCCAAAAATCTTACATTTTTCTGATAAAATTTCTGAAATATAACTTAGTTAGTTCTTAGAGAATGTAGGTTTAGTAAAGTTACTTGCTGAGGAAAATTTTTTATAATGATTAAACAAATAAATTTTTTATTCAAAATAAAAATATATAATATATAATTAATATTACTTTAGCTTACAAATATGTCATTAGAACCTCTCTGGATGTAATTATTTATTATTTAGAAATTGAAAGTACAAAAACTTTTTGTAGAAATTTTAATGATCTGAAATATTATTTGATTTTTTTATATGAAATTAAATCATTTTGTTTAACAAGCAATATTTTGCTAATATCTTACATTTTTATTTTATGAATAAAAAAATTTAGTCACATTTTGATTGCAATAAAATAGGAAATCATTTGCCAAGAGAGGAAATTTCATAAAAAAAATTAATATATTTAAAACAGGATTAAATTTAATATTAAATAAAAATTGCAGAAAAGATTTGAAATTTGCAACCTTCATATTCAGAAGGAAACATGTGTTACCCACAAAACATTTTGTTTCAAATAAAATAAACCAATGTATATGTAAAGTATTTCATTTCAAATTTCTTTGTAAATTACTTCTATAAATATTACTATTATTATAATTACATAAATTATGTTATTTTACTTGTTGCAATTTTGATTAGCCAACACAAAAATGAGACTTGATTGATAGTATTAGGAATTTTGTTAACTAAATAAGTTATCTCTGGATTCACTCTTATGAGACACACATTATTAGCATTTTAAATTATCATATAATCTACAAGTAAGGTATTAGTTAGACAGCTCTAAAGACACTGATTTTAATTTCTTTTTATTCTTCATCATTGCTTTATTGGCTTGCTTGTCAACTAATGGCAGAGGTCTCAAAGATGGGCAAAGAATAAAAAAGCACATAGTACATGTTCATTACAATCTTGGAAAAAATTTAATAAGGTACAAATATAGGTTTTTTAATATATGATTACTTTTGATAGTTAGGGCTTCAATAAATATTAATGGAAGTAAATCAAAAATTCTAACGATTTTGCTGTTAAATTTTTGTAGTTGCTCTTTTAAATTAATTATATTTAGGTGTTTCTCTTTTAATTTGAGCAAAGAAGGAACCTAATAAGAATAAGTTAAATAAAAAATGTCCTTATTGATCCAATCATTTAAAGTTTATATTGATTTCCTTTTCTAAAAATCATTTAAATGTGTAGATAGTTTAAAAAAAAAATCATAGATTCACTTTTAATATCAAGTAGTGTAATAGAAGATAATGACATCACTAAGTCTATATATATTACAAATTATTACCAGGTGCATGTTAAATGTAAAACAGTTTAATTTCCTGTATTATTCATAACTCTCAATCTCTCAGGAAAGGTTAGAATCGATTCTTGAAAAAATCGTAATTTATAGAAAAATTTTGCCTTTATATAAGTAAAATAAAAATTTTCTCTGTAGGATAAATAAGACTTCTACTGATACTGACACATGCTCCAATTTCAAAATAATGCTTTATGAAGAGTTTTTCTATAGTAAACATTTTGATTTGGCTTTTAAACACTAAATGAATTTCACTTATTTTTCTGTAAAACAATTTATAATAATTTCTAGAATTGGTGTAATTTGATTCAAAGAATGGGATAAATATCTATGACATGGTATATGTCATTGATAGAGTAAGAAATATTTATTTCATCATATTATTCTTAAATACATACCAACAATTAAATTTATATATACTAAAAGAAAATAAATGAAAGCCGTAGAATAAAATGATATTCACAGCAGAGTGATGTCAACAATATCATAATTCTATTTTTCTCCCCATATACAAAAACTTTTAATTCTGAGACATGTTAATATTAACATATCCTATGTTGATATTAATTTTTCATAAATATTCATGCCCTTCATAATTAAGTGTGAAATAACAAATAATTTAAACTATCTCAGCTAACAACTTTTCTATTTAAGTCTTTTAAGCATGTAAATATCAAAATGTCCTATTAATAAGTTAAAATTATTAATTATAATTACACATGGCAATATTAGAAGAGTCAGATTTTAACTTCTTTTCTTCAAATATTCTTTAATGGTATTCATAAATTTAAAAAGATTATGAATTATCAATAAATAATAAAAAAAGTAAATGAAGACAAAAGGAATTTTTACATTAAAAAGCTGGGGAATGACAATTAACTTTTGCATCCAATTTTCTATCCATAAATATTTTTAAAATAATAGTTAATGCAAACATACTAGAAGAATTTTTAATTTTTTTATATTTTATCTTCCTGTTATTGTAGAAAAGTACTTCCCTTAAGAAACATACTTTTATATGGGCACCCAATAATTTTTTACTTTAAATTTTGTTTTTCTATATCGATTCTGAAGATAATAAATAAAGTTAACTTTATTATTTATTTATAGCATCAAATCGAAAAAAATTGTATGGATATCACACTAAAACAAAAATAACAGAAATCAACATTGCATTTAGATTTTTTTATGTTAATCAGAAATTTAATAGTTTCCTTGCAAATGATTCAAAGTTTTCACCTTTACAAGTAGAGCATGCATGTCTTTACAAGTAAAGCATGCATAGAAAAAATGGCATATAAATTTAAAGAATTAAATAAGGTTTAAATTAAAAGTGAAGAAATAATTTTATATAACATTATGTTCGAAATCAATAAACAAATTTTAATCAAATTTAAAAAAATAAGATTTTTAAAGAATTAAAATTTTATTGAAATTGAATAAACAAATATAACCAATTAAATAATTTTAAAAAAAGAAATTAGATTTTAATATTTCAAAAATCTTATTCTTTATTGGATAATAATTTAAATAAATAGGATTTTTAAGAGGAATTAAGTTTTAATTGACATTAAAGAAATGATATAATCAAATAAATAATAATTAAAAAAAATAAAACAATTGAATAAGATTTAAATTAAAATTAAACAAATAATTATGTACATAAATAATACTAATGCAAAAAGTCCATTAATATAACATTTTATCTGTTCTTACAAAATAGACTATTTTTCAATATTTTAAATGTGTAAAATGGATTATTGTGAAGATAAAAAAACTTTTAAGGTGTTATTCTATGTGATACTTTAATATTTCTATTTGAAACAAGGAAAGAATAATATTGTAGTAAATGCAGTTTTTTTCAGTTAAGATATGAAAATTGTTAAATACTGCTAATGTCACCCGGGTTTAATTATCCTTTAATAAGAAAATGATATAGTGAAAATATTTTTTAATTTGTAAAAACTATACTTTATATTGTTATTCAGATGTTATTTGGTTATTCTTTTAATAAAAATTGCCTATTTTATCTTGAATAGTATAAAATATTTGTTTTAATTTATAAATTATATTCACAACTTTAGATTGCACTCAGCACTATCAAATTCTTTTATTTATTTATCTTACATACATCAGAAAATAACTTTTATTTTTGAAAGTTTTTAATGTTTGTTTCATTTCCAGGTTATTTGTTTAAAATGTATAGATTGCTCAATAGATACAATATTTGTGACATCATATTTGAAAGATAGTTTTGCTCTTATGTATTTTTTTTAAGGAATAAGGGAAATTTTATTTTTAATGTAAACAGCACTTATTATAGAAAATCTAAAATATCTATACTTCAAACTAAAAATTATTTGCAAAAATGCTTGTCTGCATTTTTCTATTGCATAACACAAGCCTACAAAAAAATTTTTTTTTTGGTGCTTAGGATTTTAGAGCAGATTTTAACTATATTTTTATTGCTGAATCTAAATATGAAAGCAGTTTTTCTGTATCAGCTCTAGATTTTTAGATGAATTCACTTATCTATCAATGCTTTTTTTCTATTTAGTACTTTCAAGTACAAGTGTTGTAAAATTTATACAGGGAAAGATTCTTGTATATTTGCCCTATTGTCAGTCTTCTTTTGTAACCAATTGAATTTAAAATAATAATATTTAGGAAATAACTAATTATTATTTTTAAAAATTATTATTTTAATTCATTTATTATAAAAAGAAGACAAACAATATGAGATATATAACTGATTAGTTAACAAATTCGTAATAAATGGGATTGAATCCTACTTATTAGTGCTATCCAGTTAGTTCCATAGAAATCCGATAGATGGAGATGTCTGTCCACTCTGAAATGACCTTCAAAGCTTCAACCGCAGTTGAGAATAGTTTGTGAATTCCGGCGGTGCAGATAGATAGAGGTTAGCGTCATATGAAATTTCTCTTTAGTAACAAGTTATTAAAAAGTAAATCTAAGTATTTGTGTTGTTGAATAGAAATAACATGAGTTCAAGTAGAAGAAGCTGTGTACATCATCCTGATATTTTTTGCTACATATGCGGAGAATACACGCTACTGGAAAACAGAAAATCTATTAGTGACTTTGTAAAGAGGGCTTATCTTGGATATTTTGGTGTTAAACTTGGTGATCAGGATAAAACCTGGGCACCACATATTGTCTGTAAAACTTGTACAGAGCATTTACGACAGTGGACTACCGGGAAAAGGAAAAGCCTGAAATTCGGTGTACCAATGGTTTGGAGAGAACCAAAAAATCACTTTGATGACTGTTATTTCTGCCTAGTAAATATTACTGGAATTAATTGAAAGAACTGTAATAAGTGGACTTATCCAGATTTAGTCTCTGCAAGACGCCCTATCCCTCACTCAGAAGAAGTGCCAATTCCAACTTTTCACCAGCTACCAGAACTCTGTGAGGACGCTTATTGTCTCTCTGAACAGAATTCTGATACTACTGAAGGTGACAGCAATTTTGAAACGATATCATCAATTCCTCAATGTTTCAACCAAGATGAGTTAAATGACCTAACTAGAGATCTCAATCTATTGAAAGAAGCTTCTGAATTACTGGCTTCCAGGTTGAAGGAAAAAAATTTACTTGAACCAGGAACGAAAATTACATTCTATCGCACAAGGGAGAAAGATCTGCTACCTTTTTTCTCTGAAGAACAAAATCTTGTATTTTGTCATGCTGTTAGAGAACTCCTGGTAAAAATGGGTCTTCCTGAATATTTTCCAGATGATTGGCGCCTATTTATTGACAGCTCAAAGCGAAGTTTGAAATGTGTTCTTCTACATAATGGGAACAAATATGGCTCAATACCAATTGTTCACTCAACGAAAATTAAAGAGCAATATGACACCATAGCTTTGGTCTTGGAAAAAATAAAGTATCGTGAACACCAATGGGTGATTTGTGTAGACTTAAAAATGGTAAACTTTCTCCTTGGACAGCAAACTGGCCACACAAAATATCCTTGTTTCTTGTGCCTCTGGGATAGCAGAGACAAAACACAACACTGGGTTAGAAAAAAGTGGCCTAGGAGAGAAAACATGGATGTTGGTGAAAAGAATATCATCAACGATCCTTTAGTTCCACGAGAGAAAATCATCTTTCCACCACTGCATATCAAGCTGGGTCTAATGAAGCAGTTTGTAAAGGCTCTTGATAAGAATGGATCATGCTTTGCATATATAGGGAAAAAATGCCTCACCTGAGTATGGAAAAAATTAAAGCAGGAATATTTGATGGTCCACAAATAAGACAGCTGATTAAAGACCCTGACTTCATAAATTCAATGAATGAGATTGAACAAAAAGCCTGGAATTCATTTGTTTCAGTTGCCCAAAATTTTCTGGGTAAACACAAAGCTGAAAACTATGTTGAATTAGTCAATGAAATGCTGAATAATTTCAGATCCCTTGGGTGTAACATGAGCATTAAGGTGCACTATTTACATAGCCACTTAGACCGTTTTCCTGATAATTTAGGAGACATTAGTGAGGAGCAAGGTGAAAGATTTTACCAAGATATAAAATGTATGGAGGATCGCTATCAAGGAAGATGGGATACTCACATGATGGCAGATTATTGCTGGACTTTAAAACGGAATTGTTCCAAAATACATTCAAGAATGTCACGCAAAAGAAGTTTCCGAAATGTTCAGTGAGTAATTTGTTTAAATCATGACTTTTTCTGTTTTCTTTTGTATTTAATAAGCAATATCTATGTAATATAATAAAAATTCCCTGTTTAATTTGTTTGTTTAAACCATGGTTTTTCTTTTAAAATAGTGTAATGCATGATTCATTAAAATGTTGATGTCTTAAAAATTCAAGCTGATAGGCAAAAATTAATGGCATATTTGGATTCAGTGCATCGAATTCATATAAAATCACCTCCAAAATCTTTGGCACCAAAACCACTGTTGACCAGTGTAATTAACATTTTTCATTTTGAATAATTTCATTCTTATTGACTGAGCAGTAAATATTTTTTTATAAAGTACACACACTGTAGAATCTTGTTTAATGAGCAAAATAAGTTGTAAAAGAATGACTGGTTTAACGAGCAACATTTCATATAACAAGTGGCAAGAAGAGAAATCCTAGATTGTGCATCGTCTGTTTACCATTTGTTCCACTAGCATCATAGTGTAATCACATATTTTATCAAACTTGTGTTATATGTACATGAATTAAAATTAAGTTTATTTGGTAGATAACCAGGAGTATATTTGTAAATTTCTTTGTGGAAAGTTTAATAAATCCCTGCAAAAATGTCCTCAAAGAAAAAGGCACAAGAAAATCCATATGAATAACCAGCTTAAAAATATCCGTAGAAATTAAACATCAGTTCTTCGAAAGGCAAGTATGAGGTGTAAGTGTGACTGATCTAGCACTGTCATACAATCGATCTACATTAATAAATTGTACAATCTTCAAAAATAAGAATATGATTAAGGAGATTCTTCGTGGGGAGTAATTAGATTATCTGAGCAAAGTTGCATATTCTTGACAGTGTTGTAAGATTGCTCTTCATATGGATAAAGGAAAAGCAATTGCAATAGGACACTATTAATAAGAACATCATTTGTGAGAAAACTAAAATGATTTTTGCTGATCTCTTTAAGAAAATTCTAAAATCATCCATGGCCAAAGAAGTATTAAGGAAAACTGCTTGTGGTTCAATAGGAGAGCAGCATTGTTAGGTATGGTAAAGCAGAAATTCTGACACAAAAGCATTAGAGAATCTCATTGGTGATTTCAAAAATCCCATAGATACTCTGAAGGTCACTTGCTGCAACAGGTCAGTTCTCTTCCCAAAAAGATGCTGAAGCAAACACATATATCAGCAGAGGAGGATGAATTGCTCAGCCGCAACCCAGTGAAGGACTGATGTTGCTATTTTCTGCCAGTGCAAATGGTAATTTGAAAATTAAATTGTCACATATTTACCATTCAGAAACTCAATGAGCCTCAATAAGTGTAAAATCCTGAAGAGTAGGCTAGATGTAATGTGAAGCTCCAACAAGAAGGCTTAAGTGACTTTTTTACTCAGTAGAACAAGGAAGTGTTTGATCCTTTTGTGAAAAATATTTGCTTGAGATGAATTTTCTACTTCCACATCTTGCTTGTTAAGGATAACATTTCTGTCCCTCTGTGAGTATTACATGATGTCCTCCCTAAAGAATTTAATTCCTCAAGATAGTTTCTACCTTCCAATTCACCTCCATTACTCCAGCTCATAGACTAGAAATTTATTTCCACCTTTAAGAAACTACACTCTTTGTTTTTAAGTGACTTAAGAACCATCCACACTCTGATAGTTTTAGAAAAATTACTTTTACTTTGTTATCTGCTTCAAAATGATTGACAAGTTGTTCGAAGGGGTTACCAAGAGATTCCTAACTTCTGTTTAGAAGTTTTGGCTGGATAGCATTTTGAATGTAACTTAAAGGGATTCATGACAGCACCAATAGAAAATTTAGTCAATGAAATTTTGTCTTTGGTCACTATTATGATTGTAGGGGGATAATGCTATCAAAAGACTTGTGGAAAGCACATCCAAGAGTTGACTACCAAAGCACTTATGAAGTTGAATTATGTTTCACAGCAAGAAGTTTGTCAGTGGAGAAAGTGGTAGTCAAAAAGCAACAATCTAGTGAAATAGGAGAATGCTAAGAACATGGAAAACTTGTTGCATTGTATATTAAGAAGCATCATCCTAATATGGAAGTGTCTGTGTCTGTTCGCTATACAAATTTATTTAATGAAGTATCACATTTTTGCCAATTTTAAAGCGTCAACACATGCCATTGGACATCTTTCGAGTAAAAAGTAATTAGGTCTGTATCATAATTATTACTTTATTTTATCTTTTTTTATTTTGTTACTTTTGTTTTCTGCAAATCAAATTCACATTCTACTTCATTCTGTGGTTGGAGAAAAGATTATTCACTCTCCTTAACAAAATGTAACTAATTTTCTTTAAATAAACATGATGCATAACATTTTGATAGTGTTTTTTCCCCACATGGAATGCATTATTGTATTTTACATTATTTTATATTAAACAAATTTTTTAGCATAATGAGTGTTTCCCTTTTAAGAGTATGACTTTGGAACAAATTATGCTCATTAAATTAGTTTCCACTGTATTATTGTATCAAAGTAGTTGCTTGGATTATTATTATTATTATTATTTTAGAAGCTCTTATGTTCTATTCATAAAATAAATTAATTTGGGCTGTGTTTCAAACGATAAGTAAAAAGAAATTGGTTAATTGTATACCAATATGATGAACTCATTGAAATTATACTTTTTATAATTAAGTGATTACTAAAATGTGTTAAATTTTATCTGTAATTTTAGCATTATATATAACTTTATTAACAAATTTACCATATATTTTATTGGAAATTGTACTTTTTAGAAACTGCATTTTAAATGTGCTAGATAATTTTTAATTTTTTTTTTTTTTTTTTGGTCCAAATTTCATTATGAATTGGTTACAATTTCCTAAGAATAGTTAATTTGATTACTAAAATATTTAGGTTATTTAATCAATTTTCATTATTTATATTCTTATGCATAAATGTTGATATTTTATTAGTTAGACATTAATTTGGGCAGAACAATTTCATTAGATGGAACACTAAATATGTCTGTTTTTGAATAATTCCTATAATTAAAATGCATTAGAATTACAAAGAAAGGCAAGATCAATAACTGCACAAAAGGTACATAAATATGAAAGGTAAGAGTTTATTGCAGATATTCAATAGCTTGTTTGTAATTTTAATTCTTAAACGTTATTTTGAAAGAATTTATTCTACAAAATTTTTATGAACACTTAGCTTAACTTTTATCCTAAAATAGAAAATAAAATTTGACTGAACTACTATATAGTGCTATATGTGTGTAAATTAAACTTTAAAACTTCTATTGTTGTGCAAAGTAGTCTACATTATGATTTTATTTAAAATTACTTGAGCGATTAAAATATATTTTAGCATCGTGAGTGGGAGGAGTAATAGTAGGTTGTAAATTTCACAAGTTATTCTTATTTTGTCTGTGATAAAATAAGCATATAATAGAATTTAATTTTGCTGTTCATTGCAAATCCTCTTTCTAAAAAAATTAATTTCTCTGCAATCACATTTCTTTTTTTAAATATAATTTAAAAAATACTATTGATTATGACACTTATAAATTGTATATTATGTGTTAAATAGAGATAATGCTGGTTTACAGTGAATTCTTACTTTATTTTTTAATTTGATATTAATTTGAGTGATGATTGAGAAATAAGCTATTAAATTTTTTATTATGAACAATACTAAATTCAGTACTTGATTTAGTGTGTTAAGTGCTTTTTTTTAATAAATTATATATATATTAATATATAAACATTAAGCTCTTAAAATGATTTTGCTACTTTTCTAAAGCTGCTCCTTCAATGTCATGGCTATATTCAATATAAATGTGAAAGAATACAAGTTATTCTTGACATTTTACTTTTATGTAATGTTTTTTATTCCATTATTTATATTATCGCTATTTGATTACTACCGTATACTTGAAATAATTGAATGTTAAAAGTAGCATTTAAGTTCATAATATTTTTTCAGTTGTATATTAAGAATTTCAACTAGAAAACTTATTCTTTTAATTTTAAATATAGTAATTAGGTTTGTGGCACTAATTAGAAGCGTGAAATAGTTTAAACTTTGATTTCTAAGAAATAAAGATTTACACTAAAATGTAATTCTTTACTTTTTGAAGTGATTGTTTTGAAATTCGTTTAATTTTTGCAATGGAATATTTAATGGTAACATTTACTAAAATTTCTACTTTTGACATTTATTTATATGTATTTTAATTACCATTAATGAATGTAGTTTAAAAGTCTGTTTAAATGTGTGCTCGTCATCAAAATGTAAAGTGAGTTATGTCTTTTAATTATCAATTTTGAAGGAAAAATAATTTTTAATCATGAATATGTGTTAAGTAGGGCAATGTTGTTTCTAGATATACTTTCAGCTATAATTTGTTAATAACATTAAAAAATTGCTAATTTCTATTAATGAATTATTTGATTTTTATTTGTTATTAAATTGTTAAAGTATTTATGTTCATTGCATATCTGCTAAATATTCTCAGTTACTAATTTAAAAAAAAAAAGTAGCATTACATTCGAGAAATATTTTGAATTCATTTCTTTAAACTTAAAGTTGTACATTTTTTCTTACAAATTACATAATGTTAACAGTATGAAATTAATGATGGTTGTATAAATTTAGAAAATTATTTTTTTCGTCCTATTAGAGGAAAAGAATTATATATGTAAACTTCCGTTAAACTGGCAGTTGACTATTTAGTTTTCTACCCTCAGCTTAACTGCTTTTGAGCTCATGTCAGGAATGAATGCTAGTGATTCCAAATCCATGAAAATGAGTTCCAATTCAAATTAGCCCTCATGTGTTTCAAAAATTACAACTGCGCGAAAAACAAATGAATTAAACCTTAAGTATTTTATAATTCAATTTGCATAGTTGAATTCAAAATTCTTTGAAAATAATTTTAAAAAATATTTCTAAATTACAAAAAATTTCAATGTTAATATACTATTAGTCATTTTATTTACAGGTATTTATATTTTAGCCATTGTAAGTAATTCAGTATAATTTAAATATATTGTTATTGTCTTGCAATATATTCGGATAAAACCTTTATTTTATAAAAGACGTTCTTTTTACACAGATGTGTAGCAGTTTTTTTTGTTTTTTTTTTAATAGCTTAAATTCCTCAGTTTTGTATAATTCCATGTTGAAATAAAAATGTGAATTCCGTTATAGTTTTGGCTTATGAAGTTAATCTTTATTAAAACTAGAATTTAACACATTTGCTGCCAATAAAATGTATCTATCCATCCTGATAGAGGCACACTGTACTGCCTGCCATTTTTAAAAATGCGCAAAAAAATTGAAGTACAAAACTTAAGAATCACACATTAAAATATAAAAACAATGCTTTTCTGACATGCCTCAAAAATCTCATCGTTCAATCTTCATACTTGCACTTAATGCATATAACTTATCACAGTTGTGTGATCGTCGTCCCAGAGCGTCGCAGGCATTAGAGGTACAGCCATGCTGACGCTCCAGGATGTCAGTGGAGCGGATATGCTAACACTTTTGACATTTGTCGTTTCAAATATATCAGAAATAATATACTATATTATTCATAATGAATTGATATAAAGTAGAATCGTTTAGTGCTGGAATGAAGATAAATTTTCTTTGTCATTGAAAGACTCTTGAATGAAACTTGACTTTAAAAATTCCCATGAAAATATGTGAAGGTTATGTTAAAAATTTCGTATTTAAAATTACGTTGTGTTTATCTTATCCTTGATTTATAGTGTACGCGTATACTTGGCTAAATGATGTATTAATTTGTGTTATCTTTGTCTAGTATTGATATCCAATTTAATGCATTGTTAGGCCTATCTAACTGTAAAAGAAAATTTTAGCGTGTTATCAAATTTCATCAAGAGTAGAACATTTTAAAATGTTAGGTTATTACATTAACCTCATTTGTTATTATACAATTTACATCGGTTTAAAATATTTGAAAATTCTAAGTTACCTTATAAAAATGATTTAAAAATTCAGGTGAAGTATTTTTAAAAAAACTTAAGCACAATCTGTCTAATGAATTTGAATAGAAAAATATTTATATTTTGAGTTTACTGATATTTTATATCGATTATTAATAATGACCTTACCAGTGTTTTTACAAAATTTAAGAAATGTGGTGGTGAAAAAAAATTGTTTAACTTTATGTATACAGGTACCAAAACTCTGTACTTGGCTATTTTTTCAATTGTGTTTCTTATCGGATTTTTAATGGTATGTAAGAACTCTAAGTAGAGATTTCATTTTAAAGGGAAAAAAAAATTACTGAGATCAACAACCTGTATAAGTATGTTTTCCTTTGTTGAAGAGTACTTGGATGAAATGGAAATTAGTGAAGTACTGTTATATTCCATTTGTGAACGCTATACAAATGGTGACCTTAAGAAAGCATTTGTACGGAATTTTTCAGTTATTTTTAGAGAATGCAAATTTATAGATAGCCTAACATTATATATATATATATATATATATATATATATAGTAAGCTTTGTTATTTTCGAAATTTTGAAAGAGATTCCTTTTATTTTGTAAATTACAATTGCCTTTTTTCTTAGTGATTGATTAGAAGTGAATCATTGGAAAACTGACTGCATAAAATACCTTTTGGTTTTCATGTGAATCAAAGCGTCTTTTTTCATCAAAAGATGTTGCAAAAGTTATATTAATAAAAAATTGGTTAAATATAAATTAATAAAAATTGGTTAAGGTACCCGAACACGTTCCGAGCATTTTTTTTAAATACACTGCATGTATACATTGTAACGATTTTTTCTTATTTAACTTTAGAAGACATTAATATTGAGCTACTAATATTTCATATATTATTCTTCAGAAATGTTAAATATGTCTACAATTTTAAGCATTTTTTTAAAAAAATGCTACATCAAAAACTATTAAACATATTTGAAAAAATTAATACCAAATAATCTATATGTGGGGTGTAGTGTAACAGGCCTCCTCGTGGTGCACCCTGGGTAACGCTAAATCTGTTACAGCCTTCGTCTTTCTCTTACATAGTTCATTTCTTTATTGGACTGCAAGACTTATTATGCTCGAAAGAGCCAACATAAGGACGTAATTTAAAAAAATAAATAAATAATCTATATGTTGTTATCTATAGAACTAAAATTTAATGTACTAAAATTTTAAGTTTTTGTTAAAAAAAATAAAATAATTACGGCGAGTTGAATATTTATACTGAAATTTTAGTCAAATTTTCTATGCCATTATTCGAATTAAAGGCCATAATTTGGGAAATATTTAAGTAATTAAAATTATTTTAGCACATTCTGTAGAAAACAATATACAGATCAAGCTCATGAAATTTCATAGTGATATTATAAAAATATTTTGAGTTATCATTTTTGAAGCGTGCAAATTATAGGCAAAAGCCTGTTCTGAGAAAATCGCATTTAAATATTAAAGTGTTGTATCTTTATAAAAAATTCTCATATTTGCTGATTGATTTCCGGAACAATAATTATTTTATGTATCTTTTAAAAGCTTACTAAATTTATATTTCAAAATTAAACACTGTTTAAACTAAATTTTAACATCATTCTGGCCCTTTAAACGCATACTTCCGGTGCTTTAAATATGTCCACTTTTGGTTTTCTAATCTTTACGAAATTCATATCTCGGAATCTAATTAACGTGAAGACAAAAACAAACCTGTTTTGTAAAGCTCTATTTAAATTCCTTATTTAACGAAAGAATAAATTAAATTTATCATTTAACCTGGGATTTTTTCGGGTTACTGCCTTTGCGACACATGAATACAACTTACTATCTATGAAAACTTCTCACGAAAATTAATTCATGACTGATTTAAAAATGCTTTACAGCGGTTATTTATTACTATTCATAAACAAATATAAATTTTTGGTATATAAATAAAAACAAAAAAGATTGCAATAGAACCCTTCCTGTCTACTATAAGCTGACACCCTTATAAGACATGATGAACAACTCTATGTTCAATCATTATATATATATATATATATATATATATATATATATATATATATATATATATATATATATATATATATATATATATATATATATATATATATATATATTGACGTAACTTATGTTTCGTTAGATTAAGTTCAAAAATTTAAACTAAGTTCAACGAATTCAAATTTAGTAGCCTTTCAGTTAAAGAAATTTAATAGACCCTATATGAAAGCTTATAATGTTCCTGCATCTTACAATAATGCCATACAGATTTTAAGCATGAAATTAGCGTGTTTCTTGTATCGTTTCATGTTACATATAATTTACTCAGGAAACTCTACAAATTTCGATCATAAATTCGTTTTCAATATACAAGTTAATGCCATTAAAATATCGAATTTATTACTTGTCTGAAACTTTTCGACTTTTTTTGATTTCGAAGTACGCGTAACTTAAAAAAAACCAATTTACACTGATAAGCGAATGTTGACAAAGTTTTCTAGTTGAGCAATTTGCTTCCCCTCAGGGGGTTTACCTTCTTTAGGTAAACACGGGTGTCACAATCCCGAGGTACCCTAGTGATCTTTCCTCATCTTTATTTTCTTCTCTCCTTTACTCTGCTGCTTTTTCTTCCTTTTCTCCCTCAGTGTGGTTGCCTCGAAAGAGGTTGAGGGCTCCCCTTGAGTAGCTATTGCCGCACTGTTGCTATTAGCTTCTTTTGGGGACTAAATCACCCGCGTGTTTGCCGTGCGTGGAGACCCGTGTCCCTGGAAAGGAGGATCCTGGTGATTGAGGCTCTCAGAGACCAACACATCACTTTGGCCTCTGCTTCAGGTAAACGGGAGGTGTGTTGTGGTCCTCAGCATGCCAATCGGCTTCCATGGATCAAGCGATCATATATCTGCTGTGTGACTCGATAAGGGTGGAGGCCACGTCAGGGATATATCGAAAGCGTATAAGGTCTGGCTAGCACTGATGCAGGTATACTGCATCCCCTTGTTGGGCTCGATGGTGGGTGGTGCAGTCAGGCCTTGAAGTAATTAACCTATTTCTATGGAATGTACTTCTAATTCTATACTCCCTAAGGAGCAACAAATGATACAGGATCAGAAATATTTTGTTATTAAAAGAACTGAGGGCAATTTTGACAATGTCTCTCCTTTCTTAATTAATAAGTGTCTTATTGGTACTGTTGGAAATGTAAAAAATGTTCGCAAGATGAAATCTGGTGATCTCTTAGTTGAAGTTTTATCAACTGAACAGGCCAAAGCCACCCTAAAACTAAAATGCCTTGGTAATATAGATGTTATGGTATGTCCTCATAGTAGGCTAAATTCTACACGGGGAGTAATTTCAACAGATGATCTATATAATATTTCAGAGGAGGAAATTTTGGATAATCTTGTTGACCAAAAAGTACAACGTGTGCAGCGCATTACAATCAGGAGAGAGGGTAAAATTATAAGAACTAAACACCTTATACTCACGTTTGCTACTCGTATATTACCTCAATCTATTAAAGCTGGCTATCTAAATTGTAGTGTTCGCCCCTTCATACCAAATCCATTACGTTGCTTTAAATGTCAGCGATTTGGCCATGCAAAAACTACTTGTAGAGGACATTTGACTTGTGCTCGATGTGCATCTGTTGGACATGACAGTAGTCAGTGTCAATTACAAGAAAAATGTGTCAACTGCAGTGGTGAACATCCCTCATACTCCCGATCATGCCCAACCTGGATATTAGAAAAGGAAATTATTACTGTGAAAATAAAACAAAACTTATCTTACCCTGAAGCCAGGCGAACAGTGTCATCCCGTACCCCTAATCAAGGTATTAGCTATTCACAAGCAGTTAAAAAAGTCATGAAATCTTGCAGTACCCAAACAGATTTCTTAAATTTTCCAAACTTATCCTCAAATATTTCTAACATAAATGTCTCACCAATTCCAAAAGGAATTTTTCACTGTCTTTCGCAAAATCTAAGTCTCAAAGATCCCTAAAGTTAAAGAATGCAAAAGAAGGGCTTCATAAATCATATTTAAAGAGTAAAAGAAGCTCAAATGCCTCCAAGACAGATATAAAGAATGTAGACCCATCAGATGATGAAACACTCCTAAGTGGAGATTCATCTGAATCACAGATGGCGTGCTCCAATGCCGGAGCATTCAGCTGAGCTTAATGGGAACCTTCGTTTCTTGGAATTGTCGAGGCTTTCGCACTCATATAGAAGATATAAAAACAATTATAAATCTGTATAATCCAATTTGTTTTGCCATCCAAGAAACATTTTTGAAACATCAGTACAGTTTAAAATTGCATGGATATAATTGTGTGAGGAAAGATGTTAATCATGATTCAATTTCTGGAGGTGTATGCATTCTTGTATCTTGTAATATTCCTAGCACTATACATTCCCTTAACACTTCATTACAGGCTGTTGCAGTACGCATACACTCTACATCTCTCATTACTATTTGTAGCATTTACTTACCTCCCCATGCGATCATCCATGAAAGCGATTTAAACAATTTGCTGGATCAACTACCTGCACCCTTTATTCTACTTGGTGACTTCAATGGTCATAACACCTTATGGGGAAGTGATAATATGAATCCTCGTGGCAATATAATTGAACAGTTCATTTCTAATAACAATATCTGCCTTCTAAATTCACAGAAATAACCTATTTCCATCAACCATCAAGAACTTTTCATTCATTAGATTTAGCTATTTGTTCTCCATCAATTCTACCTTTATTAAATCTTAATGTTGATAAGGATTTATATAACAGTGATCATTTTCCTTTAATTATAAATCAAACTGGTATAAGCAGACCACAAATCTTCCACTCCTCTTATTCTTATCATCGTGCAGACTGGTCTCTCTACACTCATTTAGCAGCTATTACTGACAGCATGGTTAGAAGTGATAATATCAATGATGCTGTGCATAAAGTAACTAATACACTTCTAGATGCCGCCAAAAACACAATTCCCAAGCGCTCCCCAATTCCACGCAAATATCATAAACCATGGTGGAACCGTGAGTGCCAAGTATCATACAAAAAACAAAAGAAGTTTTGGGCAATTTTCCGCAGGTGCCCTACCATGGAAAACCTCATGGCTTTCAAAAAAAGCTAAAGCTTTTGCTCGTCGAATACGGCGAAATAGTCAAAAAGAATCTTGGATAAGATATGTTTCCTCCATCACATCATCAACTTCCAGCAAAGAGTTATGGAAGAAAGTTAAAGCTTCCAGTGGTTTATATAGGGACTTCTCTATCCCAATACTACGCACAGGAGCTGACACAATTTCTTCTCAATATGATATCGCCAATCTTTTAGGTGAAACTTTTGCAAAGGTATCTAGTTCAGACTCTTATAATCCTAAATTTCTCAGAATCAAAGAGCAAGCTGAAAGAAACCTATAAAGTTTCATGATAAAGCCATACATCCATATAATTGCAATTTCTCTTTGCTGGAATTGCAGAGAGCCCTGTCCCAGACTAAAAATACTAGTCCGGGACCAGATAGTATCTCATATAAGATGCTTTGCCATCTTAATCATGAATCTTTAATGAACATTCTTTTTCTATTGAATAGAATATGGAATGAACATGTCTATCCCAGTCTCTGGAGCAAAGCAATTATTATTCCAATTCTTAAACCTGGGAAAGATCCAGCTAACCCTCAAAACTATCGTCCAATTGCGCTTACAAGTTGCCTTGTTAAAACTTTGGAGCGTATGGTCAATTCCCGTCTTGTTTATGCAATTGAAGACAATCAGTACATATCACTTTATCAAAGTGGTTTCCGGAAAGGTCGATCTACTGTGGACAATATTGCATACCTAGAAACACAAATTAGGAATGCTTTTGTACGGAGACATCATTTGGTGTCTATAATTTTTGACATAGAAAAAGCTTATGATAAGACATGGCGTTATGGAATTCTTCAAACTTTGTATAATTTTAATTTCAGAGGAAATTTACCCATTTTTATTCAGAGCTTTTTAAATTCTCGCATTTTTAATGTCCGTATAGGATCTGTTTTATCTAATCCATTTATCCAATGTGAGGGTTCCTCAGGAAGTGTTTTAAGTGTTACTGTTTTTAATATTTTCATCAGCAACATTCTTCATGTATTGCAACCATCTGTCCATGGAACTTTATATGTTGACGACCTCCAAATTTCTTGCCAAGGTTCCAATATGCGACTGATTGAACGGCAATTACAAACTGCGGTCAATAATCTAGTTGCTTGGTGTAATGAAAATGGGCATACTTTGTCCCCTTGTAAAAGCAAATGTATCCATTTTTGCAGAAAAACTGGGCCTCATCCTGATCCAGAAATTAAGATATCAGGCACAACTATTCCCGTAGTTAATCAGGTATCATTTCTTGGGCTTATATTTGATAAAAAGTTAACCTTCCTACCACATATCTTAGATTTGCGCAAAAGATGCGAAAAATCACTAAATATTCTGAAAGTTCTCTCTAATAACTCTTGGGGTGCAGATCGTAAAGCATTACTCCGAGTGTATAAGTCAGTTATTCTATCGCGAATTGACTATGGTAGCGTAGTTTATGGATCAGCCAGATCATCAGTTTTGCGCAAATTAGACCCTGTTCATCACTCAGCTTTACGAATCTGCTCTGGAGCATTCCGGACATTTCCTGTCCATAGCCTTTGCGTAATTTGCAACCAGTTACCTCTTGATCTGAGACGTAAGCAACTCTCTCTACATTACTATTTTAAAATGCTATCAGTATCGCAACACCCTTTGAGATCAATGGTTACTTGTCCCTCTTTAAGAAGGCTATATAATGCACGACCACATAACATATTACCATTTTATGAACGTACAAATTCATTCCTGTCTTCATCCGAGTTTCCTGATTTACATGTTCAAGCTACAGATGCTCTAGGATTTCCTCCTTGGAATATTCCTGTTGTCAATATAATAAAACCCTTTACTGAATATAATAAATCAAATACATCTCCCCTTATTTTGCAACAGATGTTTTCACACATTCTCATTCTCATTATTCCTCCCGCATCTCTGCATATATAGATGGCTCAAAATCAAGTGGTCATGCTGGTTGTGGTATTGTTGTTGGAAATACAGTTTACAGCTATAAACTGCATGCATCATATTCTGTGTATACAGCCGAAGCTGTTGCTATTAAACGTGCTCTAGAAATAATACATTCTAGCCCTTATCGAAAATACTGTATCTATACAGATAGCACGAGTGTGGTCATGCAATTAGATCATTTTAATGATAAGTGTCATCCAATTATTATGGAAATAGTGGATATTTTAAATATATTGAAGAATAAAGCATTTGACATCTTGTTTTGTTGGGTTCCAAGTCATGTTGGCATTGCTGGGAATGAACTTGCTGATAATGCTGCTAAAAATGCCTCTGACATTTTGCATACTCCATTAACATTATTTGACATTAAGCAAATTATCAAAGATTTCATTTTCTCCCACTGGCAAAAAACATGGGACTTGCAGAAAAACAATAAATTATATAGTATATCCTCTCACATCCTTCCATTCCCAGTTGCTCCCATGCGAAGAGTTGATGTAAAACTCACACGGCTTCGTATTGGACATACTAGATTTACACACAAGCACTTATTCTTGTTTCGGAGTGCTCCAATTTGTGACATGTGTAATGTACCATATACGGTACATCACATTTTAATTGTCTGTCCTAATTTCAATGATTTACGCATTGTATTTTTTAATACCACAAATTTAATTTTATCCGACTTGATTGGGTTTAAACCACATAGAAATTTGTTTGCATTTTTACGTGCAATAGGTTTCTTGAATTCCATTTAAGATTTTTTATCCAAAATAATCTTTACATATGCTTCTCTTAAACTTTTTACACATTCCATTATATACATATGACTAGTCTCTTAACACAGAATTTTCACCTTCAGTTTTAAATATTGTACGGTGCAGAAATGTCTACTATTGGACCTTGCATTAGTAAACCTTACAAAATCAATCAATCAATCAATTTGCTTTTTCAATATTTAACACTTTTGTTAAACAGGTCAAGGGTGTAAAATAAATTTTTTCACTAGACGGTTGTTAACCATTCTACATACCCATTTATTGAAGATGAGGATTAAGTGGACTTGGACCTGCAATTAATTAGTTTTAAGGTTTAAAACATTTTTTTTTACATTATACCCAACATAGGCCACTTAACTTAGTTTTCTCCATATATAAATCTAAAAAACATAGTTTCAAACAACCTTTCCTTTGGAATAAATAGATATTTTCCACTAATTGAACTATCCACACATATCTGCTGTGCAGTAGAAGTTGCATAACCAATTCTATTAAGATATGCTGCTATAATCATGGCCTATTACAAAAAATAGTTTGTTTTCCTGGAAATATTTTGTTTTTGTCTTGAAAAAGACTGTTTTTTAAAAGTATACCGGAGTTCCTTGTTTTTAGATGCGGTATCGATCAAGGATTTTATAACTTCTCAAGGAAGGCAAAAATATAGTAGAAACAGGGCATTTCTAAATAAATCACTGTTCTTATTGCCAATACATCATAATGTTAAAAAGTAATTATCTGTGTTTAAAAATTCAAATGTAGCATAAATTATTGAAATGTTACTGAAATCATATTAATCAATCATTTGAGTACTTCTTAATTTCAGAAATCTCTCTTCAAGTGTAAATTTCATTTGCTCAAAGTGAAATAAGTTTCCACTTCCATAAGAAAAATTTTTGTGGCATTGGAATTGAAAATTTAATTTAGAAATTATGTAGTTTCTGAATATTTAAATTGGTCATTTGTAAAATTTATAAAAAAATGTAATATTATAGTGTTAACGAATAAAGGCTTTAACTCATTTAAAAGAATATTTTTAAATGAATGATAAGACTACCATGAAGTCATTTACCAAATATTTGATAAGAAAAGCAAGCTTTGAAATATTTTGTTTAGTTTTTTGATATGCATTTACTGCAAATCAAATATTACTACTAATGAATGTAAAATCAAATTTATTTGTAAGATTCATTTAACTTTTAAAATAAAATTATATAATGATTTTATGTAATTTTAAAATACTAATGAATTAATTTTGTTCACATTTCATTTTCATATTTTAAAACTCATATCTGTTAAGTGGTACAATTAAGATTATTAACAATATCTATTTTAATGTGCCCAGTTGGCAGCCGAATGGCTAGCGCTCTTGCCTTCGGTTCAACAGTTCGTGGGTTCGTATCCACCTTGGGCATGCATGTTTGTAGTGGTTCGGAATCCACTTTAAGCCGTAAGTCCCGGTCTAATTAGCCCTTGTGTGCAAAAAATGACCGTTTAGCGACAAACAAACCAAACTATTTTAATGTGTATTTATGTGATTAAATCTAATTTCTCTCCATGTGTACAAATTTTTACATACCGTGGGAATTACAATCGGATAATTTATACCTTCATGTTGCGAAATATTTGAGTTATTTGTTTATAAATATAAGTAAAATGTTTTTATAAAGTAACTAACTAGCTTTATCTATTGATGCCTACTGACTCTTGTTTTATGCATTAGCTACCCACTCCGATTACTACTTAGTAATACGCTTAGAATCAATACTTTAATTCCTAATAATATTAGACTTAATATAAATTTAATGCTTTTGATAAAATAAGAGATAAAAGTTAAGTTAAACTTGTAAATTTATAATTAACTGGCCAACTTGTCTAGTGGTCAGCGTGCCTGACTATGGATAGGAAGGTCCTGAGTTCGAATCCCAGTTCAGGCATGGATGTACTTTCTCTCTCTTTATCCTGTCTTTGTCCTTTCCTTGTTTGTGTGAATGAAGTTTGAATGATGCCTACCCTATAAACGGGTTCCTATGACATGTGTGAGGGTGCGATGGTGGCCCACCCCCTGTAGTGCACCCGGGGCAACGCCTCGGTGGCTAAGAGGTCGCTGTTTCTGGCCGGTTCCTTGGATATCAGGGAACAATAGATTAATGACTATGTTGCTGTTGTAATTGTCTACAATCTGCCATTAGAAAAAAATAATTTATGATTTCATTTTTATAAATTTTAAAGTATAACTTTTAGTAAGTTATTTGTGATGTCAACTTACTAGATGTAGTAACTGAAATACATGTATTCAAAATTTGCACAAATTTCTTCAATTAATTGACATAATTTTTTTTTCGTAAATCTGAAAATATTACTCATAAAATCAGATTTTTGTTAAAGTCTAATTAAAACATTTTAGCATAACCTTAACCATACTTCTAAATTAGAATGACTCTCACCTGACTGTTTATCTAACAGGTAGAGTTCAACTCTGGGCTAGGTACAGGGAATTATGCTGGTGCAACAGCATTCTTCCTTATTATAAAACTCATAACAATTGCTGAACGCTTGTGTTTTCTACCGCATTAGAAGATACGCTTTCCTGATTCGTAGGGGGCCTATAAAAGTTGCAGGGTAGCAACAGAGTGGAAGTCTTCATAATTTAGAAATAAGAAGTAATTTTAGGAACCAAGCAGAAGACATCCAATAGTTGGCCTTCCACACCCAGAGCTATTATTTCACTTAGAGAACATAGCTGTCACGGCATTTCATTTTTAACGTGTTTCAGTCACTTTAAGTGAAAAACGATGGATCCCAGGATCCAAGCTCATGATTTTCTGAGAACGAAAGTCCTATGTAACCAGTGTATTACAAACTTGATACACAATGTTCAGCATTGTGTATCAAGACAAACAAACCAACAATGTTCTTCTTTTACCAGCAGACTGAATTATTCACATTGCGGCTTTTCCACACGATTAGTTGCCAATCGAAAACGTGAGATCGGTACTTTCACTGCAACTCTCTGGTCCGAGATACATAACCCGCAGCTACACCAGAACAGATTTGGCAGTAAGTGGTAACCGGATGAACTGCTATACCCCGGATTACATATGAATCTTCTTCAGTTCTATGCCGTGATAATTGGCTGCAGTTATAGACAACAATGGATCTACAGTAACTACTGATTTATTTATCCACACTCACAAGGGGTTTGTTTGTCGCTCAACGGTCATTTTTTGCACACGAGGCCTAATTAGACCGGGACCAACGGTTTAAAGTGGATTCCGAACCACTACAAACATCCATGCCCAAGGTGGGATTCGAACCCACGAACTATTGAACCGAAGGCAAGAGCGCTAACCATTCGGCTGCCAGATCTGCCCACACTCACAAGGGGCTGTGTGATTTCTTCCATTTCATCTCAGTATAACTTAGTACCTTCCAAATAAATTTTACTGGGATATCTCTTATCTTTCTTGGTGTTGGCCAGCGGTATATTTTCTGTACATTCGCCATATATTGTTTTCTTGCGAATCTGATTATTAATAAATGGAAAATCAGTTGAGAAAATAAAAATTACCCAAGTTCTTGAATATTAAATATAACTTGTATAACTTTCTTATATTACTTTCGGTTTCCATAAACATAATTTAATAATGCAACTATTCTATGGAAAGAAATTTCTCTTCTCTATTTTGATGAAAATAGGGATAAAACTTTTTATTTCTCAAATTAAAGATGACGCAAAATTTAAGATTTACTGAATCAATGCTGTGAAATATTTTCAATATTTTATGACATATTGAGTTCGAATTATCCAAATATGAAAGAAAGTAGATAAAGCTCTGATGAAAAAACATCTAGGAAAAAAATATATATATCCCCTTCCTCTTCTGTGTTTTCCTTAACCCCTTGACTGACGAATTAAATGGAATTTGATGCGACAAAAAAAAACTATTTAATTTCACTTAATTGAACTACACCATCAATTTACACCATCATCCCCACTTTCATATAATGCATCCGGCTTATACATGTTACGGGGATTATTTATAATCTTTACTAAACTCAAATATTGGCTAGTATAACATTCACCGTGCGAGACTTCTGCTAAACTGAACTCTTACTTTCAGTGTGCTTTTTTAAATGAGAATCGTCGAACGAGTGAAGCAACTATGTAATCTAATTGTAACTTGCACGGCGTCCGCCGAAAGAAGCGCTTGACGAGTCTGACTCGTCAAAGTCTGTGATGGCCCAGGAAATCAATGACGAGTCAGACTCGTCAAAGTCAGTCAAGGGGTTAATATAATTTGTAATTCACTTAGTGAGAATATGCGAACATATATAATTTAACGACCTTTTGTAAGGTTCATGTAAATATGATAAATAACTATGATCAGAGAGAGAATATATATATATATTATTAATCACTTCATTTATCAGTTTAATTAACGTTTTGGTATATATCTAATTATTAAATATATATTTTATTTCAGTTTTTATCAATTTCGTCTCAAATGTATGTTTCGCGAAAATCAAAAATTAGTTTAAAAATTCTATAGAAATGTGATAATTTTAAATTAAGTTATTTGAATAATGAATGTATTGCTCAAAAATATTCTAGATATCAATTCTTTAAAAATACATGAGCTTTTATTCATATTATTTGTCAGCAACTTTTTTTGATAAAATTCCACCACCTTCTTATCTGATTACAAAAAGCGAAATATGATAATGCCATTAAGCAATCAAATAGTTTTAACATTAATGGTATTCAGGTGTGATTTCCTTAAATAATTTTTGCAAAATTTTTTAATTATAATATATTAATTAAAATGTATAATTCTTGGATAATTTGTTAGTATTATATATGATATTCTAGTGGTCGCAAAGACGAAAATTCAGGAGCAAGTGAGCCCTGGACTATATGTAAAATTAGTGAGCTTTGAATAATCACGTATATTACCAATCGTTTCCTAATTATGAGCCTCGGTCTGGTTATTAAGTTAACATTTGAACGAAAACTCGTTTCTCCACATTCACTTCACACCAACTGAAGGAATTAGGACGCCACTCTGGGCATGTCACCTATCCACTGATATTTAGCAACCCATTTAGGGAGAAAGTGGTTTCTCTACTTTCTTCCTAAATGGAATTGAAATTTTGTTGCAAGCGATGCTTCATTTTGTTAATTCTGCGCATTCCGATTGCACCGTTCCATTATGACAATGCAATATCCAACATATTGAAAGGTGGTTCTGAGTAACTGCTGGATTACACTTCTGATTTTAGATACTAATTTAGACATTCAGGTTGATAAATGGGGATATCTTAATCTCTTTAAGTGAAGGCATTGTTAAACAAGCCTTTTAAACTAGTATAAATTCAATGCTAGTGAAAAAATTAGCTTATGTGTATACTATAATTTACATTATACTGTGAGATCTAATTTAAATTATATTTTACAAAAAAACTTAGTTGTTTCATTCCTTATGAGAGAAATATTTTTAATAGTTAATTTAGATGAGAATATTATAGATTTACGCAATTGATTTCCCTTGTGATATTTTAGTCTACATTTAAAACCATTGCCTTATTTTTAATGAGTAATTATTTTATTTTAGTTATAAAGGCAGTTCAACCTAATTCCATATTTGTGATGGTTGTTATGAAAAAATATAATGCAACTCTTTTAAAACTGAAATTTTTTTTATAAAGCTATATCATTAGATTACTGTTTTAAAAAGGATGAATATTTTAAGTGTACTAAATCTTAAATTGTTCAGTGAATTTCGTATTATCATAATAAGGTAATTTTATCATGAAGTGGCAGATTTAAATTATACCACACACACACACACTCAACTTTTTGAAATAAAATTATAAAAAGTAGTAACATTGCTATTTATGTTGGGAAAAATTTTAATTTGGAAAAATTCAGTAGATATAAATTTTAACAAGATCATAGGGTTTGTTGTGAAAAATTAATTTTGAATAGGCATGAGTTAAATCTTTATTTTTAACTATTGAAAACAATAAGAATTAGTAGTAGGTTTCTTAACCCCTTAACCGGCTATCCCGAGGTAACTCGGGCAAACAATTCTGTGCGTTTTCCGGCTATCCCGAGCCCCTTGGTAGGGGCAACTGGCTTCACTGCAATGCTTCAAATTCAACCCCCAGAAATGACGGATTACCGTGAAATCGTAGCTGGGGAATTTATTTACTGAAAGGTTACGGTTAAGAATTAATGCGAGCGAAAAACGAAATTGTTTCAAGAAAGGAACTACTATTTAAGTTTTACTTTTCTATATTTATTCGCATTTAGTTATAATAATTAAAGCCTATCTAACAATTGAAATTTATAAGCAACGTATACAATACTAATTTTCACTTTTTTTTATCAAGTTTTTAAATAGTTAATATTTTTTAGTTTTGTATAAAAATATGTGACTTGGCGACAAGGTTAAAATGTTAGAAATTTTTTTACTCAATTTTTTCAAAAATATGAAATTTTAAAATGTTAAAAATTTTATTTAAATTTAGAAGAGATAAAATAAGTAATAAATTAGATGCTTATTTTTTTTAACTTTTGAATGAATTTAGTATTTTATACAATTCTGCAATGATTTTTGTAGAAAATATATAATCTAATTTTAATAAAATGCAACTATGAGAAGTTCTTTCACTTTTTAGAGTTACATTTTGTTAAAATTAGATTATATATTTTGTTCTGCGAATAATTAATCTTTGTAATATCTCGGGTATTATTTAATCTTACAATGTACCTAATTTTTAGCTTATAAATTGATTAACTTGCTACTAATTATCTCATTTTAAATGCTTACCTAATTTATAAAACAGTGTCAAAAAATCGGAACTGCTTAACTGTTGACTGGGTACCTAATGCGAGCCCCAGTCCGTGTTCGAAACGTTATCTTCATAATAATAAAAATAAAATTCTTCTTCACTGCTTGAATCAGACATAATGTTCGTAAACTGGTAATATTTTCACATATACAATTAGCTACTAGAATAACTTATGAGAGTAAAACGGCACTCATATATATGTTTTTGTGTGTGTATATATATATAACAGATGTTTCCTAGATAATTCGATTGGAAATGTGCATCCACTACACCAGTTCTACATTTGATTTAAATTTACATTTATCGGTTTTCCACGGAATTTGAAAAAATTCCCAAGTTCCACTAGTTAGGCATTTGTCAATCTTGTAGTCAAATTGATATAATCAGAAACACCAATCTATCATTCTGCTATCTTTTTTCTACTTGTTAACAATTTAAAATTAACTATATGTGCATTAATTTTCTGTTTACTCGAAAATTTGACTAAACATGTTTTGAAATTTCACTACTCAAATTTTCAGTACATATATTTCAAGCATTGGCTTAAATACCAAGATCAAGGTAATTGAAAAATAGGAAGGAATAAATCTTCTTACATAACTATTTTTGAACTTTAGAATGGAACTTAAGTTACTCATTATTCCACATAAAATTATATTATTTTGTTATGATTAAGATCTAAAACTTTACAAGGAATCTGTATCGTGTTGTAATTGAACTTCATGTATCAGAAGTTTGTCTGATATGCATTCGATTGTCAATATAGAAAAGTGTGTCCTAACTATATTGTGAAGAGAAAGTGACATGCAAAATGATTTAGTTTGTATATTTTTATGCTTTTAAATTATTACACTTGCAAATAGTAAAATGTTTTTTTTTTTTTTTCCGAACATGTTGTGAACTGAGCGAGAAATTAATGGCACTCGAGAAATAAAACTCGTCCCAATTTTCTCCACATCCTGATAATAGGCATCTTTTCCTCTGGATTGAACGTGGCACTTAGATTATCATCTGTTGTTCGGGGGGGAAAGTGTCAGATTTCGCGGTTGGCGAGTGATGGTTTATGCTGCATCCCCGTTGATGGGCGCATCATTTCATTCGAAATGAAACTATGGCCAATCACCGATTTAGGATTGAGTTACTCATACCTATTGTAATCTCTTATGTTGCAGCAACCAGTGATGACATCACGTTAATTGGCGGCAATTGTAACTCGCATTATGCTAACTTGGTGAATGATTCCCTTTAAGAGGAAGGAATCATACGGGTGGAACGGCAAGCGTGTTCTCCGAGCATGAAGACACTAAAGTCTAGTTGGAATAGTCTAGCAGAAAAAGTGCAAAACGCTTACCATCCTTACATCTTTTTTGAAATTCATTAGTTTCATGGATTTTATTTAATTAAATGTTTAATATTGAAGTGAAGAGAACCGGGATATGTAGCAAATAAGAAAAAGGAGAATTACATGATAAAATATGAATTAGTGAAGAAACTCTGAATAACGCTATAGAAAATGCTTGACAATATTTGAAATAATTTATCAATGAAATTTCTGTAAAATCAAAACTGGAGTGCCAAGTAAAGTGAAGAATTAAATGGTTTGATGAAGTGCGCCGACTTATAAATGATAAAAAGAACGAGGCATATAAACTCTCTCTCTCTCTCTGATTATATAGAAACATTATAGTAAAGACGCAGAGCTAGATTATAAAGATATGAGTAAGGAGGGGGAAATGATACAGATAAAAAAATATACCTAGATGTGTGAGATACATCAAAATATTAAAAATCTCAAGAAACAAGCCTTCAAAGTCAATCTAGAAATTTTATCCATCAGTAAATAACGAAAGAGTATATTTCAATCCTAAATCTATAGCCTGCCAAAAGGATATTGGAAAAACTACCAGTGATAAGGAAGAGATTTCGATTAAACGAACATATTAAAACTATATTAAAGGATAGGGATAATGAAGAAATAAGTACAAATAATATTTAGCACATCTTATTTACTGAAAATCATGGAATACAGCACAAGCCACCAACTCTATGTTCAGATGGGAATCAAAAATTTAAATCATAAATTTTCTGTTCCAGATAGTAAAAAATTTAACACATAAACATCAATAACAGTAATGTAAATAAAGAATTCCATAAAACTATTTATTGTAACTGGATACCGTAACTAATGTATACTAAGTGGTAAGAAGGATTTGTCTGTCCAATTTTAAAAAAAAAGAGAGGCTATTATGTTGTAATGAGAATGTTATCTTTCTTTTGAATGCAGCATACAATATCTTCTCCACCATTCCTTACATATGGATTCCAGAAAAGAAAAACAAGAGATTAAATACATTCGCTTAGACAATTCTCGACAAAGCAAGGTTATAGATAACTACCATCTTTTCATCAAATTTAAAGCTGCATATGACATTGACAGAAAAAACTATTCAAAACCGTAGAGAATTCAATATAACAAAGCTGACAAACTTTTACTACAATGACTCTTACAAATGCAAAATGTAGGATTAAAATTATATCACATTCTCGGAACCTTTCTATACAAACAAGGGTGTGCGATAATGTGACATCTTCTCATGACTTCTGTTTAACTTAACTCTAAAATAAAAACTCAGCAAATAACGCTAGTGAAATCATTCTAAAACGAAGAGTCCACCTGCTTTACTGATTGCATGGATATTATTAAGCAAATTATAAGCTAGCTGTTAATGTTTTTACCTCAGATGAGAATACATCAGGTAAAATGGGCCTAACCATCAATGAAGATAAAACAAAATACTGGATTATAACAAAGTAGATACAATGCCTCTGAATATATCTCAAGCAACATATATACCGGAATGAATTGATCTCAAACTGCAACTTCCTAAAGATTGAAATTAAAGGCAGGCTAGTCATGGCTAATAAGAGTTATTATGGCCTTAAATACAAACTAAAATCAGAATATATCATTATTAAAACAAAGATAAGTTTTTGTATAAATCCCTGAGATGAGACCTATTACCTTGTATAGAAGACAATGCTTTGTTCTAAACAGAGCTGAAATAAACATTTCATTGGCTTAAAGAAAAATTTGAAAAAATATTTTTGGACGAATGAAGCAAAACGACCTGACATTTTAACCTTATAAAGGTATTTTACTTCACGTGGCTGAGCCACATATTTCGACATGATGACACATTTCCTTCATAAACAATCATCTTCTCCAACATAGAGGGAAAATGGAGAAGAGGTAAATTTCCTACAAGACGACTGGATGAAGTGGAAAGGGACTTAAAAGTGATAGAAATAAATCGATTAAGAACCATTGTACGATATAGGTACAGATGGAGAAAAACGTTGAGAATTTAATTGCTGAAAATTAATATATTTTTAATTAGATTTTAAATGTTGCTTGGGTTTTTATGCAAATAAACAGATATTTTTATAATACTTTCAAACGCTGCAGCTTGTCCTATCCTGGACTTTGTGTCATAAAAGCCGACTAACCAACGTACACCCCTCACAATCTCTCCAAAATATGGGAAAAAAACGAGACAGAATTTCCCCACCCTTCCCTAATAGTCTCATTGACTGGACACCTCAAAGTTGTTCGACGTAGCTTGCTTTCAGTGGAAACCACACCCCCTACTAAAAACTATTTTCTTTCAAAAGAACTTTTTTTTTTTTTCTTTTTACTGGTACACAAATTCTGCTTTTTCTTTCTTTTTGATTCAAACTCTCAATAAAACGGACTTTTATCTGCTAAAAAAATGTTATTTTTATGTCATGGCCAACTACGCGTTTGTCAATGTTTCGATCAGCCAAACAATTCTCTAAGTATAAGACCAATCTAGAGATGGCAAAAGCAGTTATTTTCGGATATCAACGTTACGTTTCAAGGAAATAACATGCTCTAAAAAGCGTTATCAAATAATGGCTTTTTGAAAAGTTATTCCAAGAAATCCGTTCCCTTTGGCCTTCTTGGAAATTGTATGGAGGGAAAGGAAACATTTGAGGGGTGATCAAACTGAGGGTTTCTTGAGGAACTGAGGAGTAGGGTGAATTTTAGTGACTGAGCATCGAAAATCACTTACTGAAAGAAATTTTAATGATCTTTGTTATTTTCTTTCATCAATTTCTTAGGAATTTCCTACTTTATTATACGGAAGTTCAACATTTAAGTCTAGACTAATTTTCATTTACTTATTTTTTAAAAAAGTGCAATGGATTAAATTAGATTCATATTTTTTTTACTGTCAATTGATTTTTCTCAGTTTTTAAAATTCTTAAGTAATGTGTATTTACATAATTTGTTTCCCAATGATCTTAACTGCTTATTAATATATTCTTTATTACTTTAATGTATAAAATATACCTAAATTTGAATTGTTTTAAACCAAATATAATTCAGTTTCTCTCAAGATGAATTTAATTTATTCCTCAATATAATTTCTATTATGAATTCTTACAAGTTATAACTGATGTTTCTTTTACATTAAGGATTACTATTGAGTATATTACTTATGCTCGAATAAATCTTAAAATACATCTTCTTGTAAAAAGTATTTCTCTAATTAGAGACACAATATAATTAAAAAGTTGAATTTTGATTTAAATTTCTTAATTTTACTATCTTATCAACTTATAAATATAACCATGCGATTAATCAATACCCAAAGGGCACCATCCATTATTGTTTATGGTAACATCAGAACCGAACCCACAATTTTCAAATAGTGAAATCATAGTAATGATAATTTAACCAGCGATATACACTAAACTAACTTATATTTAATAATTATATTTTACTGTTTCATATAAATTTCTTTTTCAATATTCAACATTTTAATCGAATTTAATTTCTATATAAATCATTTATGTAATAAAAGGAAAATTGGATATATACATATGTCATATACTATAAAATTGCATATTTATGAACATAAGTATAAAATAATATTTTCTTTAAAAATAAAGAATTGTACATGTAAACCAGAATATTTAACACCTACGAGAAACTATTCGAATATAGAAATTTGCTTTTCTGATAAGTTATAGTATTTTACTTCATATACATGATTTTACTGTTCTACGTACGTCAATTGTGTATTTGCCTATAAATATTTTTACTAGATGAAATTACCCCTCACGGGGAAGTAAAAATAAGAGAGCTATGTGATATTAATAAAATGAATTTAAAGTACTAACAATTAAACAGAGTATTTTTAAATGAAAATGTATAATAATTGTTTCTGTAAAATAGATAAACACATTATTACATATGCAGTTTTTATTATTTACACAATACATAAATTTACTATTTTTAAAATTATTTGCATATAAAAAAAGCTTTTGTTATAAATGAAGAATTTTATCAACTAATAAATTTTTTAATTTGTATTGTTTGATCTGCAAGTATCTTTTGATATTATAAGAGCTTAAATAGATTAAATTAATAAACAGAATTAACATTTTTACTTTACATACTGTAAAAATAGTTATTACTTGTCATTTCTTTTTATGATTGTTGAGGAATACATGTTATAAAATTCCATAGTTATCTACTTATTATGGTCTTTCAAATTAATGTAATTCTTATTCATTTAAAATTTAATTGAAGAAAAGTTACTTTGATATGTAAATGTTTTTAATAAATAGACGGCAAATGTCTATGCAAGGGAGGAAACTCGGAAAACTCTCAGGCACTCATCTTGAAAGACATACGATGCTTAAAATAATGACATGCATGTCTATGCAAGGGAGGAAACTCGGAAAACTCTCAGGCACTCATCTTGAAAGACATACAATGCTTAAAATAATGACATAATATCATAGGTTATATATAGAGAAATAACATTAAAAATACAGAAAATAGTATCCACATATATAATTATAGTTACATTATTTCTTTATACAGAGAAATAATGCTTAAAATGTATATTGCGCAAATGTTTACTGTAAACTATCCAGTTCACAATGGCCTTAAGAGTTTACTATGACTATTGGAACAACAACATTCCTCGGAGTGAAAAATATTGGTCTGATCTAACAACTTCTGAAGAAAAGGGATGATTGAATCTAATTTGTCAGCGTAGGTACTAAGAGTTTTCAAGTTGTTGTCTTATGATATATAAAACCCAGTCTCTGTTTACGAAGAAGCTCTCTCATAAAGAAGACATTATAGATGTTTTAAAAAAAGGCTATACAATGGCTTCAAGTTGTTGGACTTTATGATATAAATTGCCTATATATTGTACTGAAAAAGTTTTAATAATTTAACGCATATTTTTTTATGGTACAAGATTTGTAAAAATACTAATTCAATTGAAACGATTGTATAAAAAGTATCTTAGTTTATTTTTCAGAAAATCTCAAAGTTCTTAGAAATTATTGTTACAGACTTAAAAATTTAAAAATAAATTAATATTTATTTCGATAAAATTTATGAAAATTTCCTTCAGATCCAAACTGTATTTAACTAAGCAATTTTAATACTCGGTTAAAATTCCTTTATTAAAACCTTTTTGAAAAATACTGTTGTGTACATTTAAAAAATAAGTAAAATAACGCTTCTAATAAATACTATGGTGAAATATCTCTTCAATTCTTACTAAACTAACCTTATCTTCAAATAGCCTGAAGATAATTTAATATTACAAACTGATATTTCAGAATGTTTTTCGTAAATATGCAGTTTAGTATCTGGTAATTTATTTTACAATTATATAAAATTAAAAATGTAATGAGTAGAGCTAATTATATTTAAAGATTTATATTGAAATTAGATAGGAATAAAACTACAAAAAAGATCCTTTTATGAAAAATTTTTTTTCATCATAATAACTTAACCTGAAAGATAAATGATGAAAATTTATAAATTTGCACCTGTAATACGTAAGAGTAGTATATAGGGGGGTATATGGAACACTCTAAAAATGCAATATTTTTTGCAAAATAAGACCTATTTTGCAAGTTTTATAGCTGTTTTTTGATAAAAATTTGCAAAAATAGAGCATTTTTGATTTTTAAAATTTAAACAAAAAAGTGTGTTTTTCACTAAAAAATGACGTCTTTTTCACTAAAATATACAAGTACTTTTAGTGTTTTTAAGCTGTTTTTGATGAAAAATAGAGCTTTTCTTCACTTTCAAAATTTCAACAAAAAAATTTGACCTTCCATTGAAAAATTGGTCACTAAAAATGCAGTATTTTTATGTTTTTAAGCTGTTTTTTTTTAATAAAAATTGAGTTTTTCAAGCTGTTTTATTATAAAAATCTGTGTTTTTTCCATGTAGTAATTGAGTTCCAGGTCCTGTAAATGAATGTCCAGGTAGATGCATCTCAAATGGTAAATTATTAATAGATTTATTAATAACACTTTTTACATTTGAAATTCTTTTTATTACACATTTATTTAGATATAAAATTATTTATCAACATACTTATAACCATTTAATTGAGTTTTCTTTATATATTTTTCTATAGGAAAATATTGTAAATTTTGAATATATTCATCTTTTCTCATATACACTTCTTGTTCAGACAAACTATTTGATTTCAATAAATTTAATAACTGCTTATAAAATTTATAAGCTTGTTTGTATTCACTCTTTCTAGCAGAGATATTTAAAGACTTATCAATTATTTCAATGACGCCTGTTGTGCTGATAAGGGAAGGAAAACGAATCCAGATAAACCAGATGCACTGAATAAAAACTTACTAACTGATAACGAAACACTCAATTTATTCATCAATTGATAAGACTTTCGATAGATATAAACTCTCTTTTCCAAATATTCTTCCATTTATAAAGGCTCAAAATTTCTTTGATATCTCATATTTATATTTATTTAATCCAACATAAAGAAATCAAAACGTTTTTGAATAGCTTTCTTGTATAATTTCTTAAACTCTTCATTAGTAAGATTTCCATCAATTTCTCTAATTATCTGTTGAATTTCTCTTGGTTGTAAACTGAAGAAAATAAAATAATTACAATTCTTTCTTATATTAATAGGAGTCGAATAATATGATTGACTCAGATAAATAATGGATGCATTTTTCTTTCTTCCTCTGATAAACAATTCAGCTATATCGCTTTGATCTTTTTCAGTTATACAATCATCAAAAATTACTAGATTTTTTTATACATGGATCTAAATCATCTACTTTTATGAATTCTTTGGAATCTGAAGAAAATAATACTTGTTCTTTTTTATATTTATTAAACAATTCCAACAATAATTCTTTTCTCTTTATGTTTTTACAATTTACGATATCTTATCTTTCTATATCATCAAACATTGTAAAATTTTCTTGCAGTGTAATATATTTTGGTTCATAAATATCTTTAGCACATACAAACAAACCATCAAATTTCAAATAATCATATATTAAATTAACAAACAAATTAGTTTTTCCTGATCCTGAACTGCCTACAATTAAAAGTCTAAAAGTATGTTTTGGTAATGAAGGATTTTGATTTTCATCTGTAAATTCTTCAGGTTCCGTATAATCTTTTATTTTTATCATTTATTTATTTTTAAAATATCTACTCGGAGTAAAAATAATTTACTCGGAGTAGAAAATTATGTACTGATAAATAAATGGATATTATTGAACATGAAAGAAATAAAAAATTAAAACAGATTAGAAACGAGTTAGAATTAATGAAATTACAATCTGAAAAAAGAATGAAGTTGAACTTGAATCCGATTTAGGTATTGAAAAATCACAAAAAGAATTACATAAACCTGTAATTAAAAAATTACAAGACCAGGAAATTTCAAGAAAACAAAATCTTGAAAGTATTCAACATGCTATAAAAGATTTAACATATAATATGTCTTTTTCACCTCAACATGAATCCTCTAAACATTTGGAATTAGACTATTCTTCAGATGCTGGAAATTTAATGGATAAAGCTGAGGGAATAATAAGATTAAATTTTAATATAGATTTTGATTTACTTAAAAATGAAGGATTAGAATTGCCTTCTGAGCTATTAAATAAAACAGATGAAGAGTTAGATGAAATAATTACTATAGCAAAATCTAAACGAGATGATTATAAGACTTAAAGGAAATTTAACTAAAAACAGAAATTATGAAACTAGTGAGAAGAAAAAACGAAATGTACAAGATAAAATAAATGAAGCCGATTCTAACATGAATGGATTAAAAACGTATATAAAAGCATTGAATACTCTTAAAGCAGGAAATGAATATATAGACAGTGGTATAAACAAATTAGATGAATTGACAAATAAAATATGCAAAGGCTCTAAGTCTAAAAAATTATATAATCAAATAGTTATTATTCTTGATAAACTTTTAAAAGAAGGAACATTAACAAATGATTATGTAAAAGAATATTATAAAAGATTTTTACTTTAAATAAATGTATGTAACAAAAAAAGTTTATTTGAGTGATAAAAAAAAAAAATCAAATTTCAAAATTAAAATCTGGATATAAAAAAGGAGAAGAAGTTTCCTTGCAAATAGATAAAAGTAAAACTCCAAATTATGATTTACATCTTACCAATACACAAATCAATCAAATTGCAAAAGGTAAAAGAATTACAATTAGTAAAACTCGGTTACAAAAAACTGGAGGATTTTTACCATTCCTGATTCCTATTCTAACATCTTTAGGTTTTGGAGCTGCTAGTGGTACAGCAGGATGGGGTACTAAAAAAATATTAGATAAAATTTCAGAATCTGGGATTAAAAAAAAAAAACGTTGTGGAAAGGGGGTTTATCTTACCTCGGAATATCCAACCAAATAATAGAAGAAAATATGAAAAACGAAGAAGAATTTCGAGGTACATTTACTATAGATATGCTACCTAACAATATAAGAAAATTTGAAAACGAAATTATTAATTTAGATGTATCTACAGGTAGTGGAACTCACTGAGTTTGTTATTATAATGATCCAATATATGATTTTGTAGAATGTTTTGATCCCTTTGGAGAATATGAATTTGAAAAAATAAAAAATGATTTTCTTCCTAAAAATATAGTCAATTATTTAAAATCTTCAGGAAAAGAAATTCGTTATAATTCTAGTTTTTTACAACAACCTACATCTGTAAAATGTGGTTTATATTGTATGGAATATATAACAGAAAGAAATAAAGGTAAATTCCCTATTGATATTTTATATTCATTTACTCAAGAACCTAGTATTTTCAATGAGAAAATTGTTACTTATAAATAAATGAAGTACTTCATTTTAGATTCTAAAAATGCTAGTAAATCAGAAGATTTTACAATTGAATATTCCAACCCTTTTAATTTTAAGGAAATAGCTCTTCAGTCATTTTCTATGTACATTTCTTGGAATAATATTACTGACAAAAATAATAAAATTTCATATTTTGATGGTAAGAAATGGATAGATTTCACTATTCCAAATGGTCATTACAGTATAAAAGGTTTGAATCGTTACATGATTAAATACTTTGGAAATGATCCTCCAATATTATTTGGAATTATAGAAGAAAGACAAATATTTGCAATTAGATTGAAAGATCATTATAAAATTGATTTATCCAAAAGTGAATTGTACAAAATTTTAGGATTTGAAGCAAAACTATATGAAGATGCAGAACAAGAAGGTAAATATATAGCAGATATAGCTAATGGAAATGATAATATTTATATTCATTGTGATATAGTAAATGGTGCTTATATAAATCACTTTCAGTCTGATGTGATTTACTCATTTACGACTACAAATCCTCCTGGAAGTTTATATTCAAAAGAATTTGAAAAACCTATATTTTTTCCAGTTAAATCTGATTCCGTACATAGAATTAGAATGAAAATTACAAATCATCGAGGTGAACTAAGTGATTTAAATAGACAAGAAGTACAGTATAGATTTTTAGCTAAATAAATTAATAAACACAGATTGTACAGAAAGAGTAAGAAAATAGAAAGAAGAGGTTTCTTTTCTGATTTAATAGAAAAAGCTAAACCTTTTATAGAAGAAAAATCTAAAGATTTCATAATAGAAAAATTAAATGAGATTTTATCAAAAAAGAAAAAACATGGTGCAGGATTGAAAATTTTTTATCCTAAATAAATGAGCAAAATTTATGATTTGAGTGATACCAGTTATTATTATAATAGCGAAATTGAAAACTTTGAATACAGAGAAATTAAACATGAGAATAGAGATAAAAACAATCCATATGAAAATGCTACATATAATTTCTTTATAAATGATACAAATGCTAATATATTATTTTCTGAAGGTTATCTGCAACAAGAAATTAAAATTGTAAAAGGTGATGGAAGCAATATAAATAATGAAAATATTACTTTTGTAAATGGTGGTGGTTTAATTAATTCGAGCAGATTAACAATAGGAAATACTGAAATTGAATCCACTATTAACTATAAAGCAATCATGAATCAAGTTTTAGGATTGATAAATTTCACACCTGATTATTCAACATCGGAAGCTACTAATATGTTTTTCTATATGGATACTTCTGAATATTCTGACAGAGATAATTTCAAATATAATGGAACTTTGGTTGATGCAACTAAAATTACTGATTTTTATAATAACTTCAAAATGAATAAAAAATATAATGATGGATTTGCAAAGAGATGGAAATTCACTAAAGGTGGTCAAACTGTAAGAATATGGATACCATTAAAATATATATTGGATTTTTTCAGAGAATATAGAAAAGTACTTACAGGATTTCAAATTAAAATAGAAATTCAAAGAAATGATAGTAAAAATATGGGTTATATACAGGATTTCAAAATCCTGATTTCAAAGCAGTTGTAGAAGACCTATCTCTCTGGTTACCATATGTTAGATTTAAAAATTCAGCTGCTGTAAAATTCAATCAACTAAAACTATCTGATACTCCAATGGAAATAAATTGGGATCATTATAATATTATTAAATCAAATTTATAATATTCCTGCAACACATCTGATGAAGTTTTAAGTTTATACGTCATTCCGCAATATGATGAAAGAAATGAAAATATGAACCAAAACAACATGATGTTTGATAACTTGGATATGACAGAATGCTGGTTAATGATTAATAACATAAAAGTTCTAACAGTAAGTTATTTCATGAATTTTAATAAAAAAAACATTATAATCGAATATATACAGCTCTTTTAGAAGCAAAAATGATCAATATAAATGCAGAAATAGGTTGCATGATAGATTATTCAAATTTTAGTAAATATCCTATAATTTGTTTCAATCTAGAGAACCATGAAAATTACACAAACCTGAATAATTTAATGATCGAATTCAATTGGAGGTTAAAAAATAATACTACCAAAAATTACTTTTTCTACTTCATTTTGAAAAAAAGAAAGAAATGCTCTATGAATATGAAATCTGAAGAAATAACTATGATTAAAACATTGAAAGCATAATGAGTTTATTACATTAATAAATGACAGCTTATTATCCTTTGTTTGATGATGAAATAAAAGAAGGTCCTCCAGGTGTAGGATTTAAATTAACAAACGATGGAAATTACGATATAGAAAAAAAGATTTTAAGAAATATAAATGAACCAAAATTATTGAATGATTCAGCTACAAAATCTTATGTGGATAGAATTCATGAACATTTTAAAAATGATGTTAGAAATTATCAGATGCTTCTCTTATTCATTCACAAAATGGTAACTATAATGCAAAACATAAAAGAATTTCAAGTGTATCAGATCCAAAAGATTTACATGATACAGCTAATATGAATTATGTGAATAAAATTGTAAAAGAAATAGAACAGAAAAGTTTAATACATTCAGCTCAAGGTAGTTTTGATGCTAAAGATAAAATAATTAGCAATATAAAAGATCCTGTAAATGAAAAAAATGCTGTTAATAAACGTTACTTTGAAAACAATGCTTTAATTTTGAAAGAAAATGCTTTTGATGCTAATAACAAAAAAATAGTTAATATTCCTACTCCTACTGATAAATACGATGTGTGTAATAAATATTATGTAGACAGAAAAACACTCATCAATAATAAAAAGAGTGATAATATATTAATAAGAGATAATGATGGATTTATATGTACCTTCTTTAATTAAAAATGGTGTGTATAATTTTGGAAATTTAAGACTTTCAAACATTGCAAATCCTGTAATAAATAAAGATGCCGCAACAAAAGAATATGTCGATTCTCAAAATTTCTATGCTACTATTAAAGAGAAATATGCAACATATCATACAGGAGGTTTTAAACCTGTAGAATTCAATTTAATGAGTTCAAAACTACTAGAACCTGATTTAAAACTAGTAACTAATATGCATATGAAAATTACAATTTTTTTGAAATCTGAAAATCGTACACATAATCCTTTAGAACAATTACAAATTGGAGAAGAATTTATATTTACTAGACCTTTAACAACTGATACCGAATCTGTTACATGTTTTGCATATGGTAAAAGAAACGATCGTGTTAAACTATCAATTGGTAGTGATGGACAATCAAATAAATTAAAAACTTTCTTGCATATAGAAAAAATAGATTTTCTTTAAAAAAAACACAGGCAATGGCTTTTATCTTATATTTTCTAAAACTTACAAAAACCTTGCATTTCTTATATAAAAATCATATGGTTAAATATCCAAAAAAACACAAATTTTTATAATAAAACAGCTTAAAAAAACTCCATTTTTATTAAAAAAACAGCTTAAAAACATAAAAATAATGCATTTTTAGTGATCAATTTTTCAATGGAAGGTCAAATTTTTTTGTTGAAATTTTGAATGTGAAAAAAAGCTCTATTTTTCATCAAAAACAGCTTAAAAACACTAAAAATACTGTATATATTAGTGAAAAAGACGTCAGTTTTTAGTGAAAAACACACTTTTTTGTTTAAATTTTAAAAATAAAAAATGCTCTATTTTTGCAAATTTTTATCAAAAAACAACTATAAAACTTGCAAAATAGGTCTCATTTTGCAAAAAATATTGCATTTTTAGAATGTTCCATATATTCCCCTATATACAACTCGTATGAAATTGATTTTATTGTGATTTTATTTTCAAATATTAAATAAATACAACTACATTTACAAATTTACAGTAATTTAATATAATTATGCATTGCAACATTTACTCTCATGATTCTTAATAGCTTAACAATAATACTTTTTATTTCAACACAAATTTTATAAATGGCTTTCTACAAGAAATATGATGCAATTCTTTTATTGCAGTACATCAAATACATTTTTTAGGACTGTAAAATTATTACATTAAAAATATTTTAATATAATTAATTATATCATTTAAAGTAATTGATATTTATACAAATTAATTTTAATAAATTATGATGATGCTTTCTCCATAAATAAAAAAGATTTTAAGTGTCAAAAATTAATTTCACAATGTATAAATTCTTGAAGTAAATTTCAAATGTAATTACATAATATATATATGTGAGTGTGTGTGTTATTAGTTTGATCCAAATTTTATCGAATGGTACGTTAGCTTCTTTTAATCTTGTTTAATTTATGAAAATTAACTCCCGAAATTTCATATTAAATTTAAAATATTTCACGCTTGCTTTGATATTCGAGCATAGTTTCAAGTTTCTAAGAAATTGCTTCAGCTTGATAAAAAATTTGCTAAAATTCATAAAAATAATAATAAAAGCTGAAGATAAATAAAATGCCTGTACAATATTAACATAAAAAATGTATTTTTAAAAATTCCCATTTTTACAAATGTTTTAATTTCTTTTAAATGAAATATTTATTCATGCATCCGCTTTTAAATTAACTTTCCTTCGTCAATGTGAGGAACCGAAAAGTATACATTCTTAGTTGCTAAGCAACACAACGGGCTAAGCAATAGCTTGGAATATGTTCCCGAGAAAACTCAACGTGAATGTTAGAAACCAAAATAACGTACTAACAATTTTAAAATTTCGTTGCGAAACAACGATAACGACTTTAAAGTTCCGGAAGTTCTAAAATAGCGATAACGACTTTAAAGTTACAAAACAACGAGATCAGCTTTAATGTTCCGGAAGTTACAAAATAACATAATGTAGAAACGTTCTACAACATCGTAACGACTTTGAGAAGTTACCATTACAGGAACGATTTCAACAGAAACGGAAAAGAATAATGTTATCTTAATAACATAATTTTTGAAGAACGCGTTATTTATTAAACGGTTATTTGTTGATAACGGTTCTTAAATAACAGTTTCATTAAATAACGGCCATCTCTAGACCAAACCACAACCTCAATATCAATTAATTGTTTCGAGTACTGTATTTCTAGATACCCAGCAAAATATTCTTAGATCTGATCCAATAATTTTGTACATATATTGATAATAAATTCAAATGTAGTGATAAATATTTAATAAATGAAATATATATTTTATTTAAAAAAGAAACTGCTTTTGTAAGTTGTATAATAATATAAATGTATTTTAATGCTTTTTTCTTGAACTATAATTTTATTTACTTTATACATTCTCTACCTGTGAACAATATCATTTGCTAGCTGAAATTTGGTGAAAGAAGGATTTTATAATATTCATAGAACGTGAAATTTATGCAATTACGCAAATTTAGCACAGTTGTCGACAACTACAAAAATGCAAGATTTTGAGGAAAATTAAAATACTAAGCATACAATTTAAAAATCTAAATGTCCTATTACAAGCTATTTCGTCCCCTCAACAGACAGCCTACTGGCGAAGCAAGAGTATGATTATTGATTGGCCGCTGCATTATTTCAGATTATCTTGCAGAGATTTTATGCAGTAAAATTATTTAAATGGAGTCTTTTTTTTCGTATCATGTATCTAATGGTTGCATTGGCAGCCATATATTTTATGCTTGAGCATTTGGTTCAACAGCTTGTAAATTTTACAACTCCTTTTTCGGTTATATATATATATATATATATATATATATATATATATATATATATATATATATACACACAAAGAAAATATCTTAAAAATTCTATAAAAGAACTTCAACATTTTTCATTTCTGGATAAAGCATATAATAATTTTGCCTTTTTCTATAAAAATTTATACTACCAACAATTAAGTGCAGAAATCTCTAATTCAACAACCTACAAAATCATTAATTCAAACAAAAAAACTACCTTTAAAATTTTTTTACCTTTTTTTAAAAGAACTTAAAAATATATATTTTAATATTCTTTTCATTACAATTTCTCCTAAATTCCATAAAAATTCTGATAAATTTGGACATAATACATGTGGATTTAAGACATATGCAGACAAATTTGGAAATTTATTTTCTTATTATTTAAATGAGAAGATCTTTTTAGTTTTATTATATTTCTATCATTTTAGTTCAGTATTAAATAGTGACTCAAGTTTTTTTATAGATCTCTGTATATCTTGCATACACAATAATTATATTTTTCTTGTAAAGAAATACTTTATTTACAAGTTAATGATATCCCTGAAAGGACAAAATTCTAAACTCCTTTAGAAAGTTTTTTTATACTATTATGAAAAATCTATTATTCAGATGCTTTCGCATATAGATAAATTGATGACATTATAATTTTTTAGAATTTCGAAAAGTTTACAAAACCATCTATCCTGAAAAATTAAAATTATTTCAAACAAAAGCAGATAATTTCAAATCAGAATTTTCGGACACACACACACACACAGGAATAAAATTTTTCCAAGTTATCATTTCATTAGAGTTATATACAATAATGCCAACAGATCACGCCACCCATATGACACAGTTTCAGGTTATCCGTATATACTGTTCCCTTGTATACACAAACTCGATGTACCCAATTGCTTTTTATTAAGTCATCCTTTTTTTTTTTTTTTTTTTTTTTTTTTACCTTCCTTTTTCTTGAGCGTCTATTAGTGATTGGATAGTTAGAATGCAGTCTAATTTTGAGAACTGAACGTGGTCTGTGGAAGTTAATTAAATGGTAGGGGTTATAATTTTCAATTTTTTGTATTTCAGTGTTGTTTGTATGATAGAGTTTATCATAGAAACTAAAAGCCAGGTATTTGATATAACGCGATAACGTTAAGACTTCCAAGTTTTTTTCTGATAAGATCATTTCTGAAGTAATATTCCGATTTTGACATTAACCTAAGTAATTTATTTTGTTGTCTTTCCAGCAACTTCATGTTCGTGTCCGCTGTTCCACCCCAAACTGGAGCAGCATACGTGATAATAAGGCGCAAAAAGGCCTTATAAACGAGCAGCTTATTCATTAATGAGAGTTTTGATTTATATGCGATAAGTGGGTACAATGTTGTTTTTGCCGTTATAAATTTGTTCTTAATTTTAGATATATGGAGCTTCTAAGTAAGCCTTTTATCGATAGTTAGTCCCAAGTAATCCACCTTGGGTGACCATGGAATTTCAATGCCTGCTATCTTTATTCTAGGACATTGTGATGATTTTCTCGTGAAGAGGACTTCCTGGGATTTCGTTGCATTAATTTTGATTTTCCAGATTTTCAACCACTTTTCTATGGCCGCTAAGTGCTGAGCTAGGTTGTCGTGAATTTTGTGGTATTCCGAACTAGTGCATAGAACTGCAGTGTCATCCGCAAACAGGCATAACATAGTTTTTGGATGTTGTGGGATATCATTTACGTAAATATTAAATAAGAAGGGGCCCAGCAGTGATCCCTGAGGGACGCATGCGTAAATGGGCTTATCCCTTGAAAAGTCATTACCTAGCTTAACAGCTAAAGTTCTACTAAGTAAATAATTGCTAATTAATTTGATTAAATAACAGGGGAATTTGAATTTAATAAGCTTAAAAATAAGGCTACAATTCCATACTCTGTCGAAAGCTCTCTCAATATTCAGAAAGACTCCCCCTGTAAATTTTTTGTGTGCCAAACCAAGCGAAGTTTTTTCCACAGTTCTAAGTAGTTGGAGAATAGTTGAAAGTTTCGGCCTGAATCCAGATTGCTGGGGGATGATGACATGATTTTGATTGTCGAATTCCAATAGTTTTAATAGCACAAATTTTTCCGTTATTTTTGCCATCGTTGGAAGGAGTGAAATAGGCTTATAGTTAGTGGGAAGGGTTTTAGATTTTCCCCGTTTGTGAATGGGGATGATCACTGCTTTCTTCCAAATAACTGGAAAATGTCCAATTTTCAGAACATTGTTAATATATATATAATAGCTGTTAAATAACAAATTGCTCTTATCGGTATTTACTTAATGGTTTTGTTATTAATTTTGTCATGTCCTGGACTTTTTTGTCTTGGAGTTTTTGGATGACATCCTCAACTTCTGAGGCCTCTTCCTTTTATCATGTTATAACTGCAATTAGTATCCAGCAGAAATTCTTCGACTAAATTATTTATATACAGGTCATTATTGGGAATGTCGTTAATCCTAAATTGCTGTTCAAGTGAATTTGCTATTAATTCAGCTTTTTCGCTATTAGTGATGGCGACTTTGTGGCCATCTATGAGTTGTGGCAGGCACTCTCTATTGGTTTTCCCATTATTAGCCGCTCTCCAGAAGGAGACGTCCTCCACATTCAAATTGGATAAATAGTTATTCCATCGATTATGATTATGAGGTGCAATCTCGTTTTTAATTTTGCGTTTCAAGGCATTAATCTGGTTTGGTTGATGGATTTCTAAGCCTATTTTATTGCTTTCGCAATCTATTTCTCTCTTTTATAAGGGATTTAATTTTGTCTGAGAGGTATTAAATTTTTTGGTTCGGCTTACTAAATTTGTTATGATCTAACGCTGTGTTAATTATGGAAGTTAGATTATTTGCTTTTTCTTCTAACTGGTTTTGGGTTTTAGCCAATTGAAATGCATCCTCAGGGATTAATTCATTTATTTTATTACGGGATTACTTCCAGTTAAAGAAATACCTAATTCCCTCATTTTCTTGCGGAAACTGGTCACCATAATACATAATTACAGGGTAATGATCAGAGGGCAATTCCTCTATAGTGGTTAATTTCATAGGAGGTCGGACTCCCCTGGATAGCAGAAGATCAATATAGTTCCCATATGAACGGCCACAGTGAGTAGGTTTGTCTGGTTCGTAGATCCTAAAATCGGTGTTTGCAACCAGTGAATTAAGCACAATTCCCGAGCTATTATTATAATGGCCACCCCAACTGTAGTGTTTCGCATTAAAATCCCCATCTATAATAAACTTATAGCTGAGCGAGGCTAAATTTTCTATGTCTACTGAAAGTAGGTGGTTAGTGGCGGGGGGTATGTAGAGCGATATCAGCATGATATCACCGCTGTCAACAAAGTGAAGCTTAACTATTGTCGCTTCGACAAAATGTACTTTAAAGGTTGGAATGCGAGTGTGATTTAATTTATTTTTGATTAGGATATAGCCGCCCCTCCTTGCGCTACTTGACGGTCGTTTCTTTAAGTCAAGTAATTTGGCAACCTGAGGGTATGCAGTTTGGTCAATTGTGTTTCCTGTATCATATTTACATCAGGATGGTTTTCCTTAATGAAGTTTCTGAATTCTTTATATTTTTTAAGAATGCCGTTGGCATTACAGCTCTTTAATTTTAGATTTTTTTATCTCATTGTCATTATTTTCTGTTAAGCTGAGTTATTTCAATAGTATGTTCAACTTATCAGTAGGATGAATTGTTTTTTCCAGTTAGGGTACAGCCTGCAGTAGTGCAGGGTACGCTTTAAATATTGTATTAACCTCTTTTATAAGTTTAATTATTGCGTGGAAATTTTCGAATTGATTATGATCCGGTAAAATATTGAGGTTAGTTGGGGGAGCAGTTTGTTGTAGGGGTGTTGTTTTGGGTGTTACGTTTTTTCCTTGTATAGTTTGGAGTTGCGCTTGTTTTAGGGGGAGCTCTTTTGTTTTTATTTATCGGGTTTGCAGGGCAACCTGCATAGGACGCAGTGTGGTTGTTGCCACAGTTACCACATTTTGGCGTTTCTACTTGTTTGTGTGGACATTCCTGGGATTTGTGCTTCTCACTGCATTTAACACAATTAGGTCTCAAATAACATTGTTGAGTTATGACCAAAGCCCTGGCACTTGTAACACTGCACAAGGCTATTATTTATGTATTTTTCGATTTTAACTATTACATTTATAATTTCTCTGACATCAAATATTTTAAGGGCAATTTTATTGTGGCTTAGAGTTACAAGAAACTTAGCAAAGGCTCCTTTTTTCTATGCCTCCTTATTACAGCCACCGCTGCTACATCAAAACCTTCACTATCAAGTTCTTCTTTAATCAACTCGGTGGGCGTTGTACAGGGTAAACCTTTGATAACTACTTTAACGGGTTTTTCTAATCTCTTTTTTATAATAAGGCATTCAATTTCATTCCGTTAAATATTTAGTTATTTCCCTGTGAGTCTGCAGAAGTTGGATATTCACCTGCGAGTATCCAACTTTAGATATTCACCTGCGAGTTTAGCAGTTAAATGTTTGTCATAAGATTGTTTTAGATTAAGGAGGACATTGAAATTATTTTCGAATTTAATTAAAATTGGCGAGAAGGTTGCATTTTTATGGGTTTTGTTTATTGTAGTCAGGTTATTATTGACCTCATTTTCATTAGTTTGGAGTTGAATTGAGTGAAGTGGAGAAAATTTGTTCGATAAGTTGGTATGTTTGCTATCCGTGACAGTTTTAATATTAGCAGTCTTTCTAGACCGAGTAAACCCTTCGTCATCACTGAGTGAATTAAGAGCTCGTTTATATTCAGAGGTGTTGTTATCCATATAAGTAGTACTTGTTGAGGGCAGTTGAGAGTTGTGCATAGAAATTGGTTTGACATAGCATCATTAATTACAACATTATTTGCATCAGTAGTTGATACATTGTTCGATACACTCATATTATTTACACCAAAATTATATACAGGCATATTATTTACAACCATGGAATTATTAGCATCAAAACTTATATCTCTACAATAGCATTACATTCATTATTTATCATCATATCATTACTCAAATTAGGATTATCTTTAGAAGTAAGATTGCAAGTTTCAGTAGCCTTGATTTTAGAAAATTTGTTTACCGAACTATCATCTGAATCTGATAAGTTAACATTAAATAAATCAGAGTTTTTATTACCTTTAACCATTTGAATGCACTTTTTTTGACATTATTATTATGTAAGTTTTGTCTTGACTTTAGGTTTTTTTGATTTTAATAGTTTTTGTTTTATTTACAGTGTTAGAATTATTAATAATCATTAAATTATCTGAATCAGTTTCCCTATCAGTATTAACAACATTCATAGCTGAGTTATCACCATGCAAGGTACAGTTTGAAATCAAGCAGTAACCAAATTGGGAGCACTTACCTCTCAATTCCTGACTGGTGATGAAAGCTCTCTGGTACAATCCATTAGTTGCAATCCAATATGGGTCGTTGTTATAATTTCCACCTTTTTGCTCAACCACTTCCATTAGCCGTTTTTGTGTAGTCGCGAAACTTTCGAGTCGCTCGCTGCTTCTCACAAAATCACGTAGGGCTTCGCATCTAGCCACTTTGGTGATAGGAACACTAGGATCCATAGATAACAGAATATCCACATTTGGCACTATTGATTTCAAACCTTTTACACAAAAATCATTCGTGTTACAATTGTAGATCAAATCTTGTTGCGGGCTAATCACTGATTTTCGGCCCTGAAAAGGGCCTTTTTGCCCAGGCACAAGTTCACTGGTGCTGCACATCCGCTTGGAGAGCTTGAATGGAGAGGCATCGAAGAATCCATAACTGTACCCACTTGCAGGATCAACTAAATATAATTTATAAAATATGTAATAATTTTAATAGCATCAATTAATAAATAAAAATACTGGTTAGTATTTAAACTAATAATAATATTCCAATTTTGTTAAATAGATTGAGTGTATGTAAATAATAATAATTAAATGATCATTTAATTTAGTTTAAACAAACTTAAAATGGCCAGAGAATTCGGCGAATATTCAAGTAAAAAATAATTTTATTTTTAAAATTTTTCTATCATAACTTCTTGGATAAGCAGTTCCAAAAATTTGAATTAAAAATTAGTTTCCAATTTAGAATTGGATTTACGTTTTTAATGCATATATATTGATAAAATTGTATTAACGGGGCTGTTGGGTGGGAAGATCTGCTTTCATTGGTCACAGTATGCACAATTTTACTATTGACGACACTAGTTAGTCATTTTAGCAGGATTGCTGATTTAATATCTTCAATTTCTCGTGTTTTCAATTGTTGATTTCATTAAACATTTTGTCAAAAAACAACGGTTAACTCCACTTCTGTACTAAGTTGTAATTTTATAGATGTGTATTTTCACAAAACTCATAATCTAGAGGTTTAATGCCTATTTTTTATAACTATCCACAAATGGCTTATAGAATAAGCCAGTTATATTTAACAACAATTACGAAAATAAGTGTACGAATTTTTAACTGTAGTCGATAAACTAAAATGATGTATTTTAAATGAATATTTATCATACATTAAAATGCAATCTCATTCAATTATTACGTGTTTCTTTTCCTAATACTTCATTCCTCAAAAATGTTATTTAATTTTGCCTCTGTCGCAACGAATAATTTTCAAATTAACATTACAGACATTAATCTAAATTAAATTTAAATATATTCTGTATTTTAGACTAAATTTTATTTCTTCTAATTATAATTATAAGGGGTTTAATTCTGAAAATTCTGGTGATGGGTGGAACGAATTTTTTATCCAGGCAACGCCTTAATATCTGACAAATATCTGTAATTCATTTAGATAGCAAATGTGGAAAATATGCTTTTAAAAAATTATAGTTTCTCTTATTCCTTTTAAAACAGTATTCCAAATTGTGTTGTTGATACGGAGAGAAATTTTTTTTTTCAGAGATAGATCGTAATTTAAATTCTACATGGACTTCTGTAATGGCCGAGCAGTAGAATTAGTTCATTTTTCTAGAAAACGAAATTACATCAGTTTATAACATAATTTATACTCCTGTTACAGTCCACTGTTAATAAAACGAATTTGTACTTAGATTAGAAAATGAAATTTGTGAGATATTATTTGCTGTTACTGTTTATGCCAACCACTGTTATTGATATCTATCAAAGGTCGTGGTTTCTATTAACACCAGGCGTAGCCACCAGACTATTCTTAAGACGTTACCGTTACATACGCTACTTATATATTTGAATTCTAAACTAAATTAGTGGTAGGTTAAAAAATCAATAACTGCATTTTTAATAATTTTTACATGAGATATTAATTTTCAAATTGTAAAAATTGGGAATAATTTTTAATACAATGGTTTATTATTTTTTTTACAAAACTTATAATTACAGAAGTTCCAATTTGATGTTAAAATTTACATAATTATGCTTTGTTTAATGAGTAGTTAACCCAATAAATTATAAGCTAATATTTTTTGAAGGATTCCTCAAATATTAAGACTATCAGGATCGATTTAAGAGGACGTATTCTCAATTTTTACTTGGAGGCTCAATTTTTGTAGCGGATTGATATACATATTTAATGATGCTAAAATGATTTACTTTGAAGCTGTAAAAGTTGTCAAAAACTTTTTCTTCTGATAACATATTCCTATGCAGCGTGATCCATACATTAATGAAGCTCGATTGATTTTTATTAGAATACACACAGGCAATCAATTTATTCTAAATATTGATGGTAATGGTGTAATTTTATTTCTATTTAAATTAGTTGGCTATTATAAGTACTTTTGCGTTCGATGCGAAGTCACTCGAGAGAAAATACAATTTTCATTTTAAGTAATGTATTAGTGATTATTTGATTCAGTAGCCTACAATACATAGGTATACGTTTGAAAGCTTGCTAAAAATCAAGAGGGAATTTACTTGCCTATTTAAAATTCTCTATTAAGCCTATGATTCTGTTAAAATGATTATATATAAAACTTTTACAGAGATTTTAAAGATATTTTGATTTGTTTAAAAACATAAATGACACCGTGTCTTTTGTTTAATTTTGCTGACAAAAAGTTAAATGATAGAATATAAATCTTGCAAAAACGTATTATTTGATAATACAAATGGGAAATACTTTACTAATGAAATTAAAGTTTAGTACTTTTAAAACACATTCATTATTCTTAAATATAAAAATCTAACGGTATTGTTGTGCATGAATTAAATTAAAGTTAAAAATAATTGTTTACTAATCCCACGATATCAGCCATTAGAAATTTGAAATTAAGTTTAAATATATTCAATTAATGTCGGTATTCATCTTTAGACGATGGTGATTTAAATTATTATATTAAGATAAGATATATGGTATATTGTTACATTTTTCAACTCGAGCAAACAGGGTCTGGTTCTTTAAATAAAATATAACTATGCATCAAACGAGTGTGACTGTTCCGTAGTTGAAATAAAATGATGTCAGCACTTCTGTATAAGATAATCATCCAATTCCAAATGATAGGTTTAATACCGATAAGTTTGCTACTTGCCGATTCCAGGAATTCTATCAAACAGAACGGGTATGGTCATATACTTAATCTTTTATGTTGGCATAAGTGACTGCTTAGTAATGGGGTCTTTACCTTCTTTATCAGCGTGCTCGGCTACTTCATTGCCATTAATACCGACATGAGTAAATATCCAGCAAAACAGAATTTCTTAACAATCATGAGAGTTGAAAAAATATTGGCCTCATTTACAAGAGGCTGAATCCTAGCACAAAAGGGAAAAGCGCTAGAAAGGCAAGTGTTACGAAATTTAATAAACCATGGGTTTATACTGACAGTATTTAATGATTGGTTAGGAATGGAATAAGACCTGAAATAGTAATTACGGAAAATTTTTGCCGTGCTGTGTGGTGCGAAGTGTTCCAATACAGGTACAAGGGTTTGTGTGGCAATTTGATTTTACTATCGTAAGATACTAAAATATGATAAGCTGCCCTGAAAACAAAGTAATCTCAGATAAATTTATGTGTTTGAGTAAATCATTGAATAAGAATTAATTAAGAATATTGAGATTCAGCAGAATAGTTTTTTTCAAAACAAATTTAAGAAAATCAGAAAAATTAGACCGCTATATTATATTAAAATATTTAATATTTTAAATCGAAGTCACCTTAATAAAACCTCACAAAATCTGTTGAGTTTTTCTTATCATGGTGAAAGATTTCATTTAATATTTTGGAGCTTATTGGTTTCCCAATTCAAATTTTTCATTTTAATGTATCACTTACTTCAAATAAATCTCTAAGAATGAATTGAAAATCGGATGCACTTCTTGGATAAAGTCTTATGTGGCAATTTTTGCTATGAGAATCACGACAGTTACATAAAATCATTATCATCTATAGTAGGTTTTATTTGATTGTTTTCTATGTTTTTCCTTTCTATCTTTTGAAACTGTCTGAGAAATTAAGGAGAAATTTAATTTCATATCTGTTTCAGAAGAGGATATATCAATCGTTCTTTTAAAGTTAATTTCACGAGATTTCGGTTTTTGAATCACATCAGTCTTAGATATATTTTCAATTGATTCATATTTCTTTGTGCTATCAGAAGTTGATGATAAAGTGGATTTAGATGAAAATGTTGAAAGTGGAGTAGATATTGCTTAACTCTTGTTCTATGAATGGATTTTTTATTTTTGCTTCTATTTCTAAAGTGGAAAAAGCCTACTTTTGATGGGTTTTTTTTTACTATTTTTCTTGCTTTTGGGAAAGTAATGTTTTATTTTACCTTGGCTGAAATTACTTCTCCAAGATCTATATAGGGCAAGATTTGGAAAATTCAGCATGTGAATCAGATCAGTTAATAGACATGAAAATTTCTGAAGTACAAGTATTAGTTTCATGATCCGATTGTGCACATTTTCCACATATAGAATCACTTCCTACATACTTGTTAATAATGCACATACCCATGATATTTGAAACATCTAAAAGGGCTAGGAGTATATGGATGATATTTGCAACTTATATAACCTGATTTTAAGGATTTTGGTAATACTGGTGTCTGAAAAGACAACATGTAGAGTGGAAAGAAATTTGCCGTTATATTTATTGTTTCTACGTCGTGCAGCAGAAAAAATTCTTCAAAAAATTTTGCTCTTGAGTAGTATTTATGATATTCCGGGTTAGAAAATGACCACGAGATTGATTTAAAGTGTTATGAAATGACGTTTCGACTGTAAATGAACCCAAATCTTTTATGATTACTAAAGTTTGTTTCAAGACGACTTGAACAAGAAGAGCACCATATGGTAACTGTTTGCATTTGTAGATTGCCAATAGTAAATATGAGAAGTTTTATTACTTGAAAAGTCGATGCTACATGAAAAGTGTTAAAGGTGCTTATCAACATGTAACGAGTAGAAATATTGGTTTCAATGAGAAAATAATTAGAACACATAAGCTTCAGGTTCAACAGTACCACAGGTTCTGGACTTTACATTCTTGGTGCTCACACTGATATTGGTAGACACTTATCCTCTGGGTTACTTTTCCAGACAGTGACCAACCACTCATAACGCCAAGCCAAATCATGTGACCCGTTCGCTTGATCACTATCAGATTAGTCATAAGCGTATCTAGGTACCTTCCGGGTAAAATCAACGGAGCTGTACAGATTCGGCGCGATTTCAAATTTTCACGTCAAGCGCTCTGCAGCTATGTGGCCAACTTAAATTACGGCACTACGCATAATATCCAGCTAACGATCGCATTCGAACTTCAACTTTGAAATCGTGTGTTTTATTCGAATTCCAAATATCAAAATTTCAAATATTTCATTATAAATGAGTATTATAGAAGATTTAAACTTCTAATAACTAGAAACAAAAATTTTGAAACTCGAATTTTAATATACCATGCATTTACGCTCACCTAAAAGAAAAGAAAACTTCAGTAATGTGCTACCTATTACAGTGACAACCGCACAACAAAGCTAAATTTCTAACGTTAACAAATTTCATTTTTATTTAAACTATTTTTAATATACCGAGAAATGGTGCTTTAAAAAAGCATCAGTGTACCTAATACAGTGACAACCAGGCAATGAAGCAATTTTTATAACGTTAATAAATTACATTTTTTATGCAAACTCGAATTTTAGTTAACTGGACGTGTGAGGCCCATCTTCAAAAAATGTCAGTACGGTACAATCTAACATTAAACTGAAACTCGTAATAAAGCTTACTTAAAGATGTATTTACTTATCTAAATATACATTTTTATTAAAACTAGAGTTACTAATTATCCCTCTGAATGAAATTTTAATGAAAAATAAAATAACTTACTTGGCCGAGAAAGAATGGTTGCTTCGAAGAAATCTACAGTATTTTCTTTGTAGTTTCTTCGATATATACACATACTCTGTAATGTAGAATCAAACTGACCAGGCCCAAGATTAGTGCCCCGTGCAGATCTTTTATTGGCCAACCAAATAAAATTTCGAAATAATATAACTAAAAAATATTTAAACAATATAGTTTTAAAAAAATTTGAAAGACTATTTTAAAAACTATAAGCAATATATCTTCTAAAAATTCGAAATAATATAAGTTTAAATACGGGAACATTAATTTAGTCCAATAACGGGAACATTAATTTAGCAAATTCTTAAATTGTAGACAAAAAAATTACTCCTTAAAGGCAAGGGTTGCACACAAAACGAATTTCACGCGTGTCCTGCGATCACCTTACGTCATGGAACGAAAATCTCGTCATGCAAACACATTCCGAATCGTTATGCCAGTTTCGACCACTTTATCGCATGCTTGGCGCATTTTACCCTTTGTATATAGTTCTCTACTCTTTATCGTAGCTATTTTTGTCAAACTAACTGGTAATCTGATCTGCAGCATTCTGTAATTGATGATTAATTATATATATGAACCTTGACAGGAAATCTGTCAGTCATCAATAGAAAGCGTACTTTTAACAACAAAAAGTAAGAAAGTTAAAATTTAGGAAATATAAATGATAAAAAAAATGTCACACTAAGGACACTATACTGAGAAACACCCTCAACTTGATTGAATGCTCTAAAAAAATTACTTCTAGTACGCGCACTTTAAAACTTTTCTTTAGGAAGTTTTGAATAAAAATTGATGAGTTCTCAAGAAAACTAAAACTGTAGTGAAAAGGTGCAAACTCCAAATATGACACTTATAATAAACTATTACACTCATGAAAACTCCAGCTATTTTAACATCAACTGTAATCAATCAATTGTATATATATATATATATATATATATATATATATATATATATATATATATATATATATATATATATATATATATATATATATATATATATATATATATATATATATATATATATATATATATATATATATATATATATATATATATATTAATAGAGCAAACATTTATTCCATACCAGTTCACGTGCGTTTAGACGTTCACTTCCTTTCAGTTGAGATTTTAACTTCCTTGCATTTACACTCTCCCTTAAAAGATGTAAAGGTTTCAAGTATATTAAAATTAATACAAAGACCATAGATAATGAAGCTAATACACATACAATGATATATATATATATATATATATATATATACAGGGTCCGCACTACCTTATCTCACTTTCTTCTTTTTTTATGAATTTTTAAAATTGTAACGAACTTTTGGCTCACCTGTATATATATATATATATATATAGATAGATAGATAGATAGATAGATATAGATATATATATATATATATAGATAGATAGATAGATAGATAGATATAGATATATATATAAATGGAAAGAAAAAAGTTGAATTTAACTCGTGGATATTCCAAATTAATAAAATACAAATATTTGAGATACCTTTCCTAAAATTACCCGTTGTCTTTACTTCGACAACTTTCACCTGTAATGCTGCTAATTCTACCAACTAATGGTAAATGGATTGCCAATGTGCAACCAGGTGAACATTGGCAATCCATTTACCTCTAGTAAGACAATCATACTTCGAACAACGTTGCCACAATCAAGCTTCCATTTAGATCTCTGTAACAAATTGGAAAAGTAATTATGCGACCATTTCTTCCATGCAGTCTCAGACAACTTTCTCGTAAGCTTCCAAAGGGTCAACGGGTTGCTTTTAATCTCTGACACATCCAAATGATGAAAGGCATTCAATGATATAACAATTAAAACGTAGGCAGCAGCTAAAACTGAAAAATCATTCGAATCAGAAAACATTCTAGTTAAAGGGTGTTTATCGAACATAGCCTCTATCTGAGTATTTAGTGTAAAGAAATTCTTCAAAAGTAAGTTTATGTTCTCCTATACAATTTTTCAAATGATGTTTAAAGCTCTTGACACCATCTTCTCCAAATCCTCCAAAATTAGGAGATTGAAGTGGAATAAAACACCATGAAATTCTCTGAGAAGACAAATATCACTTACTTGATCCTATTTGAATAAGACAAAGACCCTTTTTGTTTGTGCTGCAGCCCCACAAAAACTCTTTGCATTATCTGAAAGCAATTGCGAAGGTATAACCTCTTCGATTTATAAGTCATGTCAAGCAAGCAATCCATGATTCAGCTGTTAAGTCACTTAATACATTGAGATATATTGCCTTAGTAACTAAACACACAACTATATGCAAACAAAACCTTTTAATATACACTGTTTCTCTGACTTTTGAACCGTATCAAAAAATGACCACATAGATCTAATCCAGTTATAGAAAATGACTGGCTTACCATCATTTTTTAATAATTTAGACATTAGATATATTAAATTTCAAATTGTAAAAATTGTGAATAGTTTTCAATGCAATGGTTTTTTAATTATTTTTTACAAAAATTATGTAATTACAAAAAAGTATAACTTCCAATTTGATGTTAAAATTTACATAATTATGCTTTGTTTAATGAGTAGTCAACCCAATAAATTATAAGCTAATATTTTTTGAAGGATTCCTCAAATATTAAGGCTATCAGAATCGATTTAAGAGGACGTGTTCTCAATTTTTACTTGGAGACTCAATTTCTGTAGCGGATTCATATACATATTTCATGCTGTTAAAATGATTCGCTTTGAAGCTGTAAAAGTCGACAAGAACTTCTACTTCTGATAACATATTCCCATGTAGCGTGAGTCAGATCCCTCCATTAATGAAGCTCGAACTTTTACCGGAATATAGACAGTCAATTTATTCTTAATATTGAAGGTGATTGTGTACTTTCATTTCTATTTCTTCTTGAATTGGTTGGTTTTTATAAGTACTTTGGCATTCGATGCGAAGTCACTCGAGAGAAAATACAATTTTCAGTTTAAGTTATGTATTAATGATTGTTTGATTTAGAACTCTACAAAACATACAGTGAGTGTAAAAAGTATTCGTACAGTATGACAATTAATTGAAAAGAGATCTGTTCATAAAAATTATAAACTTAAGTTCCATTTTAATTAATAATAAATACATAATAGAACATATTTTCACTAGTTTCATTTGAAATTTACATAAAAATAATTTTATACATGAATAAATATTTACAAAACTGCAACAATCCAACATCTTATAGTTTAAAAAGTATTCGCACACTAAAAGAAATGCAAATTTTTTAAGTTATATTTTGTGATTGGCTTAACCATTAAAAGATATAATTAATTGTCGCCATCTTATAAGTTACTTAAAAGGTTCTTCAGTGGAAATTTTAATGTAGTAAGAAACTAGAAATTCTGTAATGGGTCGTAGAAGTAAAGAGACAAGTGTTTACGAAAGAGAACTGATTTTGAAACTCCGTAAAAATTGTACAACAATATTTCTGATCTGGTTGGTAAACCCCGTTCAACTGTGCAGTCACTCTAACGGTTCAAAACAGTTCTCGTACTGGGCGACCATGTCTATTGACATCATCTGACAGACGGTTTCTGGCACGTTCATTAACGAAGGATCCCAAAATAAGTGCTCCTACATTAACATTAGAACTAAAGAACATGGGAACCGCAGTCTCTAAGTACTGTTCGAAATGCACGCAGAAATAAAGGTTTCCATGGCAGTGTTGCAAGTCAAAAATTCTTTGTTAGGGAGAAGACTCGGAAGCTACGATTGTCTTTCGCCAAGCAATACGTTAATGAAACTCCAGATTTCTGGAAAAAGATATCTTTACAGACGAAAGTAAATACAACATATTTGGATCGGACGGGAGAAGAATGGTATGGAGAAAATGCAATACAGAAATGCATCCTAAGAACAACAGTGAAACAGGAGAGTGCCAACAGTGAAACATGAGATAACCAACAGTGAAACATGAGATAGCCAACAGTGAAACATGAGATAGCCAACAGTGAAACATGAGATAACCAACAGTGAAACATGAGATAACCAACAGTGAAACATGAGATAGCCAACAGTGAAACATGAGATAGCCAACAGTGAAACATGAGAGTGGAATTCTGCTTTTTTGGGGGTGTATGAGTGCCTCTGGGATGGGCAAATTAGTCTTTATTAAAGGCATTATGAATCTTTAACTTTATATTGACATTTTAAAAAATAATTTAGGACCTAGTTCAACAAAAATAGGCTTGAATGGTGATTACGTTTTCATGCATGATAACGACCCCAAGCACACAGCCCTAAACACAAGGCTCAGGATACTATATAATACCCCAAAGTTCATGGAATTTCCTCCTCAATTGCCTGACCTCAACCCCATCGAGAATTTATGGGTCGCTCTTGATAAAAATATTAGATCTAGACATATTTCTAATAAAAATGATTTGGAATCAGCTCTTAATCAAGAATGGGACGTCATATCTAGCTCAATAACAGCAAAATATGTGGAATCTATGCCAAAAAGACTCAAGGCAGTTATTCGAGCTAAGGGATATCCTTTACAAGGTATTAGTCGTAATATTATGATCGTGTTGGCCAATATATGCCTGATGTACGAATACTTCTTAAACCACGAGATGTTGGATTGTTTCAGTTGTGTAAATATTTATTCTTGTATAAAAGTATTTTTGTGTAAATTTCACATGAAATTAGAGTGACAATATGTTCTACTATATATTTCTAATTTACTAAAATGGAATTTATGTTTATAATTTTTATGAACTGATCTCTTTTAAATCAATTGTCGTACTCTACGAATACATTTTACACTTAGTGTAGGTAAAAGAAATCTTTCTATAATTTAAATCAAGAGGGAATTTACATGCCTACGTAAAATTGATAATTCTCTACAAAGCCTATGATTTTGTTAAAATGTTTATGCATAAAAGTTTTGCTGCGATTTTAAACAAATCAATATCTTTAAAAGACATAAATGACCACATCTCTTTTGTTTAATTTTGTCGACAAAATGTTAAATGACAGAAATGTATCATTACACGTCACGAATAAAATACTTTACTAACGAAATTAATATGTGTGTGTGTGTGTTTAGTACTTTTTCAAACACACATTATTCTTACGTATAAAAGTCTAAAACGTATTGTCGCATGTGCATTAAACTACTTTAAGTTTCAAAAGATTTGTATACTAACTCTTCGTCATAGGCCTTCAAATATTTGAAATTAATTATAAATATATTCATCATGAGATGGTGATCAGCTTAATATAAGACGATTGCCAAATAGAGCTCAGTTCTTAACTCAATTAATACTCACTCAAGGACTGTATAAAACACACACTTTATTTCTCCGAATCTCACATCGCTACTGCGGGTTTCTTTTTTATGACTCAAGGAGGGCGCTGCCCTCGCAGGCGCCAACAACGATAGTGATTAAAACTATCATATTGAATTAAAGTATGGTATAGAGTTACAACGTTTCTTCAACTCGAACAAATATAGGTACTGGTTCATTAAGTAAAATATAACTATGCGTCAAACTAGTGTGACTGATCCGTAGAGAGTTGAAATAAAATGATGTCAGCACTTCTGTATGAGATAATCATCCAATTCCAAATGATAGGTTTAATACCGATAAGTTTGTTACTTGCTGATTCCAGTAATTCTATCAAACAGAAAGGGTATGGTCAGAGACTGGATCATTTATGTCGGCATAAGTGACTGTTTGGTGATGGGGTCTTTACTTTCTTTAGCAGTGTAGTCGATTAGTTCATTGCCATTAATACAGATAGGAATAAATATACAAAACAGAATTTCATAACAATTTTTATTGTTTAAATAATATTGGCTTCCTTTACAAGAGGATGAATTCTAGCGTGAAAGGGAAAAGTGCAGGAAGAGCAAGTGTTAAGAAGTCTCCTAAACTACGGGTTGATACTGGCAGTATTTATTGGTTGACTAGGAGTGGAATAAATCCTGAAATAGTAATTAAATGAAAGTTTGAGATGTGCCATGGATTCAAAGATGGTATGTTGCAGTCAACATATATGCTGTTGATGGGTGTGGTGCGAAATGCTCTATTGGCGATTCAAAACAAAGCGTGTTGATTTGATATGATTTTACTGCCGTAAAATTCTAAGATGAAATAAGCTTCCCCGAAAACTAAGTAATCGTAGATAAAATTAAGTTCTTGAGTAAATAATCGGATAAGAAATAATTAAGAATGTTGGGATGATTGAAACCCAGGTCATACCGGGTGTAATTCTATATAAAAATTATTATTGTAAGCTCACTTGATTTTGAATTTTTTAAAATAAATAAACTCGTTGACTCTTTACGCATTAAGAGTCATTAATTTAACAACCACTAGTTCGGTGAATATTTAATTAAAAAAATAGTTCTATTTTGAAAATCTTACTATGATAATTTTTAGGGTAAAAAATTTGTAAAATATTGAATTAAAAAAGAGTTTCCAGTTTAAAAGTACATTTACAATTGCAATGCATATATATTGATAAAATTGGACTAAAACGGGTTTGTTTGGTGGAAAGATTTGTTATCAGTGGTCAGACTCCGCATAATTTGAAATTTCACCATTGGTGTGACACCGGTGAATAGGAGGATCACAGGTAATTAAGTCAGTTTTTCTATTGATATTTACTGAATAAAAAATACTAAATCACGCTTCTCAAATTAATAAATACCATGATTCGATTTCATTCTTATATACAACATTTTTGGAGTTATTTTTCTTACAAGTTAGATAAAATGTTTTTTGTCATATACGAGAAATGAAAGAAATATACCTCTTCCATATAAAATAAATATATGTAGGAAGAACATCATTTATCAAATATAGACGTTTTGGAGGAATTGCTGATTTAATATCATCAATTTTTCATATTTACAGTATGATTGATTTCATTAAGCATTTTTTTCAAAAAGCAACGGCTTACTTATAGTAAGTTACATAATTTTAGATGTATATTTCCACAAAGCTCATAAATCAGAGGTTTCATGCTTATTTTCTGTAATTATTCACAAATTGCTTATATTATTATCTAAGAGTTGATTTTACTTTCATGACTGAGATGCTAAATAAAATAATTTTTTACTGTGTTTGATAAATTAACAATGTATTCAAATTGAAAATTTAACCTACATTAACATGCAATCTCATTCAATGATTATGTGCTCCTGACTTTAATGTGCCTCGTTCCTCAGTAATTATTTAATAAAATCGCCTTTTTTCAGCAAAACTTTTTTAAATTGACATGACAGACATTAATTTAAATTAGATTTAAAAATGTTTACTGTATTTCAGAATTTAAAATTAGATTTCTAATAATTATGATGAGATTAAGCTTGGGAAATTCTGGTCCTTTGTGTGAGGTACTTTCTATCCAGTTTACACATTAGCAGTGTCAAATATATAATTTTAAAAAAGGAAATATTACGGAATCCCTTCATTTAAAAATTTATAACTTCTCATGTTGCTTTCGCATCAATACCCCAAACTGTGATGTCAATACACATATTTAAAATATAGATTATAATTTAAATCCTGCATAAATTTCCATACATTTCTGTAAATGACGCAGTAGAAGGCTTCTAGTTGCTTTTCGTAATAGGCGGAGATTTATCTTCTCTAAATCACAATTCGTTCAGCGGAATTAAAAAAATACCATGAATTTGTACTTAGGTGCATATTTATTTGGTTGTTGCTGCATGCCCCCGAGGTCAATAGCGCTAAACCAGGTCCTTGATCGCGTACACCTTCAAAAAGTCCAGCACCATAAGTGAATTCTCCATCAGATCTCTCCTGGAGAGACCTTGAAGTATTGAAACCCCAGTCCTGTCTCTCACTTGTTGCCACCTTACAAAATGCTGTATTGCACTTTTACTATCAGATAAAATCCAAATCTCAGCTCCATAAGGAAATGGATTACTATTCATGAATGGGGAAGGGTTGCAGCCTCCGTTCCTTTAAAATTATATTATATATAACAATATCAAGCCCGTATTAACAGAAATAGAAACATTAATTAATAATGAAAATTAAAATAGTTATTAATATTCAGTTAACCGGGCAGTGGCCTACAACTTATAGAAACCTCTTAAGTAATGATCCCAGTTTAATTTTGTCTCAACGGTTTTTTTAAACATACATCAGCGCTATTAGAAACGGGGCATATCATATGAAGTGTATTCCCAACCACTACAAACAAAATCCCGAGGTAGATTTTGAAGATTCGAGATCTTGAAACGAAATTCAGAGAACTAACAATTCAACACATCTATTCTCTCTCTCACTCACTCACACTCTCTCTGAAATATGTTCAGATGCGCGCAATAAAATTTAAACAATATAAATAATATAGTTTTTTATAACTGGGTATTTAACCTGAAGTATTAAAAAAATCGCTTACATTGCTGACGAGCAATAAGATTGTATCATTAATTGTAATAGTATGTTTGCAGAATGAAAGGATTTAATCAACTGTGGCACATACCTAAGAATCACAATGTAGTGCAACAAAATAACAATTGAATATAAGAAACCAACGTAACAAACGTGAATATATTTGAATTTTAAGTAATCAAGCAGATGTGCATTCAATGATAACATTGTCATATCAGAATTAAAATAAGTTATTAAAATTCAAAAACAAAAATTTGTGTATACATTAATATTTCTAGAAAAGAACTCAATAGTTTAAACTAATAGTTTAAATAACGCAGTCGATTTAAATAAGTTTTTATGTTGTAAGAACTTACATAATCCTCATTCACTGAATTATCATCACAGATGGACAATAATATTTCCCAAATGCATTTCAAATTACATTTTTAAGTGAATAATTATAACTTCCAAACAAATTATTTTTAAACTTCAGATAAAATATCAAACTTCAAATTATTAGAAGTTTCAAACTAAAGCATATTCTGCACTAAATTCAGTGACTTCAAAATAAATAATATCAATGAAGATTCCAGGGTATTCCAGTTACATTGCCTACAGAAGGGAATTTGTCACAGAATTACAGACAGATTAAAGTCACATCAAAACTCTTCAAACAAAAAAATATATTCTGGTGCAGTACTCTACCATTTTTGCGCATTTTGAGGCACTAGTTGATAGGATTTACTTAAAAATATTACTCAGCATACCTACAAATCATGTGCAAGGCGAGGGCTGCGGTTAATGACACCCGAAGAATAAACCATTGCTCTAGCTACTTACTCTGCACATGAATTTTAAAATTTAAACATTTACGTTTGCTAAAGTTTATTGGCAAATTATTAGAGTTTTAAACACACACAATTTTTTCTCGCAAGAAGAGTATTTTAAGTTTAAGTTAGAAAAGTTGATCCTAGAGACCAAGTATCTTAAAGTCGAAATTTAAAAATTAAATATAATAAATAATTAATGATTTTTGAAGACTGCTTTTAAAAAAATCTTCAGTTTTATAACCCATAACAAATACTATCCCATTATAGACTGAATTAATTTCAAATTATAAAATTTTATAATATTCTTAAAGAAATTAAACAATTTGATCATAATTGAAATGAAAAATATATATATAAGCACTCTAGTGGTGGAATAAATGGTACGTCTATGGAATATCTTGTAGGGTACAAATATGCCGCAACATGAAGTAGCAGGCACTCAACTGATAACGGAAAATATTTTTTTTTCAATGGTTGGGGAACATATCGGGATATATTGTCCCCTTATACCCAAGGAACCGGCCAGAAACAATGACCTCTTTGCCACCGAGGCGTTGCCCCGGGTGCACCACAGGGGGTGGGCCACCATCACACCCTCACATAGGCCATAGGGACCCGTTTATAGGGTAGGTACCATTCATACCTCATTCACACACAAGGAAGAGATAAAGACAGGATAGAAAGACAGAAAGTACATCCATACCTGAACCGGGATTCGAACCCAGGACCTCCCTATCCATAGTCGGGAACGCTGACCACTAGACAAGTTGGCCGGCATAACTGAAAATATCAATAGGACAATTCAGTCAGGAATCTAGTATGTTAATACCTATCTCCAATGCTTTGCGAAGTCGTGATCTTTATTGAATAGTACGTTTAAAAGCACATACCATATATATTCAATATTTCACCGGGTTGCTAGAGCTTCATGAGTTGAGGATGTTTCCAAGTTAATATGTGATGTCCAAAGTCCTTACGCTGGTGTGATGTGGCGTACATGTGGAGGAGAGAGTGCTAGATCAGACGTGACCTTGGCAGCTGATCATAGCTCAAAATTACGATGCGCTTGCTGATGAGGGAGTATTCATAAGCCATTAACTTTAAAGTACATTCCGCTAGCGTGCACCGCTACATATCTGCGTTTCGCTGTGGCGTGTTTGGTTAGAGCGTCATTCTCTTCATCGAAAGGTAGTGAATTCGGATACCGTCTTAACCGAAGATCCGCCGTTTTTGCTACAGGTGGTTGTGGCACGTAAAAACTGGGTGTGGTCGCAATGTCCTCCAAGTAAAATTATACCTCTGAGGGTGAAAGGCCAAGTATTGGGAGTCTTCTGCTTGGTCCCTGCTTCAAAATCACGAAAAATCTACTTGGCTGCTTCTATCTAACTGGTAGACCCTAATTCGAGGCTACATACAGAGAAGCATGCTGGTTCATTAAAACAACCGCTATGTATTCATATTCAATATTGTCCAAATTTAGAGATTAAGGTATCCTCCTTTGGCCACCTTAATGTGTCCAAATTAGTGTCTAAAATCAGAAGAGTAATCTAGCAGTTACTCAGAATAAACTTTCAGCATGTTGGGTGTTGTATTGTCATAATGAAACGGTGCTATCGGAATGTACTATAAGAATGGATGCCAGATATCCTATGAGATTCTTAAGCATCTCCCTCCAAACAGATTCGTCTCTAAACTTATTACGTGTTATACATCCTCCAAGTACACATATCCCATACTATCACAGACTCTGATATCTTGAACCATCCTTTGCTGATAAGTATGAAAATTTGATAATTTGTTATTGAACCGCAGTGGTTCAATAGTTTTGTGTCACTTTCATAAGATTAGCGAAATGAAACATCGCTTGTAACAGGCAGCGGTTGGGAGTGAAAACACATTCACCGTCAATGGGTTGCTGAAGTTCAGTCGGTATGTAACATGTTCACGTTAATCAGTGATGTCCGAATTCCCGCATCCACTCCACACCAGTGAAGTGGATGTGGAGAAGCGATTTTTTCATTCAGGTGTTAAACTAATCATTCGACAGTGGCTCATGATTACGAGACGCTTGGTAACACATACGTGATTATATATATATATATATTCTCTCAAAACCCACTAACCTTAGATATAGTCCGGGGCTAGCCTGCACCTCATACATGCTCTACATATAGAATTCATAGATTTATAATAGATTTTTTCCATGCCCTAGTACATCAATGAGCCCGATACAACAATGATTAAACACTTTGGATTAAGCAAGTTGTTTCTTGTCAATGACGTTTCGATGGCGGTGTTAGTGGGATAAGTTGAACTCAAATTTTTTACAATGCAGTAAAAGCATGAACTGAACATATAGCTTTATTGAAAAATAGCTTTTTGATTAAGTAAAGTTATATATATGTATGTAATGAGAATGTGTGATTTGTGCTTATCTTTAAATATTCACCTAATGAAAACGTTTCCTGTTTGCCCATCAACCCCCCTCCACGTTTGTGACGTCATAGTCAGTTATTGTTTCAGCATCCAGCAGGCATTAAATTGTAGGACATATTGCTGTTGGATTATATTGTTGACCCATAATAATTCGATTTATTAGCAAAACACTACTTATATTGAAGTAGCAAATTTTGACTCACTGGAGACATCTCCTTACCAACTGGCCAACGAGGAATTCATTTTCAATAACGATAGTAAATTGATAGTTTAGTTGATTGGAAATGTTTACCTATACATTCTTAGAAAAACTATAATTATCGTATAACCACTGAAGGAATAGATATAATAATTATGTTGTTTATGCACATAGTTAATAGCGCATTTTACGGTCCGTTTCTCTTCACAGTTAGAGGTTTTTTTTTTTTTTTTTTACGCTTCTAACACTAAAAATTCATGACACATCACAGAAAGCGTGAATAATGTAATAAGTCATTTGAGTGTAACACCCAAGAAATCTTTCACTGTTATCTTAAGATGTTGACCTTTAATATTGTAAGCTTCTTTAAACTTTCTACATAATATGACAAAGAACAATAGCACTTCAACGATCTCACCATCCATCTTCTTAGTCATTTATTTAATAGTTTTAAACTCATCGCCTCGTTTTCAGTAGGCTACATTACCTGTCACTGCATAAGTTGGAAATTCTCTGAAAAAAGAGACACTTTGATGTCTTTGTCAAGTGGTAGGAAATAAATCCGATACTTGATCTCAAAGAAACTGATCGACCTCCTGAAGTCACCACTTATAACGTTGATCCTAATGTTTATCACTGTTTGGCAATAAAGGCATATCCTGTTAATTTCGTTGTATTCCCTCCAAGCCTGTTTCATGTGTAAACTAGAGGGAAGTTCCATTAGAAAGCGGGCCCTCCCCCTCCGCTGGTGTGAGCTCCTCCTCTTAAACCAGTTGAGTTTTCTTTCCACAGTAGTAAATGATTAAAGAGTATTGGATCTAGATTTGATTTATCAAAAGTGCTCTTTAGAAATGATTTCCATTTAATTTGTATTTAAATTAGAAAATTCAAATTTAAGTTCCTGGGTAGATTCTTCGTTGCGAAATACTGAAGGAATGTGTCACCTCTGTTTCATCTATTGTTTTTTTACGACTCCCCTATGTTGAAAAACAAGCCAAAAGACACCACATATTGAAGCGATCTAAGCAAACTCACCCGAACACCCAGTATTATCGGAACTGAGAAATTAATTACATTTCTTACTTGTATAATTTTCGTATTTGCGACTACTGGAACAACATATATAATATTAACCAATTAACCAAAAAGTATATATTTTAATATTACATATTATAATCAAAAATAATGGTGAAAATAATTTAAGGAAATCACAATAATTTACGCATAAATACCATTAATGCTTAAATTGTTTCATTAATTGACGTCATTATTATATTTCATTTTTGTTAATCAAATAAGAAGGCGATTGAATTTTATCAAAACAAAGTAACTGACAAATAATATGGACAAAAGCTCATGTATATTTACAGAATTGGCATATTGAGTATTTTTGTACAACATATTCATTACTATAAGCACGATTATTTCAAATTAAAACATTTTTATAATATTTAAACTAATTTCACATTTTTATAAAATATACATTAGAGACGAAATTGATGAAAAATTAAATAAAATTTGTTTCATAATTAGATATATGCCAAAAATATAATAAAACTGATAAAAGAAATGATTAATATGATGTTTTCTGATCATAGAGTTATTTATCATTTTTACATGAATCTCCAAAGGTCTCTAAATAATATATGTAAGTATATTCTCACTTAGTGAATTACAAATTATATTAAGGAAAACAGAAGAGGAAGGGGATATTTCATTTTTTTAGATATTTCCATCAGAGCTTTATATATTTTCTTTTCATATTTGGATAATTCGGACTATGTCATAAAATATTGGAAGCAATTCACAGCATTGATTCAATAAATCTAAATTTTGCGTCTTCTTTAATTTGAGAAATAAAAAGTTTGATCCCTATTTTAATCAAAATAGAAGAGACATTTCTTTCCATAAAAGAATTGCATTATTAAATTATTTTTATGAAAGCCCAAAATTTCCTAAAGTAATTATATTAAGTTATACAGAGATCACACAAATGGAAGAAATCACAACCTCTTGTGAAGTGTGGATAAATAAATCAATTATTACTGTAGATCCATTGCTGACTTTAACTGCAGCCATTATCACGGCATAGAACTGAAGAAGCTTCATATGTAACCCAGGGTTGCCTGAGGTACTCCACATATTGCCAAAGTTGGTCTGGTGTAGCAGCGGGTTATGTATCTCGGACCAGTTGTAGTGAAAACATTGACTTCAAGTTTTCGATTTGTAATGAATTGAGTGAAAAAGCACCCCAAGTAAGTAAATTAATCTGATGATTAAAGAAGAGCATTTGAACATTGTGTGTTAAAGTTGTGACGCTGTGATTATTTATGACGTTCGTTCTCGTTATCAGAAGGGAAACAGCTCGAATCCCGAACTAACCAAGACCCATCGTTTTCACTAAAGGTAGCTGGAGCACGTTAAATATGTCGTAACAACCATGTTCTCTAAGTGAAATAATACCTTTGGGTGTGGCAAGACAACTATTTGGAGGTCTTCTGCATGGTTCCTAAAATTGCTTCTTATTTCTAAATTATGAAGATTCCCACTCTATTGCTACCTTGCATCTTTTATAGAAAACACAAACGTTCAGCAATTGTTACAGGTTTTATAATAAGGGAGAATGCTGTTGCACCAGCATAATTCCCTGTACCTAGCCCACAGTTGAGTTCTACCAATTAGATAAAAGAAGTCGGATAAAAGCCATTCTAATTTAGAAGCATGATTCAAACAAAAGACCCCTAATACTTGAAATACCACATGCAGAGGATCATTTCACTTGGAAGACATTGCAATCAAGAGCTATTTAACGTAACGCAGCCTTCTTTGTGATCACGGTGAATCTTTAGTTATAAGCCATGAGATTCCAACTCACTACCTTCCAATAATAAGAACGACGCACTTACAAACCGGAGCACCGGAGATTTGTAATATGTGAAGTTAAAATCTATGATTTTTGTGGTAATAACATTAATTAGATTCGCATATTGATTTATTTGTATACTTTCAGTCCATAAATCGAGCGGTGTAAATTGATTTAATATAAAACATTAAAATCATTTACTAAAAGTTTAGAGTCAAAACAAACACCATTCATCTACATACAGACCTTATTGCCGGCAAAATTGTCTAGTGGTCAGCGTGCCTGACTACGGATAGGGAGGTCTTGGGTTCGAATCCCGGTTCAGGCATGGAAGTACTTTTTCTCTCTCTATCCTGTCTTTGTCCTTTCCTTGTGTGTGAATGAGGTGTGAATGGTTGCCTACCCTATAAACGGGTGCCTATGGCATGTGTGTATACTAAAGAAGTCGGACTCCACACAAATTGCGGTTCAGTTGGAAAAGTGGATCAGCAGTCTCAATTTGCCAGTCTAGCTGTCACATGAGAACAACAACAACAACATTGCTTTTGATTTGTGCCTCTTGTAAAATAATCTAGTATCCCGAATTGATGATTTACAAGAGAACCTGTTTATCAGTCTTCCTGTAGAGAATCAAAATGTGCATAGATTAAGATAACACTCCACCATTTTTAAAATAATTCAAATAATAAGTCTTAAGTTATAAAATCCGAATAAATATTTCCCACTATATAAACATTATATTATGTTTTTATATAGTGGGGAAAATATATAGTTTAAATATAAACTATATTATCGTTAAAAATTATCTTTTTGTACATTCTATATAAACATTTCATAATTTTCAAAAAATATAATTTTAAATATTTAACTTGAACTAATGTTAATAACTTGATTTTTTATTTTAAGTTTCATTGATTTAAATTTAAACTAAAATATATTTTTATAAAAAATCTGATAACTATAATAAACACATTTTCTTATGCAAATGATTTCATATTTTCCTGTGCAATAAAAAATGGGAAACAAATTATTCAACTTTATTGGATTTATTCAGTATAGATTATGCGGGTCACAAATAGAAATGAACGCAAGTGTACGCTTTACATGCTATCAACACAACAGTATTACTTTTCCACAAATTCTCTTGCTGCAGATTCTTGACCAAGCAAATTATCAAGACCAGTATTTAGTACTTCTTTCTTAAAGAGCACACCTAGACCTAATTATTTTTCTAATGTGCTCAATGAACGATTTGTCACAACATGCAGTAAGTTGGCAGAATACCACTTCTACGCAGCGTTTCTCAAGTATGGAAGGCAAAAATCTCATTGCTGTTAGCGTCAACTTCAATCTATTCTACGTAAAATAATTTAAAATTTTACTATAGAAATTGCTTTCATCTTTTCAGAGTACACAGCGTATTCTAATTTCTTAAAATTTACCAAAAAGGAAATGAAATTTAAAAAAAAATCTTTTTTAAAAATAACATGCATTTTATACAAGCAAAATTTAAACTGCACTAGTACCTTTTATTTTTATATATATTCTTTTCAGTCAGAATACTACTAAAGAAATAACTTCAACAGTTTAAGATAAGATTTTCAATTTAATTTTCTTCTTGTATACATTGTTTTCTGAATTTAAATAACATCAAAGTTTTTTATACTCATTCGACAGATTAACATAGTACATTATTTCAATAATATTATTAATGCTTGAAAAACACAGGAATATCATCATACACAAGTTTTTATCAATGAAAATATATATTATTCTGAGATTATACTTATTAATATTGAGTGTTAAAAAGATGAATGATGAAAATCTTTTAAAAATAAGTTTTAAAATCTTGGTAGTTGGCGCACAAGCTGAGATACTCGATGAGTAGCGCCCTCCTTGTAAACAATTCCTTCCACCTCTACTACTGTGGACAATGGAGCTTGACTGACTGTCAGCCCCCCATTACTTGCACTTATTCCTACTTCTTACTATTGACTACTTTTTAATGGTTATTGCTATTATATAATAAAATTAATAAAAAAACTCTACTAGATCCGTCATTTATTACTCCTACAAAAATTTCATTTATTATGGACTAACAGGTAATTCAAAATTTTTTACTGGAATACTTTTACTACCTTTCAATTGATGATGTTTATGATGTTTCTTTCCATTTATATTACATGAAAATATTAATTTATATTACATGTTAAAATTGAAAGAATTCCCCATTCTGAAAGTTAGGAAATCAAAAAAGCAGTCATATTTTTTTTAATTTTAAATTAAATTATTCTTTTTTGAAAGAGAATTTAGCGTTTGTTTTATAATTATCAAATTAATTTTGTCATACCGACATTACGTGCGTCGCGATATTCTTTCAACCATTCTAGGTAGCAAAAATGTAGGTTCTGAAATATGTTACATCAAGTAAATAAAAAAACAAAAGAATACTATGTATTAATGTTTACTTTTTGTTAGAGTATTAAATTCAGAAATTATTTTTCCTCATTTTAGAAAGTGTAGAATATTGATTTTTGGTAAATGACGACGGACCCGTACGGGATTGGCGCGATTTCAAATTTTCAAGCCAAGCATTCTACAGCTCTGTCGCCAATCTAAATTACGTCACTACGCGCGATAGGCGTCAACCAATAACGATCGTGTTCGAACTTCAGCTTTGAAATCGCGTGTTTTTTCAAATTCCAAATATTTCATTATTTCATCATTTGAATTATTTCATTATAACGAAGTTTTAAAATTCTAATAAATAGAAACAAAATTTTTAATATATCGAGCAATGGCGCCCACCTTAAAAAACATCAGTGTAGCGCTACTTACTACAGTGCCAACCGGGCAATAAAGCTAAAATTTCGAACGTTAACAAATTTCATTTTTTTTGTTTAAACTCGAGTTTTAATATAACGAGCAGTTACGACAACATTAAAGAAATTTAAGTACCAGGCACATTCTAACACTAACATGAAAAACGCAATACACACATTTTTCAAACATTCATTTTTATAAAAACTTAAATTTCTAAATATGAATAAAATTGTAATGAAAAACAAAATAATTCACCTAATCTTCATGGATCTCCGAATCGTTACTTTTCGGCGAATATACAGTTTTTATCGCTTCTAAAAAAATCTCCTATTATGTTTTCCTGATGATTCTTTCTCCATACGTACTCCGCGAAAACGTAAAGTCAGTATATCCTCATCCATACTTATTAATTTTCGCAAGCAACGCAAAAACTCCAAAAATCGAATATCGAAACTCAATGCTTCAAGATTATTCTGTAATAGTTTCAAGAGTTACATACAAAACGCGCATGTAAAACGAAAAGCACGTCATACATACGTAATCCGAACCAGTAAACCAGTCTGGCGCACTTTATCGCATTCTTGGCGAATACGCTTGGCGCATTTTACCCTTTGTACGTTTCTCTACTATTTAGCGAGAAAAACACCTACGAAATCATCAAATGTTCACTCGAGTAAGTAAAAAATTTCGGTGTCTTAGAGTCTTCACTTCTACGCAGCCGGATACTGAGAAATGAATAGCACAACACCCTGATTCGAATATGGTCTGTTAGATTATACGGATTAAATACCGGAACATATTGTAGATTTATGGACAGCTATTGCCGGATATCTCAATCAATAGTCCATCGCAGTTTCCATGGTGAAAGCTTATCCCCTTCTTCAAAGAATTCAGCTCTCGGAATTGTATTAGCAACCATAATATTTACCACTTGCGAAGTAGTTTCTGCAAGAAACTGCTGCCGTCACATAATTTTCCAGCTCTGTTATATGTAAGCTTTTCCCGTGAAAGGATGCTTCATACGTGCAATGCTCACATTTTAGCCTTAGATAATCTACGCGGATCATTATACGATCTGCACAACGACATTTGATAAGCAGCGTGTGGGAGGTAATATTTGAGTTAGTCATTTAAATTCTTAGTATATGTATTTCGTCTTTTTCAAGAAATATTTTCAAAAATACTTCCCAATGTTCTCTCACGCATTAGTTGCAGAAAGTGGTTTCAGCATCATAGGCTGCTATGATTACTTAAGGTGTTTACGTCACCTTTTTGACTCGGTATCAAGAAATAATTGTTTCTTGGTAATATCCTGTTTCTGTTACCATAATTTATATTGCTTTTATTACTTTGCTGCACTAAGTTATTAAGAACAAAAGTATTTGTTTATCAATATTTCCTTATTTATCAGAAGCTTATTTTAAAATCTTACTATTCATATTACATCACAGAAAATAATATTTTAAATTAATAAAATTTTTTTATTTGAATTAAATTTACATGATTCTTATTTCCTGAATTTGCGATCACTCATTTTATTACTTTTATTTTTTGAGTGTGGATAGCTGAAAATTATTCTTATTGAGTAAGAATTTTTTTTTTTCAATTTTCAATATTTTTATATTTTTGTTTATTTACCTTTTCACATACCATGTAACTAGTTGATTCCTCACCTCCACAAGTCAAGCATTTAGGCTCTTCCTCAGATGAATGTAGAGAAAGTAAAAAAGATAAGCACCAAAAAAATATTCAAATAGAAACGACTCTGAATGGCTTTTATTTCATGAAAGTGCCGTGGTACTCGGGAAAAATTGACGTCTTTCAATAACATTTATCGCTCTCATCTTTCTGGCTTTCATGTATTTGTTTTAATGCCTCTATTCTTCTGAGTTCTCAACATTCTCAATTAGAGTTCTTATTTAATGATTTGCTCAAGCCCTTGACTTTAAAAAAAGATTACCTTGTTTTCGGTGCACGTGATCCCACTTGAGAATCTTGCGCCAATAAAATCAAATCAAGAAATTCATTTTGATTCTGTAAATTTCAAATGAAAGCACTATAATGTTATATTTTAAATTTATGTATTAAAATTTCTTAAATTTTTACTTTACTACACGAATAAAGCTCGTGTGTAAATAAATTTTATTTATTTACTCACGAGCTTTATTCGTGTAACCCGTACAAACTAAAGAAACTTCCATTAGATTTTGCATTGTAATAGAATCCCCCTACAGTCAAATGAAAATTTCTTTTTAAAATTAGTTTATTTAATCATATTATTTTATATTGTTAAAAACTTGTTAGTTATATAAAGTAAGAAAATATTTACGCTTCGGATGAAAAACAAAGTAAAGTTAAATTGAATACATTTCTTTATATAATTTCTACGTTTTACAGATATACCCTACTTTTGATCTTTTAAAATCAGTTCATCTAAATTAAACCATCATAAATACTTTTTCAGTTTTCTTGAAAAAAATTGCTATATGCAAAAAACATTTTAAATTTGTTCTTTAAATACAAGAATATAGATTTTAGAGATCTGAAATAATTAAAACACTTTTTACTTAAATTTATGATAAATTACTCAAACTCCAATATGTGCACATAACATGAAAACATAACTATTAGTTACAAAAGTATTAAGAATTTTCAAGTTTTGATTATCAATCGATCAGAAATTTTGCTTCTAATCGTCTAATTGTAAATAAATTTAAAATAATATTTGCTTATTTATCCGTTGATTATGTTAATTGTGTAAATTTTCGATTTGTAACATTTCCTTTTCTACAATATGCCTCTTTTCTACTTTAATTTAAGGAGTTAAGCCCGTCATATTACAACTAAATCACTGGGTTTAATCATTGCATTAATTGAATTATATTTTCATTTGAGAGGAAAAAAAAATATCTTCCCCTGTGCACCAGGAATATCATACAGGGGCTGAAGGTACAACAAATATACTACATACTAACTGTAAGATAAATCATAAGAGGGAAAAACGAGATATAAATGAAAAAAAGGAAGTTAAATAATAAAATGGATAAATATTTTAAAAATTATAGAAAAGTCTCTTTACTAGGTCCGACAAAATCGGGAGTCATCTATTATTCAATTCCTTACGAATCTCGTTCTTTTCTTGTGAAACAAATGGGCATTCAAGAAGAATGTGAGAAGGGTTGTCAATACCCCGAATTGCAGGTGAACACGTCACTGTTTTTGATATGGAATAGATGGAGGTAGCGGTTGAATTTTCCGTATCCGGTGAAGAATCGAGTAATTTTAAAGGCAGTATTATAGAACCAGTAGTTATTAATTTTGCAGGAAAAAAAAAAAACTGAAGGGAAAAAATATTTAGTACTTTTACAATTTTAAATTGGAAGATTAAACAGAACTCGAATTCTATTTTTTTGATGTTCTTTTTGGGCAAAGGATTTTAAAAAAATACTTAAGAAGACTAATATTGAGTATTAATTCAATAAATGCACAAATTTCCTAAACAAGAAAGACTAAAATGGGAGCTGAAGAGTTAGAGTTTTGTTCTCTAGTTCAACAGCTCGTAGATTCGCTTCCCACTTTGGATGGGGTGATTGCTGCTTGTTTGATGACTTTATATTGATTTAAATGAAGTGATTATCCTAAATTTTGAATTTACCACAAATTTTTATAAGAATTTCCATTTAGAATTCTTTAATCCCAAATTTCTTATCAAAAAATACCTTTCATATTACATAAATTTTAATTATAATATATATAATCTAGTAATTATTATTATTACACTATACAAATTGCCATTCTTCCACTAAACAAAAACTTAATGGTATTTAGATTTTAAAAAAATCGGTACACGTACTTCACTTCTTGAAAATTGTGATGTCACTGCACTGAGAATATTTTAGTTTGAAAATTTTTTAAGATTAATTTTTAAATCTTAAAAAAAAATTTTAAATCTGAGAATGAGAAATTATAAAATCCCTTTAATTTCTTGCTTTGGAAAATTAAAATCCATGAAAATTTATTTTTTGTAGCAATAGAAAATTTTTTTTCCTTCTGCAACAGTAACAACAATTCAGGAATTCACAGTTGAGAAAAGGAAAATATTGTAGATGCCCTCCACGTTTCTGCAATTAAATAACTATTCTATTGGGAAATTTCCGATTAGATATATATATCTAAAAATATAGTAAGATCAATATTTCAATAATATCAACATAATCAAAAAATATTTTGAATAGGAATAAAAATAAATTCCCTTATGCAACAGAAGTGGATTTTGTTGAGATTTAAAATTAAATTTCAAATAACATTTTCCTCTGAAAATTATAACACATTTTAATTTAATAAAACATTCAATAAAATTTTAATTAACAAAAAAATTCATGTAAGGAAATATCATTAGTAGGAATCCGGCATGGTATTTACTTGCAATAATTTTCTTCAAAAATATTACCTGATTTGACTCCCGTATTTTCACCTTCAAAATTCGTATGTTCTTTAGTTAAATATTTGGGTTAGAGTAACGTATTAGGAACTAACTACAGGAAATTTTTTTATTTTAGGACAAAAAGAACATTTTAAAATTAAATTATTAGTTTTCTTCAAGAGTATAGCTTCAAAGTTCATGTTCATCTATATCTAAAACGATTAGTATGAGAGTGGTGATGGAAAATCATAGTTTGAGTAAAACTAATAAATGCGCCCTTGCCAAAAAAATGACTCAATAAAAAAAAATAATTTTTTCAGAAATGGTAAAACTATTTCTAAATTTCTATCTTTTATGATAATTAACTTTTTTAATATGGTTAGTTATTTTAATATAATCAAAAGTATCTAGTTTTCAAAAGGAACTAAATTTTGCTTATGGTTATAATATATAGCACAATTTTGGTTAAATTCTTTTACAACACCACTATCTTGTGACTTACAGCATTTTAAATTTCTGTCTGCCCCTTACACAAATTAATTATTTCGAGTTATAACAATTTTCACGATTTTTTTTTTTTTTTTTTTTGTTAAAATAACAACAAGAGATGTGTCGGATTTCATGATAGGACTGGAGTACTTTCTTAGAATTGTGGCGATAAAAAAAGCTAAGCTTTTCTAAATCATTTTATTGAAACAGATAATAGTTATAATTAACACTTTTTTTAGCCTACTTCAAATGGAAGACATTTTTATAAAACATTTCACATAATAATATCTTTTGATTGTATTTTTCTTAGAGATTGCATCTCCCTTTTTTTTTCGTATATCAAATTTAATTTCCTTGGGTAAAGTTTCACTAATTCCATAGAACTGAAGCCTGATTTCTTTTTTTTCAGAATGATTTTTTCGATTTCATCATCTGCCTTGGATATGTTTTGTAAAGAAATATGAAAGGATATCTTTTTTCGACATTTAGTATTTTTATATCATGCTACTTCACTTTTGTTTTATTCACTGCAACCGAAAAGTTGTTACCTTATTCTTGTAATTGTTTGAGATCGAAAGTCTTCATTGGTTTAGTCGAGAACATAATGTAAAATAGCTCAGTTTTTAACTCAATAAATACTCACACAAGGACTGTATAAAACACACACTTTATTTCTCTGACTCTCACATCGCTACTGCTGGTTTCTTTTTATGACTCAAAGGGGGCTCTGCACTCGCGGGCGCCAACATTCCGCCCGGAGTTGACATGGTACATTCAACAATTTGTAATCTCAAGAAAAATATTAACACACTATATAATATATGAGTACAATGATACACACTATTAATAATAAACTACAATAAATACATAATGATACAGATATATTTGATAGAGTTCTCACTCCTTAATTAGGCAATGGCAAATGCAAATTTTATTAATACTCTTTTTAAATATACTCCATTCTTTGTTTTAACTAAAACTACTCTCACTTTCTTATCCGTTCCTGGGAATGTTTGCATTATTCTGCCCAATGGCCAGTTACAAAACTGTATGTTATCTAATTTTAAAATCACCATAGTGCCAACTTGCACATTCTCTTTGGTGAACCTCCACTTTGATCTTTCTTGCATTGCAATTAAATAATTGTTAGACCAATGCTTCCAAAATGTCTGCACTATCATAGTTAATTTTTGCCATTGTTTTAATTTATTGTCATGTAAATTTAGGATGTTGGATTCTGCAATTGCTGTGATAGGTCTGCTTATCAAAAAATGGCCAGGTGTCAAGACATCATAATCATTTAAGACAGATGATAGGGGATGCAATGAGCGGGAATTAAGAATTGCCTCAATCTGATTAATTACAATTAAGAATTCCTCAAAGGTTAGTTTTAAATTGCCTACTACACATTTAAGATGGTATTTCGCGGATTTGACACCTGCCTCCCAAAGTCCACCATGATTCGGGGATCTAGGGGGAATAAAAGTCCACTCAACTTTTTCTTTGGACACATAATTACACAAGTTTTCATCTGGACTGATAACTAATTTACTCAATTTCTTTCATTCGGAGTTACTGCCAACAAAATTAGTAGCATAATCAGAAAATATGTGGGCACTTTTCCCTCTACTGCTAAAAAATCTCTTAAGTGTAGCTACAAAGGCATCACTAGAGAGGTCTGTTACCATCTCTAAATGACAAGCTTTACTCACAAAACAAATGAAAATACACACATAAATTTTATTATACATTTTTTTCTTTGATTGGGATATTTTATATAAAAAGGACCAAAAAAAATCTACCCCTACACAATTGAATGGAAAGTTTGGGGTTACTTTCTCTTTAGGTAAATGTCCCATGAGCTGTTGACAAGGTACTGGTTTTGCTTTAAAGCAAACAACACAATCGTACACTAGTTTTCTACAAAGGTTACGTCCACTTAAAGGCCAAAACCTTCGTCTAATAAGAAACAATAACACATGTGGGCCAATATGTAAATAGTTCTTATGAAACATTTCAACAATCATCACAGTCAATTTATGATTGGTAGGTAAAATTATAGGAAACCTTTTATCAAAATTAAACTTAATGTTGGCTAGTCTTCCAACAACTCTTACATAACCCCTTTCATCTAAAAATGGGAAAAGATTTTTTTAGCTTACTATCTACAGGCACATTACCATCCTTCTTAAGGCCCTTTCAAAGCACTCTTGTTGAGCTAATTTTACTAAGACAAATTCAGCATCTTTAAATTCCTTACATTGTAGGGGGCCAATTACCTTTTGCTGTGATTTGCAATTATTAAGGAACCTATAAAGAAAAACTAAAACACGTACAAGTTTAGTATAATTGTTAGTAATACTAAGTAAATCCTCAGTTAAAAGAATTAAAAGTCACCAGGAAAACAAATCTCTTGAACCTTCGTTCATTCTTAACCAGTTCTGTATTAAAATGTTCTAAGTCCTCGTTAATTAGCTCTTCACAGTTCTTAAGCGTCTCTACTTTCTCGATGATAAGTAGTGGTCCATGCCACCACAAAGAATTATTTCTCAGTTGTGCTGGATTGCAGCCATGAGAAACGATTTCTGCAGGATTCGCTCCGAAGATATATGCCTCCATTGTAAGACATCTGTCAGAACTTGTATTTTAGCCACTCTGGTAGCGACAAAGGTTTTCAATTCTGCTGGAGACTTCTGAATCCAGGACAAAACAATTTTGCTGTCCGAAAAATACCAATTTTGATCTATCTTAAGTTCTAGGGATGTAATAACCTTTTTCATCAATTTAGATTGCAATACACCTGCACACAGTTCAAGTTGTGGAATTCAATGTGTTTTGATTGGTGCAACACTTCCCTTGCTGACCACTAGATGTGAAGTTACTTAACTGGCTGATTTGCATCTTAAATAGACTGCTGCATCGTAATAGCCCTCTGATGCATTCGAGAATCCAAAGAGTTCAACTTTTACAACATTTTCTGGTAGCATACATCGATTTATTTTAATATAGTTAATGTCACACAACCCATCAAAAAACTGTAACCATTCTTGTACGACATCTGATGGCAGTCTTTCATCTCAGTCTATTGATAACCTCCACAGACGTTGCATAAAAACCTTAGCCTTTGTAAGCACAGGTTCTATCAAACCAAATGGGTCAAAAATGCGGGCAATTATGGAGAGAATTTCTCTCTTTGTAACCATAGAAGCATCCTTTTTTGGGCATATTGTAGGAAAGCTCATCACTTTTGGCCTTCCATAGCAACTCTAATGTTTTTGTTTGATCAAACCTATAGTCATTTGAATCTTCAGAAAATTCCCTTAACTCTGGACAGTTACTTTTCCATTTATGTAGTTCCATACCACAAGTTTTAAGTATTTGAGTTAATTCTTGCTTTAGACACTTTACACTTTTTTAATTGGACCCTCCATTCAATATGTCATCCATGTACATATCCTTCTGTACTACTTGAGAAGCCAATGGAAATTTCAGTTGTTCATCAGTATCTAATTGTTGAAAACATCTCTGAGCCAAATATGGAGCACTAGTGGTTCCAAACGTCACTGTGCACTGCTGCAACTGTGCAGTTGATACGTTTTAATATTCGCTTCCTTACTATCTTTCCATACAAATCTTTGCAAGTCTCCTTGTGCAGGATCAATCCAAATCATTCTATACATTTTTTAATGTCGGTAGTAAAAGCAAAAAAATATTTTCTAAACCTCAATATTATAGCAAATAAATCATCTTGAATTACACCACCATTTAGCTGTATGGAATTTAATGACTCACCAGTTGAAGCAATTTGTGAAGCGTTGAACACAATTCTACATATCGTACTCGTTTTTTGTGGTCTATAAACTGCATCATGAGGTAAATAGTAGACCACTTCAGGTTCTTGCGTCATGGAAACGTCTTGCATATGGTTCAAGAACTCATATTCACTCATAAATTAACGATAGAATGCGAGAAGTTCTGGATTCTTTTCTAACTTATTCCACAAGGAATTTAATTTTTTGACTGTAATCTCTCTAGACTCTTCCAGTAATTTCGGATCTTTTTTAAATGGCATCTATACCACAAATTTTCCTGATTTATCCCTTTTATGAGTTTTTATGAAATGATTATTAGATTCAATTCTCTCAGCAGTTTCTTCAATTTGTGTTCTATTTCCCAAAAATTCCGCAGAATTGTGTTTAAGTCGGCACCCTCGTTTATAAGCCCACAAAGTACATTAGTCTTAGTTACTATTGGTACACTACCACTCACTACAAATCCGAATACTGTGTTTTGTAAAATTAATTTAGTATTAGTAGGGTAAATTCTGTCAGGTTTTAATATTCCATAAAAATTCTCTGCTCCCAGAATGAAATCGATGGGACCTGGAACATTAAATCCCGGATCTGCTAACTTAATGTTTTTTAATTTCGGAACGCAAATATCAATATGCCTTAAAGGGGTCAAATTTGTAGCACTGGGAACAATCAAAAATTCTAAATCTAATTTGAAGTTTCTTATATCATTAACAATCGTAGCATTAACTTTAGATTTAATTGTCAGATACATTCCATTTTAACCTTAAACTCCAATATTTATTTTTTTCTTTCTTAAATGAAGCTTGTCAACGCAACTCTTACTCAAAAAATTAGCAATGGTTCCAATATTTAATAAACCACGAACGCGTAAAACATTTCCGAAGTCATCGGTTAAAAAACAAATAAAAGTGCTAAGTAGTACAGTAAAGTAGTATAAAAGTGCTAAGTAGACTTCGAATTTGTTGACAAAGTATAATTAGTCGCCACCAAGAAATTTTGATCCTGACCTCGTGGCTCTTGTTTATTGCCAGTAGGAACGAATTCTAAAGCTGTGGGGGAGGGGAAGGAACTCACTTTCGCATTGAGAGTATTTACATTCTCATTAGGGGCCGAGAAGCGTTCTCATTTTTGCTCTGACTGAAAGTGAAGTGTGGCATGATGACACCGCTTACAGTTATTGGATGAATGTTTTGATTTACAAGTCGTTACACTATGATTATTCCCCAAGCTATTAAAACAGAAGTGATTTGATTTTACAAACTCAATATGCTCATTTACTGACATATTTTTATAATTAGGGCATTTATATATGGGGTGATTCGCATTACATGATAAAACACACTTATTATTTTCAACTTCCGAAAGGAAAACTCTCGACGTGTATTTTGAATCGGACAATTTATTAAATTTTGAGTTTTCCACCAAAGTCTTAACTCGGGAGGTAAAATATAAATCAATTTCTTTCCCTAATTCAGAGGGTTTAAATCATGTGTCAGCCTGTCTCATATTAATATGACACGTAGTTTCTCTATCTAAAGTTTGGCATATTTTATCCGACACAATTAAATCTTTGAGAGTTTCGAAATCTGTTACCTTCCTCAATTGTAAATAATATTTCCAGCTCGTCGTTAATCGCGATGCAAATTGTACGTATGTTTCATTTGGCTGACGGTGGGCTTTCCTAAAATGTTCTGAACATGATTGAGGAGTATGCTCAAATTCTCGAAGTACTATTGTTTTTACTTTAGAATACTCATTTAACTCGTCATCCTTTATGTAAGTTATCACATTAGTCGCCCTTTCTCCTAGCAAATTTAACAAAATCTCCGCTTTGTATTTATCAAGGACGTTTTATGAAATAAAGGCCCTTTCTAAAGATGCAAAAAATAACTCCAAACCTCATGTCTACTAGGAGTTTAATAATAGTTAAAGTACGGACACTTTTTTTTTGAGAGAGTCTAAATATTCAGTCTGATTATTTTCAACATTTTCACCTCCTGAATTTAATTTAAATTTCGCTTTCACGCCAGCAATTTCTAATTCCATTTCCGTTCTTTCAAGTTTAATTTTTTCTAATTCTAATTGTTGAAGCTCATCAGATTTTCTCTTTTCGAGCTTAATTTTCTCTAACTCTAGTTGCCGCAACTCATCGGACTTTCGCTCTTCAATTGTCGTATTTGCTAATTCTGCAACGGAATCTTTCTCTGCCACGTACTTCTGGTTTTGTTTTATAATACTGCTTAATTCTGAAACAATCATTTTCTCATTAACATGTACTCCTAACTCAATAGCAATTAATATCAAATCCTCTTTTTTTACGCCTTTAAACATTTTGAATAGTTATTAATACTTCAATATTTATAAAAAGATCTATTCTCAAAACATGTAAATTATTCAGTCACATACCTCAATTACATTGGCGATACTCAGAGGAGGGGTAAATTATCACTCATAGCCATTATACACACTACTGGCCATTAAAATTGCTACACCAAGAAGGCGACATGCTACAGACGTGAAATTTATACGAAAGGAAGAAGGTGCTGTGATATGCAAATGATTAGCTTTTCAGCGCATTCAGACAAAGCAGGCGCCAGTAACGACACTTACATTGTGTTTAAATGAGAAAATTGGTCAGCCGGTTCCTCATACACAAATTGCATTTGAACGTTGTTGCCTGGTGAAAAGTTGTTGTAATGCCTCGTGTAAGAAGGAGAAATGCGTACCAGTACGTTTCTGACTTTGATAAAGGTCGAATTGTAGCGTACCGATATTGCGGTTTATCTTATCACAGTATTGCTGCTCGCGTCAGTCGAGATCCAATGACTGTTAGCAGAATAAGGAATCGATGGGTTCAGGGCGGTAATACGAAACGCCATGCGATATCTCAACTGCCACCTATCACTAGCAGCCGAGAAGACAGGCATATTATCCGCATGGCCGTAATGGATCGTGCAACCACGTCACGAGCCGTGAGTCAAGAAACGGGGTCGTTCGAAAGACAACGAGTGTCTGCCCGAACAGTTCGACGACGTTTGCAGCAGCATGGACTCTCAGCTCGAAGACCATGGCTGCGGCTTCCCTTGACGCTGCGTCATAGACAAGAGCGCCTTCAATGGTGGGATCAACGACGAACATGGGTGGACGAATGTCGAGACGTCATCTTTTCAGATGAATCCATGCTCTGTGTACAGCATCATGATGGTCGCATCCGTGTTTGGCGGCTTCGTGGTGAAAGCACACTGGCAGCGTGCATTTGTCATCGTCATACCGGCCCACCACCTGGCATGATGGTATGGGGTGCCATTGGATACATGTCTCGGTCACCTCTTGTTCGCATTGACGGTGCTTTGAACAGTGCACGTTACATTTCTGGTGTGTTACGACCCGTGGCTCTACCCTTTATTCGAGCCCTGCGAAACCCTACGTTTCAGCAGGATAATGCCCAACCGCATGTTGCCGGAATTGTACGGACCTTCCTTGATAAGGAACATGTTCGGCTGTTGCCCTGGCCAGCACGTTCTCCAGATCTTTCACCAATAGAAAATGTCTGGTCAATGGTTGTAGAGCGCCTGCCTCGTCACCAAACGCCAGTCACTACGGTTGATGAACTGTGGCATCGTGTTGAAGCTGCATGGGCATCTGTACCTGTACATGCAATCCAATCTCTGTTTGACTCAATGCCCTGGCGTATAACTGCTGTTATTACTGCCAGAGGTGGTTGTTCTGGGTACTGATTTCTCAGGATCTATATCCAGCCAAATTTTTTGAAAATTTAATCACTTGTTATTTCTAGTATAATATATTTGTCCAATAAATATCATTTTGTTATCTGCATTTCTTCCTGGTGAAGCAATTTTAATGCCTAGTAGTGTAGATCCATAGGTTGCTGGTTGTCTCCGGCTTGTCGGACCAATGTAAAATAGCTCAGTTTTTAACTCAATTAATTCTCACTCAAAGACTGTATAAAACACACACTTTATTTCTCCGACTCTCACATCGCTACTGCCAGTTTCTTTTTTATGACTCAAAGGGGGCGTTGCGCTTGCAGGCACCAACACATAATATGGAGGTCAATTTTTTTTCATGTTCGTATAAGATAAGAATATTGATCAGGAATGTATGTTGGTTCAGATTTGAGGAGCCTTCTGTTTGATTTTCAGTGACACTGTGTCCCCTTCATTTTGGGAGTGATCACAAATTAGGAACTGGTGCTCAATACTTCTTAACTTGTATTTATTTAATGAGTAAGTGTAGGCTGCAAGTAAGTATTTATTTTTCTTCTGCCTACAACATTTATCAGAATACAATATTTGATTTATCTACCTTATCTATACTAGCATTTCAATGTATAAAAGAACAAAGCTGCCAAATTCCATAGCTCCCCGTTTACCTTCGGTTTCATTCCAGAAAAAGCATTGTACGTTCTTTACACATAAGTCATTAATGGTGAGATTGAAACAGTTGAGTTAACTTGCATAGTAAAATGATGATACGAATCCTTTTGATACAGGCATGACCATTTAAAGGTCGTATACAGCAACAAACTTACCATTTTTTGCGTCTTTTTTTTCTTTTCTTGATAATCCTTTGTTTTAAGAGTCCATTATATGTATCTTCCAACTTCTGTTTCCCCTCGTCGCTGCATTTTTATGATTCACATAGATTTTATATGATTCACATATGGCTCATATTTGATCTTTTTTTGGTATATAATAGGAGATGTTGAAGTCATTGTTGAATATACGATTAATCATCAAGTTTGCAAAAGGTTATTCCTTTCTCTCACGGTCTTCTTTGTAATCTCGGTACAGATCGGCATAACTTTTAACACTTTCAATACATTCACTTTTTGTCTGCGCCCTTAAGAGTAGTGAGATTCTATTCGAGGTATGGCATTAATAAATCTCTCAGCACTTTCTTTGATTTCAGGATCAACAATTGGCTGTTTGCCATGTTTTTCCTTTCCTATTCAAGGCCAGGAAACCATTTTCAGTTTTTTTCGATAATGCGGTTCGAATAGGATGGTCATTAATATTAAGAGTTGCATTAAAATATAGTTTATATTCTCTCATGCGATCATTATTTACCTCAAAATATAATGCCGAATTCATTTGCCTGAATTTTTGTGTACAGAAGTATTGGTATTTGGGTTTAATAACTTCTGTGCATCTAACAATAAATTCTCTTTGTAGTTACAGATCAGAAAGATTCCAGTAATTTGTAAAAATTGCGTCTCTTTCTATTTAACTTATTTTTTTACTGCAGCTTAATCTGCATTTCCCTCCACAAGAAGAACGCATTTTTCTGGCATGACATTGTTTCCTACTTTTTGATTTTGATAAATAAGCCTTACCAGTTTCGCAACTATTGTGCCTTTTTGGCTAACCATTTATCTGGACGTCGTTTTCTCTTTTTTCCTTTTTTCCCCTCTGGATCTATAATTTCACATTCCAATCCAACAGGATCTACGAAAATGGGTGATGTCCTACTCGAACTAGCTTTAGTTTTAAAATTTGGATCAACTTCGCATAATCGACGTCACTTTCGTCGCTATGGATAGAGGATATGTAGTAATTTGCTGAAGGATGTTCATTGAAACACATTTCAGTTGGGTACACGACATCATATGGAAGCTAATAAGCACTAGGCAGACATTCTTTGTCTTCAAAACTAGAAGTCATACAGCTTATTAAAATAAGACCCCCAGCATGCTAGAAATGCTTAGGCTCATGTAAAGCTAATTCAGAACGTTAAGATTCATAGGCAGATTATTATTATCATCATCATCCGAGTTGACCAAAATCATAATTTTAGCAGCACGGCTGGATGGATTCATTATAGCTAACTTAAAAAAAAACTTGATTGTAATATTTATTCGTCAAAAAAGACTTAATTTAATATAATTTATATAAAGATTATTTACTTTAATTAACTAAAATGACATAATCCAAGTTGAATCAATGTTTTAAGGAAATTCAGTCGACAAAACTGTCATAATACAAAATGTTTGCTAAGTAAGGCTCTCAATTTTGAACTAAAGAGACACAATTTAAAAATTATGCAATTTTTTGAAAGAACACATTAACTTTCTCCACTACAGAGATTTGAAACGCAACTGAAAATGGAACCCTTAAGTAGATAGGTAATTTATGCAGTTTGGAACATGGAAAACGACACTACAGGCATCATGCGACTTAATGATAAAGTAAAGTTAATATACTATTGCTGACAAACAGACTCAACTTTTACAGACCTATTGATGCTTTAAACTCGAAAATAATTGTTTTTGAGTTGTATCACTTTTGTGGAAAGGGTGCAATATAGCAATTAATCGTTTTTCTCTTTTTTTTCTTAAGTTTTTCTCTTCTTCGCGTATAAAGACTCTTAAGGAAGTATTTTACTTCTTAAAAGGCATTTGGTTTTTAATTAACAAGTAAGTTCGAAAAATAATGCAAACTAACTTTAGTAAGATGTTCTAGACCAAATGTTAATTTTTTCATATGGCAGCTGCTGTCTTTTTAAGCCACATGATATCAATGAAATTATAAACACCTTATGAAAACTCTTAGCGAAATATACAACATTACTGTCAAGTACACCAACTAAAATAATTCAAATGTAATATGCTTGTTATTAATGAATTATTGTTTGTATTAATAGTGACATTAAGAATACTAATAGCAAAAAATTCAATTTCTATTATATTTTGAAAGAAAATGATAAAGGCTGTATATATATATATATATATATATATAAGTAATATTGCAACACTGGTAAGTATAAAATGTAAGCAATTCAGAGTGGAATCAATGAGGCTTTGCAGTAGCACCGTCTTGACATAAATTACACTAGATTCAGTAACATCGATATATTTGACTTCACTATATCGATAGTGAATGAAAATACGTATATTTTGGAAAATTATAGATGGCAGTACATGTACGATGATGCAATTAATTTTTAAAAGGCAACTAAAAGTTTTTAATTATTTATACTGTACGATTTATATTATTTTTCTAACTAATGTATATTAATAATATAAACAATATAAGAATGTAAAGAATTGTGCATTTTTTGTTTATTTTTATTTTTCTTCATGTATGACAACATAAACTTTCACTTTCATTTTCCCGTGCCGAGAGAATAAACTATGTATATATATTGAATATTAACAGGTGGAAATAAAAAATTGTTTATTGTAAAAATGTGTTTAAAAAAAGATATTTTTAAGTAAAAAAATATTTTTAGTCCTATACTGCTTCAAATTGTGTAAACGTTGAAAGGGGCGTTCGATATCTGTAACCAATTTCTTGAACACGCCTACACAATTCAAAAAGGTTATTTAGGATCAAATTTTCTAAAATTTGAATAAACACCGCCTCGTCTTTGATGTTAATACCAATAGTATAAGGCGTGGTTCGTAATCAAAACCACCTTATTAAGATATTACCAATATAATCATAAAAGAAATTCATGACTTAATCCTTCTCTTGGTATTCATACATTCAAATAGTGCTTAATAAAATTAGCAAGAGCGATACGCAAGTATTAATAAGCTAATTTTTGTGTCTCTATATTTTATTAGATTTATAAGTGCAAAACACATTTTCTTTATAGGTAATATCTTCTTTACAATGGGTAATATCTTTTTTACAAGAAATATTACATTTTTAATTTTTTTTTTCCCCGAAGCAACAGTTTCGACAACAGAAACTTCCTCATAACGAAACAGCTATAGATAAATACGATGCAAAAGGCGTAGTTAAATTTAACATGGTTTTTATATCAGAAAATTATTTTTGCTTTTAAAAGCAAAATATTTGTATCAGAGTTGCCTTCCTTTATCATATAAAAATCCTTTCGATTGTGATATCTTGTAGGTATTTAATGTTTTACATTCAATACTTACTTGAGAATATTGAAGTATAACATTCTGTACCTATCTAGATGGAAGATTTGACAGAAATTAGGAAACATTAAATTGTTAAAAACATTTATCTACATGATTATTTTAAATATGAAAAAAATTATTTAAGCTTTCACATTATGCATTTATATATTTCTATCGATTCTTTTTTTAATTATATTTAATAACCCTTCCTATGCATGGCCGAAATAATTCAAATACTTTTATATAATTTTCCAATTTTTATTTAGAGAGAAATTGGATTTAATATAATTTTTCTGATAAATCTATTCCAAGAATTAATTTGCCCACAAGAGAAAATTAAATTAAAATCATTGTAAAAGTTATTAACGAAAATTCGCCCTTGATAAAATCAAATCATAAACTTTCACATAAATTAATGTTTGAATTTGTTTATCTAGATACAGTATTGGTGAGACAGTATTTATAAACTATTTTGCTCTTATTAAGAGTTATCCTTTTGTGTTGATGACATATTTTGGGGAGATATGTTTCCAATTTTAAGACAACATAGACAAAAAAATGAATATTCTATTGGAAAGGAAAATTTGTTTTCAATAAGCTGAAAATTCTGAAAACATTGAAAAAATTACTTTGCCAATAATCATCAATAAATGAAATACATTCCTTCAACTTTGCAGCTTAACATTTTTATTTATATAGAAACAAAATCTATTTTTCAAAAGATTAATTTCTCTGGATAAAAACTAAAAAATCTAAGGATTTTGAACAGATGTGAGAACTTTAGAGTTTAGATTGGAAACTCAGAATTGCATCCCTAATGGATTGATTTTCATATTTTCAATAAAATGAGTTCTGTTTTTCTTTGGCATCAACTTTTCACAGACAAAGCTTATAATTTCAGCCGAATTTTATAAGTCATGTCCACTGAATATATTTACCAATGTAGGTTGTTCACAAATTTCAACAGGTTTGATTTATTTATAGTAGGGTATGTTAATATTGAATAGTGAGACATTTTGTATTCAGAAAATGTTGTCTAAATTCCATGATTAATGAATTAAACTTGTTTCTATTTTAAAAAACTTCGAAAAAAATTCATGTAATTTCACAAAATGAAAATTGAAGAGTAATAAAAGCTAAATTAATTTAGAACTCTATAATAATAATGAGAATCATTACATTTTTCTTCAACACTAATAAAAAACTGAATATTTATTTAATTTCAAATGAAATAATATAAAATTTGAATTCTTGTCTAAAATTTTCAATATTCATCAAAATGTTTTTTGTAAGCAAACTTTCTCCATCACAAATATAATAAAATATTTATTTTTATCTGAAGGACCAGCCAGCTGAATGGTCAGGGTTCTTGCATTCAGCTCAAACATTCATGGTTTCAATTTTCACCTTGGGCGTATATTTTTTTAACAGGGTGATATCTGTTTTGAATAGTAATTCAAGGTCAAATTATGGATCATATTTTCATACAAGGGCTAATTAAGTTACTTTAGAATGGTATAAATTAACCAAATTAATTTTTATACAAGATTTAAAAAATATTGCATCCTTACTGTAGAAAAATTTAGAAAAATCATTTTCCAAAATAGTTAATTTACATTTTCGTTTCGAAAAAAATAAATAAATAAATAAAAGGGATTTAATATATTTCATTTATTTTGTTGTCAACAGTAGGCAATGCATGAATTAATTGCTGTCAAATATTTTTGACTATCAGAAGTATATATGCTTTCATTAGTAAGAATTAATTTCAACTCTTTTAGTTTTATTGTTATTATAAAATAGAACAGTAATAAAAATTAAACAGCCAGATTTACTGTTTATTTATTCTTTTTTCATTTTAATGTAAAAATCTAAATAATTTTGCCACCTCATAAATAGCATTACAAATATTTTTCTCACTTTATTTTTGCTGAGTATGTGATAAAAGATGAGTAGGAAAACTCTAGAGAAAGTAAACTTGTTAATTTTTTGAAATAAAAAAAATATTTCAGAGTATAATTTTATTGAACTCAAAATGCGTTATTCATATTAAACTCTTACAGTCTTTGATATGTAATTTTGATGAAAATATCGATAGTAATAACAAATATTTATACGTTACTCAACTGTCAAATTTAATTAAAAATTTCATTAGTGTTTCCTCTCTGGTTTTCCAGGTAATTAAAAATTATTCAAATAGCTGAGAAATGAAAGTATTTAGTTATTAAATGAAAAAAAATTGTTATCCATTTTAAGCTGCGAAAATAAATAAATTATCTTAAATATTCATGTTTACTGATTAAGTAAAAAACTTTATGAAGCAATAAACATTTCTATATTTCTATGCTGATCATTACATCAAATCACTGATGACTTATAATTTAATCAGACTATAATATTTCTAATTACACATAGTTTTTTCCTATTATCTTACTGTATAAATATATTAATGAAGATAGACATATTTAAAATACACTGTAAATGTAAGTTTCAAATGATATTTAATTCATTCTTGATTTCTAATGAAATGTAATTTGAATGGTATTTGGCGAAATTTTAAGTCTTGAATACTGATGAAAAAAGTAATAGAAATATTATAATCTAAAATATTTTTAAACGGTAAATTCTTATTCTTTTTTTTTTTTTTTTTTTTTTTTTGGACTACGAAGAAATTTGTGGGTGTGGCCCTTCTAATAACTAGATATGAACTTAACATAAATTTAAAAAGAATCACCAAAGTTTAAATTACTTTACGCTTTAATTTTTTAAACTTTTATTATTTTTTTAATTGGATGAGTATCATGACAATTTACTAAGTAAATATGTCTAAATCTAAAAATATTTTACCTCTTAACTAAGCATACTTTCTCACGCAGGTCTCATAACGGCAACGCCATTAAATCGAAATTAAAATATTCTTGCAAGTTATTAAAATAGGCGAATGTGTAATCTTATAAAAGAAAAGCTTACTTTGAAATATGTTCAATAACAATAATATAAAAATTACTGAGTTTAAGTTAAAATTTACATATTTTTAAGAAAAATATTACTTTTTCCACCACAGCACTACTTAAGCAGTGCCAACTATTAAGAAAGTAAAATATACACGTCAATATTAAATCAAAAAATATTTCCCCCAAATTTAGTATTTGTTTCACCAAATAAGTTTTGTTCCTTATTACTCTGGATTTCAATTTTGTCCTAAAGGTAATCTAAAGGAGATTTGTATACCAAATGTATTTTGTAAATTAAGTACATTTTGTTTACTCTTTAGTATCTACTACTTTACATACTCTTATATTTTTATTCCTTTTAATTCAATTTTATATCCTATAAATATTTCGTTTATCTTAAAATTTTTTATTCTCTTATAAATCTTTATTATGAATTTTATTTCCCATGAATGAGCTTAGAAAAAAATGAGAACAGTAAGTTTTTAAGTTATATTTTAACAACAAACAAGTTTCGTTAGAATAAACGAATCACACTTATAAAAAATTAAAATGTATAATAACAAAATCTCTAAAAGGATTTATTTCTAACAATGGTGAATTTGAAAGATCATGAAAATAATAAAAGAAAATAAATGTATGAATAGAATTCTAAATTCTATCTTTACAAAATATCAATTCTCATAAAGATATTTTTTCTAGAATTAAAAATCAATAATATAATGAAAGATTACTGTTTTTTTGCTGTAAAGAGTATGAAATTTGTATAGATGGTTTTTTCCTTCAAATGCAAAACTCTTTCAATTATACTTGTCTTATATATTAAGATGTGTTTTACACAGATATATTTTATTAGCTATAAACTTCTTTTATAAAGAATAGGAGGATAATATTCGAATTTTGAAAAGTAAACTGAAAATTTGAGTATGCACATAACTCAATTTAGTTCTTTATAATATTATTTTTAAGAATTTTTAATATCTCTTCCAGTTTAAATAAATTACCTGCAACAGAAAATTTAAAGTTATAAAACTTTATCAAATGTTTTGCTTTCTTGGTCAATATTATTTATAAGAGCATTTATAAGCTTTTATTTGAAATATTTCTCCAATAAAATATTGCTCATAAGAGTTTGTAAGCTTAATAACTAAAAATATTGGGGAAAATTAAGATTTTCAAAACATGATGGATACCATTTAAAATATGAAATAAGTGAATGAGAATTATATTTCCTTACTCATATTTCAGCTGAAACATTTTCATATCACTTGAAACAAAAGTGTTTAACATATAAATATAGTTTACAAACTGATTTTAGACATAAGTAACCTATAATACAGCTCAGATATAATATACACAAACTGAATATATTGTTAAACAACAGGTGTTAAAATTAGCATCGATATTTTGATATATTTTTTTAAATCAAATGTATAAATAATTATCTTTTCAGAAAAAATAATATTGATAGAAATAGTGCGACAAAAAATGCTGCTTTTTAAATAATTTGGAAAATGATACTTCAATAAGTTCAATATTTGTATTAATCTTATTCTTAATTTGATTCAATGACTTTCTATTGTTAAATAATATTACTCCCAAAGGAAATTTTAAGAAAACTTTTTCTCAATTTCAAGCAACTACTTTTTGACGAAAATTAATATTTCTAAGAATGTGAAAGCTTAATTTTATACTTAACCAATTGCCATACTTAAACCAATACAATTATTAGACTTATTCTTTCATTTCTTAGGAAACTGTTGTGTAAGCAATCCACTAATTGTTTAATTTTTCAACACAAAATAATTTGAAATAAATGTTTAGATATGAGATTTATATTCAGATTATATTAGATGTGAGTAAATGTTTATAAGGTATTAAGTTTTTATTTCAGTATATAATCACTGAATAATATATTGTTTTGCTAAATTTTTAAAACTTAATTGGCAACACTTTTACACTGCTTTCATAATTTGCTTGTTTTCGTATTTTTTTTATTGATATTCACAAGGAATTCAATAAAAGTTTTCTCATTTTTAATTTGGGAATGTACTTTTGAATACAAAAAAAAATATAAATAAATAAAAATGATGATAAAGATTGTGAGTTTTCTTCTGGAGGCCAAATGTAGAACATTTGGATGGGAAAGAAAAGAAAAATCGTAGAAAGATGAAATAACATACTATCTAATTTTTTTTAATTGTTAATTTGTGTAAAAGAATCTGCTTGAATATGTTGTAACTTTTGTGTGCTTTAAAGGATGCAAATTGGAATTTTAAATTTGTATTTTGCCTGTAACTAAAAATGATTTAAAATCCCAGGTAGAGGTAAATCATAAGAAGGATGGGAAGGAACAGAAGTGGAAACACCCTCTTTCGAAGACAGAAACATTTCACCTAAACTCCCCATTGTTTACAGAATTTACTTTTTAAATTTAAATAATTAATTAAGTCGGACATTCAATTATCTATAATAAATTATTTTATTTAGTAAATCATAAAAATTTCGTTTTATGAATTTATATATCTTTTTATAAAAAAATGTCTCTTTTTTCTTTCATTTTGAGGACAGTAACGCAACTAAATCAGAACTAAATAATATTTTTAGCCATTGAAGAATAAAAATTTAAATAATCTGCACTCGAAAAACAATTAATAAGGAAGTGGAATAACAATTAATAAGGAATTAAACAAGTGGGTGGGAATGATATTTCCTTACACATATTTTAGATGAAACATTTTCATATCAATTGAAAAAACATGTTTAACCTTTAAATAGTCTATAAACTGACTTTAGAATTGAGTAATGTATAATTAGATATAAGTATAATCTATATAAATTTATTATATATTTTAAACCTCCGTGATAAAAGTAACAACTGTTTCCATATAGATTTTACAGACTAAATATGTAAACAATGGTATTTTCAATCAAAATATGATTCAGAAGAATTTACGAGACTAATTTACTGTAAAATTATAGAAATACAAACTTTAGAAATATATTAATATCCGTATTTGTGTTAATCATAGTAAAGATTTAATACGTTTTTTTTATTAAATACGTTATTGTGCCAACTGAAATGCCTTAGAGAAAATGTGTGGAATTTTGCTTTCGATTCCAAGTAGTCATTTTAAAACTAAAATTTGCTACTTTTCAGTATTTAAAATTTACCTTAAAATTAGAAAAATTAAAGTTAAGTTACGACAAAAAACTGTTTTGGAGCTTTATGCTCGTATGCTTATAGATTGCATTGAGTAAGATTAAGTTTTGATTCGAAACCTAATCAGAATTGATGGATTGATGATGTCAAAAAATTGATTGAAAATCAATACGATAAATCCTAAACGCTGAAGATAAACAAAGCGTTTGATTGGCAAATGAAGGGGAAATAGAAAAATTAATATTTTCATAAATAGGAAATTTTATTATATATAAAGCACACACTTGAACCGCCTATCTTATTTAAATCAACACAATTATCCCTCTTATTCTTTTATTTTTCAAGAAAATTTTATACATGCACTCCGCTGTTCTACTAATATCATTTGATCAGTTGTATACTTCTTCATTGAATAACAGTAAAATAAATGATTTTATATTTTTTTTTAATTATTAGAGATGTGAGTAAATTTTTTCATAGTTAAATCTTAAAAAATTTAATTTTAGCATAGTTAAACAAAATAATTAGATATTAAATTGTTTTGTCAAAACTTGTCAGAGCTTGATTGGCAACACACTTGTTCGCCTAAAAAATCTACTCATTTCCGTATATTTTTATTGATAGTTCATAAAAGATGCAACTTTGTGTTACATTTTTAATTGGGAAACATATTTTTGTATATGAATAAAAGAAATAATAAAGATTATCACTTTTTATAAGGAGATAGATTGTACAAAATATGGGTGAAAAGATGTAGAGAAATCCTCGGACGATGAAACATACTATACTGTTTCCTCTTCCGTAATTGTTTTGCTTAAGTATTTTATTTGAGGTAAATTCTTAACGATCCAAATTTGAAATTTAAACAACTTTTGTAAAGAATCACAATACACTGTTTTGAGAGGGGTAACTCTTATGAAGGAGGGGAATGTATTGCGAAAATAGAAACAGATTATTTCGGGAATAAAATAAAAAAAAAAAAAAAAAAAACATTTACCATAAATTTCCCATTATTTTTAAACTTTTCATTATGATTTTAATTATTGATTTCATATATTCATTTACATGTAATAAATTATTTTATTTCGAGTATCAAAAATTTCACTTTATGAATTTATTTATCTTTAAATAAACAATCCTCTTTTCGTTTTTACTTCAAGACAGTAACGCCACCAATTCAGAACTAAATGACTTTTTATAGGATTTATACGTACAAAAATTATTTTAATATTTGACATTCGAAATATATTAAATTAGGAAAAGAATGAATAATGAAATTCAAAATGCAGTTTCCAAAAATTAATGAAAATTATTCTTAAGGTATTTTTTATCCTTTAATATTTTTTGAAAGATGTTCTGCACACTATTAGTAAGGGTTTAATGATTTCACTTTTTTTTTCGAACACGTTTTTGCCTGTAAATAATTAGTGTTTTACATTATTTGTTTCAGATACACTTAAAAAATCAATATTTTACAGTTAAGATTTTGATAACTTTGATTTAGTCTGATCGTATCTGTAATTTTTAATTGTTTTCTAAAACAGCAGACATGTGTACCGAAATGCGTTATTGTCTATTATATTTGAAATTTACCTTATATATGAATATTTTTTATATAAAAACGAAAAAATTGCTTTTATAAGACATTTTCAAAACCTTGAGATACATGTCTCCTTAAATTCTTCTCTAAAAGTACTTCGTTTATTATTCATTTTGTAAGTAATTTTTCAGATTTTTATACTTTAAAGTATTATTTCGATGAGAAAAATATTATATACACAAATTAAATTCTTCTAAAGTAACTTTTTGGCGGCCCGTGACAGTTTCTGTAAGGATGTTGTATATATTAAATTTAAGGATGCCAGTTTGACGCTTGCTTGCACCAACTTTGTAATTTAAGCTAATTTTTATAAATAGGACAAAACTTAGTTATGCATTTCACATTTTGGAATGTATGTTTCTCTATGCTGCTTAGCTTTTCTGTTATTCAGTGTTTGAAAAATCTATTTTTATTTTTTTAATAGTGTATTTAAAGATTAGAGACATATTTTTCTTTACAAAAATTGTAAAATGCACATCTGATTTTTTTCTTTCTTTCTTTGAAATTTCGGGTAAAGTTGTGAGTTTGATTTGGCAACACATTTCTATATCTGCATTCAAAGTATTTATATAATCATACAAAAAATACGTTTCAATAAAAAGTTATAATAATATGTAAAAGTTAAACTGTTTTCGAAATGCACATTTTTTTATAAAATAAATATTCATAAAAATATTTTTAAAGTTTTATTGCTTATAGTCATTATTTAGAAATGAGTTCATTTGTCATGCAGAAATTACATCAGAAGTAGGTTTATGTATATACATCAAGTAGAATGTGGATTCAATTTATTTTTATTTTTATTGATTGATTAACATGACATAATTTATGACATATATCTCAGCGTATACTTAAGTTTGAAATTTAATTTTTATTCAAATGTTTACTATATGCCACAATAATATCAAGACTGTGAGTATGCAGCGCCGCCATATATGAACTAAATTATTTTTTAAATTTAAAAAATATATATTTTATCAATTAAGTTTAAAAAACACTCGGAATCTTCTTAAAAATAATTAAATACACTAAAGTGATAATGACGAAGAGTTAGTTTGAAATATTTTGCTGTATTTTTTTTTTCAGTATTTGCGATACATGTTCTTACGATTATTTACGATAAATTTACTACTATTTTACAATGCAAATTTTTTGATAACCTTGTAATTCAAATTTAGTTATTTTTAAATATTTTATATTAAGATTTTTTTAAATTTTAATCTTTCACGTAATCATAAATAGAAAAAAATACGTTACTATGATAGTACACTAGTATAAATAAATTTTGATTTAAAAATTAAGCTGAGAATATAAGGAAAAAATTAATTCAAATTTAAAATTGTAAATATTTTTATTTTTTAGTAACATTGTATGCAAATTTAAATAACTATAGATAATTTTTTTTTCTAATTAAAAAAAATATGCTTAAAAAATTGATTTTTTTTTTTTTTTTTTTTTTTTTTATTTATTTTTATTTTTTTTTTTTTTGAAATTTTAATTTCTGAAATACTGGTTACGATTATATGTAACTTTACTTTACTGACACACTTTGTTTTTTCAATAATATGTATTGAAAGTCGAAGTTTGATATGCTGGATATAATGTAAGAAAAAATGTGAAAAATGGTGTAAAAAAATCATTGTTTTAATTTAATTCTATTTTTTTACCGATTTCCTTGAATTTATGCCTAAAATAATGGTATTAAGCCTTAATGTTATTATCATTACAAAGTATTACGAGTAGTCGTTGCAGATGTATTTTTCAACAATACAATTTGATAAATATTTCATTTCCAAATCCTTTAGAAAATATCCTAAAAATATGCTAAAATCTAAAAAGATGCGAAATTGTTGGAATTACAATATTAATTATAAAAAAATTCTGTATTTATTAATAGCTTTAATTTAAAATATTCTAATATTTCTGTCATTAAATACACAACATTGATTTTCCAATTTATCGAATTTATTTTGATCATTCAATGCAATAAAATGATTTGTTTTTGAAATATAATATTGTAATAGCTAATTTTTGAAATATAATATTGTAATAGCTAATTTTTAAAATAAATTGTCATACTCTCTTAGCATCTTAAATTTAAAATTCTTTTCAATAAAATCTTTAATGAAAAATTAAATAAAATTAAAATGAATAAGCTTCTTCATAATTTTTTTTCACACTGTATATCCTTTTATACCTTAATCTTTGATTGAGTATTTCAATAAATTTAAATTTTAATCAAATGTATAAGTTTGTTTTCAATAAATCAAGGTTACAGCTTTAAAGTACTTTATTTTAGTTTAAAAAATAATCAGTGGAATTATATATTCTGGCTACTTAAGAATCAATTTGAATTTTTCTCTAAGAATCTATTAAGAATTAATTTGAAATTTTTTTACATTATGCTTCTTTTTTATTAGTTTTATTGCATATATTAAAATTTAACTTGCTTTTATATTTTCAGTATTCTGAAATTATTAAACGTAGCTTAAGGGAAAAAAGACATTCGTAAATAGAATTACTTATTAAATTTGAAAAGAAGATGTATATTTCATATTTAATTATTTAAGAAAATGTGGGTTAAATTAGTAGTCGAAAGGTTTTTTAAAATACATAAGAAATTGTATAAAAATTCAATAATAACTAGTGTAAAGTTGTTAGTTTGATTTTTTTATTTAAAGTAATACTAATGACACAAGAATATTATAAATTAATGAAGGAAGCTTCACAACTAATTTTTAATAACAAATGAGTGCCTTTGCTAAAAAAAATACAAGTAATTGTGACAGTTTACAATGCAAATTAAATTAGATTAGAACCCAAGAAAATAAAAAAAAGAGCACTCATATGTGTTGCAATAGAAATGAATGAAATTATTAAAGACATCTGAAATAATTCAAAATAAAAATTATATTAATTACGTATAACTAGTTTATATAGAATGCGTTTGTGAAATGTGGTTTGCAAAGAAGAATTTATTCTATTTTAAGTTTTGAATTGCAGATGAAATTGAGAAAAATATTGTTAATTTATTAATTTCCTACCATTTCACATTTCAAATTTCTATATTTCTTTTTTTATATTTAAATTTTGATTTCTGCTTACTGAAAAATTATATATATAAGTATAAATTGATCTTTATTTCTAATTCATTGATGTTTTTAGCCGCCCAACTTGTCTAATGGTCAGCGTGCCTGGCTTCAGGTAGGGAGGTCCTGAGTTCGAATCCCGATTCGGGCATAAATGTACTTTCTCTCTCTATCTATATCCCGTCGTTGTCGTTTCCTTGTATGAATGGTTGTGCCTACCATATAAACGGGTCCCTATGACTTGTGTGTACTGAGGAAGTCGGACTCCACACCTACACTGGTGTGCAAAAATTAAGGACGAAATGGAAAAATTAGCATAACAGTGGAACAAACAAGTAGATCGGATCGAAAGACAACTCAGAGGATTGACTACGGTCAGGTACGCAAGGGCATACTCAAAATACGCAACATGACGTAAAGGGGGAATGTCGGAGGGGTATAAAGTAGACTGGCGGTGTACGCTCAGCGTTTCTGTGAAAGCTATTGCACGGCGTATATCAGTTTAAACGACGTAGAGCTGCTTAATCAGAGAGAAATAATGAACAGGCAACCTCGTAGATGACATTTAGATGACCTTACGCGAGGTCGAATCATTGGGAATATTGAGGAAGGTCGAAGTGTGACAAGTATGGCTACGGAGTTTGGAATTGCTCACAGTATCGTTTCATGAATCAGGAGAGCATTTCAAACTACAGGAACAGCTGTACGAAGATTCAACAGTGGTTGTCCACGAGCAACCACGGCAGTCGACGACCGTTATATGGTCTTACAGGCAAGAAGGAACGGGCGGCAGACGACTGGAGAAATCGCGAGACACCTTCAATAGACGACTGGGCGACCGATTTTAAGGTTTACAGTTGCCAAGAGGCTGCACAATGGTAGCCTATTCGCACGACTACCTGTATATTGTGCACCATTAATGTCTGCCCACCGGAGAAAGCGCTTTGTGTGGTGCCGAGAACACGAGAACTGGACGGATCAGCAATGGAGTCGAGTACTCTTTACGGATGAGAGCAGATTTAGTCTGTCTACCGATTCTGGACGCATACACAACTGGAGAGAGCTGGGAACACGCAATAATCCTTCCAACATCACCGAAAGGGATCGGTTTCGAGGTCACGGGGTTCTCATTTGGGGAGGCATCATGCTAGGTACCCGTACTGACTTTCATGTGGTCCAAGGAGGTTCAGTCACCGGGTCACATTATTGTAATGATATTCTCCATCCTTATGTGCGTTTTTTTAGAGGTGCTATGGGTCACCAGTTTCTCTTCATGGATGACAATGCTCCACTTCATCGTACAGAAGCTGTCGAAGAGCTGTTGGAAAGTGAGGATATTGGACGCATGGATTGGGCGGCAAGGTCCCCGGATCTAAATCCAATCGAGCACGTGTGGGACTTCCTATGGAGACGCTTGGCGGCACGTCATCAACCGCCAGTAACGATTCCGGAGCTGCGAGTGGCTCTAGAAGAAGAATGGGCAGCAGTACCTCAACAACTTATTGACAACCTCATACTCAGTATGGACAGACGATGTCAATCCTGCACAGCAGTCAGGGGAGATCCTATCCCCTATTAAAAGCTGGATGTTTCTTGCTAGAGAGCTGTCACATGGATGTTTCGGCCGTCTCTGTCATTCTTCTCCATTCTTATTTTTCAATAAATTCCTTTTTAATCATTTGGAATTTTGTATTACTTTTTCCATATTCTTACATGTGGAGGATGTTCTGGCACGATTTTTAACGATTTGGAACACTGCTGAGCGACACTGTACTAGAAAAACCGTTTCGATTTTAATTTTTGCACATCATTGTAAATATGGTTCAGTTGGAAAAATGGAGCAGCGCACCCCATAATGCCAGCCTAGCTATGACAACAACATTGATATTTTTAAAACTTTTATATATTTTAAGCATTTTAGTTTCATATTAGAAGTTAATTTCAAATGCAATCAAAATTTGCTTACAGATGTCTACAAATTAAGAAGTAAATTCATTCATATTTACAGATAATATTAAAAATTTTACGTATTAATTGCAGTTTTTTTTAACTGCAATTTAATTTTGAAAGACATCTCCTTTTATAAATAATGCTAAATTTGGCATTTTTATATAATTTTAATATATTCATTATTATGTAATAATATATTCAGTATTATATCATATATTTAAAATATTTATTATGTTTTAAGTATAATATAACTTCAATATGATATCATAACATGGATTATTTCATGGTACGAGCTGTCCATGCAAATGATTTATCATTTTTTTATTTATTAAAACACCTTTATATACTGCCTGTTTTAATGATAAACAACAAATGTATATCACAGATAGTTCGATGTCTTCAAGAAGTTTTAAGTTTCTTATCTTGAAACTTACAGATATAAAATATTTTTCTGTTTAAAGCATAAGAGATTAAAAAAGTACATCTTCTTCCGATCTAGCACTTGCGAATGATTTCTTTCCTCTTCTATTCAATTTCTGTAATATAACCGTTATTCTGTGCCAATGCAATATGAATAAAATAATATTTAATAATAAAAATAAATTGAATGGTAAAAGTAATCATTATTATAATGCATATATTTAAAAATGATTCTGGAAAATGAAAAAGTTAAAAAAGGGAATACTTATTTAACCAACAATACCTCTAGATTAGTTATTAAAAAATTTCCTTAAAATGGTAGTACAACTTTATATGAACAATATTATTAAAACCTTATACATTGTAAGCTTCGAAGTTTTAAATTATTAGCAAAAAATCTGAGAAATTTTAAGCATGTGGGAAAATTTATTAATATTCAAATGAATAAATGTATTCAAATTTTTCTTGCTTTATTTACAAAATAGAATTATCTCTTTAGTAAGCACATAGTATTTTTGTAAGCAAAATCATGAATATATTTTATCCACTTTCTAATAATTAGGGATAAAATATTTTGTTGTTTTGTCAGTAAAAGAAGAAAAGAATTCAACTGAATTTTTTAATTAGTTGCATTTGATACTTTATAAATAAATTATATTATAAAGTATAAAATTTTAAATAAAGCACAGCCTAATCTTTAAGTTTTTAATCAGGAATTTTGCTGTGTACAAAACTATTATGAGAATATATATCCAAACAAATTGCTTAATATTAAAATGTAAGAATAAATATGTAATCGAAGAAAAGCGATTTATAATTAATGTGTTAGAAATAATCATAGAAAATGCACTAGGCCAGTTGTTTTAAATATATAATTGTATATATTTAAAACAACTGGCCTAGTGCATTTTCTATGATTATTGTTATTATATTTTCTATGATTATTTCTAACACATTAATTATAAATCGCTTTTCAGTGGCCTAGGGAAAAGCGATTTATAATTAATGTGTTAGAAATAATCATAGAAAATGCACTAGGCCAGTTGTTTTAAATATATAATTGTATATAATTAAATTTTTTTGTAATTTTCATTTTAAAATATTTCTAAATAAAAATGAGAAATTGAAGGAAAATTTATGAATGTTGAATATTTATACTGTGTGCAGAGCAAATAGTGTTTCCGTTCTCAGTAATTATGTTTTTTAATGTCAATTATGACTAGATTTTTTAAGTAATAACAAGCCATTAGAGAGAATATTTAAATTGTATTAATGTGCTAACACACACACGTTAAAACAATGCATATTAAAACAGATGTCAAGCAATTTTAAAATATGTTCAAAAAATACAACTGTATTTTTAATAAATTAAATCATTTTTTTTATTTTTTTACGCATATGAGCTTATACTTAATATTTTGTAAGAGATATTTATTAATAAAATAAAAACACACAAACTTCTTTTATTCAAATGGATTTTTATTTTTCAAACTGGGGAACCACATACACACACACAATGTTTTCTATTTTAATAATTAAAACAATTGCATCAAAAGTCATTTTCAATTTATGTTTAACAATTTATAACAACGAGAGAGAGAGAGAAAAATATTATTAAGGAGTGTCATCTATATTAAACGTTTCAGTGGTAAGCAAAATGAATAAAGAAAATCGCTTCACAGCATCTTTATTAAGTTAGAGAACATTTTAGATTCTTTGATTTTTCATTGCTTAAAATTGATTTATTTAAAAATAATCCTCGCTGAAAAATTTTCAAAATTTCTCCTAAAGGAATTGAGCGATACAGTTGTTATCTTACAGATAACAGTGATTTGTATTGTATCCTTGAACTGATAACATAAAACGTTGGGTGTACAGAGAGTTTTCACGTTCTAGGACCATTATTTGGTAAATGGATCTTACCCTTTTTCCCTCACAGCCTTCCCCCATCCCCTACAGAAAAATTCTCAGTAGAGAGGTTGTTTTTACACGGTGTTTCTAATGTTCACAATTCCCCGCCAGCGTGGAACCTGATATCAATGGCCCATTAGATAAATTCCACTAAAAATTCCTGCCGTCTCGCATGTTCCTCCTCCTCAGCTGTTACAGTTAGTTACAGTCGCTTCTTTCAAGCTTCACGACTTAACCTTTGTAAGGAGAATGTTGAACTTTGGAGGTAATCATCCTCTTCTTATCTTTTCTGATTTCCGCCCCCCCCCCAATTCAAAATAACTGAATGTTGTTTTTCTAGAAATTGGTAAACATAAGATAATGAAATCCGTAATTCTGGAAAACAACCGTAAAATGCTGCAACAGATGATGCATAATATTTGAATCCGATAGTAAAAGTAAAACTTTTTCTCAATTCTTAATTTGAATCTGGAAAAACAATATAAAATTTCATATTAAAGGCTGAAAATTTTATACACGTAAGTACTATTTTAAGTGATAGTAGACAAAGTAAATTTAAATATTTAGACAGATCAAATTTACATATCAAATCTTTACTACAAGAATATAATGATGTGTCACAGTATTGTAATAGAATTTAAACAAAGAAATAGCTTTGTTAAAAACTTTCATTAGAAACTTCAAAGGGATGGATATTGATTTATTAAGTTATATGCACCATAAACGAATATAAGAATATGCATGTGGAATAAAATTTGATAAATTAATGATACTTGCAATTTCTTTCTACCCTCTTACTTACGAATTTTCTGTTCTTAACTGGTCATCTTTTGAAATATCAATACCTAGTACATGTCAGTCTAGAATGATGACTTAAGCACGTTACAAATTATTGAGAAGTTATGAAGGAGTAATGTAGGGATTATTCGCAATTATTTATTACTTTAAAGTTAAATGAACATGATAAACTTCTTGATTTTTATGTGAAATGAATGGAACTCTTTTAGGTTGAACTTCACTGAAGTTTGAATAATATTAATTTGTAAATGTGTGTGGAAAATATAATGGAAATTTCATTTCAAATTTCCATGCTAAATTTATTAATTTGTAGATTCAAATCTTCTTATATAGTAAATATTAAAGGAATAATCCTAGCAGCAAGCTGACGGAATTTTTTTAAAGTTATTATTGCTGATTATATTGTTTGTGGAGCCATTCCAACACATCAACATTTAATGGCTTATAAATTTAAATTTATATAGTTAAAAATTCAAGGAATAAAATGTTTATAGCGATATAAATCGCTATATTCAACATACATGATAGCCGAGATAGAAAATTAATTAGTTCACCTCTCGATTTTCGCTTTTACAAAACTCGAGGACTAATTTAACAAGAATTTACTGTTTTTAACATCTAAATATATGTGTCGAAACTGTTACCATAAGTCGCTGGATTAAACTTAAATTCAATTACCTTAGTCCCTGTAAAAGAATCGGACGCTCATGTTTTCACATTCCATACAAATTATCAACTGAATATTTCTATTTTACAGATGGCGCTCTCAGTGCTCCGATGAGATTATTTCACTGGATTAATATTTTAATCATGAACTTATCAGTATTATGAATAAACTTCTAACATTGAATAGGCAAATTTAAAATCCATAAAGGTCTAATTAAAAATGTATTTCAGTCTTTTGTATTAGGTAATTCAAGTATTAAATTAACTAAATTTCATTGCCATTTTTATAAATTATACGTTCTACGTGGAAAATTTTTGATGCGGATAGAAATTTAACATTACGATTCAGAAACTAACAAAATCTTTAAATTTTGTTTACTGACTAACTGTATTATATGATCGATTGTTCCTGAATATGAACATTATTGAATCAATTAATATCAACATTTTGTTGCCAATTCAAATTATAATCTAAATTTAAAATGTTCTGTAAGAAAATCTACAAAGAGAAGTATATATTTTAATGTATGTAAAAAAAGTTGTTAAAGTTACACATTGTTAATTCCAAGGTAATGCCCACTCAATATTCATGATTGATGAATAAAACAATGGGATTTCTTAATATTTTAGTTTTATGAAATATAAATATACCTTATAAAAAATTCCCGAACTGTGTATTAATGCAATTCAAAAATAATTTTCACTTGATTATTCTTACATAGGTTTGCTGACCTCTGGGTAATTCATGAATACAAAGAATAAACTAACGCAGAGCTGACAAATAAACCGAATTATTATCTTTTATTCATAGACATTATTCATCACGTCCCTTCATAGAATATAAATAATTGTATTATGAGTAAGTCCAATATATATATATATATATATATATATATAAGCAGAATACGGAGATTTATTTCTAAAATACACATTGCTTTTTGAAGAAGAGAGTTGATCCCCATGACAGATGAACAGAGATAAGATCTTAATAATAGGGAGTTGAACATTGTCACGCGATGAATGTGATAAGCAGATAGATTGTTATTAGGTAGTTTCAAACGAAAAAATTATACACCTGGCTTACTCGGGTGTTAAGGTTGAATGCACTAGTCGAAATAATGAAAATAGAATAGTATATCAGAATTTATATCCTAAAGAGAGAAGCAAGTATTATATTTTTATATTTCAAAACCTAATTCTAAAACTGCGACTTTACATCATTCAAATTTCATGTTTTCATCTAATTTAAGTTTTTGGGGATTTATCTTGAAAATATTGTTTGTATGACTAGTGGCATTTGGCTATTTGAAACAAAGGACTCTTTTAAGACCTTCATAGAAGTCTACATTCACATTTTTAATATCTAATCTTTTTGTTTTTAAAGGACTTTTAAAATCGGAAGCTCTGGAGGAAGCTATCGTTATTTCCTGTTTCTCTTTGAGTGATCCTCATTACTTATAAAGAAGCAAAATTTAAAAATCAAAGAAAGTGCATTCAAAATTTAAAAAAAGATGCTTTGACTGAGAATGTAACGTTAGTGACATTTTTTTAATATTTTATTTATATTAATACTCTAAATTAATATTTTAGATTTTGGTATTATTACGCATTTTAATATTATATATTTATATTATGACATTGGAAAAATTAACAAAGCTATCCTAAAATTATTGAATTTTATTACGAAATTTTGAATGAAATGTGGCGTCAGAACTAAAAATGTTACTAGATATTACTTTTATTTGCAGTAGTATTTTCAGTTCAATAAATTCTATTTTAACACCTGAAAAATAAACAAACATTTAATTTCAAACTTTGAATGAGAGATTAAATGGTAATTCACGAGTTCATTCATCATCCGAAATTGGAGATATATTTAACTATCTAAAATAAACGATTTTCTTTAATTTTGAATTAAATTTCGATAGATATTTAATAATTATATCTTTGTATACATTTTTTTTAAAATTTAGTTGAAATTATAATACTTACAATTTCTGATTAGAAATTCTAGACTTTATTAATTTGTGTTACAGTTTCTCTAAATAAATCATTTAGTGATATAATTTGAGAGTTTCATCAATAAATCGTAAAACATAAATTTGGGATGGAGTGTTTCAGCTATGAGTATATTATTTAATTTAACTTCATTGAAATTCTTCCCTGTAATGTAATAGACGCACCGATTTTGGATATCTATGAAGCATATATCCGTGCATACTTCAACAATCAGGTTATTAGATAACGAATCACTTTTTTTCTACTTCTTTTGGATCAGATAACATCGATGAGATGAAAGTATGAAAGGATTACATTCGAGGCTGGAAGTACGTGACCAGGTTAATATAGCCGATTATTAGATCTAACTTTTAGATTACTTCAAATAAACTTATAAGCAAGATAGATGGGAAAATTCCCAAGAGTTCAAGAAGGATGTTCTCAAAAAAGCCTCTTCCGATCTTTATAAATTTTTTTGATTCATATCGTGTTAAGAATGCTTGAAATCGTGAAAGAATAGGAGGGAGCTAACTAACCATGAAGGACTATAACCTCCAACAAGGTGGCTTCAACTCAAAGGGACACTTTTTGGAAGTAATTATACAAAGTCTGAAAACTTAACAAAGCAGAAATCCACATCCTTTCACTTTCATTAAAATTCGTTTCACAATATAGTCAGTATAAAACGTTCTGGAAGATGACTGTGAAAATAGTGAAAAAATATGAACTTACTATATAATTGATTAATTTTATTTCAAAATTAACAGCATTAATTCAAGAAAACTCTTGCAGTCATAGAAAATGAGGGATTTTAGTAAACGATTGAAAGCATTCACTGTGACGAACCCCCTTGTATTTATCCCAAATTCTTAAACTTAGTTACTATTGATTTAATTATATGGATTTATTTCATTTTAGTTTATTATATTTATATTATTTATATTTGTTTATAATTATTTTTTATGTAAATTTTATTTTATAGATCAATATTTTGATATAATTCTTTTTTTTTTTTTTTTTTTTTTTTTTTTCTGGACAAGGTAATATTAGAAGCAAATCATTGAAGGACAAATAGGAATCCCAAGTGTGGGCCATAACAACACGATATCCATGGCATTCTGATTTTGGATGACCCTGATTATGAAAGCACAATACAATATTGTTTAATGGGGCACATTGGTTCTCTAAACATATAATAATGCCACCACAGTAAAAGTAAGGACACATTCTTGTTTAATTGATCTGATTCTTACTTTGTTACAAAGTGCTGGAAGGACAGTTTGTTATTACAATAAAATTGAAAATATGATTTTAATTCCCTTTTATGATGAAATGCCTTTTTCCTTCTTTGTATGGATACATTTCCTGAAAAAGAGATACATAAGTTAATTTGTTAGTACATTTATGATAGCAATAGAAAAATTTTAAAATTGCTACTTTCGGAAAGATAACGACCATTGTTTCTGCAATTAGGCGAGCATTATTTTGATATAAAACTGCTTTTCAATCCCATTTCAAATTCATACCGATCATTCAAACGAGTTCAGTTTACTAGTCATAAAACATATTGATTTGTAAACTCCATTCGTTTTACTGTGAGATATTTTTTTAGTTTTATTGTATTAATTCCATTACTTATAGTACAAGAGAAAACAATATTAACTATATAATACATAAGTTATGATATCGAGAAATCACAACATTTTACGAATTGAATTATTCGTGTTATTGATGTTGTTAATTGGTATTTATATAACAAAGTGAATTAAAGTCATGAATTGATATCTGTTTTTATATTTTCCTATGCAATTCTATAGTACTTTGAACATAAAGGCCAAGAAATACTAAAAAAATTAGACGAAAAATGTCTTTAAAAATAGGCTTGAATCCCTTAAATGAAAATTTCATATTAATAAAATGTTTAGTAACATAATAATGAGGAAATTAAAAGGGAAAAAATTCTCTATTTTTTGCATCATGGAATATATATTGAAATACTGTAATAAATCATTGAAACTTTTGAATTTTCAAAATTCATCATTTGCAATGAAAATTAGAAAATATTTTTAGACTCACTTAGAAAAATTTACATAAAATCTGAAGAAATCATTTTAAACATTCTATTGAAATAATTGTGTACACTTTTCTATACGACATGATGAAATTTTTATCGGTTTTCATTAAAGAAGTACCATATTGGTAACATAACATAACATATTCATTTATTAAAGAAATACTATAACATACGGTTTTTATAAAAGAAGTATATAACACATGCAATTATGGGTGTATATGCAATATTCAGACTGTAATTGTTAGATTGTACTTCCAAGAGTCATAATAGTTTCCCAATAAAGATTAATATTAAAACTGATTTATGGTTAAAATAAATGTTAATTTTATTGCACTTTCTACACATATCGCTTATCATTAAAACCATAACTTAAAATATATTAAATTGTATTATTAATTAACAAAAAAGAAATTCAGACTATGCATAACACATTAATATTACTTTTGTGTCCTAAAGAGTGTTACTGTATATTTCTGAAATGAACGAGTTTATTTTAAAAAAATGAATCGAAAAGAAATAATTGCTTTAACGGACTAAATTTATTGATGATAATATCGTTGTTTGTTTTATTAATTTTCATAGAGCTATTGTTTATCAAACTATATATTTCAGAAGGATTAGATACTTATTTAAACCGTTGATCCAACGTTCTCTACCTTCGTTTATTTATTTTTTTTTTATTTGAACCTCTCAAAGGAAAAGTATTCTGGTTGATCGCATTTAACTACCGATGTCTCAAAATATTTTTGAATATTTTTTCATTGTCAATGACGCCATGTAACAATTGGACGAATTAACTAAGCGTAAAATAGATAAAATAAAATAAGGGATTGAATGATGATTGTAATTACTTAAAATACATAAATAGGATTTCTTACGCTTCAAAACATTTATTACATACTAACACCGTTATAAAAGTTTAAACTTTTTTCTCTTCACAGCTATATTTAAAAAAATCCATTAAAATATTTAGAAAGGTATTTCGTGAACTAAACTTATATTTTTAATAATCCATACAAATGATAAATATTTTTTAAAATTATAGTTATTAATCTATATCCATTTGATATATACTGTTTTCGTATTTAATTTGTTTTAGTCTTTCTTTTATAATATTTAGAATCTAAAATCAAAATTTCATTATTCAGAAATTTATTGATGTAAAAATAAGCTCTTAAATCATAAAACGAATATTTTAAATCAAAATATATGAGACCTTGAGTCTTAGGCCTTTAAAATGTAACCTGAGATTAGAAAAATGAGCCCTGCTGAAACATCCTATTCTTATAAACTTTTGAAGTGCAGCGTTGATGTGTATCTGAAGTTATTATATCACCGAAAAGTAGTCATTATTTTTCTTGAAAAAGTCCATGGAAAAGAGAGGTCAAAGATATTAAACTATTAAATTCCAAGATAAAAGTGTCATTGAAGGATGTAATCTGAAAGAGACTAAATAGAAGAAATCATTAACCTTGTACCTATCTTCCTTTCACTATCTTAAGAAGTAGTTTTTTGGTATAAAATTAAATTCGAACTTAGACATTTTATTAGTGTTACAACAAAAAGAGGTTTTTATATGTGTAACATGTATCACAATTATTTCCCTAGCTATCCTCAGGACCAGTACTTTAATCACTGAGTCGTAATACTCTCTTCTGAATGAAAGAAAGTTTAATTACAGCCACAGTCAATTAACGAGATACAGGTGTTTTGTTCCCTTTTCTGCATGCACATCAATTAAGATGAATTCTTATGGAAGTTATTAATTGGTGGAAATATAAATGTCTTGGAGCAAAATTCAGTAATTAAGTTATCCCCTGCATGTTATTAATATATCAGTATTCATTTCTCCCTCAGAATTTTAATATAAGCAAATATATCAAACTTTTATATCACTTTGCATTACTTAACTGACCTAAAATGCAAGATACTTTTTTCACTTGGTTTTGGTTCAGACCACTAATATGATCATTGATTCGATCATGGAAAATACTTGAAGTGTATTATTATTATAGAACCCGCGATGTGGCGTCAATACAAATAAAGATTACTTAACTTTTAATGTATTAACCAAAGATAAACTTTATCAATAGAGTGGCATTAAACTTAAACCAGTAACTAGAAGGAACGAATACTTTATAAACATTTTTAATTATTAGTGTAGTATTGTTTGGCTCATAATTTCTTTTTGCAACAATGCAATTATCAATGCAACCTATAATATGTAATTTGCATGATTTTTTTTATCCTTATTAATATTTGATAGAATATTATTAAGACGGATAACATTTCTTATATATATATATATATATATATATATATATATATATATATATATATATATATATACATAAAATACTATGCGTGTATGGCTTCAAAACTATTATTCCTAAAAATATTGTATTAGAATCTGAGATAAAATGTATAAGGAAGTATTTTTAGCCATTCACAGTTAAAACACTAATCATTATCAATAATCTTGTATAGATAAAGGAGAAAGTATGAATACATTAGCTTCCATTAGATTATCGATAAATTGTTTGCAATAATTTTGATCCGGAGAACAATTTTCGGAACAAATTTATCAACGAAATAAAATATCTTGACTGATAAAATTATCTCTAATTTCTCATTACCTTCAGTGGAATCGTTGAAATATTTTCCTAGAGCTTCATCTAGATAAAATATAAATGCGATGATGTAGAAAGATGGTTTATAAGAAGGGTTTTATAGAAGGATATATACATATATATATATATATATAAATAATTAATCGTGTAAGGTTATAAATTAAAAGTGTGTTTAAAACTAGATATTACACAAGTTTTATCCAATAATTTATTCTTATTTCTTTCTAGTAACTTTTTACTACTCTGTTAGAACGATATTAGTAGCATTAATTATGATTTGGAAATTGGAAAAATCAATCTTGAGATATTTAAAAATGTGCCTCATTATAAGCTACTCACAAGTTTGTTAACACTATAAAGTTAGTAACAATATCAGTGATTTAACGCCGAATTTAACCAAAGAAATCACACACAGTTCAGTTATTGACATTATTAATATTTATTGAAAGAATATTATATATTAGACATATAATCTTTCTTTCATTAACGTTTAGTATTTTAAATAAATGAAATTTAAGTGTATGCCAAATCTTCATTATAATTGATTAAAAATAAGTTCAAGAATTTAGCTTCCTAAATATATATATATATATATATATATATATATATATATATATATATATATATATATATATATATATATATATATATATATATATATATAATTTTTAATTTAATAACCAAAGATGAACTTTATCAATAGTGTGGCATTAAACTTAAACCAGTGACTAGAAGTAATGAATACTTTATAGCCATTTTTAATTACTAGTGTAGTATTGTTTGACTCATAATTTCTTTTTGCAGCAATGCAATTATCAATATTATTAGATGGATAATATTTCTTATATATATGCATATATATATATGTGTGTATATATATATATATATATATATATATATATATATATATATATATATATATATATATATATATATATATATATATAAGATAGAAAAATAAGGAGGCTACACACACATTCTGGAAAACTAAAAAAGCTACTTATTTTATTTGTTAATAAGCTAGGATCTATTTTAAAAATCTTGTTAAAACTAAATGAAAAATAAGCACAAATTAATTCGCATCATCAGATTAAGAAAGTACACGAAATTAATTCTATATTTTCACGTAGTGTTCGCGAGAATAATTATCATCTATACCAACTTTGAATCAGAATACAACATAATAAGCTAGTTAACTAAAATATCTATACATTTTTATAATGTGACATTTCAAAGATATCCCGACTCACAATATTAATTCTATGATGTTGACAACAAAATTATTTAAATTACAGTATGTCATTTGCATTTAATCATCATATAATCTATTATAACTAATTACATCGACATAATTCTTAAAAGAAAAAACTTATTTAAATCAAAGTGGTTGTCTCGTTTTATCAGGATTGCTAATTTCGATCAGAAATTAATTATATCGCGTAAAGAGCAACAAGCAGTTGCATCAGAATATAAATCTCATCGCAAAAAAGGAATCATCTCTTTATTCTAACAAGGCTTTTCAAGGTCGCCTATTATGTATTCACAACTCAATAAACATCAGCAAGTGATTTTAACCCTATCTTTAAGGTTGCTCTAATGACAGTTCTTAATAACACTTGAATGTAATCACTATCATTACCGCTGAAGAATACCACTTTAAAGTAATAGAAGTCTACTTTCAAATGATGTATGATTGCAAGATGTAAATTTGACTGTTTCCCTGTTGCATTTTCTCTTCTCAGTGATAAAGCTTTTTATTTTTAAGTAAATGTTTCAAGATTTTTCCATTCTACAAGCATGATTTAAGTATATATATGATAATGTTTTAGAGTTTTTTTTCCCATAAAATCGCCGATTTACTTGTTCAATCAAAATACATTTGAAATAAATAATTTTTTTAAAGTATTGAATCTAAACTACATTTGTACTAATTAATTTTTTGTTCAATAGTAAGCAATAATTTTGCTGTTTGATTTGACTAAAAAATAACGAACCTTTTCATTTCTGAATATATTTCTATCAGATTTAGTTCAAATTAACCTCAAATTAAAATTTTAATCGTACTTTTAAGATCATACTTATTTTGCTTGTCAAAGAATTCCGTTTTTCCCAATATAAATTTTTTCTTTAGATATTCTTCTCGGATACTTTACTATAAAAGTTCGGTACAGTTAAAAATAAACAAAAAATTCCATGTTTTAATAGCAGAAAAGCAAATGCACTTCAAAGAGCTAAATTCTCGCAATTATTACTTATATGTACGCAGCCTACTGATAATACACGTTTAATGCTAGAATAAGTGAAAAACACAACTTCGTAATTATGTCTTCCTTACCTCAAACAAATAGGAGAAATTTATGAAAAGTATTTTGTAATTTGATTCGTATAAACTTAATTTAAAACCAATTAAATAACTCTTAAGCACTAAAAAGAGAGCTGATGTACATATGTTATACATATAAGATCTCTCGATTATATGGATTTAAGAATTGTCGTCTATTTGTGTTGTTGTTTCATATCCCAGATGGTATACCACCCTAAGCTAAACCATCTCCATTAAACCAAAAGTCATTAAAAAAATCTAAAAATAAAATAGGATTCTCCAAAACCTAGTTCACAAGACAGTCAAGAATATGTCTCGTGGAGACCTGATCACCCTTGCACCAGTTACACTCTCGTTTATTTGTGAATGAGAGAAGTCTCAGCATTCCATATCTCAAATATTATTACATTTTCCTTACTTTAAATCAATCAATCTTCCTAATTTAACACATCATAAGAAATTAGTACTATATTTGTGAAACTTTTACCTACTACCCTCGAAGTACTATCACATGTAAATACACTGGGGCCGAAAAGCGCAAAAGAAGGACTTGAAATTTTGAATATCAGGATATTAAATTTTCGGATCATGCAAAGAACATTTTTAAGTTATTTTATTTAGAAAATAGTCAGAAAATATATCTAAATAATAAAAATATTTTATTAATTGGAAAAGATTCAGACTAAAAGCCTACGTTTATAAAATTTAAAAAATATTTCAACAAATTTCATTTCCCCAAAATATTTAATATCATCAATTATTCCAATCAATTATTATTTATTAAATATTATTTAATATTGCCAATTGTTAATATTTTAAAATGGCTCATTATATACTAGAGAGGTTTCCAACAATGTGCGTAGATATAAATAGCTTTAAAATGATACCTGCTTGCCAGTAAATACATAAAGCAATATACCTATTAATATGGATAAGTATTAAATATTAAAGTAAAACTAAGATATTAAAGTTAAGATAATAAAATTTAAAATTAAGATATTAAAGTAATATTCATTATCAAAGCGTTTATTATATGACAATTTCCCCTACTAAAAGATTTTTCTGGAATATAATTTGCATGTGGAATATGTGCTAATCTGAGGATTTTTTTATAAATCAAATTTGAATATTTTTGCTAATTAGTGTACATGCAGGATAAATAAATGTTTTTGAACGAATTAAAAAATAAAACTAAATTTAAAATTATAAAAGTAGATCCAATATATTTTGATAAATATAGTATATGTATAAAGTAATATATTTACCTTTCTCTTTTTATTTTTGTAGATTTAAGATTTTTCAAACCATTATATACTAGCTTTTATAAAGAATTAGTTTCTAACTAAAAAATTCTTGACCAAAAAAAAAAAAAAAAAACAGAATAAAATATCACTTATAACTTAATTATAGTTTTTATTTTATATATTAAAGTATAATACACACATACATTCATATATATATATGTGTGTGTGTTAGTGTTAGTTAATTATATAAGGAAGCTAAATTTTTGAAAAGCAAAAAGTAATTTATTTTATTTGTTAATAAGCTGGGATCTATTTTAAAAATCTTGTTAAAACTAAATGGAAAATACCATTTTACTTGAAGAAAATTATATAACGCTTACAATATTATATAAAATTGAGTAACATGAGCAGAGTAACTTTTTCGTTCATAATAAACTAATTCTGAGGGAATAATAGCTTTCCTTTCAATCAATGTAGACATAAAGAATTTTCAAATCCGAATCTGAAATTGTACGTTACATTCTTATAATGACATCGTTATCCACTTAAATAATATATGAGAAATTTCTTCCTCTAAATAACTTAAGTCAGTGTTTCTCGACCTTTTAGTGTTCACGCCCCAATTTTCAATCATCATTTTCGTCGCGCCCCCTCCCAACCGCATGCAATAAAATGTACACAATACTCGTAAGAATTCATTTTGAGTATTTTTTGCGCTAAACCTACACTAGAACAGTTATTTTAAACTTTACAAATTACCAAGAATACGGAAATTTATTGACATTTTGCAACACCAATCCTCAGCATTGAAAAAACAAAAATCCTATGCCTTTTTATTGCTCTTGCGACCCATCATGTCGGGCATTCTCACGGTTTCGCGAGAAGTTTCGATTTGTCTGGTCAGCTTAAGAGTTAAGAGCGTGCGCAGATGTGAACAAATGTTTTCTCAGAGGAAGAAGGAGAAAGTTCTATGACGCCAATTTGACTTCCAGGCAATCTCATTCGAGTCGATCCTTCTATCGCTATTGAATCTATTCTGATGTGTATGTTATAGATATTTTTGTGTAATTGCAATTCACCGTATTAAATATTCACCGCAGCAGACTTATGCAGAATCGTGGATAAATTTTTAAGCGGGCATAAGCGAGTATTAGACGATAGTCAAGCATCAGCAAGTATACAGACAAGCGCGTGGCTCTGTAAATAAAATCAAGAAAATATTCTCAAGAATTCTTAAATTTTGGGTTCACTAATACTGAAATAAATAAAGAAGAAAGGTCCCTGTGAATCATTTGCTCAAAAATAAATTGGATGTCCTCGCGCGCCCCACAGGTTAAGAATCACTGACTTAAGTACTTAAAAAATTTAAATTGAAATAATTAATTAATACAAAATATATTTTCCTTATTTCTCTTATTAATGGAAGCTAAACTATAGTACTGATTGTTCTACTGTTCAAAATTCATTTTTATACACGAGAGCTAATTGCATTGAAATCAATAAATTTAAGTTAAACTCCAAAACATGAGCATTGACCCTCGACATGGGAATTGAACCTACTAATTGTAGAACCGCCACCCACAGTGCCTAGTGGTCAGTGTGCCTGACTGCGGATAGGGATGTCTTGGGTTCGAATCCCAGTTCTGTCATGGATGTACTTTCACTCTCTCTCTCTCCTGTCTTTGTCCTTTCCTTGTATGAATGGATTGTGAATGGTTGCCTAACCTATAAAATAGTACCTGTGGCATATGTGTTCTGAGGCAGTCGGACTCCACACCAAATTATGGTTCAGTTGAAAAAGTGGAGCAGCGCACCCCATATTGTCAGCCAAAATATCTCAAGACAACAACAAGTGTTGAAGCATAAGCCAGAGCACTAATCATTAATACGCCTGTCCGACTTAATGTTGAGCATAACTTAATAATCGATAAACGAAACTAAGAGAAAACATTTACAAAAAATAAATAAATAAAATATATTGGTATTTATATTATTCTGGCGGATTTAATTTTAATTTTAACTGCTTAAGTTTTTAGTTTATAATAAAGATTTTATTTCTTAAATTTTACTGCATAAAATTAAAGAAATGGAATCCATAGAGGTGAACTATAACGTGGAAGAAGAAATATTATTTGTTAAGTTCTTTAAAAGTGCTAAAAGCAAATATATCGCAAATAATTCAAAATCTGTAAGCAAAACGGAAACATGAAAGAAGCATTTAATGTCAAAAAAAGAGAAAAAAATAATATTTTAATACACTACTGGCCATTAACATTGCTACACCAGGAAGAAATGCAGATAACAAAATGATATTTATTGGACAAATATATCATACTAGAAATAACAAGTGATTAAATTTTCAAAAAAATTGGTTGGATAGATCCTGAGAAATCAGTACCCAGAACAACCACCTCTGGCAGTAATAACAGCAGTTATACGCCTGGGCATTGAGTCAAACAGAAATTGGATTGCATGTACAGGTACAAATGATAATGCAGCTTCAACACGATGCCACAGTTCATCAACCGTAGTGACTGGCGTTTGGTGACGAGGTAGTCGCTCGACAACCATTGACCAGACATTTTCTATTGGTGAAAGATCTGGAGAACGTGCTGGCCAGGGCAACAGCCGAACATGTTCCGTACCAAGGAAGGTCCGTACAATACCGGCAACATGCGGTCGGGCATTATCCTGCTGAAACGTAGGGTTTCACAGGGCTCGAATAAAGGGTAGAGCCACGGGTCGTAACACACCAGAAATGTAACGTGCACTGTTCAAACCACCGTCAATGAGAACAAGAGGTGACCCAGACGTGTATCCAATGGCCCCCCATACCATCACGCCAGGTGATGTGCCACTATGACGATGACAAATGCACGCTGCCAGTGTGCGTTCACCACGATGCCGCCAAACACGGATGCGACCATCATGATGCTGTACACAAAACCCATATTCATCTAAAAAGATGACGTCTCTCTATTCGTGCGCCCAGGTTCGTCGTTGATCGCACCATTGAAGGCGCTCTTGTCTATGACGCAGCGTCAAGGGAAGCCGCAGCCATGGTCTCCGAGCTGAGAGTCCATGCTGCTGCAAACGTCGTCGAACTGTTCGTGCAGACACTTGTTGTCTTCCAAACGACCCCGTTTCTTGACTCACGGCTCGTGACGTGGTTGCACGATCCATTACGGCCATGCGGATAATATGCCTGTCTTCTCGGCTGCTAGTGATAGGTGGCCGTTGAGATCCCGCATGGTGTTCCGTATTACCGTCCTGAACACATCGATTTCCATATTCTGCTAACAGTCATTGGATCTCGATCGACGCGAGCAACAATACTGCGATAAGGTAAACCGCAATCCCGGTACGCTACAATTCGACCTTTATCAAAGTCAGAAACGTGCTGGTACGCATTTCTCCTTCCTACACGAGGCATCACAACAACTTTTCACCAGGCAACAACGTTCAAATGCAATTTGTGTATGAGGAACCGGCTGAACAATTTCCTCATTTAAACACAATGTAGGTGTCGCTACTGGCGCCTGCTTTGCCTGAATGCGCTGAAAAGCTAATCATTTGCATATCACAGCACCTTCTTCCTTTCGTATAAATTTTACGTCTGTAGCATGTCGCCTTCTTGGTGTAGCAATTTTAATGGCTAGTAGTGTAATAATAAAAATACAACACACACACAGCGTTATCTGTAGCAGGAGGGAGAAACGAATTCCTTAGCGAAGCCCTGTGTAAATTATGAGGGCCCCACTGGCTATTTCTAACAACAAAAAATGCCTTAGGGCTTATTTGATCCGAGTTCAAAGATATTTGTAATAAAAGGGGAAGGGGAGGTTTGGTTTGCTTGTTTGTCGCTCAACGGTCATTTTTTTTTCACACGAGGCCTAATTAGACCGGGACCTACGGTTTAAAGTGGATTCCGAACCACTACAAACATCCATGCCCAAGGTGGGATTCGAACCCACGAACTGTTGAACCGAAGGCAAGAGTGAGGGGAGGGGACTCGTTAATAGTAAAAATTGCTGAAGCAGTGCATTTTGCAAAGAAGATGAACAGTTAAAGGGAAAATTGATTATTGGCGAATCTCTTCTTTATATAAGAGTTATTTCTTTAAGTCATGCTTCTCTTAAACCGGACACATTACAGTAGTCAAATAAAAGTACGAAAACAAATGAGAATAATTTCGAACAATATTTACCTTCACTCATTTCTTTTAATGATAAAACATATATACAGTTCCAGTCTCCATATAAAAGAACTTAATAAATGTAGAGTGGAATTTTTCAGAAATATACATATTAAATAAAACGGTAATAAAATTAGTGATTACTAACTGTTGAACCGCCACCCGCCCTGCCTTGTCGTCAGCATGCCTGACTGTGGATAGAGAGTTTCTGGGTTCGAATCCAGGATTTGGCATGGATGTACTTTCGCATGCCTTTGTCCTTTTCTTGTTTTAATTGGTTGTGAATGGTTGCTTACTCTATAAATGTGTACCTCTGGCATTTGTGTACTCAGGAAGTCGGACTCCACACCAAATTACGATTCACTTGAAAGAAAGGAGCTGCGCACCCTATATTGCCGGCCTGGTTGGCACAAGACAACAACTATTAAGTCAGAACGAGAACGGTGCCTATGGCATATTGTGTGTGAATGGTTATCTATTCCATAAACGGATACCTATAACTTTAAAACACAAATTTGGGTACTTAATGAATTATGTTTTTATTGATTTTAAAAAGAATAAAAGTTTTGTCCTTGGATAATTTTATTTTTTATTCATTATAAAAATTTGCTTACTTTAATGATTGCATAAAATTGTTAGGAAATTAATCTTATTAAATAGAATATGATTTTTATTTCTGCATTTTACCTCTTTATGGCAATGGCTTCATTCCAAATCCAGCAGTTAATATATAAACTAAGAAAATACCTTTAATATCAGAGCACTTAAAAAAATTATTAGCTTTGTAACATTTAAAACGATAGCCGAGCTGGCAGCCGAATGGATAGCACTTTTGCCTTCAGTTCAACAGTTCATGGGTTCGAATCCCACCTTGGGCATGGATGTTTGTAGTGGTTCGGAATCCACTTTAAACCGTAGATCCATGTCTAATTAGCCCTCGTGTGCAAAAAATGACCGTTGTGCGACAAACAAACCTAACTAACATTTAAAACAACAAATATAAGAATGTAGTTTTCACAACTGCCCCATATATGTATATGTTTATATATCTATATATGTATTACACATAAATGCATTCATAAAATAATGATGGAAAATTTAATATTTAAATGAAGTATTTAGTATTTGAAAAGTTGTGCTAAAGACTTTACTTTTATACTGAAATTATTTTCATTCATTAATATGTTGGTCAGTTAAGAGTTGGCGTCGAGAATTTTCTTGAAAATATGTAGACACCTATTTCTGACAACCGTCCCTAGATTTGTATACTAGGTCTTTGACATATAATATTTACATATTTTGATGCTAAGTGTATAAAAATTCTAGAAACAAATGAATTAAATGTTAAGAATAATCTTAAAAAATTGACGTGTTCCTCTATTCTGCGAAAACGAGTACGAAAAACAATTTCTTACTGATGTGAACACGCTAATCGATTGAGATACTTTTAAATTCAAGTGAGTACGAAAACAAGAAATGCGACCAACTAGTGTATCGCGTCTTATTAGTTCATCCCCTAATATTATTTTGTAAAGTGTTAATATAAAGTTACCAAATTTTATGAGAAGCATCTTAAGTATTAAAAATTCATTTTATGTAGGGCAATTAAATTATTAGCAAGGACTAAAAGCATTTCCTTAGCTTTTAAGTTAGATCAGTATTTGAAAATCAACATCTGTTTCAGATGCAAATTATTTTAAAAATAATTCCTAATTTAGAGTTTTATTAGTAATTTGTATTATTTTAATTTCTTTTTAAACAATTAACATCATTGCTCTTAAAGATAAAAAATTGAAGTCGGTGAATTAACGACGTAAGTTAATGACATATCTTGTGTTTATTAATTTACAAATATTCATAGTTATATAATAATATTGTTTTTAATATTTATAGTGAAAGAGATTTATAATTTTATTGAATCACACACACACACACAACACACACACACAACACACACACACACACACAACACACACACACACACACACACACACACACACACACACACACAACACACACACACAACACACACACACAACACACACACACACAACACACACACACAACACACACACACACACACACAACACACACACACAACACACACACACACAATTTTGAGGTTTTCCTTTTTGGATTTTTAAAAACTTACGAATCAAGTCGTAAACTGTTTGGAAATTTTGTTCCTAGAAATTTGAAATCTATTTTAAATTCTATACCAATTTTGAACAAATTAAGGAAAATATATGGGTTTTTTTCACTTTATGTGTAAATTGCAGAAAATGTACTTAAATGTTAAAAAATTGTGGCACATAAGTTAAGAGTTTAATAGTTTCATATGGTGATGAAATCAGATTATATGATTGAATAGATTTAATGTATGAAATGAGTTCCATTATAAATAATATTATGAAAAAATGCAGCTGATTGATATTCCAAGTAAATTATGTATCATCTACATTTTCTTCCCATCTGTAGATAATGAATCACTAAATCTCTAGCGATATCGTGACAATTTATACATATAACTGCTTATATCTTGAAATATAATACCATTACCATGTCATTATATCAGACTCGACGTGCCAATTTATTTTGTTGGCTTTCAGAATTTTAAGCTCTGGCATCTATTAAGATAAAGGTTGGTGTGTTTGTGAGAAAATGCAGCTTTTTTGCTGAAATAATGTCAGTGTACTTTAACAACTAACAATTGCAATAAATGGCCCAATCAGAGAGCGTGTAGCAAACTCGTATAGCATGACACGCATCTAATAAGGCAGTTCACAGAGGTTATCTTGCTGAATGTATTCCATCAGAGCGGGCTTTGACCTTAAGAGATATCCTTGAAAGTGAAAGCGACGATTGCCTCAAACCATACAAGGATAACACGCATGGAACCCCATCGGGGCCTCCAGTTGCCAACCCTAAAAGGGGCCTCAAGAATTCCAAGAGCATTTCAGAACTTGTTTCAATTCATACGCCTGGTAATTTATCAAAAGCAGATACCGTCAACCCATCTGTGGGTCTTAAATTATTAATTCCATACAATAGCTCTTTGAAAAGGATATTAAAGTAAAAAAGAACTCATGCAAGTCAAGAGGGTAAATTGCTCATCAAATAACATTTTCATGTCAGATGTTTACTTGTTGTTCCCACACAGGATGCTCCTCCCCCTGCAAGTCATTGACCGTAAGTGAAGTCAATGGTATCTTTGCAACCTTTGGTAAACATTCTTTTACAGATCAAATCCAAGGACAGCTAGTTACTTTCCAAGCTTGGGATTGGTTTTAAAAGTGAAATTCTCCGCCCCAAAGAGATAATACATACTCTTGGAAACATGTTGTTTTTGGATACTTGATTTTTTTTAAAGTATCAATGATCCCATCTATCCTTAATGAGAATCTACTTTCTCAGGCTGTTTCACCAAGGAATTTCACTTAAGCATCGCCCTTAGTTTTCTTGACTTATACAAACTTTCATATAGGTCATTGCTTCTTATTGTTTAGAATTTCAAATAATTCTTGTGAGTTTGAAGCCCTATAATTACACGAACAACGTTTTGAAGTATAGTAGGGAATTAATTTTGAATTATTATTTCTAAATTATATATAATATTTCGAATTAGTATTAATGTTAATTTCTGTGTAAGAGTAGAGTAAGTATGGTGTTAGAAATCCTGAGGAAGATTTCTCACAATTAAAACTAAATTATTTTACTTTTAAATAACCTCGCATTTTACAGTTTCTCCCAATGGAAATAAAATAAATTTTATTATTCATTTTTAAAAAATTCATTCTTTTGTGTTTCTTATTATAATACATTATGCACATTATTGATAACGGTCTGAGATGGAATTATTTAAAGGAGCTTTTTTCTATACCTCCCGCTAAAATACAAAACAAAAAGAAAAGTAGAACGCTAACATATTTATCACACACATACACATATATATATATACGTAGTCACATAAATTATATTCTTGATTATCAGCTCGAATGTAAAATGTGCAGTTGATTCAAATAAGATTAAATTAAATTTTTGCGCTTAATTCTTTCTTTCTGGAAGTAGAGATATTTTTTAATAAACATTAAAATCATTTTGATGTCTATTATAATATAAATTTTTGATAATACATTATACTTTGATTATACATTTTTATTTTGCATTTTAGATAAATTTTTACTTCAACTTAAAATTTCGTGAATAAGTATTATTCGCAATTGCAGAATATTCATTGCTTTGATGATAATTTATAAAAAATGTTTTATTCAAGTGTGGTTATCAAATCAAGATTATAAATGTTATTTTTTTATATTTTAAATTTATGTAATTTATATTTAAATATAATATTATATCTAATGTTAATACGCAATAAATTAATATTTTTTTTATAAATTTGAAGTTAACGTATTTCTATTGAACTTGGTTATTTATTTAATACAGTGAATATTTTATTATCTTCCGTGAATACTTTTGCAAATTAAGAAACTTTATTAAGATGACTTAACAAAAACAACTCTTTTAATACAGTAATACTTGAAATTGTATAAAAATACTTAAATTTAAAGGAGCTTGGAATCTCTGAAGTACGATAAATAAGTTTCCTCTCTTTAACTTTAAAATTTGAAGAGTAAATGTTCTACAAGATTTTCATAAAGCTTACTGTCACATAAACTTATTCATTATAAATTAAAGGCCTAATCATACAAGATAATTTTTTTCTTCTTTCCTAACAGGAATAAAGTAAATTAAATTTACTTCACCAAAGGAATGAACTTATAGCGGTACTTCTTCGTATCATCTTTGAATATCTTTAGATTGTGTAAAGACAAGAGTGTCGTCATAAAACAAATGCACTGATCTGCATAAAAAAAGGGGGCAGCTTTCAATGATCTATGAGCTTTTACGCTGAAATGCATGCCAAAGGTTCTAAGAAAAAATTTTTCATAACAGCTCACGGAGATGATTAATCAAATGGCTTCACACCCAGAACTTGTTATTCAGTTGAGCGAGAAGGTAATGGAAACTAAAGTCAAAAGCAAATCAAATGCTTTGTTGCGAGCTTCGCTTTCAGATCATGCATGCTTAAAACGTGTGGAATATTAATGTTTGTCAGTGAGATAATATTCGTAGAATCTGAAACTGCCGTGATCTTTTTGGTCGCGTGCGGTGAAACAGTCAAGGAGACGAAAGAACGAATTCTAACTGTTCCCTATCCTATTCATTAATTACCTTCGGAAAAAATTTACCACTTCATCCTCACCTTGACATTTTTGTAGAAATAATTTATGCTTTTGCTAAAAGTACAAACTCTAAGATGAATGACGTTTTTTAATAATTTAAGTTCAATAAATTTGTTTTCGCTGATAAGAAAAAGAAATGTTATTGAAGAAAAAACAGTATTTTGATAAATTAATGAAAATTTTGCAGTGTAATAACTTAACGTGTGCAAATTAACACCTTAGGATACTTGTGAATGAGGAATTCAAAGGGGAAAATTATTCTAATAATGTAATTTTGTTAAATTAAATCAAGGCTATAATTATAATATTGAAAATCATTTGATATTCATGTTAATAAAAAATTGTTTTTTCATTGGCTTAAGAAATGTGCAGTTACTATTTATTCAATTTATAGCATTTTGAAAATATTCATTTGAGTATTACTGTAAGATCATAGAAAACGAAAAGTTAAAGAAACTGTACACGAATATAAAAGAAAAAAAAATAAAATAAAATAAAGATTAAATATCTTTTGTTAACTATTACATAAACTGATTTTTTAAAAACTAAATCAGATATTAAAGATGAGAATAATATGTAATTTATATAATTGGAATATATTTAAGCTTATAAATTAATATTTTTATATAGGAACTTTCTTTCTAAATAGCCCAGTTACTCAAATCATACTGTAATAGAATTCACTTTAACCTGATCATTAAAGTATTTTTTCATGGTTACATTTTACAATTTGCTGTAAGTGAACAATAATGAAAAAAATATCGTAATCTAAATAAAATTTTAAATTAATTAAAAAGTAATATGAGACGAGAAATTATATAAAAAGATTAAATAAAAATCTAACAACAATTAAAATTTATTCTAATATAATCATTTTATATTACTCTAATGCTATAAAACTAAAATCTACGAGAAATTTGCTGAGCTGGAAAAAGAATGTTTTGAGCCCCTTTCTTCGATTCAGTAGTCCGTGCGATAGATATAAGACGAGAAATTATATAAAAAGATTAAATAAAAATCTAACAACAATTAAAATTTATTCTAATATAATCATTTTATATTACTCTAATGCTATAAAACTAAAATCTACGAGAAATTTGCTGAGCTGGAAAAAGAATGTTTTGAGCCCCTTTCTTCGATTCAGTAGTCCGTGCGATAGATATAAGACGAGAAATTATATAAAAAGATTAAATAAAAATCTAACAACAATTAAAATTTATTCTAATATAATCATTTTATATTACTCTAATGCTATAAAACTAAAATCTACGAGAAATTTGCTGAGCTGGAAAAAGAATGTTTTGAGCCCCGTTCTTCGATTCAGTAGTCCGTACGATAGATACTTATCTTGGACATTTGTATTATTTCGGAATCCTCTTTAAGTACTAGTTTTTGGTGAAATTGAACGCTTTGTACCAAAACCAACTTAGGAGTGACCAAAAAAAAATAAATAAACAAATAAAAAATAAAAATGAATAAATAAAATAAAAAAACTGATGAAATTATTTAGAAGCTTAAAAGTGAGCAAAATTAGCAATTTATTAAAATTAACAATAGCTCTTTATATATTATTTAAAAAGTCATATCACACACACAAGTTTTAAAGTATATTAATACACATATCACAAATCCAACTCTTACATTCATAATTTGATGAAACCTTAAAATAATAAATTAATGATACAGAAAATAATATATTAATTTCTGCTTTTAAAATATAAATTAATATCATTCAAATATTAAGATTTCTGGACAGATTTCTGAAAAAAAGAAGAGAAAAATGGGGGAAATTAAAAATATTGTTGAAGGTTAGCCCAAAAGGAACTTGAATGATAGATTATTGTGAATGTTTTCTAAACATGACTCAAATATTGAATTATTTTTATTTCAATTTAAGTGTTAAAATATTTTTGCATTTCACAACTTTTCCATCTCACATTTCGATGCATTTATATAATAAAACTTAATGTATTCTATAATATAAAATTAACTAACAAAAATAATACCATATATATATATATAGATAGATAGATAGATAGATAGATAGATAGATAGACAATTAAAATGCATTATAATGAGGGGAGGGGGAGAAATAATCATAGAAAATGAAGGAAGAGCAGCAGTGATTCATATTCATCAATCTTATCAATCCCTTTTGAAGTCTTTCATTTGAGTTCGTTTATTGAATCGTTGAATTAATTAGCTACTATTCGCTTGATTTCAAGCTTCTTTCCTCTTTTAATATCCTCTATTTTAAAATAAATTTCGTATGGGGATAAGGGCAGGAATATATATATATGTATGTGTGTGTGTGTTAGTTATTTTTTTCTGGGACAGTTTTCAGTTCTGCAATTTAATAGATTTCTCCATTTCCAAAATATGGAAAATTTTTGTTTTAAAAATTAAACTGTTATATTTTGTTACTCATTTTGACTTAAATTTATGTTATAATAGTGACTTATGTGTCTCATTTCCTATTAATAACAACAAAATAATCATAAAATGAAATTTCTGCTCGAGTCATTAATAAAATTCCTATATTTTTAAAGTATTATTAAAGTTAATATTTTATGTTTTAACTTAATTTTAAACCTTGAAGATAAGCAAAAATAATGTATTTGAAAATTAAGTAAAAAAAGTACTCATCTTTATTTACTTGTGAATTATATCAACTTACATTATAAAATGTTCAAAGAAAGTAACAGTAAAAAATTTCGAATGTGTACAATGCATATATTTCTGAGAATATCAGTGTATCGAAATAGGAATGCATCTTTAGCTCTCTTAAGGTCGAGATGGCTGCTGAATGATTTGTACTGAGGCCTTCGGTTCAACAGTTCGTGGGTTTGAATACCACTTCAGGCTTGGGTGTTCTTAGCGATTTGGAATACACTTTAAAAAGTAGGTCTCCGTCTAACTAGCACTTGTTTGCAAAAATTAACCATTGCATTGCAGACAAATATATAAATCAATTGGTTTTTTCCATGTAAACTTTTGTTTAATTCCATTCAGAATAATTTAATTGTTCTTTTATAAAATCATAGTAATAATCAAAAAATTAAAATAATATCACAGTTTTGCTTGAGAGAAATTTTTAATAAAAAGGATCCAAGAAATTAATTTTAAAATCCTGCATTTTTATACACTAAACTTGATTCAAATAAAATTTCAAAAGTAAGATTTTGAAAAGAATTTATGAAAAAATTGGTAAGTTGAGAGGCCATCACGAAAATTAAATTAGCAAAAATAAAATTAATATATTTGATTCTCTGAACGGATTAATAAATTTTGCCCGCAGATGCCGACAACTGTTGTGATTATGAAACTAATATCAATGTTAAATAATATGAATCATGTTGTTATAATATTTCTTGAAGAAAATAATAAAAATAATAATGCAAATTAAAGATAATAAACATATAGCAATATTCTTATCAAGCATCAGGGCTTTAGCTTTGAAAAAAGTCGTTTCTTTAAACAAGAAATAACAATTTTTCAACAAAGAAAAAATTGGATCCCAAATTTTGTTTTTGTTCTCTTCTTTTTTAATATGTGAGAATGTTTGTTCTCACTAATGCAATTTAGTTTCACTTCTAAATTGATCTTTAAGCAAATTTGTATGCATAAATGCGTTATCAAAAATAAAAAATAATATGATATCAAAATTATTAAATTAAAAGTTTTATTTATGAAGTGTCAAAAGATTGAACATTTTTAAGTTACACTGCTCGAAATTGAACATGCAACACTAAGGAGTTTCCAAAAACTGACGAAACTCGGCAAACAGTGAGAGACAACAACGGACAATAAGTGATCTGTGTTTTGAATAGATACGCATAATAGAGAGCGAGAATGAGGTCGGGTCTTTAGTTTGTAGGACCACCGTGGACAGCTACACACGAAGCAACACATCTAGGCACAGAGTCAATGAGAGTACGGGTGACGACCCGAGAAATGGTTCGCCGAGCTGGCAGCCGAATGGTTAGCGCTCTTGCCTTCGGTTCAACAGTTCGTGGGTTCGAATCCCACCCTGATCATGGATGTTTGTAGTGGTTCGGAATCCACTTTAAACCATAGGTCTCGATCTATTTAGCCCTCGTGTTCAAAAAATGAACGTTGAACGATAAACAAACAAACCGAGAAATGGCTCTCTTCCTTGTCAATCATTTGCCAAAGTGTGTCTTCTAAATGGCGTTTAATGATATCTCAAGCCTGTTCAATTGGAGAGAGATTTGAGGAGCACAGTGGTCAGAGATGCAGCTGTACACCTTGCACGGCATGTCGGATGATGCCAGGAATGTGCGGTCGCGAGTTATCCTGCAGATAAAGGGCACTGGGCACTCACTGAAAATAAGCGAGTGTCATCCATGTAACGTTGGGTTGTCATAGTGTCGAGAATATGAACTAGAGGTGACCTGAGATCGTACGCAATGGCATCCCAAATCATGATACTGCGTTGTCGCATGGCTCGACTTTCCACCATTGTTCCAGGATTGGACCTGTCTAAACGTCAGCGCCCCACTCCTACACGGTGACTATCACTGTAGAAACAAAAACGTGATACATCTGAAAAGGCAAATCTGTGCCACTCTGTCGTCCACATCGTTCTAATACGGTACCATTCCACATGATGGCGTCTATGCTGTGGGGTCAATGCTAGTTTTCTTAATGGACGCCATGAGCGCAGACCACTAGCAACCAATTGACGGTAAATGGTTCTGCTCAATATGGGAGCATCCAGGATGTCTTGCACACGCTGACAGAATTTCGATAGACGTGGTTTGCGGGGCCGCCACAGCCTCCTATCTGAGACGTCGATCCACGTGTATTGATGTCACCCTGGCTACACCGGCAACCTACAAAATTCCACAGCTCATTGTTACAAAAATTTTTGACACAGTTGGTGTACTGTGAACGCGTCCAGGTATCTGTCAGCCGTGATTTGCTGTAAGGACCAACTTGCCCTTCTAAGTCCTATCATGCCCCTCATAAACTCATCTGTCAGCTCAAAATGATTCCTTCGACGATGGTTTCGAATTCTCTGCTATTACAGGCATCCTTTGAGACAAGAACAATCTTTCAACGATTGTTTTCCAAGCAGCAATAATGGCGCAAATATTGCTAATTCTACTTGTTCCTCATCTTATCCTACGTGTGCCGGAAAGCTGCGCTTTTCATATCATTTGTATAACTCGACAATGTGCATCTACCATGAAATTTGCATCACTTTCTGGTCTCTTCTTCTTGGAGTTGCATTTTCAATGTCAGACAGTATATTTAATGGCAGCATAATTTGCTTCTGCTTTAGCAATGAGATATTTTGAATACACATTATTCAAAATAAGCAAGTATAAGTTTCTGTATAGTACTAATAAGCTAATAACAATTTCAAATTAATTTATTCTTAACCAAATATTAAAAATATGCCACCATCTTTCTTCATTTTGATATCCTATAGTTCTTGTTGTTTATATAAAGCGTTAGAAAATTGTTAATATTTCGATTCTTAAACTCTTTAGTTGTCTTTTATATCCAAAAATGTCCTATTAGCAATGGATCCTTTTGCAGAATAAATGCTGACAGGGTTAAAAAATTGTTATACTACATAATATTCAAAATGTGAAGCTGTTTTTTATTTAACTTTAATTTTTTTCCGCAGAAACTCTTAACATAAGTAAATATCAATTCCCCCAACAAGTTTTTTGTGCATATTTAAATGATTATTGATAGTTCCTTCCTATTTCATTTCTCGCAATTTCCAAACTTCTTCATTTTTTTTTGAAAAAAGAAAATGGTAGATTTAGAAAACCACTTCTATTATAGAATACAACAAAAGACATAAAAAAATTTTTTAATTCACTGATAAGAACAATTTATTCATGTTAAAAAAACGTTCCTTTTGTTATTTCTTAACAAGAGGTCTTATTATATAATTGTTTCTTTGACTAAAAAGTTATTCGTTTCTCAAACCAGAGTATTTACAGAATATGAACTTGACCTCAGAATTTTTCCAGAACTCAGAGAGGTCCAAAATGGGGGCTTACATGAAAGATTTCTAGCAAAAGCTCAGAGGTGAATAAACTCCAAATCCATCGGTTGGTTTAGAGTTAAGGTCTCTCTGAAGTAAGACGTGTGTGATTATTTCCATGTATCTGTTAACCAGTGGTAACGCTTTGGATAAGCTTCTTGTATTGATCTGAGAGAGTAAGTACACGATACAGATTTTGGATAATTTACTAATTGAATGTTTTTCTATCCATAAATTTATTAAATCAAAGTGAAGAAATTTTAAGAACAATTCCAGATTGGTATATACATGTATGTATGTGTGCATGTATCTTTTAATTTGATGTAAGTCAAAACTGTAGAATATTTTACTAATGAAATTAACACAAAATCTTTTAACAAACGATAAGTATAATTCTTATGAAAATTATAAGAAGATGATGAATGAAATAATTTTAAAAGTATTAAATATATATAGTAGTATATATATATATTTAAAGTTTTGATAGTAGTATATATATATATATATATTTAAAGTTTTGAATTATTAACCATTTTAATTGAATTAAATTCTACAAATTAATCATTAACATTTCTCAAAAATATTAATTTTTATTATAGAATACTCTATTAATAAGTAATTTTTATTTGATATGCTAAATTGATTTATATTTTAATTTTATTTATATTTTATTTGATGTGCTAAACTGATATACCATTGTGTAACTATATTCATTTTAATTTTGTAATATACATTTTTTTATTTGTGTCTTCATTTAATTAATATTTTTTTATATTTCTTTTTATGAAATTATATTTATTCACTTCATAATAGGTTCTGAAAGAAAGTACACAAAAATGTATCAAATTAAAGTTTGGATTTTTGTACTTAATGTTATTATTGTTTATAATGTTTATAAAGCAATAAAAATATTTTTATGAAAAATTCTTATCTCTATTTTCATATAACTTTATCGCGTTAATTTTTTTAGAGTGGTAGCAATACAAAATAATAAAATTACCCACAAAATTGAAAAAAAAAGAATGTTTGATATAAAAAATTAAATGAGAAGATATTTTACATGAAGTAATTAGTTGCAATGCCTTATTTACTCAGTCGCATGTGATTAATTATTATTTATTCAAAGATAATTAGGAATGCACAAGAAACTGGTTCTACCCCTCTCTAACTCGTAACTGAATTATTTAAAACAAGGAGACATTTGAATCACAAAAATGTATATGTATACTTTATAAAATATAAAAATTAATGATAGGAAGCATTTTTATTGGAATAAATATAAATTGAGACTATTTTACCGAAATGAATTTCTGTGTTAAGTGTGTAATTCCCTATTCCCTAATAGCCTTCTTCATATAAATTTCTTTTTAATTCTATTCTAAACAGTAAAATGATTCTTTGAAGCCATCAAAATTGTTCGATAAAGATCTACTGTTTTAAAAAATATTAATTTTCTTAAAATGCTTATAAATCTCAAAGAAAAAAGTTACTGAATTAGTAATAAAATTCTTTATGTGAGATCTGGAAGAATCTTCCCTCATTCTTCATCCTTATCTTTCCTTACGATAAATTTCACGATTATGATTACGATCTTACGATTTTTTTTTTATGTTTTTTAGAAAAAAATATATGGATAAAAACCCTTATATTTTTTCTAAAAAACATTAAAAAAAAATAAAATAAGGACGGAAAAAAATTTCCCTCTAGTCTCTTCGTCTCATTTTACCAGCACAACTGAGGAAATTTCTCTGAAAAGTTTCACACGAATCTGATACTCCCTGTTCCTTTCCATTACTAGTTTTTCAGGTACACCTATCCTACAGGAGATTGAACTTTTGTTATGGAGCTGCATTAAAACTAAAACCGTCTTTACCGTCGCTCTGCTCTTTCATTACGATTTTAAAATTGAAGGGATCGCTGAATAGAAAATTTTTTTTTCATATTCAGCGATCCCTTCAATTATACATAAAATTTATATACATTAAAATTACTTTTATATACATTAAAATTTTGCATTTTGTCTCACAAAATGTAAATTTTACAAAAAAATCAACTTGCTTAATTTTTTATACAGAACTTGAAACAAATAGTTCAGTTTCCAAGATTATTCAAGGAACTATAAAATATTCATGAACGCGTGATTTCGACTGTTTGTCTAATTTTATAAGAAGTTGTGTACATTCCAAATTGTGAAGTAACTTTTTTTAATGAATCAGAATACTTTGTCACATTTATTTTGTAAATTTAATGCATACCACAAGTTTAACATTTGAAATCGGAATGTAACTAGTAAATGTGTTTTAAAATGGTTGAGTTGACCCGCAGATATATTGTGAAAAATAGATACACTTTTTTAAATTTAAAATTTAAATAATTGCAATACGTGTATATTATGAATTGTTTTAAGGTATAAATTAATAAAGCTAATGCGTGATGATAAAATGTTCCTCTTATTTTAACTACATTAGTTCAACCTAGGATATGTTTGCTTTAATTAAATTTAAAATTTATAACTGCGCTATGTTTGAAATTATGTTTAGTACTTCATTTCGTTTTTTGTATTTAATCTTGTCTTGATTGAATTTCGACATGATTTTCAAGAAATATTATAATAATTCCATTATACTTATTTGAAACTAACTGGCTAATAAGCATACTTTTATTAATTTGAAGCACGAAAATATTTTATTATCCAACAGTAATTTTATAACATATTAATTATTTTACCCCGGATTTTTTTTAGCGTCATGCTACTTTGAAAATGGACAAAAAAATCCATTCCCCCCTTATCAAAGTTCAAACACGTGGCATATGTTGTGATAATTTTATCCTTAATTCAAAGGGAATCTAGGCAGATGCCATGAGAGTTACTTCGACCCATTTCCCCAATTTTTTCTTTTATTAATAGGAAAGTTCAAGGATATCTCACCCCTCGATGACTTATCCCCTGTGTAGCCTTGGCGTTGGCAGATATAACAGGAGAGAAATTTAGGGTGGGGGGCTTACAGAGGGGCATATAGGAAAGTTCAAGGATATCTCACCCCTCGATGACATATCCCCTGTGTAGCCTTGGCGTTGGCAGATGTAAGAGGAGAGAATTTTTTTTTTTTGGGGGGGGGGGCTTAAAAGGGGGCATCTATGGGAAGGATCACAAATACAGTTTTTTTCCCTTGGTCATGCGTTCTGCCGTATTATAAATAACAGAACTGATTTCACTGAAGCTTTGTGAAATCAATGAATTTTTGCTGTATCTTTTAACATTCATTTACGAAAAATAAGATTGTATATTACAAAATATTTAAATTAACAAATTCAACATTATGAAGTTTGGTTAAGCTTATACTTGTTCCAAATTTAGCAATCTACAAACACATTATTTCAAAAATCATTTTAAGTTTCGATTTTTTTTTGTTTGTTTGTTTAACAAAACTAGAAACTTTTTCTTATTGTATTGATTTGATAATTATACACGAATTTTATAATTTTAAGCTAACTATAATTTATAAATTGATGCATTGGAATTAATTTTTTTAAATTATTTTAGTACACCCGAATGCATAAAATTTCGGACTAAATTGTATTATGGAGTACATAAAAAAGTTCTTTTTTATCAATATTTATAAGAGAATTTTTGTAGTAAAATGTCATTACCTTTATAGGAAAACATCATATTAGTTGAATAAATAAAACAGTCTTCATTAAATTATTGTTAAAAAAAAATAGTCACAATCCGTTAGCAGTAAATTTAATTTTATTGATGACAATGTTTAGTTGGTTTATATTTATTATATTGAAAGTATATATATATTTAAGTTAGAATATATATTTGTAAAGTATGATCAAAATTTATTAGATATATAATCTACAATTTATTGCGAAACATATTATTATTTGTGAATTCTGCTTCACCCAAAATGTTAAAAGATAAATTAATATGCTTAGAAGAAACCAAGATTTTGCTTAAACTTTCAACTGTTATCTATTAAAATCATTAGGATGTTAATAAATACAAAATTAACTTACGATTCTTATTATCAGTTATTATTTTGATTAATTATTCAAATTCATTATAAAAATGTAATGCTTTCTAAAATGTTCAATTGATATAGTTGGAACAAATCATTCCCGTCTGTGATATCGTTTAAATTTCAATGAAGAGGTACTGTTTTTTTCTTTCCTTATCTACGATCCAAAGATTTATCATTCACAAAGGAATTAAATTTTTAATACATTTATATGCAGGAACTTGTAAACTCTTCGATTTTTATTAACGTTCACTGCATTCTAAACATTTAAAATATCACTGTTAAGAAAGTCGTTATTTTTCTTTTTATTTGTTCTCACAATTTCGTTCGATTAGAAGTATAATTCCTAGAAGTTGTTTACGGAAGTTGTTCTTTTTTTTACACTTTGCTCCAAATTTATATAGAAGAAAGTATTTAATAAAGAGAAGATTTACTTTTGATTTTAACCCTTATTAATGCAGCTTTTGTACACGATTGTTGAGGTCATGAATTTTATCTCTACACATTAATTTTTTTAGACCTGTGCAGCTTAATCTTAGGTCAATAACTCCTTGACTACCAAAGTTCAGTTTTCTGATTTAAAGAATTGACTTCAAGAAAATTCGTTTAACTAATATTTCAACTTCCTATCTGATAGGTTCTGAAATTGTAGTTGGAAAGTTATGGTAAGTCATTTTGAAATGTACTTTATAAAGTTTTTCAAATGATGTTTTCAGATAAATACTACTAATTTTCCAATGCAATATTGCCTCGAATTGATAAGTAAAATTTCACTAACTTGTAAATAAGCACAATCTTTTATAGAGCAGGAAGTGCAATATCTTCGATCAGCAAAAAAACTAGCCTGCGCTTCAGGGAAACATCTGATATTTTCCATTTCGATAAATAAACATTTGCTCGAAGACCCATTAACATGAGTTATTTGATATGCTCAACTTTTGAAACAATTTTCAAGAATTTTTCGTCTGACTAATTTATTAATATCTTTTGAATTTTTAAACATATTAAATTACGCTTGCCGTTCCATTCCTCCCGATTGGTTATGAATTATTTATTAATGAAACTTTTACTGTAAATTAACTCATTAATGAATAGGAGTTAAATTTTTTGAGTATTGTTTTATTCAATACGAACAATTATTATACCGAACGAAAGTGTATAGCAACATAGCAGATGAAATAAAATCTAAATTCGATAAGCTGTTTTAAAAAATTTCTTAAATAAATTTGTATAAATTTATTCTTACATTACAGTTAATTTTCATTGCTAATTCTACATTTGTTTAAGAAAATTAGTTTCATATTGAATAAAATTATTTTTAATGATGTTTATGAGCATTTGTGATAATAGCGGTAATAAGATTAAGAGAAAATTGTTTCTCATTTACAATACTGCAAAATAGTTTTATTGAAGTGTTTCGAAGCATTTATATTGCGTTTTTGATTATTTACATTTTTAATAGTTAAATATAAGAATTTCTTGCTTTTACAGTCGCGCGTGAAAGCGTTTTATTATTTAATTTATATAAAATTCTATTATACTATATATTTCTCATTCGCATGAGCGGAAGTAAAAATGCGTCGAATAATTTACACATATTTCTATATATATAATCTAATAATAAAGTTTCAACTTAAAATATTAATGTCAGCAAATAAAATATTAAGAGTTTGCATCATAATTTTAAGAAATAATCAGGTTTAAACTAGGAAAAAAGTAATTCAATTTTATAGTTAGTTTTACACTCATTTTGATCTTAAAGCATAAAACATACCCAATTTGAAATTTATAATTACATCTCCCATTTAGGCAATTCATTTATTTTGATAAATCAAAAAGTTATGTATACTTTTTTTCACGCTATTCTACACAAATTTCCAGGGTTAAAATATTTTTCATCTTTAGTAAAAAATTTTAGTGATAAATTTTCTAGTAAAAAATCTAGTTTTTACTAAATAGATCTTTATTGAAAATTGATCTTTATTTAAAATTGATTGATATTACGAAAAAATTAATAAAAATTTTATGTGTGTGTGTGTGTTTAACAAAATAAAGTGAGACAAGCAATAGTGTGACTGTTATACAATTATATTGAAATAAATGATTAGATCGTGATTCGTGATGACAGTGTTTGGCAAATAAGAGCATGAAAGATATGAATCTATTGAGAACATTTCGATCACAAAATTATTTTTCAGAATTTTACATTATCTTTTTTTCGTAGAAAATTAACTCATAATTTTTCTGCTAGTATAGATAAACATACTTCATACTTGTGCACTTGGCGCCCACTCTACTTAATGGTCAGCGTACTTAACTACTGATAGAAAGGTCCTGGGTTCGAATCCCGGTCCGGTCATAGATGTACTTTCTTTCTTTCCTGTCTTTTTCCTTTTTTGTATGAATTGGTTGTGAATTGTTGCCTACACTATAAACGGGTACCTATGGCATGTGTGTACTGAATAAGCGAGACTTCGCACCAAATTACGATTCAGTTGGAAAGGTGAAGCAGCGCACTGCATATAACCAATCTAAACATCAACTTGTACACTTAATAATATATATATATATATATATATATATATATATATATATATATATATATATATATATATATATATATATATATATATATATATAACAAGTTAGGAAAATAAAAATTTCATATTAATTATTAATTTTTATTTCCTATTACCTATTACCAATGAATTAATATTGCCTCCAAATTTCAATAAATTTTACAGAAAATAAACTTTGAATATGAAACTGAAATTTTGATTACATTTTTACAGCCTTTTCACGTAGTACTGAAACTAACGAATTATACCTTCTGTCTATAAATACATTTTTTTCGCACGCCTTGATTTTCGGACTATAATTTTGTTCTACAGTTTTAAAGTAGCTTACATACTGGTGTGAGAAATTCAGTAGTTAAAAAATTTGAAATATTTTTGTGTTCCTTTTACACTTGGACCATTTCTCTAAGCATTTAGAACACATAGAATTTCATAACTGGATATCTGAGGATGACATTGGAATTGTTACAACTCTACTTACACAGTTGACCTATAAATTATAGGGTGTTAATTAAATAGGAAAATCATTCTATTTAGAAACATTTATGTATTGGATACGTCAGGTTCATAAACACGGCTATTTAGCAACGGCTATGGGACTTAATTTTCAGCAGCCTTCACCTAATCTCGTTACATTCTGAGTGAACTCAACATGGCGTAATCGTTGAACGCGTGTTTGACCTACTATAATAAAAGTTTTTGACTCTATTGGCAATTTCTGAAAGGTTAAAAACATTTCGTAATCCAGGATCAAGGATCCATAAAGATAAACATTTTCTGAAGAACTCATGTGACATTTTTTTATGTCATTGGAAAATAATGGAAAAAAATCTCAGGATTTATCATTAAAAAAAATGAGATCTTCAGATTCAAAAACGTCAATCGATAATTTGAAGTTTTTCACTTGTGTAAAATTAATTACTTGAATAGTAATTGTTGAATAATTATTAATAAAGTAAAATATATTGCACGCAGACAGGTAGACACTTTAAAATTAGAAATTATTCAAAAATTATTTAAAAGGGCCTTTATTTGTCAGAAAATAGGAGTATTTATGAAGCATATATATATATATATATATATATATGGAGTTAATATAATTTATCATCCTAGATAAATAACACTTCAACGAAAACTAAGCAATTTATACGAATTTTTTAAAATATTCATCTTACATATACTAAATAATATTATTAAAAATAAATATATTTCAGACTAAGGTTTAATTTTACTCTTTTGTATATTAAATAACTTGTGCATAACAAGAGAATATTTCAGTTTAAAGTTTTGTCACATTTGTAATAAAAATGGAATTTAAATAACATTCATATACTCACGGTACTCCCTAAAGCAACTTTTTCTTTAAAAGAAATAATGTTAATTCTTATTGGAATTGTGTTTACCAAAAATATCAAAGCTTGAAAAAATTATATTAATTTCTTTTCTAGGGCAAACTATGTAGCAACGTATCAGCGAAATGGCTACCAAATTTCATATTTCAGAAGCAACAAAAAGACCAATATATATTCTAAGTTCACTAGTATTTTTTACATTTATCTCTTAATGTTAAATTTTAATTTATTTATCGCCAATTCATAATATTTATTCTATCTGGAAGTAAACTTATCTCTCGAAACAGTTCATTAAATGGAATATACAGACGTTTTCCTTCAAGAATATAAAATCATTTTTCATGCACGTGATTCAGGATCACTACAAATTTCTTATCACGTATATTAAGCGAAATTAATTGCCTGTTATTCCTCTTAAAAGATATTTAATATCTTATTCGTCTAATAATAAAATATTAAAATAACGTTATTCGCAAATAAAGTTATTATTTAAACCGATCGTTATATATATAAAAAGAATTTAACATGGTTAGCACATTGAGATTAATTAAACCTTTCAAATAAAACATTAATATATAATACATCATACAATTATATAGTTCTTAGAATGGCATATAACTCTAGTATTATTCACAAATCTATATATGATATTTAGATATAGTTACGAAATTTAGATACGCGTCATTCCAATTAACATGTAAAGTACATATGCCTAAATTTCATAATCATCTGCTGCTTATTACACATTTTGCAGTGGCTTTTCGTAATGCTTCATTTGCAATTTTCCAAGCGATGGAAAAATTTGGATTTCATGTATTAATAAGCATTACTTTTTAATGAGAAAAAATACCATTCAAATAAAACAATGGCACGTCTTTGTTATTCAGATTCTGCTCTATTGAAACAAACAGTTGAAAAATGGTTGCCAATTTTAAACATGGCTGTTCAAATACAGATATAGCGGAGCCCGTTGATCACCTAAATTGGAAAGTTGTTCCAGGAAAAATAAAAATATCTTAATTGAATAAATAATAATAAACTATTCGTAAATTGAAGTTGCATGACAGTTGATATCTTGGAGATAACAGGGCTTTCAACATTTTGCAATAACATATGCTCATGAAAAAGTTCTTTTTGCAGTATTCATTTGCTCTCACAATTGACCAAACACAATAACAACGTTTCAATTATTCAGAGCTGTTTGGAGCTGCTTCATTACAATGGGAAAAAATTTCACATAACACATGTCAATTGATGAAACTAGCATTTATCATTTCGATATACAGTCAAATCAGTTGTCAGCTAAATGAGTTGCAACAGGCGAAAGCACCCAAATCGAATAAAAATGAAAATATCAGTTGACAAAATTTTAGTCTCTGTTCTTAGTGATGCACATGGTATTTCATTTTCTTTTCCCCGAAGAGAGTAAAAAAAAAAAAAAAAAAGAATCATCAATAGCGAAAGCTGTATGGCATTATTGATGTACTTGAAGGAAAAAATTGTGTAAAACCAATCTCAAGTAAAAAAGAAGGGTCATTTTCCTATGGGCATTTTCCTTTTCACAAGTCGATTATAACTGCAAAGTTGCGTGAGTTCCACTGTGAATATTTCTGCCCCATCCTTTCCGTATAGATCCCGTTTTCAAATCTTAGAAATTACTATCTGCTGGCATAGAAAGAATGCTCCAGGGAAATAGATTAGGTTGCAATGAAGAAGTCATTGTTGAAACTGAAGCCTATTTTGGAGTAAAAGATAAATCCTTTTGCAAATAATGAAATTGAAATGATTGAGTAACGTCAAAATAAATATATCATTTTTGAAGCAGACTATGTTGATGATTAAAATCAAATTTTGCTGAAAAGTTATATTTGCATTAGTCATTCGATGAACTTATTGAATGATATGTTATGCATATAATATTTGTCAATAAAAGATATGTCATCAGATTTTTATATCTAATAAACAATGGCGTATATATTTTATGTGAAAAAATCAATGTATAAACTAATAATATTCTCATTTTATTATTTTTTCACATTTATAAGAAATCGGGCTACTACTAATATATTACACGATTGGTTTTTATTAACACATTTGTGTTAATATTATTTAAATTGTATAAAATATTTAATTGTGTGTGTATGTACTCATACAAAATAAGACGATTAATAAAATTTAAAGTGGTCCTGAGAAAAAAAAAAAAAACTAATGAAAATATAGTTTTGTGTAAAATTTATAATCGATAACAACTCCTAAAATATTGCGGAAGAAATTTGAAGGTCAGTAAACACACGTCTTTTTATTTATATCTACAAAACACTCTGAACAAAAGATTGTGCCAATGAACTACTTTGCGGAGCTGTTGCAAGCCTTTGCATATTTCCGGACTGCCTTCAGCGCATTTGAATATAATTAGCATTCATAGCACGAGCTCCATTTGCATCTGATTTTTTATGCAGTTTCTTGACTCAAGATCGTGGATGTTGAATTATTACGTAAATTATTATCTTGGCGTGTCATCACACTTGTTTAACAGCGGGTTACCTGACATATGTAAGCAAATTACTCGATTGAAATCTCCAAAATAGCTTCCTTACAAAACAAATCCTTTCTTGGATAACGTTTCTTTTTCGCTCAAGGGAAAGAAAGCTTTTATAACCTGTTCTCTTTTTTCGATTTCTATAAAGACATAAGCAGAAAAACTTTATCAGTTTTTCATTTACTTCACTTTTTTGTATGCATAGCCTTAATTGTTATACTAGTATACTCTGAATTCCGATTTGTTAATTGATTAATAGATTTATAATATTATATATGTTTAAACAAAATTACTAATGTTTGGATTCATTTTTAAATTTTGATTATAAGATCGTAATTTTTATAAAGGAATAAGGAGAAATATTCATTGATTAAAAGATTTCCCTTGTCAGTTTTGTATTCCATGTTCATCATTTTTTGATTTACTTGTTTAAAAAATATATAATTTTGTGATTATGTTAGTAAATTTTTACTAAAAATGCATAACCTCATTGCAAAATATGTACTTAATTTAATCAACTAAAGTTATTTGTACTTTGAACTTTCAGAAATTCAAATCTAACGATTACAGTACAATTGCGTTGACACAGATCTTGTCTCTCTTATCTTATGAGGTAACTAGAATTCGAAAACTTTTCAATGATATATGGATATTTGTTGATCTTAATATTTTTTCCCAAATAGTAAATAGTAATCACAGTAGCTGTAGATTCTTCTTGTATAAAGGAACGTACAATTTCCTCAGATTGTCTTCTTGTGCCCTTTTTTAATGTTAAACTTTTTCAAATGAGAAATATATGATATATATTTCTCGAGTTGAGAATCTGGAAATGTGTGTTTGCATGAGATTTTTACCTAAACATATAAACCTTGTAAATTTCAAAAATTATGTTCCTACTGTCAATAAAATAACTAATTCTTAAATTGAATGTAAAAATTTCTTTATTTATGCACTGATTACAACTAATGTTTAATAACATTTAAATAAAATATGTGATATTAAAATATTTTAAACTTGTCTTTTTTTTTTTAATTACTTTATTAGATGCAGCACATTTATTCGGTGCAGTGAAAAATCCATATCACATTAAATTTTAAACGCAGTATTCATATTAATGTGTATAACCATTCAAAACAACCATAATTTTTACCTTCTAATTTAATTTATCATTGGAATGAGTACGTATGATCACATATGTTAATAAGTTACTTGAACAATAATGTAAAAATAAGATTCACTATACTATGTAATAATATTTTGTGTATACACATTTGGAAGAATATGCTGTAATATTTCACTTAAGAGCAATAAGCTATTATGCATTCAGTTTATTATCTCTTTCAAGATAAAAATAAAGATTAAAAATAAGTGTTCAATTTTAACTAAACTTTGCAATCTCCTTTCTCATAATTTCATTTCAATTGTTATTATTATTTAATTCGTAAAATATAATTATTTTAAAATTCTTGAATATACCAACTCCCAACTACTATTTTGGAATTTCTTTTATTCAATTCAGAAATTAATCCTATAGATCAAAATCTATTGAGAGAAAGTAACAAAAGAAATAAAATATGTGGGGTATTTTAGGGAGCAAGTAATTTGATTCGAAATATCTCAAAATAAAGGAACAGGAAAAGGGTATATTCAATTTATTCATTAAGAATTTTTTATAAAAATAATTACAATTTGGAAAACTACGAAGTTATTAATAAAGGGAACATAGCTTGGGAGATAATGCTTCAGATTTAATGATTTTCATAACAATGACAAATACAAAATATTTCGCTCGGTTTCATTAAATAAAATTAGATAATTCTTTGATCAGTCTCATGCCCAAACATTCATACCCTTCTGCTGAGTAATTTGGAGATTATTTATTATTTTTTTTAGATGATGCTTTCATTTCACCACTGAACTTGCTTATATCTCATATTCCAAGCACGTACATCACATAAAAGAAATCTAAATTTTAGACAGGAATGTGGTTTTCGATTTTCTTCTCAAGCATCAATATTGACTGTCTTGACGTGAGTTGGAAACCTAATTCCTTCTTAATTTACAAAAGAAAAAAAAAAGCAACTATAGCTGCATTTCTTTATAAAAAGTGAAAGTAAGTGAACGCCCTAAATTACTCATGACACAATAATTAATTAACAATTAATAACGCTCAAAGGGGAGTATTTTGTTCTGACCACCTGATAATAATTAGATACGGACTCTCACGCATAGCCAAAGTTAATGACATTTTCAAGGCCTTATCCAGCAGAAGCGCTTACACCTGAGGTCTTTTCTTTGTGCTTTAAAATAAATAATTCATCTCTTGGCAGTAGAAGGAATTTATTTTGATGCGGAGATATAGAAAAAAACAGCCTATCAATGTAAAAAAAAGAACTTTAGTTTATTAACCTTAGGGTGGGTAAACCTTGTGTTCTTATACATCAAAACTGTCAGTGAAGAGTCTAAGCTGAATTCACCTTTCAACTCCTAATTACGGTGAAGTCAGCGCACGTTTAGGCGAGTGTATTCGAGGATGCAAAAAGGGTATAGATTATGGGATGAGAGTAAGAAGCTCATGTGCTTTGAACGATACTACTTGAGATACATGCATGGCTTTTAATTTTATTTCCATAGATTGACAAATTTGATTACATAATTCTTTGTAGTTGTCAATATTTTAAAGATTAGAAACACAGTTATTATTTTAGAATGCCAAAAATTGTAAGATCGAATAAAAATATGTGTGTACGGAGTTCAACAAACTAAATGAATTATTTCCAAATTTTTCATTGAATAAAAAATTTGTTTTAAAATATAAATCTAATTTATAAAGTCCTTAAATTTCACCGTCAAATTTATATTACAAGTATAGTAAAAGTATATAAATCTAGAAAATATGTGTCATATTGAATGAGTTTTTAATCAGTCAGTTTTTCATACCCTTCATATCAATTCTTTTGTATTCTAGTTCGTGGTATCATACAATCTCTTGCTGTGAAAATTATTCAAATTTATAAAATTGAAACTTTATTCTTATAAATTAAATTTAGGATTAAATTCATACACACATAGGATTTCAACACATATATATAATATTACTCATATATTTTATTTTTAAATTGCCATGATAAAATTAAATTTTCTCAGATTTGAAGAAAACAAAAAACAGTGGAGATTTTCAATTATAAGGTAAACTAATCAAACTGAATGAAAAATGTTAAAAAATATAAATCCAAGTATTTTCTTTCCAAATTAAGTTTCTCTTTAAACTACTTTTAATAGGGAATTTCTAAAATTTCCTTCAAAATTACGATTAGAGTCAAAGATTAAAAACTAATCTATGGTATTCAACAAATAAAAAAAAAATTAATTTTTTTTAATGAAAGAAACTAAACCAATCAAATAAAAAAAAAGAAGTCCAAGCGTTTTTTCCTTATACGCAATCGTTGCTCTTTGATTAATTAAGGAAATTAAAATTTCTCCCTTTAATTTATATACAAAGCGAGGAAAACTACATGTTCTGAATTTTCAACAAATTTAAAAAATGGTAGTTTTTAAGGGATTTACCATTTTTTCCAATTGGGCAAGTATTAAGTTTTTAGCACAAATTTAAAATCTTCATTAAGTTCAACTGGGCATGCGTTGTCTCTTTTTTCTATAAACCACAATGACTTTAACACAAAACCTAATTGTAACATGTTATTTATATTAAGTTCATAAATATCTAAAGAGACAGCTTTTTAAGAACCCTTAAAATTTCTGTGAATAATTACTGAATTACTTAAAAATTTGATAGTTGCGTAATTAGAATACAAATATAAGACCTTTCAGAAATGGAGAATACAGTAAATGTTTTCATTAATCGAGAAACTGACTCCTCTAATTCATCTGAATTGATTATGTCTAGTATTGATTGATTAATATGTTGGGTGAAGTACCAAGAGAAGTATAGAACCACGTGAAAAATATCTTAGAATTACAACGTAATGTTACAATTTCAAGCTATTATGTGTTGCGAGTATAATTTTGCTGCTTCATCAGATTTGAGTTAAGTTTCTGTTCAGCAACACATCCAATGCATTTTTTCTCATCTCATTGAAGAATTTTACTATAGAGTTTACAAATTTTTTATTTTTTTCAATACTAGTATTAAAATTTCATGATAAGGGTTCTTTGAACACTGGACAAATAAAATTTTTGAAAATCAAGAAGTGATATAACTTGGCTTTAAATCCATCAAGAAGTTTGAAATTGTATCAAATGAATCGCAGTAATTTGATTTTTATTTTAATTGAGCTTGCAAATATTGTATACTTAAAAATAATAGCAAAATAAGCACATTACCCATTAAAAGGTTTATTTTAAAGTATACATTCTCTAAGTAACCTAGTAACATTTGAGCTTAATTTTCTTAAGACCTGTAAAATAGAATAGCTTCATCATCTTCAGGTAATGCCTTAAGAAATTTCCTAAAAGAAATCTTGGGTTGAGATCAAACTATTAATTTTACCTTGGCTTATAAAAATGTTATTTTAAAATTTTGCTATCACACTTTAAAATATGTATAAGGAGATTTAATGGAAAATGTTTCAAAGGATTATTTGCATCAACTTTGAAAACATTATTCCAAAGTTAACTTAAGTTAGGAATGTGAATTAATACAAGAAAATACTATACAAATATATTTTTAAATTAAAATAAATACTTTTATTTTACCTTAAAAGATGCTGATATCTTGAAATCTTTCTTCTAAAGTATTCAAACTACTTAAAAGCATATTATAATTGTTTTTCTTAATATTATTTTACATAAGATATTAAATAATTAGTTAAAAAATAATGCTGGTTATTTAGAAAATGCAACATCCCTCTTAAATTTTCATTATTCCTCATATTACGAGTTAAAATTAATTTCTTATCATAATTTTCAAAGAATATTGGCTGGTAAAATATTTTAAAATATGGGTTCATTTATAAGGCCTAGTATTTTAAAATCACATGAATAATTTAAATTTATTTTGTTAATTTGATAAAATTCTAGGAAAAGTAGAATGAAAAATGAACTTAATATTAACTAATTTTAATATTAAAAGTTATGTTTAAAGTTACATTTAAGATAGTCCTTTAAAGTAAATTTTCATCTAAATTATTTATTATGCTATTAAGAAAAGTCAACAATCGGAAAAACTTAGTGAAAAAAATTAAACGATTGATTTGAATTATAACATGACTCTTCCAGGAGCTTTTATTCCCTATTGTTAGAAGAAATATTTGCGATCTCATCAGAATTATAGAATGTATGTATTTTCTCTTAAATTAATGATTATTTTAAATAGTTACATACTTTGTTTTTAAAAATATATACAAGTTTTAGATTTTTCAATAATTATAATAATTTTATTTTTAAATTACATAATTTTATGTCAATAAAATTGCAAGTATTTCTCATAAATTTACATACATTTAAAGTTTAAAGATTATATATATAAAATGACGATAAATTTCATAATTATTATTTTTACAGGTATAACTTTATTTGTCAAAGAGAGAATTATAGATTTTCTTCTATTCTTTTCAATGTTTTCCTTTTAGTTAAAAATTCTTCAGTTTCAAAGGATATTTAAAATATACAATTCAACTTGAACAAATTTTGACAATTATTATCTGTACACAAGCTTATAAGCACAAAACCTTTTACCTGTGTGATTTTTTAAAAATTATATATATATATATATATATATATATATATATATATATATATATATATATATATATATATATATATATATATATATATATATATATATATATATATATAGTGCTTGTTTTTATCAGTTCAGATAAAATGTCATTTTTAAACTTATTTGATTAGAATATCTTGCTTTAAATTTCTTTGGAAAATACATGTTCTATGTGCTGTAAAATAATCATTTTGAAATATTTTATATAGTCTCATGTTTTATGCATTACAACTTTTTTAGTCTTGAAAATTTATAATACTTTTCCAATGAATAAAGAGATAATAATCAATTTTTTTCTAGGTAAAACTCATTTTCTTAAATTTCTCTTTTAAAGTATCAACTATATTTTATAAAAATTTTCTTCAATGTAATACATTTTTGATTTCGTAATGTATACTTTAACGTTAAATTTTTTAGTTATTTTTTCATTAAAACAATTTTGAAATACGTACATTTTCAAATGTTTTTTGCACAATATCTCTTGATGTATTACTATATAATTCATAAATATATTTTACACTAGGTAAATAAAATAATTCTTTAAAGATGAATATTTAAGTGAAATGTTAAATTTTTAATTATATAGTGTCCTAAATTATTTACAATACTTATCCATCAGCTACTGTGAAATAAATTTAATTTCTGTAAACGAAAACATTGAAACAAGAACTTTTAATTGAAACTTAATTTCTGAGAATAGTTTTGCAAATTTTATTTTTATGGCTCTATTTTTCATTTATATTTTACTGAAGAATTTTATTTAATATGTAGTCAAATTTTCAAACTAAAAGCCATAAAGAATTATGATAAATGTGTTTTTATAGACATTTATTTACAAAAAGTTTTCACTTTATTTAAAGAATACAAAAATTCAAATAAAACAATTTTAGTGTTTCCAGTTTCATAAAATGTGAATTTTGTTAACTCTAAATTCATATTAAGAGATATTTATTTTATTTCTTTTTTATCTATTTACACTTATTAATTTCAAGCCAGAGATTTTGTTAATATAAATTTAATTAATGTAAATTTATTTTAATTATAAATTTCACTGTCAAGTTTCGGAAGATTATTAAACTTTAAAATTATTTGTAATTCTACAGTGATTTCATATTTAAAGTTACCAAAAACACCTATACAACAATATATTAATTAAACATTAATAAAATATGTTGTTTTGTAAAATAAGAACACAATTTTGCTAACACCAACTTTATTTTTAATGTCAACACATAAATACAAAGCATTAATACAATCAAAATGTATCACAGATTTTTTTTAAAAAAAAAACTGCTTACATCAAAAGAAATATATCCTTGTCACAACTACTTTTAATGAAATTTTGTATTTAAGTAGAACACATGCAAATATAAAACCTAATATGATATTATTGTCCTTCTGAGAAATTTAGCTGGGAATGTGACAAATCTGATAGTGGTCGATACACCACAGGTCTGAATGGTGTTGTCCAAGCACATAGTTTAATTCAATGTATTTGCACCAAAAACTGAGGCGTATTTCATTTTTTTAAATGTTTTTTTTCTAATTTTTTTCTTGGTAAATGAATTTGAATTTTTAAAAGAATTTTTTTCTTGTTTTAAATGAGTAATTTAATGCAATTAGCGATAAAATGAAATTTTTATTTTAAATTATTATTTTTATTTGACTTGAAAAACATTTTTTAAAAAAAAAATAATATCAAAAAAGTATTAGTATATTTGTAATTTGAATTTTTTTCATTGTATAATCATGAATGAATACAAATTTTTAGTTTCTAAAACAAATTTGGTTCAGATAATTTTTGAGAAATATTTACTACGAAATGCAATGCAAGTACAGATCGCCTCTTGATGACAGTATAAATAAATGTATAATGAATATTTCATATGTTCTACTTACTTAAAAAATTTCAGCAATGGGATGGATGTAAACTACATTTGTCATCAGGTTTCTAAATCAATAAAATTATAAAAGAAAAAGAAAAAAATAGAATACTTAAACTACCAACCCAATACAATGTTAATTGATGATTATGTATATTTACAAGTATAAATGAATTTCTAAGAATATTCTACGATGGTATAAATTAATATATTAAACTTACACAAATTAAAAAAATTCATTATCAACCAAAAATCACCAAAAAAATTCCGTATAGGAATTTAATTAACAGCATACTTTAGGTTTCATTACGTATTATTTGAAGAAAAATTGGACCACAATATATTTTTACACACCTAACAGTAATGAATAAAGGCACTAAAAACATGTTCCCGACACCCATATCCAATTACAAGTATTATTTAAAAAAATGATAAATATTACTATCTAATAACAAATAATAAATGTTTTAGTATTTTACTATATGAATAAAGCACATATATTTTACAAGAAAATTTAGAAATAAATTCTGAAAACATTATAAACCGATGAAGTTTTTTCAGGTAAAAAAAAAAAATGTAACAAAACAGAGAAAAAGGCTGTAAGTACTTCAAATTCAGTATAACACTTGAATGTGTTATAATTTTGAATGGCAAAAAGTAATTCTTTTAAATTAACGCTAGATATTCACACATAATTAACTATAAAATAATGAAATAATCAGGTTTTTAAATAATGTTGAACAGTTAAATTCAGTATGATATAAGGAAAATAAATAATAAAAATTGAGAATATAAAAATTAATGTTAGAGAAGAATTAATATTTGAAATAAAACGAAATGTAAGTGATTATACTCTCAATATTAATAGTCTATTAATTTTTGTAACCAAGAAAAAAAAATATAAGTATGTGCTATTATCACTTATACAAATGACAGTATTTCAGTTCATTGTTGATCAAACGCTTTATTTACATAAAATTTTCGAAAAACCTTAATTTTCCAAAAGTGTTAGTTAGTGATTTAAATATTGCCCTAAAAGCAGTAATACTTAAAATTTTAATTTTTAAAGATGCGTTTTTAATTTTTCTCCACTTGAAATATGGCTTTTATTCAGGAAAAATTATTTACTCACAGTTCATTAAAATAAGTTCAAAAATTGGTTAATTCATCTATGAAATCTGTTATTAAAAATAGCCGTTTATAAAATTAAAATCATAACTTTGCTGCCTTTGAAATATAATGCACAAAATTTATGAAGTTTACAAATGAAAATCAAAAATTGTAGTTAATAAAACAATGATCAAAAATAAGGATTTTGTTTATATGACACACACACCCAAATATTTAAATAATTTATGTACACACAATTAAATGTATTGTTTAGTTTTGTGTTTCAAAATATAAAAGTTTTGTTTTAAAGTTCTAAATAAATCCCAATCTATCATCAGAACACAAATTAGGCCAATCGCTTGAAAGCGATTTTGGTTTTCATCTTGATGAGACAACTAATCATTAAAATTGTTAGAAGAAAGAAAATACCGACAATACAAGCAATAAAATAATTAAAAAATGGCAAATCTATATTCTTACAGAACTTCAGAGGCTCATTCAGTTGATTCGGATATTGTGAGAAGTATTCAAAGCCGCATCGCTTCTGGGCAGCAGGGATTATAGAATGGAAAAAAACTTTAGCATCCTCTAATCCTTTCGTTTGATGTTCAGAGTTGCCGAACACGTTTATATATTTTTCGGAACCATATTTCTCCCAGTTCGGGGATCTGTAAATAATGAAAGTACAATTAAATTATATTTAACGCTAAATATTATTATTGAAGTAAAAATCGAGCAAAACTTAAAGCATAAAAATTTAATTCTTTACCAAAACTTTTCTCTGTGTGTGATTATTAAAAATACATCAATGCAATCTAAAATCAAATTATGATTATACATTTTTTATGTTTAAACAAATTTTTAAGTTTTACGTCCGATCAATATTTTGAAAATTTCAAAATAATCTGGATAATTAAATCATTGATGTTTTTATGTTTTTTAAAGGAGGATGAATTTTTTTTTAAATTCAATACATTTAGTATTTTTATAAGTCCTGTACAAAGTATTAAGGTTACACAGAACTTTCATGAGAAAATTGAAAGAGATTAGATTGAATTATAAAATTTTGCAACTGGTCACGCTATGTGTTTTAAAAGCTTTCATTATGTCAACAAAATTGTTCATTAGTAATTTAATTAATATTTTTAATCCTTGTCAATAAAACTATCTCCATTGTAATGTCCCATTAAAGATCTGATTTTTCTTACAAAAAATCTCAATGAAGCTAAGGATATAAGTGTTATTTGAGATTTTGTTCTTTCTAGGTTCAAGAAATATAATTTAAATGTTTCCTTAGTAGTTGTTCCTCAATGGAAATAGTAACTAAATATTCAATTTCTAACTAGCACTGAAAAGTTGAAGTAATATAAAAGTTCAGAAACAGAATAATAACTTTAACACAAAAATTAGAGTAACTGAGAGAGGGAGAATCTGAAACAAACGTTAAGCACTTTTTCATAACATTCCTTTTTTTTTTTTTTTTTTTTTTTTTTTTTGCTATCTTAACAACACACTATTTAAGAAATTAATGTGTTATACAAAAATAATTATTAATCTTTTCATAATGACATAAAAATTAATAAGCCAGCCATAAGCAAAATACAACTTGGTTAATAATTTTCTGCAGCTAATTAAATGGTTTAATATTTAACACATATTTTCAAAAAAGTATATACACTCATATCATGCTCTATGAAATAAACACTTTCATTTAGTAAAATATCAATCGTTTCTAAAATATTCTAATAGATAATATTAATTTATACACAGAATTAATTATAAATTGTTAACTCAATGTCATTTATTGATTATTTTTAATATTCAATAAAATTGTTTTTTATGAGTAAACATAATTCTAAGTAAATCAATGTTTGTTTTCTTTTAATTCTAATTAGCAAAAAAATAAAATAATAGATATTTTTTTTAAATTTAAAATGATATCTTATTTTTACGGTGCAATTATTATAGGTAATACGCGTTTTTAATCATTCTAATTTAAAAAGTTATTTTTGATAGAGATAAAAAAATAATTAGCCGTATTTACTTTACTATGCTTATTCAATTTAATAAAAGTATAAAGCAATTGTAATTAATAAATTGTGATATTATAACGATATAAATTGCTAAAATAATATTATATATTCAGTTTGAGTAAGAATAGAAATGTTCATTGTATAAGTTAAAGTATATTTAATTATCATAAAATAAGTTCAAATAAAGATTATAAAATGACATAAAATCTAATTAGAAAATAACACTCTATCTGAAAATCAAATAATTGTTTCTAAATGTTCAGTATCATTATAATTAAACAGTAAGACCTAATAGAATATTTATTCTATTATTTGCCATTTAATTCAATAAGAAACAGTTTTGTAATGTTATGTGATAGTAGTACAAATAAACAATTTACATCTATCCCATTTTCAGCTTCAATAATTAATAAGTGATATTAATGAATACTGAAATATAACTTCTTCTTACATATTAATTATTTAAAAGCTTTTATAACCTTCTAAGAATATTTTTTTTCTTTAAAATAAATCATACTTTTTTCCAGAAATCCATAATCAGTAATTCTTATTACAATTCAACTGTTAATATAATTTTTTGAAATATATACTTAGAAGAGGTTTACAATTTTACAAGCATATATAATTTTTTATCTCTTGAAATAAATTAATGATTCTTCTCGAACACAATGTGGATAATAATCATCTATATTATTTACAATTTAAGTTCAAAAAGGGGAAAGAGATGTACTTACCCTGTGCGTGCAAAAGTGGTGATAGCAGCAACCATCTTTTTGGTGAGATGCGTCTCTTCGGTGGAAAGTTCTTTTAGCTTTAGCGGCAGTCCCATGCTGAATATTACGTCGTCCCCATGTCCTGCTCTTATGAAACTAGGTTGCACTGAAAAAGATGCCCTGTGGTTGAATTCGTACATGTAGATGTTAGCATCTTTTCTCGCTAGTTCATCAGCTAAAGCTGTTGCGTGGGCATTTATTAATAAATGCCCACAAAATTGAAGAAAATTCTCTCTCAATGATTTTTTACCTTTCTGATACTTGTAAACAGTCAATTTGCTTATAAATGAATCTGAGTATTTATAGAAGGCAAACAAATTTTCTTCTATTAGCTCGCGAAAGTCTTCTTGTTCGATTTTGTTCATTACCAGTTTAGTGTATAATGGTGAGTGAACGGCGTTAAGCGCAACAGTACATAAACTACCTTCATCAATGTTTTGACCTAAAAGAATATCAACATCAATTTTCCTCTTTCTTGCTATGGAGTTCAAAGTATCTTCATATATAAGTTTATAATCAAAAATGGGTCTCCATTTTGTTGAAACCTTAGACGCAGATTTCAGAAGAATGTCTGCAGGCACTTGACGTAAACACGCTATGACGTCTGTTATACTAGCGAATAAACAGTTAGTTGCTTGAGCCAATTCGAAGGTAGAATTGAGTGGCTGTCTATTAAAAGCCCAGTCACCAACTGGAATTCCACTTTGCAGAATTATTCGTTGAAATAATCTGTCTTTTTCGAATAGAGGGGAAAAGGCATGAATTGCGACACTCATAGCTCCTGTAAAGCGTCCGAAAACGGTAATATTCTTATCATTTCCACCAAAATTTTTAATATTTTTATTAATCCACTCTATAGCCAGTCTTTGATCAAGTAAACCAACGTTTCCAGGGGCTTCATCTGTCAAGGAGCTTAAAAATCCAAACGCTGACAGACGGTAATTAACAGTTACAACTATGACATTCCCTTCGACCGATAAATATTCAGCTTCATACTGCTGGGGGTCCGAAAAATCAAACCCTTCCCCTGGAAACCAAATCATGACTGGCAAATCGACCTCTGTGCTTTTAAGGTCTGGAACGTAAATGTTTAAATATAAGCAATCTTCACTTACTTCACCTCTGTTCGGGTTAAGAAGAGGACTTATCACACTTGTAAAATGATCCGGCTGCATGCATCTTGCTTTGAATGTTCGAGTCTTTCTTTCTTCATCTGAATACAGAGGGACAGGGGGCTTAAACCTTAAGTCATTAATTGGCGGCTGTGCATAAGGAACACCAAGGAAATATTTCAATGGCTTGTTTAAAACCTCCGCATATTTCCCCACCATAACTCCTGAGGTGGTTGGGATTCGCAAATCATGATCGGCAAACGCCGAGAAAAAAAGTACACCAAAAAACGCCGTGAAAAACATTTCCAACGTAGTAAGAGCTTTGAAGAAGAGCTGTTCAAATTGATGCGAAGTTGTGTCTTAGGCTTCCTTTTATAGCCCAATACCGGGCGTAAAAACAAATGAAGTTCGTGTCGCACATAACAAGTGGTTGCTGCCACTGACCTCATTATGAATCTTGAGGTGATGCAACAGTTCTCATTCCCTCCATCTTCCTTGCTCAAACATCCAGATAATATTCGCAACTGCCAGGCCCACTTTCTACTCTTATCACGTTCGCTTTTTGCCCGAAGTGAATGGATTGAGACAGAAAGAAAAACGATGTTATTTTTTCCCAAGTCGTTTGGATATGCTTCTAAAAATTGAATTCTTTTTTTGTTGAAGAGAATATTTACAGAGTTTGATAAGAGGCTGATGATATACTGAAGAAATATTTCAGTTATTTTTTTTTCATTTGTTAAGAATACTTAATATAATGACATTTAATACTGAAGACTTAAATGCTATTTCAAAGAGCTGTAGTGTGATTTATTAATAATGTATTCGACAGAGTTAAATATTATGCAAAATATTTTGCCACGAAGCTTAGCTTAAAATTATAGGTATTTTATATTATTGAACTATTTTGTGTTATTATATATATATATATATATATATATATATATATATATATATATATATATATATATATATATATATATATATATAATATATATATATATATATATATATATATATATATATATATATATATATATATATATATATATATATATATATATATATATATATAAATGATTTTTAAGTGGATTATTACAAAATTGGATTAGAAACTATTTATGAATCGAAATCTTACTCTTAACCATATTAAACATATGAAAGAAGTGCAACTTTTATATACATCTAAGCTACCAATTCTCTCTCTCTCTGAGTTGAATTAAATTTTCTTATTGCAATCAAATATATACGCAAATTTCATTTTATAAAATGTTCTGAGAAAAGATTATATATCACATTAAATCATTCATTCCTTCATTTTTAAACTCAGGAAATAAAAGTCCATTATGAAAATGTTTTTCTTAAATAAAATATAAAGAAAATATATTGAAAACACAATTTAACTTTAACTGAGATTTAAATCTATATAAATATTATTTTCTTATTAGAAAACTATTTTACTTAAGTGGACACTTGAAAAACTATTTATAATTATAAGATACATTTTTTTTACTTACGTAATTTATAAATTTTGATTTATTTTAAAAGTTATGATGAATGACTGTATATTATGAGGTGAAGTTATGAAGAATTATGAAATATAATATTAAATCTATTAAACATAATATAGCATTAAAAATATACAAAAAAGTGACTAAAAAATTCCACTTACTTATTAGTGTCTTTTAGCTGTCTCAAATTACATATGTGAGTATAAAATAACGTTGTTTATGTAGCTCGTACATATCATTATAAGTTCCTTAGATACTCGAAATATTTTTGATAGAGTTTACACACGTATGCAAATTAGCGTAAGCAAAAAAAAAAAAAAAAAAAAAAAAACTTTTTAATATCCACCGATTTACGAATTCTGGGAAAGCTTTTCAGTAATAGTAGGTTGTATTCAAGTGCTGCAGGAAATGAATTCTGGTAAACTCCAAAACACTCACCCTGGAAAATAGCTAGTAGAAAACGAAAACTCACCATTAATACAGAGTTTAACAATATGTAGATTTGAACAAGGCATTCATATCAAAAACATTTCATTCTACCTAGCCAGTTAATTAAAATGAGCCAAAAAAGTATAAAAATATATAAATGAATAAAAAAATATAAAAAAATTTTGATTCTTTTTTTATTAAGAAATTATTGATATTGGTAGTAAAAGAACTCCTTTATATGTAGCATACGTAAATTATTAGAAGTCATTACATATTTCCAAATGCTTTTACTTAATTTTATATTCGTACAGATATATTCGAAGATGTTAGTCTAAAACTAAGAATTGTTGTAAGGCTGAATCCAAGTATTGCAGGTGATGAAGTCTGGAAATCACCCAAATATACAACCTGGTAAAAGCGTGTGTATGATACAGAAATTAAGCATACTTTGTTCAGTAGTGGGTAGAATCAAATGGGATACTCCAAAAAGTGAGTTTCTGCTACAAGACCAGTTTGTTGTTCGAATAAAGAAGCATGAACATTATACGTTTGTTAAAAATGAGATTATTTTAAATAGCAAAGAAGAATTGTTAGAAAAATTATTCGAAGTATTGATTTTATATCCATTTACGTTGGCAAAAAACTAAAAGTTGCTGTATGGCTTTGGTTATTATCTTCCTCATTTTGAATTTTGGAAGAACTTTTCTTCAATAGTAAACCGTACTTCCAGTATCACACTAGTTCGGAAACTCGGAAAACCACATTAACAAATGCTTATCTAGAGACTTGAAACAAAGCTCTTATCTTCCATTGTTCAACAGTGGGGAAACCAAACCTTCCACAGTCAGTTAGTTCTACTACAGGGTCACAGTGATCCACAGATTTCACAGCTGCCCAATAATAAATTTAAAAGACAAATATTAAGGTTTTATTAATAAAACAGAATAGAAACATATGTTAAATGTTTTTTGTGTGAGGCATATCCAAATAAACAAAAAGAATAAAGAATTTTTAAAAAATCAATTTTTTATTAAAATTTTATTGTAAACTTGAATGCATGAAATTCTACAGTTCAAAACATTTTTAGAACGTAAGAAACTAACATTGAATTAATACAGGGAAAACAAAAGCAGAACTTACATCAGATAATTTTTTATACAAAGCATATCGAAATAAGCAAAAATCCACATCATAAAAAGAAATCATTTCTGATAAAAGTTTCAATTTAAAAGCGAACAACGCACAAAAAATGTGTGGTTGTGCATTCGTGTGCGTTCATTCAAACTAATTTAATAAACAGATTCTCAAAACGATATTTTAAATCATGAAATCAAATCTGATGCATAGATTAGCTGAAAACGATTGAAATGAGGATGAAATATTGAAGTTGGAAATCTTTTTTCCCAAATTGTGATGAATATTTTCCAGGAGTCTGTTTGTCGCTCAACGTTCATTTTTTGCACACAAGGGCTAATTAGATCGGGACCTACGGTTTAAAGGGGATCCCGAACCATTACAAACATTCATGATCAAGGTGGGATTCGAACGCACAAGCTATTGAACCGAAGGCAAGAGCGCTAACCATTCGGCTGCCAGGTAGGCTAATTTTGATGAGATAAGTGAAGACATATTCACTGAAAAGGATAACAATACTTTTTCCAAAAAGAAAAGTAATAATAATAATAATAATATCATCTTATTTGAAAAAAAAAAAACTCTACTGCAAGAATGTATAAAGATGGAAGCATCTAATACCGTAAACATTTTCCCTACTCAAAGAAGTAATGCATTGATAAAGTTTCAAAAATAAAAGGAAACCACGGTTCCTTTTTGAAGCGTAAAGTATTCATGAGTGAAATGTTGCTGAATCTAAATTAATTACATCGTGGCAAAAAAAAAACGTATAGAGTTCAAATCAGCATTGATTATGTTTTAAATGAACTACAAACGTTGTAATCGAAATTTTGAAAAAAGAAAAAGTAAGAAAGACAAAGTTTCACTCCATTCCATGCAGTCGTCCTCAGTTCAGATCACGACAAAATTTCTCTCTCTCTCTCTCTCAGAGTACAATCAGAAAAATAATTTTACTTACATAGAGTCTAATAAACCGTGTCTGTCTTAAATTTCAAGATTCATTAACTTTTGAAAGCTAATCTGAATTGGAGAGAACGTAATTTAATTTACTACAGAGGTAGTTTGGTTTGTTTGTTGCTCAACGGTCATTATTTGCACACGAGAGTTAATTAGACCGGGACCTACGGTTTAAAGTGAATTCCGAACCACTACAAACATCTATGCCCAAGGTGGGATTCGAACCCACGAACTGTTGAACCAAACGCAAGCGCGCTAACCATTCGGCTGCCAGCTCGGCTACTACAGATGTAGATGGAACGATGTAAATATATTACAAAACAGCCAATCATGGCTTCCCCTCGTTAGGTGTGATAAATATGCAATCATATAACCAGCCAATATTGGTGTAAGGCTCAGACATTTTCGCCTTGGTCAGTGTGGGTCACTCACGCACCTCAGGGGGAAAAATAAAAAAATAAGAGAGAGGGGAGAAGTGTTCCTCCAACTGACGCGTGAGGTCGGTTGTAATTATTTTTACATCCAATATTACATAACAAATATATTCAATTTTATGTTCGATAAACTGTGTCGTTCAAACACAAGCGGATTGTTTATTCATAAGAATCACGACACGAACCAAACTTCCACGAGAAGGGAAACTACAATTGGGTAAGTTATATATAACAGTTATGAGTCAGGATAAAAGGATAGAGACTGTTATCAAAACAAAAGTGTTTCAGAGGGTGAACTGAAAACTTTGATCGCTGGTGTTCTGTCGTGTGAGTTAAAATAAAGTGATAAGTAAATCATGTCTCTGAATTTATTTATTTTCATCATTCCGTCATTTCAATATCATGGAAATAATTCCTACTCAGCCAAACAACTGTCCAAATATATCCATGGAACTGAATATATTTCTGTGTAACCAAAATAGTGTACATGATACACACATGGGTTGCTTCTAAACCGAAGAGAAGAGGAATAGGCACTGGTGTGTTTACAATTCCCACACAAAATTGTTCAAGAACGTCACTGAATGGTGAAAAGAAGGAATCATGATCTAAGTAAGGATTACATTGGGGTATCTCTACTACCTGCACATTTAAAAACAGGTTTATGTAAGGTATCAAGATGAAGTGTTGTTGTTACTAATGACACTTGGACAAGCCAAACTCGCTATGCCTTGGCTATGCGAATTTAAGTCCATTGGGAGCGTCTTTCGTTTAATCAGAGCACCATGAAGGTGAAAGTACGACTTTTGCTCTTCAAATCCACCGATAGATTGCAGCACCAGAGGATCTACTCCCTCAATTTTGGCATTGATCAGAATGGGGAGTATATTTCTCCAGACCATTGCACCCATGGTAACTGCTCAACGACCGACAACAGGACTTTCGATTCCACAGATTTAACGAGCACGTATATCACATGTACTCAGTGGGTCTTTCGCGGCATTGGGAATCGAACCCCACCCTTTCGGATGGAAGGCTGATTTCCTAACCACTAGGCTACCACGGCCCATCAAGATGAAGTCTTAGACCCTATTATATGACAGTATGTTACAAAAAAATTTTCCCATTTGTGTTTTAATGGATAATATTCGTGTCTTCAAGGAGCTTTCGCCGTCAATGATTACCTGGAGAGCGTGGGAATTGCGCTTAAAATAGTACTTTGCCTGTTTTGAATTCCTATAGAAATCTGGGGAATACATTCAGGAATATTGTGTTTCACTTTTCCTATTACAACAATTCTCTCACAAGCTTGAAAACTGCTCTAAAAAGGAATGAAGTATACTTGGTCTGACTCTGATTAATCACTTCACAAAACGCTGCAAACTTTGCTCGCGTTGTTCACATATAAATAACTCCGTTTTTATATTTTTTTGTTATAATCATTTCTCATAACCGATTCCAATGTGACAATATTTCACAATTCATCATTTAATTGCTCTGTACTTTTTTCTTTTCTTTCCCTGAAATACAGATTTGCAGCTTTCCTGACTTATTCCTCGTCATTTCAAGCAATGGTTGCCAATTTTCACTATATTTTTATCTCATGCTTAGTAATTGGAAGTGTGTATATATAAATTCAAATTCTCTTGAGACTTATACTGATATTATCAAAAATACTATACTCATTAATCTCACTTAAACATAAATTGAAGAAGATATTTTCAAATATTAAATTTTTTAATTGATATTTTTAAACTATTGTAGTAAATTTTGATGAAGAAATATGAGAAATTTTAGATACTCCACTATATTGTTTCGTTATTTTATAAGACTTACATATTTAATATTTTTATGTTGTAGATAAAAAAATTAGATTTTTAATTTAATTAAAATTCCTTATATGTTTTTTCGGTATGAATGTTTTACAACATTTTCAAAAATGCTAAAAATGTTTTCTATATTTTTTAAACTTTCCTTCAATTTCAACTGTTAATTTTTAAATTTCTTTAAAACATTTTATTAATTTTTTTGATGTAAATATATATTTCACAAGAAATGATTATTAATTAATTTAAAGGAAGCATAAAAGGTTAGTTCTGTAATTGCTGATTTTATTCTTAAAACTATAAATTGCGTATATTTCTTATTTTTTAAACATTTCATTGGATAAATTTCTTTAGATACTTATAAAATGCTGGAGAATAATCTTTTTATCTTATAAAATGCTGGAGAATAATCTTTTTATCGTTAAACAAAACTCTCTCCGTGACGAAAGTTTAGAAACTAAAAAATAAAATAATTTTTTTGTTTAATTATATTGAGAAATAATTCTTTCCTTCATAATTTACATTTATTAACATGTTCAGTATGAATGTTATAGTAGATTTCAAGTTATCACAAAGTTAAAGAAAAAAATTACCTACACTTGTAACTTCTAAAATTGAAACAACAGAAAAGAATGATCTTTCTGGCTAGAATCCCATAAATGGTAGAAAAAAGGTTGGACTACGTAAATTATTAACATTTCAGAGCATTCGGAAGCGGCATAAATAACAAATGGCATCTGCTGCTCTGTATAAAAAGGAAATTTAGCAATGGATTTCTCATTCTGAAATTGCTTTGTAGGGTCGGAATTATTTCAGTATATCATTCTATGTCTCGAATGTATGTAGAAAAAATAATTATCTGCAAGTGTCGAATTTCAATATAGGCAGAGTTATTTGTTCGTCTGTAATACAATTTTGGCTGTATAACTTGTTCTGCAGACTGAAAAACCGCTTAATATAGCCATTCACCGCGTTATTTTGAATTGTGGCGAAGTGACACGATCGACACATGAGCCGGTTACCTCTTCTTCCAGCTACCGAACACTAATTTAAGAACATCATGACTACAATATCTTTTATTTGGATCGCTTTTAGGGATTTGTCCTGTCACTGTCTTGGATTTGATCAGGTATAGAATTATTCTTCTCCCGGTAAACAGAACGACATCTTTCCGAACAGGATCGTTGCTTATCGATTTTCTAGATTATCGTTCTATAATATTCTCCCTCCCCACAGATAGAAATCCAACCGGTGTCATACGAATGTGAAATTATAATTGAAAACGCTGTAATTATATAAAATATTTTTCATAAAATTCCGAACTATTAGTAAGTCTAACTGGTTCTTTTTACATGTGAATGAAAGAAATTCAGATGTTGTTGTTGTTTTCGTGGGCCAGCTAGGCTGGAATTATAGGGTGCGCTGCTCCACTTTCCCAAATGAACCACATTTTGGTCTGGAGTCCGACTTCCTCAGTACACACATGCCATAGGGACCCGTTTATAGGGTAGGCAACCATTCGCTACCTATTCATACAAGGAAAGGTCAAAGAAGGATAGATAGAAATAGAAAGTACATCCATGCCCTAACCAGGATTCGAACCCAGGACCTCCTTATTCGCAAACAGGTACGTTGACCAACTAGACAAATTGAACGGCAAAAAAAAAAAAAAAAATTAGTTTTGATAAAATTTGCTTTCTGAAATTTATTATTTCTTGTCTGTGTCAGATATATTCTTAACATATTAATCATCTAAATAATGAAATCTGCCTTAAAAAATATTGATAATCATATGGTAATTGCTTGACAATAAGTTAAAATTCAGAATGGTTTAAAATAAAAAAACAGTGGTGAGCTCTTGGGTAACCAACCCTTCTCCACAAGACTGGAAACTGCAACTCATTTGTCGTTACCCATCAGGCACCTGTGAACCAAGTCACGTAGGCGGGTAGCATTGACCACGTCATACCACCACAAACCCGTTTACAGTGCGGGCCACATCCATGCATCATCGCACAAGAAAGGACAGAGAAACACAGAGAGAAAGTAACATCCATGCCCAAACTGGGATTCGAACCCGAGACCCACAGCTCAGGAATCAGGAAAGCTAACCACTCAGCCATCAGTCGGCAATTCTGAAAATGTGATCGAACGCTTGTATAATCATCAATAGAAATGACATCCTTCTGCTATTTATCCACTGCTATTGAGAATAGCTGGAAAAATATTATGAAATTTATATCAGGATTTAGATCCCTGGCAGGCTTAAATCAGGCTATGTTTCATTTCAAAATTTGATCACAATGTTTGCAATGAACTTAAATTGTAATTAACAAAATTTGAACTCCTGTAAAGTTGCTTATGCTGCAGTGAAGTTAAATTCGACGATATAACACCATTTTTCAGGACTGCTCATTTTAGGGATGAAGATGTGCAATTCTTTAGCCTGTTTTAAAATTGTCATCTATATGTAACCGAGAGGATCTCATAGATGACAACAGCCATCTTTATGAGCAACGGAATTTTATCCTTTTTTTCCCTACATTTCTACAGTATAATTTTAAAAAAATAACTTTGTTTATTGTTCATTTTCAGTTTTTGAATGAGTATTTCTTTAATTTCAGTGAACGTGCTTACGCTTTTCCCAATACTCTGCTACTCGGAAAGAATTAGAACGCGCATGAAAGAAGTCAGTATTTAACAAATGTCTAACTAATCAAATTTTCAGAAACTCCATACTTTATTCTGTTTATTTGAAGTAGATCCATGCAAAAGATCTCATGTCGTGGTACAAAACAATGTTTTGTTCAAAGTTACGTGTGCATCTTTAAAAAAATAATAAACATAATTACCTTCCTAGGTACACATTTCCCAATGAAAACTTGCTAATTAATCATGTAACTAACTCTTTAATCTGTGCGTAACATAAAAGTATGCCATATTTTACAGTTATTAAGTATAAAGTTAATTACAGGAAAACTATATATTTAAAAACAAAAATGTTAAAACTTATTAAAATTTAAAAAAAAAATACAAATGTGAAATTTATCATGAAATATAAAGAATATATTTTGTTACTTAAGTCGGTCTAAGGTTATTATGAAGAAATTCTCTGGGGTATATAAATCTTTTTCCTTAAAAACAAAGTCTAGCGAATTTATAGTTTATCTTGATTATAAAAGGAATTTCTAAACCTTTGCCGATATAATACTTGACTTATCACATGTATTTTACAGATTTAGTTAATCTAAATGAGGCATAGATTAAAGAGCATTTAATTTAGATTTAATTGTATTTTATAAAAGGCGTGATCTATTATCTAAGTTTTTCCATCTACTAAGAAGCATTAAAAAATTTTATAAAATGTTATAAAATTTATTTAAATATTTTATAAAATGTATGTTATATTTTTCCTATTTAAAAAATAACTAAATTTTATTTTAAAATGGAAGGAAATTTTACTGCATGAAAAGATGTTTACTCATGAAATTTTCATAAATTCATTCCAACAATTATATTATTATAAAATATATTTTTATTGATTTTATAAATATCTTTTTGCTCAAATCATAAAAACTATTTCACACAATTATTTTTAATACATTTGTAAACAAGATTTAATTTGAATGGAATACATTTTAAGCTACTTACCTTATAGGATATTACCTAAAGTTTATCCTTAATTTAAGGTCAATTCTTTTCTCTCAACTTCCAGAAAGAGAAATAAATAAAATTTTAAATATGTGAGTGGTAGAAAAAAGACAAAATATTTTAATTTATTAGCCATGATAAAAAATTATTTTTATATCAAATACAATTTTAAGTCATTTTTTGTAGATATGTAGAATTATGATTTATGTTTTGTAGTAGTAGTAGTAGTGTGTGTGTATCTCAGCTCATTTAAATTACATATAAGATTGTTTTCACTTACTTTCACGTCATTTCAAAAAATTTCTATAAATTAGGAACATAACTGTATATTAAGCAATTACATATTAGGTATTTTTAATGAAACCTATCTCCTAACTGAACAGTTGATTTCTTATAAAATTAAATACATATTTATATAATAAGATGCTCTTTACAAACAGAAAATTTATTTTACAATGGAACTGATTTTTTTTTAATATTTCTGTCCATATTGTAATTTACTGTGTATTTTTATGTCTGATAGTTAAGAATTATTTATTATTAACATTCTGTATATCTTGTTCATATTTGTTAACTTCGTAAGACTTTTGCTTGAAAAAGATATATTTAACTTTAAAAAAAGGAAAATTTGAAAACTGGTTATATTCTAATAAGAGAAATACGTAATTTGGTCGAAACAAGAAGAATACAATTTTAAAATACTCATATCATAGCTACTATTGCTTGCTGATTATCTCGTTTTCTTTTAAAAATTTCAATGCCAAATTCTTTTTTATTTTTGGTTACATACGATTAATTTATCCATATAAGTGTACGAATATATTTCATTGCTTATTCACTTAATTTATACTGATTAAGAAAATTCAGTATTTAAGTTATTATGTATACTAAATTATTCATATTATCTTTTACATATTATTTAGGAACTTAATATTCAAGACGGTTATGTAAATGAACACAGCAAAAAATAAACAATTACATATTGCCATATATAATAAAGTCTTTGCGCACGTGGTTTGTCATTCCGATTTTAATCGCTTACCTCGATTCAAGTGATTTTAACCATATTTATTTACCCGAACGAATATTTATATGTTTTTCCTTTAAAATCTATGTTTTACATACATGTTTTAGCATTTTACTTTTAAATCCTCTTAGTTTCATTATGTAAACAAGTCTCCTTATTTTTTATTCACTCACATTAAAATTACAGATTCATGAAAATGTATTCATATTTGTAATAATATAGTTCACGTTTCCAGTATTTAATCTATATTTTAATTACATTTTTTACACTCTGATGTATATACTTTTATTAATTTTTTCTTTCAAAACGCTATCTGACTTTAATTTATTCCAACAAAATTTAATATAAATCATTCAAAATAAAAAGATACCTTTAAGCTTGATATTTATTTTTCCCTAAAAATTAAATATATACTATCATCATTCATCAAAAACTTATTATAATTTTGAATTGTTTTATTCATAATTATTAAATGGCTTAAAATATCTCGAAGCGTCTTCTTACATAAATATTTATTAAATATGCCAAATTCCTAACAAAATTCTTTTACTACACATGTTACGTGTATTAAAGGCATATTTATGTTTTTAAATCACATTTTTGTCCTTTTTCATTTCTCAGAAGGATAATTATTCATACAGCATGATGTACACTGATAACGATTTAAATTTTAACATTAAAAGTTTATTTAATAAATTTCAAACTATAAACTTAGCAGTAACTTTCAAAATTTTTTGCATTCAAATTTCATATTAAATAGCAATGAAATTGAGCAGAGAATAAACAAATCGGTCAAAAATTGTTATTAATGCTTTACAAAGTAATGACTTCGTTAATTCATTTTATAAGAATATTAAAAGTACTTATACAATTTTAGTTTATGTATAAAATAAACTTCAGCCTATACAAATTATAATATAAAGCCATAATGAGTTAAGTAAATAAAAATATTAAACTTTAGAAGGAAATATATTGTTTATAGTATTTTGATCGAGTTATTGTTGTTCTCGTGTGTCAGCTAGGGTGGCAATCTGCGTTGCGCTGCTTCCCTTTTCCAAATGAGGACTCCCTCAGTGCACACACCCATGCCATAGGTACCCGTTTATAGGGTAGGCAACCATTCCCTACCCATTCATGCAAGGGAAAAGACAGATCCGAGCCCGAACCGAGATTCGAATCCAAGACCTCCCTATCCACACTCTGACCACTAGACAGGGTGGGCAGCATTCGATCGAATGTTGAATATTGATTCGAATGAAACTTTTAAATATTTCATTATAAATTCATAATAAAAATTTGGCTTAAGCCTAATTCTTATAGCTATATAATTTCAAAAGACATATGAAAGTTTATATTCAATTACGAGTAACTAAAATTTTAATGCATTACTTTTATGTCTATATTGAACAGAAACATTTAGCCAATAATCTTTTTATAAGTTATAAATTTGTAAATAAAATCTTTGAATTATTCTTAAATTATCAAATTCTTGTTTTGTTGTATTTTTGCATTGTTTTACATTCTCATGAATTATATTAAAAAGTGCTATTTAAAAACATTTCTTTAAATAATATGACCTTTAAATAAGAATAAAAACTAATATTTACATTTGAAATAATATTTTAAGTAGTATTCAAATTATGAATGTTTCCAATTGAAAGAAAATTAAATAATTATACGTTAACTCAATAAATATATATCATGTTTTCAGACAACGTTGTGAATAACAAAAAGAATTTCATAACTTTATTAGTACTAATTCACTGTAGACACTAAAATTTTTCTGTATGAATTATATTTTAAAATTCATTAAATTAATTAAATATGTAGCTACTTAATTACAATATTTTCTCTTCAATACAGGAAAATGTAATTTTTAATAAATTAAATAATAAAATGTAATGCGTAAAGAATTTTCCTAATTTTATCAATATTATTAACATTTTTTAAAAAAGCTCAATAATAATACATGATTTTTTGTTATAATTTTTTTCTCTAGTTTTCTGTAACTTTTTTTTAATTTACATGTAAAAAAGTTTTCTTAGCTAATTAAAATTTTTAATTGTTTTATTTTTCTCACGAATTTGCGCAAATTCAAAAAAATTTTAAAAATAAATCTCTTTTCAATGAAATTTTTTACTTACCCAATTTATATGACTATATATATATATATATATATATATATATATATATATATATATATATATATATATATATATAATTTTATATAACAACAAAAGTATTTAAAAATAACCGATATCACGTGAAATCACCTTGGAAGTATGAAAGAATATTAAATAACTATAATGAAGATACAAAAAACTCCTTATGTTAGAAAAGATCTGGGAATTTCACATGCTGGCATAGTTATAAATCGTTTCTATACTATTTACTGACCCAGATTTTAGATTTAAATTCAGATATTCAAAATTTGTTGCAGTAATTTTGATTTAAACATATTGCTTTTTTGTTAAGTCAAAAGCGTTCCTCATTTAAGCACTTAATGAAGCATTTTGATTTATTTTTCCCTCAACAGTTCCTTTTTTCCCATGAGAGATAATTGGACCAAAACCTGTAATTTAAAGTGATTTGTGAACTGATGCAAACATCCATGCGCAAGGTAGGAATTGAACCTCAGAACTATTGACCCAAAGAACCAGCTCTGCATTAATGCAACTGGCAGAGGTGTTGTTCCAATTTCTAAATCGTAAAGTTGTCAGATGCCACTTCATTAATTGAACTTATCTTATTGAGGATATTAAAATTGCTTCAATTTCGTAATAACTGTTTCAAGCACATTTTTTTTGTTATCTGTAATTAAATTTGATTTGATGAGATTAATAAACTTAGTAGATATAGCCCTATATATTTTCAAAATCCCTTTATGTTAAATAACTCTATGTGTGTATATAACTTATTGATTAGAGCACAGTGAAGACACTTATAAATTATCTAGTGAAACAAAATCAGTTTTAAAGGGAAACAAATATCCCTCCACAAGTAGAAATAAATTTTTAAAAGTCAACTGTGGAATGATTGCAATTTCGAAATAAAAACATTGATCGGTATATCCAAAACAGTTAGTGAGAATTCTGTGGGAAATTAAGAAATATTTCACCTATAAATATTTTTAAATAATGTGAATTTTTTTATGAAAACTTATGCAAAACTTTGTCAAAAATTTTAAGATTAAATTCCTTTGTATAGATTAAATTTAACGAATTATATATTTTATTATTAATTTTAAAATAAATTTTTCTACTCTTCTTGCAAATAATCTTAATTCTTATTAAATGAAACAATGCGATATAAATGTTTTTAAACTTTTCACTGTTAGATTTATTTTTAGATTTTATTTTTTTCATTCACTCCAGTTTTCAGTGGTATTTCAGCGTTCATTTATTCACATTTTGAATTATACATTAAATTTATTTCTGATATTGAAAACAACTTAATTATAATGAACACATTTATTAATTTGAATCCTCTATTTATTCTGCTAATCCGAAATTAGAAATATATTTCATAGTAACCTCGTATCTCATCCATCAACAAGAAGTTGAATTATATTATAAAGTTCAATTTTAAATAATTTATGTTCAACTTATAAAATATTATTTCAACTTATAATTTAATTTTTAATCGAGAGATTTATGAAATATTTCTAATAATTGCTTGATTTTGTGAATATTATACTTTCAAAATTCATATGACTTCAAAAAAGCTTTTATTTAATTAAAAATTTGTTAATTTTTAAGAAATATTGAGATTATTATTTATTTGATTTTTATTTTAAAATGTCCTTCCATTTTACACATATATTGCTTTTTATAAGTTTAAAATAGTTATTTAGATATTATTCAGTGTGAACTGAGATATAAACAGTTAATAATTAAAATAAGATTTATCTTCATTTTGTTTATTGTTTTATAAACTCTGAGCTTTTGTAAATTCCATTCCTTTAACTCTTGTAAAGTAATGAATGGTGCCCGTTGTCTGAAACGATTTCAGTTTGCTCTGGGGAAAAGATTTATTTTAAATTTATTAATGTGCTCTTAAAAAAATTTACCAATTTTCTTTAAATTGAAATCTAATACAAATACTAATTTGAAAGTACAAAAAATATCTCCCTAAAAAGAATTAAATTTGATATTATAAATATTTCTAAACATTTGTGTTAAGTAAGGTATTAAATACTTAACGTACAAATGTCTCTCTTCAAATTGATGAAATATAACTTATTAATTTCCTGCTTCATTAAAAAATTCTAATGATTTTCAATTTACGTGATACCTTTAATTTCACAGTATGAACTTATTATTTGTGCTATTGAAATTGTTTATTCTCTTGTTTAGCGTTTTCATTGCTTGACATATTATCTTATATTCAGTGCTTTCAAGGAAATACAGTAAATTATTTATTTAACTTTTGCTGATTTCTAATTTGAATAAACCTTTAGTTCAAATTAAATCTATAAAGTCAATAATTAAAAGTGATTAGGAATGTAATTTATTCTAATTTATCCCTGTAGTAATAATTTATATAAGATAACTGCAAAAAAAAATCATATTTAAAGTATTTAAAATGGCCCATAATTCAATACTTAATGGTTAAATAACTGAAATTATATAAATATTCTAATTTTTATTAATTTTCATTCATTTTTAACTTTTATGGTTGTAACTTACCCTTTATTATGATAAGCAAAGAGCTTTATTCTTGAAAAAGTAAGTTATTAATGCATTTGGTGGAATATAATCATATATTTTATTTCAAATAAAAATATATAATAATTAATTTTGAATTGCATTTACAATTTTAATTATTAGTAAGAAATTTATAATATTTTAACTAAAACTTTATATTATATATAATATCAATTTAAAAAGAATAAAATTGTTGTCATTCTGAAAATTATTTGAATTCTTCCATCTCAAAAATGTTCTTATTTTTCAAACTATGCATTTATGTGACAATCATATTTTTAAAAGAAAACCTAATAAGTTTTGTGCTATAATGTAAATTGAATTTATTATTAAAAAGATATTCTAGAAAATTTAAGTGAATGATCAAAGCACATTTGAATTATCCTTATAGTGTAAACTCAATATTTTTATTTATTACGTGTATTTATTTTTAAATGAAACATGTATAATGGAAACTGCTTTATCTAATAATTAACTGTGAAATTTCTCAATATATTGGAAATAATATTAAATATAAGATGTGAGTTGATTGATAATACGAAATATTATCATAAAAATATTCTTATCCAAATTAATGATGAGAAAATTTGCATTTCTGAATTGAAATTGCTAATTGATTATTTTTATAGTCTTTAAACTACATTTAAGATTTATCAATACTTCAGCAAAAAATCATAATTCTCCAAAATATAGTTACTAGTTTTAATAGTATCATCAATTATTATATTTTCATTTATTCATTAAATCATTCATATGATTAAATTAAATTTAAAATTATTAGTTTGTATTTTATTATTTACAGTGATTATAATATGAAAGCATTTCTACTATTTGTACATATAATATGCATATTACTGATTTGAATATTATTCGATTTATTTTATTAAAAAAATCATAATAAGCTTTTATAAATAACATTCAAAGCTATTTAATTTTAAAATTTATTCGAAGAAACTGAAAATAATAGAACCTTTTAAACTATAATAAATAGTTTATTAAATCAAACTTATTTATATTCATTTTACTTTTATTCGTTTGATATATTAATAGATTTTCTGCGAAAATTTAACTGCTTAGAATTAAATACTGATACTGTAGATTATTGATAACCTATGTATTATTACCTTTTAATATTACCTTTTATAATACTATTTAAAGTTATATGATTGATTCTAATTTAAAAATCCTTAATAATTATTTTCTTGAATATGAAAAAGTAACTGATATTTAGCGCTAAAGAAATAAACACAAAAATGAGGACGAAACTTTATTTATTCTAAACTATACACACATTACAAGCTTAGTTTAAAGATACAAAGCGTAAAACATTTGCAAAATGAATTCAAACAAAGGGTTTGAAATTAAAATACAGTAAAAATACACTTGTACGACAAATATAGACACATCGTATTTTTAAGAATTTCTTAAACTATCCCAAATTTGTATCAATAAAGAATGAACCTGTCCTGTAAGTAACTAATTTTACGAAAAAAATTGAAATTTATTTTATTTAATATTATGAAATGTATAACAAAATTGCATTCCTATATAAAAAATAGCAAGCAAAATTCTTTATCTTATAATTTTAAAGTATTTATTATTGGAATTTAAAATTTAAATAAAAGAATAATAAGTTATAAAGAGAATAATTAGTAAAAAATTTAATAATAAGTTTTTTTTAAAGATAATAAATATCTAAGCTATAAAAATCGAGTGAAGAAATTTTTTAAAAAAAAAACGGCAAACTACAGAAAGTACAATTAATTTCACAAATAAAAGCATTGGATATAAAAATATGCAAAAATTTAAAAAGATTTTAACTTTGTGGAGATTATTGTTTACCTCAAAAATTTAAGTTCAGGTATTTTAAAAAAATATTGTTATAAAGGGAAAAGAAATTTACTGCAGGGAAATGATAGAATTGAAAACATCCAAAAATTGAAATAAAATTAATTGGGAGAAAAAAATATTTAATTATTCTCAAAAAATTTGAAAGATTGATTTTATAAATCTTTTAAGTATTTTACACAAAATATACGCAAAAAGTTAATACTTAATAGCAGTTTAGCACATTAAATACATATAGGAATTTAAATATCTAAAAATTATTAAAAATAAAACATCCATCATGATATAAAAAGTATAACCCTATGATAACATAAATGACAGTTCTTGATAATGACAGTCTTTGTTTTATCAAATACAAAAATTACTATTATTTTTAGCTTAGTTGTACCAACAAATTTTCAGTTCATTGTTTAGGAGATTTCAAAGAGTTACTTAAAAGTCTCATATGATGGCATAAATAATGTAATTACATTTAGTATTCAAATTGTATGATGAAATCAAAAAACAAGAAATTTATTGTTAATCACTAAATATTTAATTTAACATAAATGGGAAAAAGGATTACAATATAAATTTTTTAATTTAAATCATAAGGAATTACACCTTATTTACTTAATTACATGCTTGCTTATATAAAAATATTTTAACAATTTTATGCCATTAATCAAAGAACTTTTTACAAAGATTTTAAATTTTGTAACCTGTTAAAAGCTTCATAACATTTTCACACATATTTTTTTACGTTAATTTAACACATTTTTAGTAAAGTATCAACGAGCAGTGTTAGATTTATCAAAATAAAGTAATGAATACTAATTAACGACACAAAAATAGCATAAATGGCATTTTAAGCATATTAAAGAAAGAAAAAAATGTTTTTACATTAAAAAGATAAATAGATAAATAATTAAAATAAAATAAGAAGTTATCCGTCTACGTTTTTTATCCTGCTAATTATCTTTAATGTTATTTTTAATTCTAATCTTTTACATGATACATACATACAAATTTAATTAATTGTCATGCTTAAGAGCAACAATTTACTTACAAAAGAGACAGCGTTTCCTATTAATACAGTTGTTGACAGGAGTTAATACCGGAAGACGTGGTTCTTCTATTCACCTTGTTCGAGACACCTTGAAACTTGAATTTCTGGTATTATTTCATGAAAAAATTCAACGGAGTGATGGTCATCCACTGGCTTGCTTTGCATGTAGATTCCACTTCCAGCTACATCAAAATTCATTACAGTTGTTTGATTGAAATAGCTCCATCTTTCCGACATCTCTTCTTCTGGATTTGGATCACTTTAAATTAAAAAAAAATTCCTTAGTGGGAGAAAATAATTCGTATGATTTTACAGTGCTAATTAAGTCCCGTAAATAATAATTTTATAACGCGACTAAGACTGCTAAAATGGTCAAAATAATGATCTATTGAGTACAATTATTAAGTATATTTGTTTCTAATTTTAAATTATAGAAATAACGACTAAAATTTTATAAAAGATATAGATTTATGCTTCATTTTCACTGAATCACTTTCAAGATGTTGCATCTTATATTTATGAATTTATATCATTATTTATAAATCAACTTGAAAAAAGTGTTAAATTTTTGTAATTAAAATTAATAATTTCATTGAATTTATAGACATTGTAAATTTTAGCAGTTATTTGGTTCCAAAATTTTATTAAAATAAATTTTTTTTCACGGCATACAATGTTCAGATTTTCTTGAAAATTCATGAATTCTTGCCATATTTTTCATTTAAAATAGAAAAAATTTATCGATTGCAAATCTTGAAACATATTTTTCGAAACTTTATAGACAAGAATTAATGTACATTATTAATTTTTATAACATCCAAACATCTCAATGATAATGTGTCTATAACAACTAAATGAATATTATATAATTTGCATTAATTCAGTTCATCAGAATTGCTTAAACATGATGAACTTTGGACTGAAATTATGAACAGCATAATTTCTTTAATATGCAATGTAATCAATTTTTCAACATTATATTCAATTATTTACTAAAATATATGTATTAATGAACAAAAGTTTGGTATCTTTAATTAAATTTTAATACAATTTTAGAAGGTAACGTTCTAAACATTTATGGCATTCATAAATTTTTTAATTCGTATACACCAAACGCAAATCTTTCCATTATAAACTTAAATATGCATTTATGTTGAAAGATTTCTTAATGATGTAGCATAATTAGACAAAGAATGAATTCTCAATTATTTAATAAGTTGAAATTATAGACCTAAATGCATCGATTAAAATTTATAGTGCATTATATATCCAAGTTATTTATAAAAATTTATATGAAGAACTTATTCACCTTATATATATATACCAAAAAATCTGCAGTTATTATACTATCAGATCAGTTTAGTATGTGATATTATATATAGAAAGACCTTATTTTGTAATTTTGCACAACCGTTTTAATTACGAATTTAAAAAATTAGATATTAAGTTACAATTTTAAAAAACTATTTCTCTTTTTAAAATTATGTGATGTACACGTAAAAAATGAATGTTTGTAAATTTATTGCTTACCCTTTCTTGGCAAAATTAGAGAAGGCCTCCACAATTCTGCGAGTGAGGGTCGCTTCCTCCGAGGTTACATTAGGCAGCTTCATCATTAGTCCTAAGGAAAACAGTACATCATCCCCGTGAGCTGCTCCTATGAAAGGGGGATGGTGGCTGCAGCTTGGACGATGAGCAAAATTGTAGACATACGTTTTTAAGTTCGTTCTCACTAACTGAGACGCTAAGTTATAAGTATGGGACTTTATGAATAAGTCTCCGCAAAATTCCAAAAAGCTTTCCCTTAGATCTTGTGATGATTGATATTTCAGTTTCGTTATTTTTGTGCTTAAGGAACTATTTGACTTATAAAAGTCATTCAAATATTTCTCTAAAAGTTCTTCGAAGTCAAATGCGTTTAGTTCATTGTTCATTAACTTTGAGAATATGGGGTGATTTTTAGCTTTCAGTTCTATGGTGCAGAGGCTTCCTTCATAACTGTTCATGCCTAGCATGAATTTGATGGGAGAAAAGTTCATTTTAGCTATAGTTTGATTTTTTTGTATAAGAATTTCGTCAAAAGTGGGTCTAAATCTAAATTTTAAATTAGCAGTGGCGTTCAACAAAAGGTCCGCTGGTTTTTGTTTAATACAAGACAGCATTGATTGCTCATCACTAATCTCGCATTCCAACTTTTTTGCCAGAGAATTCGTAGTCTTCACTGGGTTTTTGTCGAAAACCCAGTCTCCCACTGGAATACCACTCTGCAAAATTACATTTTGAAACAACTTGTCCTGTAACGAAAGGGGAGAGAACGCATGGATAGCAGCTGACATGGCTCCAGTAAATCTTCCAGTCAAAGTTACTTTATTCGGATCACCTCCAAAATTTAAAATATTTTTTTTTATCCAGTGTAATGCTAGCCTTTGGTCATAAAGACCAACATTCCCCGGGGCTTCTTCACTATTCGTGCTTAAGAAACCAAATATAGAGACTCTATAATTAACAGTTACTACAATAACCTGTCCAATAGCTGCTAAGTAACTCCCATCATACTGCTGGGCATCGCCATAGTCATATCCTTCTCCAGGAAGGAAAACTATGACTGGCAAAGGTGTCTCCGAATTATCTGTAGATGGTACAAACAAATTTATATTCAGACAATCTTCACTAAAATTATTATTAACCTGTAATAAAGGGCTTATTACGGAGAGAATATGGGCTGGCTGAACACATCCGGGACCATAGCTTGTAACTTCTCTTATGGTACCTGGATCGGTGTACTCCACAGGCATTTTGAACCGCAAATCGCCTGTTGGAGCCACGCCGTACTTAACTCCAAGAAATTTTCGAACAGGTGTATTCATGATCAGTGAAGAAGTTCCTATTAAAATTCCGGAAGTCGTTGACACTTTCAAGTTTAACTGCTCTGTGATTGAGCAGTCAGATATCGCAAGAAAGCCAACGAAGAATATTAAGATCAAACGTTTCATTTTAGTTCAGTTCAGATCTGTGTCAAAAGTTGGCTTTTCTAAAATGCTTCAGGATTGCAGTATTATTTCAAGTGGTGTAGTCGAATAGTTCTCCAAACTAAGCTCTAAGAAAGATAAACATGAAGATATCCGAGAATATTATTTTGAACAGATTCGAAGAGAAAAGCTCTGACACAATAAATGTCAGAAACAAGTATTCGTCTTTTTATATCATTATATCTGACTTAAAATTGCTTGCGTCATGAAAACAGTCTCCCCTTACTTCTTAAAGTTCACTCTCTATTCTCCTCCACCTCCTCTCTCCCCACTCAACCTCCTGACTATCTCTGCTGATACGTGCTTTTATCACGTTATCCGTGTTTAGCGCGTTATCTTACGAGTTCCACCTTTTCCATCAAATAAAATGTGATTGGATGGTGCTATTTTGGCTTTGCGTCCAATCATGGCAGTGCTTATTCGTAACAAAAGAGTTACCATTTGTCTCCATTTATTTTCCATTTGGCGGTGGTCTGAGCAAGTAATCAGAAGGGAGCTGTTGGACAGCTTTTTTTTGGTACACCATAACGTATTCCGTGACCTACTCTTAACAGGTTAAGAAAAATATCGTTCGCTTTCTCTCTCTGAAGTTCACTCTAGACTAATAATTTTACCCACAATCTAGATCAATATTCACCACTTTTTCTTACTGCAAAATAAAGTAAATAAACAAACAATTTATCCTAAAATTTTAAAATTTGAAAGAATGTTATGAATTTTAATAAGCGGTTTTGATGCATTTAATTTTATTTTATTTAAAATTATTTTTAATATAAAATAATTTTCATTTTTAAAGCTTTAATAATTTATTTCCATACTTCTTATTTTGTCACATTTCGAAGAGCTGTAAATGAAAATCATAGCTTATGTTCTTCTTATATTTATCAAAGCCATCGCTATCATAAATACCTCACTTTCGTAAAACAAAAATATTTTTTCCTATTAAATTTAAATACATTAATAAAGATTATACTTATAAAGTAGAATGCAATTGAAAACTTTGAAATATTTATTAAATAACATGAATTTATTAAAAATATCAATACATGTTTGCATCTAAAAATCTGTATTAAATAATTATGAAAAAGTTTAAGAAAGAATAAAAAGTGAAATAAGTTGTGCATTTAAATTTTTCACTTTTATTCTTACTTATCAATATTAATATAATTGTGCAAAGTGTTTTGTGATAATTTGCTTTATTTATGCGACAAAATGTGTGTGATAAATTGAATAATATCGAAATAAGGAATGGCAAACAGTTGGAGCATATACATAACGGAAGTATTGCATGAAATATGTAAAAAAAAAAATTGAAATTATGGAGCAATTATTTAAGGGAATGTGGGTAAGCTCTAGAAGATGTGTATTGGTTACAGTGCACATATCAATAGAGTAAACTTTAATTATTGGATTACACAATAATAATTGTTAGATTATGACTGTAATTATTGATATTTATAATGCAATTTAATTATGATATAATACAATCTCATCATCAAATCAGTCTCATATTTATTAAAAATTTGAATTGAAGATTATTTACGTATTTCATTAGATAACAACATACATTGACACTTATATTTCATTTCATCTTGTATTTAATGATATATAAATTCTACAAATACATTTTTTAATTTATAATATAGTTAACATTAATATTATTTTTACATTATTTATTAATAAACTATAGTCAAAACTCCATTTTTCCTTTATTGCTTTTTAATGTTATTTAAATCGCAAGAATGTAAAAGTTAAGATAACCTTTTCTACATTATGGCCAATTTCATTTATGATTTACATTTAGAGTTATGAATTTACGAATCAAAAGCTGTAGTTTTATACTAATTTTTCAGCTAATTATTTTGAATGAAAAAGGAATGAAGATTTATAGATAAATTCAAATGTTATACGTCTATATATTCACACGCATATTCGGTAATAATATTTTGTCTGTAAAGCTTCATATATAAATTGTCGTATATTAATATTCATTTGAAAGAGAAAAATTTCTGTAAAACAATTACTAAGCCATGATGATTATTCTAATTTTTATTCTTAACTAATAGCACAGGAATGCCTGAGAATATAGTAATCATACAATTAATAAACTTATCATTAAAACATTTTACTTCGTACTGAAATCATATTGACTGTAAAATTATTACCCAGTTGAATAAATAGCGAAATTTTAGTTTTGAAAGCGAATTATTGATAATAATTAACAAAAATGGAAGTATATTTTTACACGCATTTTAAATTTTTTGTGTTAAATGAATATCTTGAAGCAAAGTAGTTATATTATGAGCAAAATTGTTATGTTTTTATCAAAAATTTAAAATATATATAGTTTTTAGAAAATCAGTATCTGTAAAGAAATTCTAGCAATATTTAAACTGTTTAATACGCTGCTACAAAAGGAAGAAAATTTTCCTGTAGTATTTACAAACAAAATTCATTTTAAAATTTAAAATTGGGACTTTAAATGTTGTGTAGTGTATAACTAACAATATATTGACACTAAATAAAAGCAAAAATTATTTCAATTTTATGAAAATTTCCCATGTTTTATAATAATAATGTTACAAACCAAGCAATAAGAATTAAATTATTATATAATGAATGAAAAATGTGTATATTACATATGTGAAAGGCAAGTGTTTCCATTAGTTTTTATTTATTTTTTTTTTCATCAAAGTACTTCCTTTTAATATTACGTCATGATCTTTAAGCAGCCGTCATTAGAAAAAACAAAAGAAAGCTTTTTTTTTATAAATATATGTAATCGCATAATTACCAACAGACAAGATAATCTATAACACTCGATATAGTAATTGTTATATAAAACAATCTTGTGGAAATCATCAAAAACTTGTGCAATTGTTGGAATATCTTCGACACTCAGAAGCAAACACGTAGGATGCCTGCTTGATTATCAACTTCGTGTGGATTCGCTTAATAAGCTTAGTCAGAAAGAATATGTTACTTAAATAGGCGATAAGGACACCATTTTTTTAATCGAAGGAGAAATGCTAAAGGTGCATTGTATTCCTGGTGGAAGCATATTGACTTCTTGTTCTACTATTGTCTACGAGTTTTTATTTGTAAAATTCGGGAATTTTCAAATATGAACTCAATCAATTTGTGTTAGCTATTATTCTCTTATAACCATTGAAATAATGTGGTACGAAGGGAAACGGTGTCTGGCGCAGAAGATACAATACAGAAATCTACTGAATGTACAAAAAGCCAGACATTGTACATCACTTGAAAGTCAGCCATCTTAATTGGGTTGGACATGTAATTAGAATGAAGGACAATAAAACACTTTGGGAATTCTTTTTTGCAAGACCCATCAGCGTAAGAAGAAGAGGAAGACCAAAGCTGAGATGGGTGGATTCAGTCAAAGAAGACTGTAGGGTCCTTGGAACAAAAAATTGGAAGAGTTTGGCTGCTAGTCTGGAAGAAACTTGTTCAGAAGGCCTTGGCCCATCCTGGGCTGGCACGCTATGAATGATGATGGTCGAAATAACGAATAAAATCTGCTTTATCTGTCTCTAGTGTTATATATAAGCTCAATATTTATCAATATATCGTGAATTATTTTGCATTCTTGTCTCGTTATTTTCACTCAAACTATTTTTTGTTAATTTTTGCTGGAAGATTTTGTTTTCTATTAATTTTACTTTGGAATAAGAGATTTAATTTAATTTTTCTCATGTAAACATAAAGTTGAAAAGTAAATACGCTCATTTTTACTTTTAATTTTATTATTTAATTTATTTCTTACTACAAACATTTTTGCTTATTAGAATTTATTGATAAAGATTCTGATGTGTATTTTAATCACAATATTTTAATTATTAGGTACACGGTAAAGTTAATTTATAAGTAGAATGTGTACTTAATAAGTAATAAAAAATTTTAATCTTTCAGATATTGCTGATTATAAAAATTCCGATAGTATTGGGTGGAGCATAACAGGTTTGAATCAGTCTTAGACATAAGTTTCCTACTAATAAAATAATCCGTTAAAATCGTAATATATGATCTCCCCTTGTAGGTATAGTGTGAAAATTTGAAGTAAAGGAATAGAGTATCATTTTTGAAATGAATTACTAGATGTTAATTAAAATTACGATGTTCACCACTGATGCATTTCTAATATACCACCGTGACTCTAGAGTAACGTAATTACAGAAGCGCAAATAATTTATTTATTATTTTCTGAAATTTATATTTCAGAATTGCAAATATTGTTTCTTAATATGAAACCTACGAAGCCTGATTTTTTTTATTTTAATAAGAAGAATGACAACAGTCCATACGTTTGGTTAAGAGAAAATAGAAGAATTTATGCAATTAAAATTATTTTGCACATAAACATATTAAATAATTAAATATAAAATTATCATTCACTTTAATCTAATTATTAAGCCTTGTTAAATTTTTTTTTTTTTTTTTTTTTTTTTTTTTGTAATTTTTAACGCAGAATAAAATTACAGTGTTTACATTGTAAGTTTTACAATAAAACTCTTAATTTTTAAAATATAAAATTTTTACAATTATAAAATATAAAATTTTTAAAGCATATTCAATATTTTCCCAAAATTGTGACGTTTTTACATTGATTCTTTGTGAACATTTTGCTCATAATATTAAAATGACCAATGAAATTACACAATAATTAATTAATTCTTCAAAATTATGTATTATGTAAATTATGTATTATGTCAAAATTATGTAATAAGTGCATTAAAATTTTTTAATATTAGTGTCAAATAAAATGAAGCTATATATTTAATTTTTGAAGAAATCTGAGGTACCTAAGAAGATTTTAAAAGCTTTTTTTAAATCAACGTACACAGCTGAGATGAAGTTTGATGTCGTACAGCAGGTAACAAATGTGGAAAAAGATTGTCCTCAAGGTTCAGATTCTGGAATGTTCTTGTGAAACAGGGTTTTTAAATAGCAATCACTCAAATTAAAGTCGTTTGGAAATTGTTTTAATATTGCATTTAAAGGTTATGTATTAATTATTATGCAAAATAAACTTTCCGAGACACTTACTCTCTTACACAGCATATTCTCTGAAATTTAATTTACTATCCGTCGAAGCTGAATAAACCACAATTTCCTCTTCGAAATTGCAAGGCAAAAGTGACTCATAAAAACTTTAAAGACAAAACGAGCATGAACTGGAAATTAGTTCAGTTACTTCATCATGTGTATAAAACAAAATGATTGGAGATCATTATCACAAGGGAAGAAACATATTTTATGTTTTCAATAAGTACGAAAAATGTTTCCAAGATTCTACAAAATCTGTTGAAATACTTCGGTATTAGTTGATTTAATAGTAATATCCCAAAACAGATTTCCCGCAATCTCCACAGTAAGCAAATTATTAAAAATCACAGATATTTTTTTTCGCGTGTGTGTGTGTGAATTGTAAGAGGACACAATGTTTGTAGTTATAATGCTATGCTCTTTATATTATTCCCAGGTTACTTCTTACAATATGTAATAATAATATACAAATTTTAAATCAAATAAATATGAAGAATCCTTTTCTAGATTCCCAAGAGTAAGCGATCATTACTTAAATGATAAACTACTCCTTCCAACAGATTCTTCCCTTTTCTTAACCATCTCTTTGTTTTCCTATAATGAACTATTTGATTTTCCCATAGGGAAAATCAAAATCATGTAGGTTCGATATACTAATTGAAATAAACTTTGTGGGAAAGCTGACCTTGCATTCACAAAATTTCAAAAAAATGTAAAAACTGAAGTCCAACAGCTAAAAATTAGAGATGGATGCTGTCTTTTAAACTATTCGTGTCTTTCATAAGTATTAACATTGAAATTAAACATCCAATAAAAAAAAACCTCTGGAAAATGTTTTCTTTCATAGTGATTTTTTATCTTCCATGTTATCTTTACAGGAAATTAATAACTACCAAAAACTTATTGTGAATGTGCAACCCGTTCTACATAAGAGTGCAGATACAATAGACTGCACTGAAACGGTTGACTTCCTACTAAAAAACCTACCGACTTTTTCACCTATTGTAGTGCATATTCCATATTTTAAGTGTCTTCACAAAAATTACATCACCTAGAACTGGAATGAAGAACTTATCACTTTTTCATCTACCAAATGAATTGGTTATAGCCAAATGAATTGGTATGTGAAAGCTTTAATTTCTGGAAATACAACATAAACTTAAACTTAATTACTTTGTACTGATTTTAAACTCACTTAATTTTTGAAAGACAGTATTGGGTTGTTCGGAAAGTAATTTCGTTTTTCATGAAAATAAAAAACGTATTGCGAATAAATATCGTATTGCATTGCATATTGCCCATTCTTGTCCCATAGCTTTTACCATCTTTCCGCGGTAGTAGCATGATTTCACACTCATAAAATGGTTAGTTTTTTCTAGCAAAAAGCTGATCCAGGTGAAATAAACGAAATTACTTTCCGAACAACCCAATACTTTAAAAGTTGCTGATTTTGTTTTCATTTTTCAATAGGGGACATTTGTAAATGCGGGTCTGACTCTGAAAATCCTTTCCATTTGTTTGTTTCTTTAATGCCAAAACCCTTGCCATGAAAGGGAAGTTTTTCGTAAAGAATTAAAGCAAATATTTTTGAAACTATCCCCTATTTTCTCTAAAATAATTTGTATATCGAATACTTTTTGTATTTAGTTGATTGCCCTTTTCTTTTTTATAAATGCGTATTCTTTGTTATGAAACATTTCATGTATTTTTATACTGATTAGGCTGTATGTTGAACTTGATAGAGCATAGGGAGATATACGTAGTTTTTCAAATAAAAAATATTTAATTTCAAAAAATATAAAATATTATTCAAACTTTCTTATAGTGCTAACTTTCGTTCAACTGTTCCTCTAATATGTATTGCTTTTCTTTTGATTTCACTACTGAAGCATTCACTAATTATGCACACATAAGGACTTTTTTACTACTCTGTAATTTCAAAGTTTACGTTAAAAATGTAAGTTTCATAGTTAATTTCTTCACGAGCTAATTTCTATGAAAAATGCAAAACACTCCTATTGTAAAAGGAAGCGCTTTTTGACTTGAATTGTTTTCTGTAGTTAAGCGTAATCTGTGAACAATTGATATAGAATACTAAATTATAACTCTATAATATTAAATTAAATAAGAAAATACAAGATATTTTAAAAGTTTATGAAAACGCTAGGTACTCAAATATATATATAATTTATTTTTATATTTAAAAATATTTATTGAATTAAAACAGCTTCTTTAAAACAATAGTAGCAAAATACTTTTTTTCTAAAGGGGGCACTTGGATGGCGAGCCCTATGCCGCAACAAGGTCAGAAAATGCTACTCATTTTTCGTTACCTAGCGGGCACCTGGAAACCAAGTCACGGAGGCGAGTAGCGTTGCCCACGCCATACCACCACAAACCTGCTTATAGGGTGGGCGACATTCATACTTCAACACAGAACAAAGGAAGAAACATCTATGCCCGAACCTGGGACCCACGGCTCTGTAGTCAAGAACGCTAAACCCTCAGCCATCGGTCGAATAGCAGTAAAATATATTAATTTGAATATATGACTGATATTAAAATCTTTTCTCTCACTTTTTCTCCGATAAACCAATTTCAGTCTTAAATTAAAGTATTTCCTAGAAATATCAAAATAAAGGAGAAATGTGTGTATTTCAAGAATAAAATTTAAAATTAATGGAGATTATATGAAAGTTTCACTTTTTATATAACAATAAAATATAAAATTTCATAAATCTGTTGTACATGACATTAAATAAAAATTTTTCTCTATTTTCATATAACTGAAAATATATGATACAAATGTTTAAAGTTTTGTTTTCTTTTTTTTTTTCTTTGCACTTAAAAATAATAACATTAAAGAAACAAGAACGTAGAAAAGTTTTACAATCTAAACTATAAAATTTTATGAAAATTAGTGATTTATTTTATGCCAAAGAAAAATAGACTAAAAATAATTTCAAAAATACAACCTCATCTACCTTGGTCACTTTTTTCTTTTAAGTAAAATAAAATGTAGGCGAACTTGAGTAAATTCTTCCTTACAGCATAACATGTCCCCATTTAGATATTAAATCTATTCACATAAGAAAATGAAGTGAAAACTGAACTTCTTCAGGCTCTAAAAACAATAAAAAACTCATACAAGCAAGCGAAAAACTGAAATCTTGAGATCTTAAAGTAGTTATTAATATAAAAGAATTAGTGAAGGTCTTTTATAAGTTGCACAGTAAATATTTAGACAAAACCTCTTACCAAAAGTGTGACCTAATCACACAACTCAACTGATATGAAATATTGAGGTCAACTTTTTAAGAGGAAAATTCATATGAGTTTGTCGCTACTTTGTATTTTTTACTCGTTGTTTTAAGGGTTCAAAGGAGTAGTAACTGAATTTCAGATGAGAACAAATTCAAGTTGTAATTTTGTAGTGAACATATTTAGGCATTTCATTTTAATCTACTATTTAATTAATTAAACGATTTGCTGTCATAAATTTAAAGGACATTTCTTATATGTAAGTTATTTTATCTGTTATCTTATTCTTATTTATGAAAGAGAGGCATTCAAATATATATATATATTATAACTACATTTCATTATATTATGTTTGTATAATTTATTTGTATCAAAATTGGAAATTTTACTCTTATCGAAAAGATACTTATAATATTATCTTATAAGCAAATAGAAATGCTAACAAAGTAAAATAATGATAGCATTATAAAGATTCTTTCAAAAATTAAAATATAATTTTTTTCATTTAATCTAAAATATTTCCATTTGTTTACTCTTATGAAGGTAGATTATAAATTTGATTTCTTCAATTTATGTACATTTTCTGTTCACATCTGGAAAACATATTTACATTTACATTATTTACGTTAGTGTTATTAGATAAAATTTTTACACGAAATGAACTCATTCCTTAAATTACAAAAATTGATTACTGAGTTAAAACTTCAAGATATTATTTTGAGTACTAAATTTAATGCTTCTTAAGCAATCTTTACTCATTAACAAACTCTTCAAGTTAAGATAAAGTCAGAAAATTTAAATAGCATTCCCATTCGACGATACATTTTTTATTTAACAAGATTATTTCAAATGAAAAAAAAATTCACATTCTATTACTTTTCTTAAGTTCTTGAATTAGTTAGTAAAATAAAGGGATTCTTTTTCTTTTTTTAAAAATTTTATTTTTCTAATCCCTTAAATAACATTTGCAGTGAATAGAAATATTCTGTTTCACGAAAAAGTTCGCTAAATTATAGTTGGTTTTCTAAAAAAAATGAAGAAGAATGAAATGAAACAGTAGAAAACATAGTCTAACGGAGTTTGCAGCGTAGATAGAAACACAATAGAGAAAGGGAAGAGAGTTTCCTTCTTCATTTATTTAATTACTAATATTACATATTATAGGGCTTAATCGAGCAAATATTAAAGTCCCCCCATATCATAAATTGTGTAGTAAAAGAAACAAGCTATTTAGAAATAGAATGTGAAAGAGTGCCTGACTTATACCTGGTGAATTCATTTTCATTATTATCCTTTCACAAATGTAATTAATTAATGAAAAGAAATTTATTCAAAAAGTTAACAATGCATTATGTTAGCTCTATTAATACAAGTGAATAGTTGAAATTTTTAATGTATGCAATATTTGTGGTTTAAATATTCAACTATTTTTAATTCAAAAATCCCATAATATAACAATAATGTAGATTTTAAAATGATTTTATACACTGATTTAATTATCATATGTTGCCAATTTTCCAATTTTCATGCTAAATAATCAATGGGAATTTTTTGAACTATTAGCATTCGCTTATATGATAACACGTTTGCTATATATATATATATATATATATATGCATATATATATATATATATATATATATATATATATATATATATATATATATATATATATATATATGCATATATATATACATATATTTCATATACCTTCTTATTAGAAAAGCTTTTATGGTCAAGAAGAATGAGGAGGAATTTTATAATATACAGTATCCTAGATTACATATTTACCCATTCATTAAACTCTGAAAAATATCACTTTATATTATTAAACAAATAAATATTTAATTTACATATTTTAATGAATACATTACATATTTTTGTATAATATTTTTAAAATATAATAAGAGGTAATTCTATATAAATTTACTTCAAACTTTTGCTGTCTATTTATTATGATTATAAGATTTCTAGAGATAGTTTTAAGATTTATTTGAAGTACATTCATATTTTATGTAGCTTATATTCTAAAAAGTTGGAAATATTTTGCGAAAATTATATCCATACGTTATAGTTAAATTTATATCATTTATTTGTGTAAATTTTATTCATATATTATCCACTGATTCTTACACCTAGTGTGATATTACACACTTGACATATAGCAACGTATATTTATCCATATTTTTATAATCATAAAATTTTCAGCTAGTTCAATGTTTATTGTTTTAGCTTTTCATTCATTAGATTTGAATCCTACTACAGTCGTGGGTGTTTGTACTGATTTGGAATCTACTCTTTAAATGGTAAAAAATAATCTGGTCTAAAATTACCAATGATCAACAAGAAATTTCATTTTAAAAATTTATTTAAATATTTCTAATTATTTAGAGTGCAAACAAGACGAAAATAATTGTAAAACGCTAGATTTTTGGACAACAATATTTTATAGTTAAAAATGTTCTACCTTACATACACAGCTTTACATATTTCATATAATTTACTTTACTTTCCAAATTTTAAAGGAGTCATTTTTATTGTCTGTGTGGAAATAAGAAAAGCTTCAAAATTTTCCCACAACACAAGGCCAAATATCAACCAACTTTTGTACACACGATCTCCTAAGTGTGAGTTTATTATTTCTGATAAGCAAATAATTTGCATTTTTATACCCATAGGCATTAAAATGATATATAATATACGCAGTTTATATAACATCAAGCATAAATGAATATTCTTTACCCATAAATCAAGAGTGAGTAGCTTTTAGCAATAATGTAACTTATTATATCAGTTTATATGAACCTCGTAGGTATATATATTGTCGGAATCGATATTCTCTCACTTATATTCCGACTGATTTGATAATATTGATAACGAAACATTTAGATAAAGAGCTAATTTCTGAATTAATGAAGCCAGGGTAAAATTTTGTATCGTCCATTACCTATCTTACATGCACACTTCACGTTTTCTCTACCAAAAAGCATATCTTTCCAAATAAGAATTCTTGAAACTTGAGTGATAAGCTGTGAAATCCCATTTTTTCCCACGTTATCAGGCAAGCACCTTCTCAGAAGAACATCGTTTAGGAGCTATTAAGTAAATAACATAAAATACAGAACAAATTACCCTTGAAGCTTATTTAATTCGTAACTGGAAAACCGATATCTCGTCATTGCCCACATTTCTAGTCAAATCTTTATTTAAAAAAAACTCATCTCTCGCATTGCTTCTTTTAATAAGAAATATCAATGACCTTCTATTATTAAATTGCGAAGTCAGATACTTTCATATCTTAGAATTCTGTTATCTTGTGAGTATTGCAATAAAAATTAATTATTTGAATTGAAACATTGATTACTTTAGTTAATTAAGATTTTTGTTTTCTAATGTAAAATAATTATCACAGGGGCAATCCTGGAGAAAATGGACAGTTTAATATACTGTACTCAAATCATAAGAAAGAATTCCGAAAACTATGTTATCTTTGAAATTGTGTAGTAAGACATACTTCCATTTATTTAATGGAAGTATGTCTTATTTTTGTTAAATGAAAACAGGAAACTTAAACTACTATATAGCATGAATATCTTCGAACTGAACCACAATTTACTCCCATGTTTCACTATAAATCACATTTTATTCCTTACCCGATATAAATTATTATTACTCTAGGACATAATTTTTATTATTTTCTTTTATTCTATTTACTCCGATATATTTATTCGAAAAACGTTTTCCTTATCAGGTGTCTCATGTTGTATAACCATGTACATTTGGAAAACGTTATTGTTTATCTTAACTTATCTAGGAATATATTATCACCAGTAATAAAGCGTACACTGAATATTTAAACACTGCTACAAGCTATATAAAAATATTAACATATCACATTCTAGGCAAAATATGAGAAGGAAATAGGTGACTCTTAAAATTTTACAACATAATAAATGTTAAAATTTAAAATCCTGAAGAGAAAGATATGTCAAGAGTAATGGTTTATAAAATGCAGAAGTTCCTTCTTTTGATTGCAAAATTTTACTTTTAATTTAAAAATTGTTTAATTTGATTATGTAAATTAATGTTTGACAGTTTTTTTTTTCACAATGGTTATATATATATAAATATCAGACTGCAATAACTTATGCCGGCACCAAAGAGTGAAGAGCCACAAAAGGAAATCAAAGAATTTATCACTGAAGAATTAGTCACTAACGGTCAAACGCTTTTTATAATAAAATTTTATAACTTAAATTTTTTTTTATTTTAACAGCTCTTGATCTCTTAATACTTCTGAGAAGGAAAGAGAAAACTGAAAGTTCCATATTTTCCATGAATGTAACGATTATGTAACTATTTTTTAATCAGGCTTAATTCCTGGATTTTTTGAACGATCATTTCTAAGTTTAAAATTATAAATCTGATAATTGACAAGCATATTAAAAAACCAAATCAAATGAAGAGTCTAATAGAAGTAAAATTTGTTATATATATATATATATATATATATATATATATATATATATATATATATATATATATATATATATATATATATGAAATGATATGAAGTTGGACTGATAAACTTTAAATGAACGAGACGACATGAAAGCTTTTCCTGATTTCTTTCATTATATTTATGCAGGTGGGTATACTCAATATTTTTATATAAAATTAAATTATGAAAATAGGAAATTATTCCTATATAATAATTTAAAATTTTTTTAAAAGTAAGCTTTATATAATACGTATGAAAGGTATTAAAAAATGACTTTTTGTCAGATTTTAAATGGATAAATTTTTATGAAAAGTAGTATTGTGTTTTATCATTTATTTTTATAAAATTTTTTTTCAAACTTTGATGTAGTTAAATTAACAATAGAAACTTATTATAAAACTCATCGTCATTCTGAAAATAAACTAAGAATATACATAGTATATTTTACTTAAATTGATCAACAAAATAATTAATCAAAAAATTTTTCATCTTTTTTGTCGATAAAAAATGAACAAAAATTTAAATCAAATTATAGTTTCTTATTAAAGGATAAGCACAATTAAAATTTATAGATTAATAATAAATTAATTTAAAAGAATATAATTTCAATATAAGCATTAAACATTAATAATTAATTATACCAATTAATTAAAATTATTTAATAATTAATTAATATTTTTATTTTAATAACTTCATTATTTTTCTATAAAAGAAAACTTATAAAAGTATGAATTACAAATTCCTTAACATGAAGTTGGTCATTATAAACTACTACTACACATAAAATTTTCAATAAATGTGATTACTACAGTTCATTTGTGATCTGTATTGGGTTATTTGAAATTTTGAAAATCTCTCACAATAAAATTTAAAAAATAAAATAAAATATTATTTTCTTAATATATGAAATCTTACTGTAATTATTTTATTGCAGTTATATGAAAATATTATTCCGAAATAAAATAGTTTTAAGAAAAACTATAGAATATAATTTTTCTAGTTTATTTCTTTATCTATAATAATATTTAATATTAGAAATTTTAAAAAAAATGTTATTTAAATCATTTTTAACTAGTATGTTTCGTGTTATTTCCACATGCATTAAGCCAATTTTAATTTTGATTAACAAGATTTTTCTCTTTCAGTTGTAATTTTAAAAAGTTTAAATTCTCTTTTGATAAGACGAAATAGTTTAGTTTAAATTATCAGCTTATCCCATAATTATATCAAAAAGACTGGTTCCATAATTATAGTAAAAATAACAAAGAAATGTATATAAATTTTCATATAATAAACTGATAAAGTGTAATTTTCCCGATTACTGATCAAGTAACTTTCCCGATACCATAAGATCAAATAATATTTTTTTGGTCCGCGATTCATTTTATAAGCTTTAATTTAAAGTCAGTCTTATAATTAGTAATAGCTCTTATGAAAAAATTAAAACCTTGAAATATTTCTATTCTTTTTGTGATTCGTTTAAGGTAACATTTTAGCAAATCATACGCACATCTTGTAAAGATAGGAGCCTAAAACGCTCAACTGAAAAAGCTAATTTCAAATGAAAAATTATTAATCTCTCACTGCTTAATATCTACAGGATTTTCTTGTCCAATACTTTTTTTTAATTTGCTTGATCATTTCTACTTGCTTATGGCTATTTCTAATCATACATAACACTCGACACCAATAACTTAGAAATTATATATATATATATATAAAACTATTACTATATCGTTATAATTACAATACTTACGATCTAGTAAGTATGTTGAGAATTGTCTTGAAATGTAAATTAATCAGGCAGGCATAAATGTATAAAATAACAAACTTTGAAAATAATTTTCATTTAATGGATATATGTTTTTAACAAGAGCAGTTTTAAGAAATACAATTCATTATATATCGTAGTTTTAACTCAAAAGCATAAACAAACATTAATATTTATGTAAATAATAAAATATATTAGTAGTAATAATTCGAGTGTATGCTACATTTTGTTTTGTTGCTTGTGTAGCGGTGAAAAGTATCTCCTCTTCATTCATAGAATGATATGATTAATTTTAACCGATTACCAATCAAGTTCAAGGACAGAATCATGAAAACAGAATGTATCGATGACCATGACCTCAAACTTGCTAATGAATAAGAATGTTTATGCAAAATTGCTTAGGAACGAGACTGCAAGTTTGGAATAGTGTGACCTTGATATTCACTGGAATCGTCTTCATTTGAATATGGACGAAAAAGGTAAACAGAGAGATAACACTAGTTCAATAAATTATTAATTGCGCACGCGCTGGTTTAGACAAACTGTTTTTCTTACTTATCATTTTCCTAAATTACTTCTTTCATTCCAAGTCTCACTGGTAATTTTGATTAGTGACAGCATATTTACAACAATAAAAATTTATTTTTTTAAAATAATGTGGTCCTTTTAACCTTCAAATTATAGTAATCGAGTAATCTATTTATATCTTTATTTCCACGATACCCTTGTATTTCAAAATTCATTTACATTTGATTAATATGAGAGGATAAAGAAATCTATCAAGCATAGTTTTTATAATTTTTCTATGAACTAACTTAAATAAAGCATGTTGGTGTGGATTAGTTTAGACTTAGTCACAGATTACTTTATATTTAGCACAAATAAAAGGTATTTTCCAATTTTCAATAGCATTAAAACTAAAAACTTAATACGTAGGCATTTTTCAAAGGATAAAATTTCCTAATTTTAGGAAAATTTGCTGGTATCACATCTTCATATACACGTAAAAATATTTCCCAATTTTAAACTAAAATTTTTAATTTAAGCAGCTCTTGTGTTTTCTGAAAATAAATCATTCATTTTTAAACATTTATTGATAAGATATATTTGTATAATCATAGAACACAATATGATAATAAGTTTTTTAAATCAAATTGTTCTAAATACATAGTCACTGTAATGATATTTCTACAACGTATTAAATAAAATACCACAACAAATTACATAGGCTTCACCATACAAGTTAGACATGAACATGGCAAATTAATGTACCCTTTTGTAAAGGAAGTTATATTCGAACAAAAAGTTAGTTTTTATTTCAATTGCTTTTGTGAACAATCTCTTTTTTTCAGTGCCAGAAGATGTATAATCTTACAAATTATTCCTATCATAAAACAGAGATGGAGTTACAAAAAACAGAAAAATGCTTAATATCCCTAAACATAAGGAAATGCTACAAAATGTATAAATTTTGATTATATTTTCAGTCATTCACTTGTTTGATTGTATAACAAAGTGAAGTACTTTTTTTTTTATTCTAACGAATTTCTCAAATGTCGCCGGTATAACGTCTAGTCGATAAAGCTGAGTTAGGTCTAGTCTATTTTATCAATAAGATTAATCTTAAACAAATATCTTTCATCCAGCCAATTTTTACGAATTGTGTTTCCTCATAGCATGTTAATGCTTTGCTGCAAAGCTTGTCATTTCGGTTTGAACTTAAAAGTAGCAATCTTACAATACATCGCATAAAAAAAAATCGTACTTCTATAAGCTGAATTAAACTTCAGAAAACTTTTAAATTGCACTGAACATTAATTAATAAAAAATGCACAAAGTGACTTTAAAGTTTTTCTCTATAAAAATACTTTAGTTTAATTTTAAAATTTAAAGGAAATGAAATTTAAAATTTAATAATTGCTGGACACACTTTATTCTTATGAATTATATATCAACAGTGGCTCACAAATTTTCTGAGCATCTGATTCTAAGAATAATTTTAGAGAAATGTATCAATATTTAACTAAAATTTTGAAACTTTATAAATATTTATTTATAAAATTTATATAATGCAAGAGACAATTGAAAAGACAAACAAAAATGCAATATGCAAGAGTCAAATCTTTTTTAAGTAAAGCCGAATTTTTTATTACATTCGATTCGTATTCATTATATTTCCCCATATTTTGTTGGCCCGTAGGGCAACTAGAATATTTAAAATAGAAAACTGACTTAAAGAGAGAAAATTATGTTAGCCAATTTAAATTTTTGATATAACTTCAGAGCGGTATAAAAACGCGTTTTTTTTTCTTCTTTTATTATATATAGTTTCAAATAAAAGTTTTCTGAATTTTAAATTTCTTTAATTCATTCTTATTTAAGGATCATTTTCATATTTCATTTTAAAAGAAATAATGCATTTTACGATCTTTTTTCCAACTTATTATAGACTTGTGAAATTTCACTGTAATGTAGGTGAATATAAAGGAATTTTAGCACTTTAGAAAAAGGTGAATATTTGGTAGTGTGCTTTAAAATATCTGAAATAAGTTGATGAGTAAATAAGTTGTTTTCTCCGGATTAATCTTTTCAGGAATATTATAGAATGTATAAATGTTTATTCCGTACCGTTGTATCTTAACAGCTACAAATATTACAATTCATTTGCTAGCTGAAAATGTGATTATATATCCCTTAACATTATTCTTTATTGACTATATTATATGAGGGGTTTTAATGCGAATTACTTATTCAACTTTCCACAGAAAGTTTTTAATTCATTAGTCTTAAATACATTAAAATTGAATTCATTAGTAAAACATTTTTACTATTGGACTTTTTTTTCAAAGTGTAAATTCTTATACCTCTACTGTTAACAAGATTTCCACATTTCCCTTTTTTGTTTTATTTATATGATTGTGGATTGAATCATAAGTAAAAATGACTTAAACATAAAACATCAAGATCAATGTAATCACTGGCTATTTGAGAGTATATATATATATATATATATATATTTGTTCACTTTTTCCTTTTTACTGAATCATTCTTAGCTTGGGGCTACGGAACCCTGAATAATAGAGGAATGACCTCATTTTATCTCTTCTGGTTAATCAAAAATGGTTGTGTTTGTAAGGACTATCAACATTCAGTTTTGGTAGGGATTGCATTCCTCATAATATGACGAGGACGATATCAAATCAGGAGTTGGACTTATCATTTGACTATCATTCACACTCATTTGATTATCATGGAATTTAACCCGTTAACTAATGGACACTGTGCGAAGTCATTTTGCATCATTGTCAGGTTAGGAAACTTTTCTTGGCGCTATGAAATGGGATGCTACGTATAAATCAGCTAAAAACAAATCGAATAATGTGCGCAACTCTTGAGAATTACCTTTAGTTACGATGTTATTAAACACTGAATTCGAAACTCAATTCGTCTGTGCTGCAATGCACATTCAATAGGCCGATTATTGGTAAAAGCCTAAACACATACGTTCCCATGGCCCATATGCTTTAATATTTATAAGATATATGCTTTTTTAACAATGATTTCAAATCAGAGGTGGTCACGGTTTAAATTGAAATATTTTTAAATAATAAAGTAGATCTTAGGTTTATAAATGTAAGCAGAGAGACCTGATAAATTTAAACCTAATATAAAAATTTCCTGCAATACCGTGAAACTGTTTTCAGCTCAATTTCAGTTAAAAATAGGTAGGCAATCAGCTATTATATATATGTATATAACATTTTATTTATATAAATTATTGCTTTTTATAATTTGATAGCTTGCATTGATTCTATAAATTCAAAATACGTAAATTTTTTTCTTGTGCTGCATAGGATTTTAGATGTTCAATTTTTTTTCTAACTGGTATACAATAATTTGACATAAAAAAAGTTTTAGAACTTTAACGTCGTGTGATGGATAACTATGCAGCCGAATAATCTCGCAATGTGTTTTAACACCTACCACTTATTATTACCTTCCAGACGGATGCTCTATAGATGCTAGATCGTACTCAGCCAGAAAAATTCCAAACTCTATAGCAACAACTGGGGATGTGAAAAGCACAAACTTTACACCGATTTCCCCTAGTTCATTAGCGGCTGTGATTGCACCGTAGAATTTGCATGCAGAAGAGTACAGCCCTACTACTAACAAGGGTTAGAAAATACCGCATTATCGTGCATGGTTATGGGATCAATATTAAGCAATTAATTGGAATGAAAAAGAGTACTGGTCTTATAGATTTTTCTCCTTAAAGTATACTAATTTTTTAGTACGAAGCTCTTTTTAAATCTGTTATATTACAGATAATTTTAAGAATTTTTATTTTCACAAAAAAATTAGATGTCGATCAGTTCCTAGTTTTACATTTTTTTAACCGAAAGAAAACATGTGTTTGTGTGAAGTCATATAAAAACCTTATATTTGTATACGTAACTATGCTAATGTGTGTGTGATTTCTGATATTATTACTTCGCATCTCAAAGGACTAGTAAATTTTTGAGAAGTAGAAAATATTTATGAGTATTAATGAATGAAAAAAATATAAGGGAAATAATATGAGGAACTGAAAGCTGAATAGTATAGTTTAATGGAAAACAGTTATTATTTAAAATAAATCAAAGCAACCCATATAAAAAATATCATGCCAATGACTTGTGGAATTTTGTTTCTTTTCATATTAAGAAAAATGAACTAGGATACAAGTAGAAATATGTTTTATTTATGCATATTCAGTATGCAGTTTGTAATACTAAATATAAATTTTAATCCCTTTTATTAGGAAATAACATATCTAGCATCTGTTCGTTATATATATAATCAATCATATATATTAATTTACTCTGATTTCGTGTAATAAAATTTATTAACGTAGAATTTATTCTATAAATAAGTTGTAAAAAAATCAAAGTTATATCAGAATAGTTATTGATTGCTTAAAGTAGAAAATTATTTTTTATAAGAAATTAAACTATATTAATTTATAAGGACGTTACAGATATATATATATAATACATAAGGTAAATGTAATGTTTATTTAAGATATTACCGCAATATGTATTGAAATAGAAATATTTTAAATGTCTGCTAACTTTCGAATTACTTCTTTTAGATTGCAAATTATATTCAGATTTAAAAACTGTAAATTAGACAATATATGTTTTATTTTTGTTTCATAATAGAAAAAAATTAATTCAAACCATCTAATGTTAGATGTATTTTCAATTGGTTTGTTGTTCATGATCATCTAAATCGATGAACAATTTATTACGATGAAGGAAGTTATGAATGATTCGGGTATTTTTGATACATCAATCTGTCGTCTACGAATCAGATTCCAACACCATACTTTCCCTTGAACCATTTTCCTTGAGATTCATCTAATCAAAATCTCTTTGACTTCTATTATTTGATTTAGGTCACCCAGTACTACTTCGTTAATTTTATGATACAATTTTCCCGAGAAGAGGGAATGGACGCCATAGATTAGTCTTAGATTAATGTTCATTCTTAACTAAGTGTTCAAGGTCTCTTGCTTGTTTCTCTATCAGAATCTTGTCACTCATGAGGTAATTTTGTTTACTATTGATTAGACTTATTTTGCCGTGCATCCCCGTGATTTTGTTGTCTAAAAGTCTTTCTAGAATATTTCTTTCAACCGCTGTTGCAACACTCTTGACCCACATGTTACAGAGGCTCAAAAATAGATTTTAACGATCACTAATTGCATTTTTGGATTATTGCGGGTTTGCAAAAGCTTCCAGCAACAAATTAAGTCTTAAGAAACCTTCTCTGCCGTATTTCGGAATCAGTGATGCTTCATTAATATTTATTGAATATGAAATTCAGTTTTCTTCATTTAGTACTTCATAATTTCTTTTTTTATTTTAATTATTAAAATGATATAAGTACAGTGGGTATACATAAGAATTTTTTAGAGTATTATTTAATTACTAAATACTATTAAAAACTCTTAAGTACACCCATTTATTAAAATTTAAAATTATTCTAATTAATAAATCTGTAGAAAATTATTAAATTTAAATATCAGAATCAGGTCCAATTTAAAAAGACGGTAAATCTTTAAGAAATTCTCTACATATAATCAGAAAACAGAACAGTATTTATCTACCCCATATCGCATTTCATGAAATTCAAATGAAAACTGTTAGGAGCAGGAAGTGTGACAAAAGCTATTATATAGCAACGAATAATGCTAAAATCAGAAAATTATATGTATCACGAATATATTTTTATTGGATGAAGATAAAGCGTCATTTAATCAAAAATTGCATGCAATTGAACGGAGCCAAAAATTATAAAAGCTATTTTTAACTGACAAAAACTGTAATTGTTTAATAATATATTAAAATAGCAAAGGAAACATGGACACAGATGAATAAGTAATGAGTGCATGAATAACGCGGTGTATATCTTGTAGAATGATGGACATAATATTATGACGTAATTAAATATTTAATATTTTCTAATTATATTTGCTATTAATAAAAACTAGTATTTAATATAAGAATTTGCAATTTTCTAACTCTATTGCCTCTATTCATCTGATACTGTCAAAATGTCGTTAGCAAGCACGGTTCGCTATTTGCTCACTTGTCACTCAACCATCATTTATTGCACACGAGGGACCAAGCATTTAAGCATCATTTCGGGCATTTTAAAGGGTATACAAACATTCAAACTCGAAGTGGGATTCAAACCCATGAACTTCTGAACTGATGAAGAGAGCGCTAATCATTCGGCTGTCAACTGGGTGTCAGCAAACATGGACTGACGCACACAAAGGCTTAGGCTGTTGACCCCGCTGATCACTTCCACTGACGGTTCGGAGCAGAAGTAGGATGGTCTTAACTCTCCCATGTCGAGCAAGACCATCATTTGCTCACTGGCATCTGAGGTTCAATATTCGTGATATGGTCATGAAATGGTTACCACTAAGTCAAGAGCATAAGATGCCTTCATTTGCAATGATAACTGAACTGCATGGACTGCATGCAGCGTTTTCAGATCAGACGCGTTGTTATTCATGCAATGACTGCCACCGCATTCAAATGTGGTGGAAACCTCGTGACAGGTACAATCCATCCATAATTGCGAGACTCATACAAATGGATCACACAGCATCATAAGGGACCCGCGGTTGGTTAGGGAGTCATTCTCATTATCGGAAGGTACTAAGTTTGAATCCTGGCTTAACGAAAGATCCGTTGTGTTCGCTAAAGGTGGCTGGGGTACGTTAAATATGTCGTATTTGCAATTTTACCTAAGTGAAATGATACCTCTGAAGGTTGCAGGCCAAGTACTGGAGGTCTTCTGCTTGGTCCCTGCTTCAAAATCACGAAGACTCCACCCGGCTTCTCCTATCTAACTGATAGAGCCCAACTCAGTGCTACGTACAGGGAAGCATGTGGGTGCAACAACAAAAACTCAGCATCATAATAACATAATCAAGATAACGCCAGACAGCACATTGGATGAATCAGCCAACATACTCTACCAGGTATCCGATTGCTGCTTTTACTATCAATCTCCCCGCATTTCTCATCAATCGAAAATGTTTGAGATGTGATTGGATCGTTTGCATAATCGCACCGTGTTCAAAAATGAAGAGAGAAATGCTGCTGGTTAAGAGAAAATAGATAGCTATTCCCAGGAAACAATACGTACACTCTCTGAGTCTGTACTTAGAAGTGTCGCTGAATATATTGAAACTAAGAGTGGCCCAACAGATTATTGAGCATTCTGAATAATCACTCGATAAATGTATCATCAAATCATGTTATATTAAATATCACTTATATATATATATATATATATATATATATATATATATATATATATATATATATATATATATATAGAGAGATAGATAGATAGATAGATAGATAGATAGATATAGATATAGATATATATATATATTGTAGGTTGTTGTGTCCTTTTTTGCGGAATTTCATCATTTTCATTCGTTCTAGCTATAGTATTTCTACTATCGCATAGTATATATAACAACATTTATTTTCATATAAATTTGTTTTGCGGTATTATACGCATTTGACTGATCCTAAAAATACATAAGAAAAAGTTTATGAGAAAAGTTATTTTTATTTTAAGATATGTCGTTAAAAATCCAGAAAAAAATTTAAAATACTTTCAAACAAAATTAACAAAAATAAGCATTATTTGAAAGTTTTAATTTGTTTGAAAGGGTTATATATCTTAACTTTAGGATTTAAATATCCACTCTCCTTATGTATTATCATTTATGTACAGCATAGTGTTCTAAATTTTTGACCAGTTTTGTGAAAAAATTCAGTCTTACTCAATGCGAGCTATTAGCCTACGAGCATAAAGCTCCAAAACTGTTTCTAGTTTCTGTCATATTACTACCTTATTTACTGTGCATCTCAGTGTGTGTATATATATATACATACACACACACACATACACACACCACACACACACACATACACACACCACACACACACACATATATATATATATATATATATATATACTAAGATGCTCAATAAAATAAGGATAGGGTATTTAATTCAAGCAATTCTAGAAAAAAAATTTAATTCAAAATTTCAAATCCTTTTTTTCTTTTTTAATAATAGTTTTTAAATATTTCATTAATTATGATAGAGTGTGCATAACAAAGCAATATCTAAATATTATTAAAACCGTGATTTTGTAAATTTTTATTCGTATTCCATTTAAGTTAAAAATACCAAATATTCAGGAGATTCATAGGATTCGAAAATAGTTTTTGATTCGGATCCAAGGAATATGAAACTATTTTTGCTTAAAATAAAAAACATGAATGCCTCTTTATCAAACTATCAAAATATTCATAAATGTTTGTACTCTGTAAAAATTGGAACAATACGCAGGTTGTTTGAATCTTTGGACTATCGATATGAAAGATCTTAACCTGACAAAATAGTGCAATATGAAGACGGAAAATATTGCTAGATTAGTCTTAAACATAAAAACAGTGAGCAACAAACTTTCATAACACATGACTGAATAAAGCCTTGACCAAAGTTCATTGTTCATGTTTACAACTTTCTAAGTATTGGTAAATATTCGATTACAGCTTCCCACAGTCTGACAAAGTAACATAAATATTTTATCTGCTGCACATGTGCTTTGAGTTCATACAAGTCTCATGATTCAGAAATCTAACAAGGGTTTATAACCTCCTATTATTTGCTGAAATCGCATCGAAATCCTATAATCTTTGCTGACCAAAGTATAAGATCGAAGTTCGCGGTGTAATCGAAAATTGAAAGGCTGAAATTTCCATAGATTGCGAACTTTTCTACGTAAAATTATCTAGTTGAAAAAACTATTTTCTTAATAATCTGTGATTTGTAGGAATGATGAAACCCTGGCCTAGTGAGTCAGCCTTGTGTAATGAGTAAATCAGAGTCTAAAGAATTTCCTGATTCAGATGCAAATAACGGTATTTAAACTTTTATTGGTTTCTGAATTCATCAAAATCTTATATAATATATTGACCAAGAAATAAAAAACTACTCAATTGAAAAATGCATAAGAATTGTAATCTTATTTTATAAAACTAACTATATAATCTACATTCTTACAAGCATTTTTCTTTCTATCTTTGATTTAAGGAAATGATGAAATTGTAATAGAGTAAAATGAATTTCCATTATTTTCGCCTACATACATGCTTCACACACAAAAGTAAAACAGTAAATTTTTACTGTTAAATTTATTAATCAGAAATCATTAAAAGAAGGTTTACATAATATTAACAATAACGACGTATAGAATTTTTAACAGCCAACTTTATGGAAGGTTAAATTTATTATTTATTATACAAACCTAAATAGAGAGCCCAGATTTTATCCTGGTTTTTTCTAATTAAATTATCTAAAACCACTAAAAATACACATTTATAAGATAAAAGCAAATTAGTTATATATTCACATGTGCTTAAAAACACACAAATGAGGTGTACAACTTTTGAAATAAAGTTGCGTACGGATTTCTTATAAAATTAACACATGAAAGTCTCATGCGATAAAATTATCTCAGAATTGTAAGCTCTAATCATTTCAGACATCGGAAATCATTTTCAGAATCTAATCATTTCAGACACTTTGTATTTCACCCCTTCTATCGCACATTTAGGGTTAAGTAAATTGTACACAAATTCAATATAAGTGTCGATAGTATTCCCATTCTTCAGTGCAGCTCCAAATCTCAGGAATGAGACACAAAACAACTTGTGATTTCGATTATTTTAAAAGCATCTCTTTGTGGCCACACCCATTATGGTGCTAAAGTCAACAGATTTCTATTTGATTAAACTTATGACTTACGAATTAGCACACCCCAATATCACAATGCTGATATTTGGTAATTTTTGATATTTCATTTATTCTTCCTTACTACAATTAGTGATTTAAAATGAGACCATTTGGTTAAATACCATTAGTCATTAAAAAAAATTATATATATATATATATATATATATATATATATATATATATATATATATATATATATATATATATATATATATATATATATATAAAGTTAATGTAATTTTCAAAATGTTTAAAGGTATTCTCTTCTTCACTTACATGAAAAAAAAAGAGTCTGAGATTCATATATTTACAAATTTATTGCTCCCATACTGTTTAGAGCTATGCTTGGCAGTATATATACATACATGCATATATATATATATACATATATATATGTGTGTGTGTGTGTTCATATATATATATATAAGTGTAATCTTAGAAAAAATATCATTAATTAATTGAGGCTTATCTCAAGTAGTATGTTTTTAAATGAATCTGACACCATTATTAAGCAAACAGGAGATAAAAATGTGGTTTTTCTATTTTTCTCATGACGCTATGTAATGGATATCTTTTACGAATTTATTGCAAGTTTTTGTTGGGATTTAAGAAAAAAAAATGCTTGTGAGCATTCTTCTCAGATAATTATTTTAATTCATGTTTGACATTTTATTTATTTATAGCAAAGTAATCCTACTGTGAACGTGTTACCTCTGATTAAATAAATTTTATCATCAAAACATGCGATCTATAGTTCCTAGAAACACATTTTGACATGAAGCTGGAAACAGGGAGATCAATAAGAGACAATAAAGAAATAAATGCTTCTGTTCTATCTCACGATAAAGGCCAATTTATCCCATTTCTTTAAATTGTTTCAAGTGGTAAATGTATCTTTGATGCTAACAATGAAATGGCTTTAATATATAAAATTGCATTTGATAAATTTGTTTACAGGCTTACATTAATAGAACTAGTTTCATTTTGACGATACCATTTAAAAAGATTTGTGTTAAACTTGTTAAGCACTTTTCAACACTTAAATCTTCCAATGAAAAGTAAGCATAACCTTTCCAATCGTTGATGTAATCTGTGCCGTTTGAGGGAAACTGAGGTTAGTGCTCTTTAAATTATTGCTGAGGCAAAGTTTAGGAGGAAAACAATTTGATTTAATCTTTTCATCATCCGTGCGAAATCAGTGTTTCCTATGATAACTATTCGTTCAAAATTTTGAAGTTTCTTTTGGCAGATTTTCTATTCTATAAAAAGCCAAGCTGGCAGCCGAATGGTTAGAGCTCTTGCCATCGGTTCAACAGTTCGTGGGTTCGAATCCCACCTTGGGCATGGATGTTTGTAGTGGTTCGGAATCCACTTTAAACCGTAGGTCCCGGTCTAATTAGCCCTCGTGTGCAAAAAATGACCTTTGATAGACAAACAAACAAACACAAACCATTCTATAAAAACGGTTGGGCGCAGTCAAATATCGCTAACTTTGAATCAATGGACGAAATTTGTATATAACTGGACTTGTAATATTTTTTAAACTTTATCCGTTGGAATTACTAATTAATGGAAAATACGTTATAATAATGAAGTCCGGTAGTGTAGTTGTAGCGCTTGGCGATCTCAAGGCACAGGTTCGAGGCTCAATTCTCGGGCAGGTTGACTCAAACTTTCATCCCTTCTGTGGGTCGATAAAATTGAGTTTAAGCATGCCTGGGAACTAAACACTGGGATTTCCGCGTTAAATTGACCACCTAACCGGGACGATTGCTGCGCACCTCAGGGCCCTCCGTCATGAAAACATATATGGGTACGGTAGGCCTTGACCCCACAATGGGTTGTAGTGCCACTGCGAGATAAAGGTTATAATAATAATAGGTCATTAGCAATATTATATTAAGATTATTATATATACTACAACAAACACTATACGAAACCCTCTACTTGTCATTAGAAAAATCACCTTACCATTACACACTCATATATGTTTGGGTGTAGAGAGATTATTTATTTTAGATCTACATTATTTATATAAAAAAGGCCCGTGGGGAAGGCACGATAACTCATATGTGGGCCAAGACTTACAGTGCTCATATCTGTTTTCCTGACTCAGGGCCTTGGAGTACGAAGATCGTGTCCCCGGTTAGTTAATCAGCCTAAAGCGAAATCTGCAGAGTATAGTTCCCAAGCATGCTTAGTACTCAGCTTATGAATCCACTGAAGGAATGAAAGGCTGAGTCGAATTTTCCCAGCTCGAGAATCGAACCTTGGCCCTGTACCTTATGCCATCGGGCTTAATACTAATAAAAAATACTGGCAGCAAAATTGATTTAAAGCAATTTTCCCAATTATCTCTAAAATTTCGATGAATCACATTCAGATACATATTGAATTTCTGTTTCAAAATTTAACATATTTTAGCTCTCTATATTTGCAAGCTAAAAAAAAAAAAAAAAACCCTTATTTAATTTTATTGCGTATTCACAGAGTTTTCTTAAAGGTTATAAATTAATACTAATAAAAAGCTATTTATAAAATTAGATTCAAAATAAATCATAATAGAAACAGATAATTTGACAATTTAAAAAAAATAAATTATTTTATTATTATTAAAACTAGAAATTTAGCATTAGAGAAATATATATAATACATTAAATTTATTTTATTACATACATTATCAATTATACTAATAAGCTTCTTATAAGCAATATTTAATTTTCTCTAGTATTATACAGCCGAGCTGGTAGTCGAATGGTTAGCGCTCTGGCCTTCGGTTCAACAGTTCGTGGGTTAGAATCCCACCTTGGGTATGGATGTTTGTAGTGGTTCGGAATCCACTTTAAGCCGTAGGGCCCGGTCTAATTAGCCCTCATGTGCAAAAAATGACCGTTGAGCGACAAACAAACAAAACTCGTGCTATACAATTTTTGAGAGATATCTTTCTTTACTAAAAATATTCAGAGAAATTGCACTCATACGGAGTAGATTTCAACTCGTGTACTACCTAAAACTCATTTAATCTCAAAAAATTAAAATAAAATTTTTAGAATCTCAAAGTGAACTCAATATAATCGGAATGAAGTACTTTTCACTCAATTAAATACTAAAAAACGATTTAAGATAGTAAACGAGCTAAAAATATAACACTCATCGAGTACTAGAAATCGCTTGATTCTTTTGTGTATCACATTTTTGTACAAAAGATGTTAGTTTTCTGCCAACATTATTAAATTTTATTATTTATTTCTTGCTTCTTTGTGGTTTTAATCCTTTTAAAAAATATCCCATTTAAATTATCCTAGAAATTTAATTTTCTACAGTCCCCATGGTGGTTATAAATGAAACCTATTTCTTTAAACTGATCAACATCACGTATTTTCATTATGGTGATGAATCACGAATCATCTTTAGAAATTGAATAAAATTTTCATTTAGTAACTGATATTTTTATAAAATTAATTTGTCTCAAAAACTTCCAGACTCAAGAAGATTGTGAACAAGTATATATATATATATATATATATATATATTTCATTCCTCAACCATCAAATTTTAGTAATGTAGTTACTCCTATTTTCTCTCTAGATATGCTGCTAAAGTTTAACTCAAATTTATCTAAAGTTAGTGACAGACTCGAACGCAAATATTTTCCACAAGCTGTACCTTTATATGCTATGACGCTTTTCAATGTCTCAACAGATGTAAAATCTATTTACACCCCAGAAAAATGATTACTTGTGTAGTATTCGTATTTGTTGAATTCGTTAATACATCTATCGCTGCAGAATAAAGCTTAATTATTTTGCTTTTAGATTTTAATATGTTGGTTACGAGATCTTTAACGCGTCTCTTTATTGATGCACTAGATAAGCCAATATTCGGATGTTTGACCCACAGAATTCTTTTACAAATTCTGCATCAGCAAAGGATTATCTAAACTTTTCGATTTGTTCTACTATCATGAAGTTAACACAAACTACACAATTTTTAGATTCTTCATTCGCTGTAGTGTAAAAAACCAAGCAATATTTAGCTTTAATTCAATCATCATTTTAAAATTGACATTCTAATGTAGAATATTTATCACTGTTCTCTTTTAGGGATATATCACTTAATGCTGTCGCCGAGCTGGCAGCCGAATGGTCAGCGCTCTTGCCTTCGGTTCAACAGTTTGTGGGTTCGAATCCCACCTTGAGCATGGATGTTTGTAGTGGTTCGGAATCCACTTTAAACCATAGGTCCCGGTCTAATTAGCCCTCGTGTGCAAAAAATGACCGTTGAGCGACAAACAAACACTTAATGTTGTCATCTTTCATCATATCTATACTCCCGTTGCAAATAAAGCAATTGCGTGATACGTTTTTTTTTTTTTTTTAAATTTGGAAAAATTGCACTTTTATTCTTTGTTATCCCAAAGTGCAACTGTGCACTCTTTCAAAAAGACCTTAGAAGCTTCTAAATATCAAAAAGCAAAATGAGTGTGAATGATCTAGATTAAAATCAGATGTACAAAATCTCTCTCTCTTTATCACCAACCAAATAAGTATGTTTACAACCATCTCTTTCTTTAATAACTGCTTGTTACATGACAACTAATAGATTTATTTCTTTTCATTTATATTTTGCTCTCTCTTTTACTGTAGAATCATGCTCAAGTTCACTGTTTGCTAAATATTGGTGAAAGTGTGTCATTTGTTGCAAATCTGTTAGGATAAGAATCTACACGTTTTTGGGAATATTTCTTAGATTTTATGAATAGTCGATTTTTTTATTTTTAAAATTATTTAAAATGAAGGAAAATTTTCAAAATTTGTCATTTTCAGAAAATTTTATTTCAAATTAATATTAAACATATCAAGAAGTTTATACTTAATATTTTTAAAAAATATTTACAACATGAAGATTTTAAGGAAATGTTTCCTGATATATCCGCAAATTCATATGATAGAGATCACTAAAGTGCATTTATCTAGCCACGGCTTGATAATCTCTATTTTAGGGAGAAAAATCAAGATCTTGCAAAATTATGTGAGTTTTTATAATAACTATTTTCAGCAAGATAAAGTAAATACAGTTTGTTCGAGTCAATTTAATATCTAAAAACACACTAAAATCAATTAAATAAAGACAAAACACATTAAAATCAATTTTATATTTCTCTTTTCATTTATAAATACTGAAACGTATCATGTAAAAACACTTTTTCAAAGCCTGTGAATTTTATCTACATAATTTTATAAGACTGAAGAATTTTCTAATATTTAATTCAGCTAAATACTTTTTAATGAGTTTTCTTTAGTTTTTTTTTTCAACAAAATTAATTGAATTTGGTCGTTAAATTATTCGAGTTAATTTTATCTAAATTGATTCAAATCAATTAAAAATATGTTTTTATTTCGCTTAAAATTTCTAGAATTTATTTGAAAAAGTTTTTTCTTTTAAGAATTCGTTATTCTATTTCCATTTTTGATCATGAACATGCTAATTTTTAAGCTACTATAAAAATGTAGATTATTTAATTTTTTTTTATTTTAAAGATTGTCTAAACTTCATCTATCTAAACAAAACACTCCACATGTTGCCCTTGATGGTGTCATTCACTTTTCTTGATCAACTCTTCTCTTTGCAGCAAACAACCTTGAAGTTGAAGATATCATTAAATCAGATTTTTCTATCCATGGTCAAAGGCTTAAATATTCCAGGCATTTCAACGTAGTTTTTAAAAGATAAAGATTCCAATAAAATACCCATCTTATATTTATTAAAAGTTGTGCACTGGCTCCCCCACCGAAATATAAAGCCTCAATGTGTGCTTTATTTTCGCGCTTAAAAAAATTTATACAAATTTCATGCTATGCATGTTTACATAATATATTCATAATATAACAGTATACATACATTTTATGACCTTATACATTTGTAATATATTATAAATATATTGTGTTTTAAAATTACAACAGGAATTCTTTTATTCGTTTTGTTTACTATTAATTTCCTAAAATATGAGAGTATTTCAAATATATAAATTTATATAGTTACATCAAATATACATTATCTTTTTCAATGCCATAATGATTCTCCGTTTTCTATTTGGTGTGGAATTTTCGCTCTTAACGGAATTATCTTTAAACATCTGAATCATTTGTGTGTGTGTGTGTGTGTGTGTGTGTGTGTGTGTGTGTGTGTGTGTGTGTGTGTGTGTGTGTGTGTGTGTGTGTGTGAGTTTATTAAGTACTTCTTTAGATTTACCCTAGTGAACTTCTGATACTTATAATCAATAAGTTGGTCAGACACCATGCATTTTTTGATTGGTTGAAAATGCAGTGTTCAGTTGATAAAATCCAATATAAATGTACCTTAAAAAACTCTAATTTTAGTAGAAATTTTTCACGTTGCGATTTTTACCTCTTAAGTGACTAGTTATAAGCTAATTTCAGTAGAGCCTATAGAATATGGTAGTACAAAGCTAATGTGGTAAGCATAAATGCTTACTCTTAGCTCTGACTTCTTTAAATGTGTGAATCTTGCACGTGAATATCCTCACACACGAAATTTACTTACTTTGAACAAAATTATGAGAAACCTCCTAAGTTCTTAAAAATTTTAAAGAATTCAATTTTGACTTTTTCTTAAAATTTTTTTGACCTTAATTGAAAAAATATATAACGGAAATATTACTAAACGGTATAATGTACTTCCCCCTTTCCGTCTCATGTTAATTTGAAAACAGCCTCTTCAGGCAGCTAAATTAAACTAGAGAAAATATAAAAAATCACAATTATATATTATTATCCTCACATTTTTTAAAAATTTGGTTAAGAGGACACAATTATTTTTGGTTCCAAGTTTATACATAAGTTTTGTGAAAACATAAATTTGCTTGCGTTTTTTTAATATGTATATATAAGATAATATAATTAGAAATGAATTGAATAAATTACATATTATCCCTTGGGCCGGGATAGTAGTCTTTTCAAAGGGAATTTTTGCATGATTACTTTGGATATTTTCGATTAATTTATCTGTAGTTCAATTGTAATATTTGTAGCTTTTATTAATTTATATGATGATATATGAAGTAAAAGAGGATAAAAAGAGGGGGGGAATATTTTATCTATTAAATTGCGAGGTATAACAGAATGCGATAAATTACACTGAATTATTTAAGTACTATAAAAATCCATAGTTTTACTACTAGTCCAAAAACGTAATTCCTAAAAATTTATATTTTAATACGATTATTTCTCCTGCCAGTGGAAGTAAAATTGGTAAGGTCCAACGTACAAGCATAGCTCAAGCCATTTAACAAACTTTTTCTTTTAGTAAAAAACTCAATTGTCACTAATAATTGCTTAAACATACCTTAAATATATCATTTTACTGCAAATTTATGCAATTTTTAATTTAAAAACTTCTTTATCAAAAAATGGAACTAATATGACGGACAGATAATTGGACCTTGATATTCAATCTTCTCTTTCCTGACACAATCCTTCTAAGAGCCAACTTCCAATACGTATCAGGATTTATATTAGATATATCTATGCATCGGAGGTTGAAAAAAATTATACGCTAATAATCTATAGATTATTGGCGAATTATTTTTCTGAATATTTAAAACCTGAAGTTCTCCCACGTGCGTAAGATAGATAAGAGAAATGAATCACATTCTTTTTACAAATAAAATTGCATTACAGATTTTTTTTCTTAATTTGATATCTATTTTCATAACCACTTAACTTATTTTAAATGTGATAACGGGCATGCATTTACTTGAAATGATATTTTTTTTTTTATTAAAATGAAGCTTTATTTACCATGTGAATATTACTATCAGCTTTTAAGTTTTGACTCGTGTTAAACAAGATCTGATGGTTTTTGCTTTATTCTACCGAACACGTGTTGGCATTGCACAAGGTTATTTTCACAAATGTTTTATAAATCCTTGCTCTGTTCCATAAGAACATGATTCAGTAGCAGTAGTTTTTGATTGACTCTTCATTTCTCCAATATTTTTAGAAAAGATTTAAAATGATATAAAGATAATCCAGTAAGAATCATGCATTCAAATGTACAAAAATGAATTCACCATTTTAATAATTTGCAATGTATACCGATTTAACGGATACACACACACACATATAATTTTTTTTTCAGAACGAGTTTTAATATATTGGTATCTATACAATATTACACCCTTTTTTGGTTTTCTACAAGTGTTCTATCGCTTTCTGACTTAAAAACTTGAATGAAGAAGAAAACATTTAAAGGAATAGAATTCTAACATTGATGAGAAATGAATTTTTCTTTTCAAAAATATGCTTACCGCATCAGTTCCATCGACTTTATCTGCACTCATACGTATACACATGTGAAATAAAAAGAGTATATGTATTCGATATGTGATTATAAATATCAGTAGGTGTATTTTGCGAGAAACAATGTAATACAACTAGAACATCTCTACCATATAATTCTCTATTTACTTCATAGGATCTGCACCTTTTCTGAAGGTACATATAAGTAAAACATGCTCAGTAGTATTTGACTGAAAAAGCAAGACATTTAAATAAAAGGAAATGTTCCTTCAGAAAATTTTCATCTTTATTTTCTATATTACACCAAACAAATCAGGGGCCGTGGTGACCTTGTTGGTTAGGACATCGTTATCATTATCGGAAGATGGTGAGTTCGAATCCCGGGTTAACTGAAGATACATATCGTATTCTCTAAAGACCTCTGGTTGAATAGGCCGTGGTCGCAACGTCCTCCAACTGAAATGTTACCTCTGGGAATGGCAGACCAAGTATTAGGGGTATCTGCTTACTCCCTGCTTCAAAATCACGAAGACTCTCCACCCCCTCCCGGCTGCTTCAATCTAACTGGTAGAACCCAACTCATGGCCAACTACAGGGAAGCCTGCCAATGCAACCAAACGCTGCAAATATATAAAAAGAAAATATTTACTTTGGTAAATTTCTAAGTTATTACTTTTGCATGTATTTTTGCTATTAATAGTATAAAATATTAGTTCCACAGTTTGATCCATCAATTTTGAAGACATGCTTGTTTATTTATTGAACGCACTTGATTAATAACTCACAAAAAGTTTATAATTAATTTATATTTCTCAAAAGTAACTGAAATTATTCTTATACCTAAGGTTTTAATTTTTCATGTTTTGTTATCAGAAATCCATTTATTATAAAATTGTATTTAACAGAATCTTAAGATTTTTGCTCGGACAGAAAAATTAGGAATTGTAGAGAGAGATGGAGAGAGACTTCCTTATGCTTATAAGCTATAACTCTGTTGCTGACTTTAATTATATGAATTACATTAAAACAGAATCGGTGCTGTGTGTGATTCACTGAGTGGAGATAGATATCGATGGAATTGTTTCTCTTTATTTCAATATTTTATTTATATATATATATATCAGGTTGAAATGCATTTAAAGACTTACGAATATTTTTTCTTAAACGGTTGTGCTTTGATAGCTGAATTATTTACTCTTTCTGTGCATTACATTTTACTTATAGATTCCTTCAGTGAATTCTTACCCCCATTTTTGAAAATTCTGTTGTCACATGTCAACAGTTGGATATTACCGAAAAGGACTCCTTATAATCTGTTTAGTAATTAATTATCACAAAAAAATATATTTTATCCTTTTCATTTTATTACTAAAAATTATCAGAATGTATATACTTCTAGTGGGAAATTCTTCTAAAGAAATTGCCACGGGGGCTAAATGGTTCAATAGGTCAAAGAAAATTGAAGTTGTTTATGTTTACTTCCTAAGTCAAGTGGGCACATCCTTTTTTGTTTGGTAATGACAGATTTGTTTTTTAAATTTTCCCAGAATGCTACATAAGGCTTTTTTGATAACTTTGAGCTTATTTATTGACATATATAGGCAAGAGTCTTATAGGCGACATATTAACACAATGAATATCTGTAAGTTAGGTCAGGGGCACTGAATCTGGTATCACGTGCGAGTAACCTAATCACCTTATTTCCTTGAACTAATCGATCGCCTTCATCACTGCGACCAAAAAAAATTGTTTTCCTTATATAATAAATGATATTTTCCCATGTCAAGCAAAATACATTTTCATTTTTCATCTATCAATTTCCACCTGAACTTGCAAGAATCAATCAATCAACCTCTTCTATAAAATATATTAAAATAATTTACTTGCTTTTCATCAATACTCTTGTGAAAAATTACCTCTCTCTAGAACTTTTAGGTAATATATTGAATTTTACTTGATGTCGTGTGCCAGCTAAGGTGGCATTATAGGGTGCGCTGCTTCACTTTTCCAACTGAACCATATTTTGGTGTGGAGTCTGACTTCCTCAGTACACATACATGCCATAGGAACCCGTTTATAGGGTAGGCAACAGTTCACAACAATTCATACAGGGAAAGGACAAAGACAGGAGAGAGAGAGTGAATGAAAGTACATCCATGACCGAACCGAGATTCGAACCCAGGACCTCCCTATCCACAGTCAGGAACACTGACCACTAGACAAGTTGGGCGGTTGAGTTATACTTGAATAAACAAAATGTTTTTATTATTTGGCTATATTATATTTTAATAATTGGATTTATTTATGTTTACTTGATCTCTGATTAAATTGTATTTTTGTTGTCTGCAATCTTCTACTAAACCTTGACGCAGGTATGAGACCGGCATTTTTTTAAAAAATTACATATCTTTACGTAAAATTTCATAATTTTGATATTAATTTGTATTGTTATTTTACAGGCGAGAGTTGCCTAAAAGCTATAGAATGATTCGTCATTTTCAATATTCCATAACTTTTATTAAATTTTAGTTGATTATGTTTTTAATCAATTAAACGTGTGTTTATTACACAATTTAATTTATCAATATTCTTAAAATAAATAAATCTATAAACTTTCCTTAAAATTTTACATTATTCCTTCTAAAACATCGATAACTCATTATTGTTTACTTTTCCTCTTTCATTTTATAGCACTATGTATAGAGATCATTCCTTTCTCTCTTTCTCTCTCTCTCTGAATGACTAATTTCACTCACTTTTAACTGGAATCCAGAGTTTGTAAAATAGAGTAATAATCGGGTGCGTTTATTATTTGATGTGAGAAATGTAAGAATAATTTCTGTGTGTGTTTATATTATATGAAAATATATAATTTTTCTATTTGGCATGAGCATTTCTGGGAGAACTGGGAAAATATTTTTTCTAGCTCATACCTTAATAAACTATACAAACCCATGCAGTATGGGATTAAGAGTATAACGAAAAATATTTTTATAATTTAATGCTGCCTGTTATGTACCTAGTCACAGTCATATGACAAGGCGTTAAGAGAATGAATGACTGTGAGGAATTACTTTAAATTATGTTCATTATCAAATTGCCACTCATTTTCTTGAAGCTCTTTCTTATTATCAATAGCTTTGTGATCACGGGAACCCCGGTGGCTTAGTGGCAGCATTTCACGCTCCCAAGGCACAGGCTCGATCCTCGGGCTAGGCAAGGTCGACTCAGTCTTTTATTCCTTCAGTGGATCGATGAACTGAGTACCAAAATCATGATTGGGAACTAAGCACTGGGGATCTCACGTTAGATATACCACCTAATTGGGACATATGATCGCTCCCCAAGTTCCTTGGTCATGAAAACAGTTATGGGCACTGAAGGTCTTGGCCCACGTGGGTTGTCGTGCCACGGATTTTAGTTTAGGTTTGTGATCTCTCATACATAGGAATCAACTGTAAAAATAAGTTCTATATCATACAAATAGCTTATGCTATATGTAATACGTTATCGAAATTTGCTAAACTGTTCCATAGAAAATGTTTTTTTCTTTTCTCGTAATTGTTCTTATACATTTCCAACAGCTGTTAAATAGTTGTAAAGCATAACATCTTACAATTTAGAATTCAAATAGGTGTATAAACATACAAATAGGTTATCGATGAAAAGCACAAATAAATTATTAGGTTAATTGTTATTATATTAGATAATCATCATTGATTTGTATTAAATTATAGAATTAGATTATATTTAATAAGCATTATTTATAACAAATTTATTTGGTTTTTAACCATTAATAAAAATGCGTAATCAATTAATATTCATGTATATAAAGAGCAATTCGGTACCTAATTTAGAAGTTTCAAAATTTTAACAATTTCATTTATACTGTTATTAAAATTCATTCACAATATTTATATATGAATAGAGAAAACATTAAAATATTATGTGATTCAAAAATGAAACATAATTTCTCTTTCAACGTAACTCTCTTTTTATTCTTCAATTCTTTGATAAGAGTATATAACAAATAAAAAAAAGTAGGATTGTTGGTAGAATCATTGAGTGACTACACTTTCCTCCTGGATCAGGGACCTTTGACAAGTGGTGCAACCTTATCCCCAAGAGGGTGAAAATGTACTTTTTGAAATGAACAACTAAAATAATATTGAAATGAGCTTAGATCTCATTTTTTGTCTACTATAAAATGAAGCCCATTCTAGTAGATAATGAGAATCAAACACATTTCAACATTTGTATATAATATACGCATCGCTGTACGAGATGCGCTCTTATATACTGCTGATTTCCCCAAAAATTGAAAATATGATACTTGAAGAATAAAGAACAAATCTGCCACAATTTAAACAGGAAAAGAATAAGAATTGAAGAGTAATCAATTGAAAGAGTTTTAGGATTCTTTTTTTTTTTTTTTTTTTTTTTTGGTAATATATCATTATAATATTTACTTCTTTATTTAAAATATTGTCACTGTATTAATAATACTTTAATGCATTTAAAATACGTTTTAGCTTAATTTGTCATTCTAAAGTAAAATTTGGCACACGTGGACTAATTTCGCTGGGGTCTACAGTTAAAAGAGAATTCTAAACCACTGCATACATCCATAACTAAAGTCAGAAGGGAATTGCCTGCGAATTGTTTTGAAAACCAAAACGATAACTATTCAATTATCAGCCCTGCTTGAAAAATATGTTTTTTTTCACTGTTGCAAAAGTATTTTTTCAGGGATTAGAAAATCAGATTTCAATGATACAAAATTTAATAATAAAAACAAAAAAGTATAGTACATAGAAATGAAAATTCTGAAAATATTTTAAATATAATTTCTATTATAAATATTTTTTTTTAAGTTGTCGACCTGGTTAAAAGATTACGATCTCCTTCTCTACAAAAAAAATTTCTTTCTGATCACAATACTTTTCAAAACTATTTTACCTTGTTTTTAAATAATAATTTTCAATAAGAAAAGAAAATGATAGCAAATTAATAACGAAAAAGAGAGATAGGCAAAGTTGTTATGCAGAAATATTAGAAAATATCTCTATTCCAAACCAGATAAAGAGGAACCCGTTCCAGATAAAAAAAAGATTGTTTAAAGAGAAATTAATTGAAATATCTAGAAAGCAAGTTTATTGGATTTAGAAACTAATAATTTTTTTTTTTTTTTTGTGATGAAGAAAATTTTTTTGAAAAAAATATCAGATATAGAACATATTCATCCTTTTTAATTTAGTGTAAGGGTATAAAAAATAGAACATGTCATGTATTAAATTCATTGCCCCTATTGAGGAGTTATCTAACTTTATTTCTTATTACAATGCATATTAACTGAATATCCGGATCAGTGAACTTGATTCTGCTGTAAGCATGGAAAATTAGTGGTGAACTGCATGTAATTCTGAGGCTCAATTCTTAAGAAAATGATTTAAAAAATTTTCAAAAAACTCTTTTATATTTTGCTTTTCAACATGTATTTGATATCGCGTTGGGATAGCCTTGTTGCTAACAGCTATTGAATGGTTTTTTTTTTACTCTTCCCTGACAGAGTATGTACTCTTTTGGGAGGGCTTTACATAGATATTGTGTCGAATTCATTTGCCGCAATTTTAGGAATCACAGAATTTTCCAAGCACACCATCTCGACAATCTAGGAAATGGAAAACGAAAACGTAATGTCCACCTCGTATTCTTAAACAGTGGCTAACATCGGTTCTAGAACCTTTCTATCCGAAGAGTAAACTACTGCTTTATGATAAGAAACTGAAATATTGAGAATAATAAATTACGAGTCGTACAGGGGTATGCCAAAATCTAAGTTATAATACTCACCATCTCAAATTGTCATAAAAACTCAAAGTGGTCACTAATGCTCATCTAAAATTATTATGCATACGAGGGACTTAAAAGAAATGTTATTACAATGGACTTACGGACTTAATAGAACATACTTTGTTGATTACTGGTACCATCATAAGTACTTAAGCTTAACATGCTTATTCAGTTAATTCGAACAGTCAAAGCAATTTATGCATAAGAGATTGGTATTTTTAAATGAATAATTACACCGGGTGTAGTTTTTTTTTTTTTTTTTTTTTTTTTTTTTTGATATCCTTTCATTTGCTTATAAGATACCATTGTCAGCGGTATGAGGCAAGTTTCAGAATATTTTATGAATAATAAAAAAAAGAATCAAAATAGGTCTAATTCACTTATATTATGTTAATAATATTTTAGACTTAAAAGAGATAAGCTACTTAAAATAAAAATATTTTATTGTAAAAGGACTTTTTTAAATAATATTTTTATGTGCATTTAAGGATCGTTTCAAATCTTACATTTAAATTTGAATTGTGTGAACATTTTTAGTTTTTAAAATGTTAAAAAAAAATATCATTTTAAAGTTATTAAAAATAGAAGGCAAATTATTCGAAAAGATGACATAAAATTGGAAAAATTTCCTTAAAAGTTTCATAATTACGAATTTTCCTTTCAAGTTATAACATTTTTCTCCACTTTTCCAATCGCTCTTTTCATTACTAGTTATTCTATACTAATGACTTGCATGTTTATTCATGAAAAAACGTGCTCTATGAGGTGTAAAAGTTTAATAATCAGATAACATAAAAATATTTTCCTTTAAGAAGCAAAAGTGAAAAATGAAGGAGATATCTCAATAAATGTATTAAATTCATAAAAATGTTTACAACAAATCCTTAATACAATACATGCTTTCATAAAGTAACAAGAGTCAAAATTTGTCAATTTTAGAAAATCAGGGAAAATTAAACTATGAAGTATAGATAGCACTTCAATGCATACACACAAAAATGTGCACTTTGGTGAGTTTGCTTCATATCCAATTTTTTTTATATACTTTAGAGTTTGAAAGAATATTAACATAATTATAAGAATAGTAACTATAAAAAATGGAGATCTTTTTATTTAATGACTTTTGAAATTTATGCTCTATAAGTAAAATGTTGAAAAATAAAGAGATTAAAGATAAAAAGATGAAAAAAACTACTGTAAAATGTAGGCTTTTTCCTCATTGATCTTGATTAAAAGTAAGACTATCAGTGTAAAATAAAATAATTATTAAAATGGTAAAAGAAAGTACGCAGACAAATAGACCTTGAATAAAATTTAATGTTAAAGAAGATTTTTGCTTAATTAACTGCTTAAATTACTTGAAATGTTAAAAATCCCACCCGATAAGTACAAACATCCATAAAATATTATCACTTTATCACTCTGACCTTGTTTTATTCAAAATAAAGAAGAGACTACTTAAAATCCGATTGCAATGAAAGAGAAAGCAAGAAGACATGCTTTTCTTTCTCAACCCTTTTTCAGCTTTTAAGAAGAGAAAACCTTGAAGAATATTGCCAGCTAGAAGTTCACTGACTTTTTTCCTTTGGCCTTCAACTAAATCTCGCTTTGGAAAGACTAAATATTTGCCTAAAATATCATTGCATAATTACAAGTGATTAAGTTGATTTTCTGCGCGTGTCTAAGCTATTTTCGCATGAGAAAATGTTTTCATTTTATAATCAAAATCCGTCCAAGATTAATTGGTTTAAAAAGGTAAAATACTCTTACACGTGCTAAGGTCTTTCAAGGCTTTAGGTTTATTGTTGGATATTTTTGCTCATGTAATGTTTTTAAGACATGTCGCATAAATTTTATAAAATCTTAATTACGCTGTAAAAGAGAAACTATATTTGAGGCAAAATTTTAGAACGGAATTTAAAAAAGGACCAAATAAGAAGGTTTTGGTTTCATGGTTCACAAATTTTCACAAAATTTTATTCCTACTTTTAAAATTAATAAAATTCATTGCAATAATATTCATATTTTACATCCGATTTCTTTTCATTTTTATTACTATATCATAGCAATTCATTTTTGAATTCAATCCTATTTTACAATGTAGAAAAAAATATCTTTTTTAACTTCCATTCTTAGTTTTTAAGATGTTCATTCCTTAACAAGAATTTCAAGTTAAAGAAAGAATGAGGAAGTGTGAAGTATTTCATCATGCTTTAAGAAAACATGTTCACAAATTTATTTATATAGAAAATATATAAGTTATCTCGTACACTTAGTCGTAAGTTTTCTATTCATAAGTCGTAAGTTATCTATACGTAAGTCGTAAGTTATCTATACACCACTGGCCAATAAATTAGAAACGTTTGAGATTTTCATTTGAATGCTTAGTAAGGATGTAGTATACAATTTTTTTATGAATTGGGTTATACATTGATAGAATGCTAGCATAAGTAGAAATGAAGACTGCATTTCACTAAAAATGAAGTAAAAAGGGGAAAAAACGCACCTTTCACCTTTTTAAAACGTTCTTGTTGGTGCCCGTTTTGCAGGGCCTCGATTTCAAAGACAGCAAATCTCACTGTATTAACAAAATTTGCCATATCAAAAGTTTTCAAAAGAGAAAAACAAGAATCCACAGTTCTTTTTTATAAGTCATAACTGCAGTTCCAGCGGTTTCAAGGGAATAATCGCGTGGTCCTCAACGAATTGTACGGCAGAACAATGAATCAACTATGACAGAAACCAAAGCTCTTCTCAACTGATTTCAGTTCGAATCATGCGCAGAGAATTGCAGAGGATAGGAATGCATACTCGGGTGCCTGTGAAAAAAATCACTCTTTTCAGTTCAAATGCAAAATTTCGTTTTCAGTGATGTATTCTGCTGAATCATACTGTACCTCATTTTGCGCAGATGAATTTCGAATTTGGTTAGAACTATACGAAGACATTTATCTTTCCTTTTCGCTCTTTTTGTCATTTTTAATGCACATTTAAAATAGCGATGTGACATTTTCGTCACAATCATAGAATAAAAATTTTGGTTTATTTAGGATTGATGATTAATGTTTTAATTACTTAAGTATATATTTTAAAGAAATTTATTCTTTCAATATTTTTCTGATTTGATTTGTATATCTTTGAGAGTAATCTTTGCTTATACTTTCTTTTCTTCTCCAAAAATTTATAACTATACACTTCTTACCAGAATAATTTTAGAATTTGTATTCAATTGCAAGAACAATGCAAAAAATCTTATTTTATTTATTTACTTTTTAGATTAAAATTTCAAATAATTGAAATTGTTCTACATTAAATAGAAGCTTACATTTGTCTGATTACTGATAAAAAAATTTAAAAAAGAAAAAGAAAAAACTCTTAAAGTGCGGAGCATTGTTTTCATATCCCATTTTTATTTTAATTTTTTGTAGTTCACATGCCACCCACCCTGTATAATGATCAGCATGCCTGACTTTGGATAGGAAAGTCCTAGATTGGAATACCGCTTAGGGCTTGAATGTTCTTTCTCTCTATCCTGTCTTTGTCCTTTCCTTGTATGAATGGGTTGTGAATGGTTGCCTACCCTATAAACGGGTACCTATCACATGTGTGTACTGAGGGAGTCGTACTCTACACCAAATTACAGTTCAGTTGGAAAAGTGGAGCAGCGCATCCCATATTGCCTGCCTAGCTGGCATAAGACAACTAAACAGTAGTTCACATATAATTATTGAAATGAAACAGATAGCAATTCCATGATAAGGTTAAATGAATCATGTTTCCGAATTTTTTGGTACTAGATGATACTCTTCATCGTGTATCGTCTCAACTTTGCTTACCACTTAAATAATTTTAGTTAATAAATCATAAATAAATCATAAATAATTTTAGTTAATAATTTTCTGCTAACTAGTTTGCATACTGGAATTAATAAAGGGTACTTTAAAGTTTGTATATCATTGCTTTCATGCTAATATTTCACACTGCACAGTGGATAGTCTAACGACCTAAGTCTGTTTTAAAGTAATTTTAGTATTCACCGTATAAATATTCTTCTGAGAGTGCTTTGCAAGGGTTGTGGTACACATTCACGTATCACAAAGAAGAAAACCTGGAAAACTCCCAAGCACCCCCGACAGTTATGAAGGCAGATGATAGAAGCGCAACATTCACCCCCATTCTTGGACAGGAGCATGCATTGAACCCAGAATCTTGTGCTCTGAAGAGCATTGTTCTACCACTAGGTCAAAATGAGCTTTCGTTTTAAAATCGTTTCAATTGTAAAGCATGAGCTTACTAGGAAGTAATTTCAGAAAAGAATATGAATTAATTCATAACCATTTATATATATAACTTCATCAGTCATTTTATAAACTATTTTTATGATACAATTATATGAATAATGTAAAGTTCTCTTTTGGAAGCTTTTTATAAAATAAAAGATTCTCTAATATAGCTTCTTTATCTAAAATCCAAGTATCAACATATAAAGTAGTATGATTCTTTGAAAGTGTTTGCAGGCAATTATTTTTAAAATTTGGTTACTTGGGTGTTCATTTCATACTGAGCCTTCTGGAGAAAATACTGTTCAATTCAGATATAAAGCAAAAGTCTTTAATTGTTCATTAATTTGTAAAATTATTCTTTTATAAGGAATTTTTAACGGAATTGCGCAATGTTATAAGCTTTTAAGTGAAAAATCTATTCATTTCTAGGACGAATTTAATAACCTACTGTACTAAATATTATCGAAATAAATTTTGTGGTTTATTGCTTTGTTTTTTACCTTAGAGCAGGTAACTTATAATTTTATAATTTCAATTTATAAGTGAACTAATTAAGAAAAAGGGAAATGCATGATAAAAGGAAAAAAAATCATATAGAAATCAATTCCACAGCCAAATCTCTTTATTTCTTATTTTATAATTCCAAAGGCATTTGTTTCCCTCTTTGTAAAATCAGCAATCAATGGATTCGTAAATGGAGTGTTATGGTTTTCAAGCAATTAAAAAAAAAAAAAAAGAAAGAAAGAAAGAAAGAAAGAAAAGAAAGAAAGAAAGAAAGAATGAATGAATGAATGAAAAAACGAAGGAAAGCAAAAGAAAGACAAACGTGACTTTGAAGGTCAATCATGACACCATTACCGTATTATACGGTAACTCTAATTTAAATACTATGATTCTATAAGAAGGTGTTTTAGAGAAAGCTCCCGTCTGATTTAGTCGTGTTTATTCACACTTAAGCTTAACTGGCATGCAAATTTAATGCCTGGCGGCCTTCAGAATGACTAGCATTTACTCGAAATCACATGTCGCCAATTCAGTCAAATATATGTGTGCTAGTTTATTCGAAGACAAAGTTAAATTATCTTAAATATAATATAATTTGTGTGTAAATATATATTTTTAAAAGATCTGAATTTGTGTAGTATTATTTATTATAAATTTTAAAGTTAACTTTTTATGGAAATAATTTTGTATGAATTATTTTATCTTTTATGTAAACATCTAACAGTAAAAATCTATTATATCTATTTAAATTATGTTGATGACATAATGATACTTATCGTCAATTCAATAATAAATATTTTAAATATGATAAAACTCTTTGCTAAATGTACAACACAAGATGTTTTAATTTTTCAAAACATTTATTTCCTTTCATTTTTTTTTTTTTCCATACAATGCTCTTTGTGAAATATTATTTTCTCAATATCCTATTTAAATTATTTTTGTCAAAATGTTGAGGTCATTAAATCCAATAATAATTAATTTCATTGAAAAGTTTACATAATTGTATTTACACTACTGGCCATTAAAATTGCTACACCAAGAAGGCGACATGCTACGGACGTGAAATTTATACGAAAGGAAGAAGGTGTTGTGATATGCAAATGATTAGCTTTTCAGCGCATTCAGACAAAGCAGGCGCCAGTAGCGACACCTACATTGTGTTTAAATGAGGAAATTGTTCAGCCGGTTCCTCCTACACAAATTGCATTTGAACGTTGTTGCCTGGTGAAAAGTTGTTGTGATGCCTCGTGTAAGAAGGAGAAATGCGTACCAGCAAGTTTCTGACTTTGATAAATGTCGAATTGTAGCGTACGGGATTGCGGTTTATCTTATCGCAGTATTGCTGCTCGCGTCGGTCGAGATCCAATGACTGTTAGCAGAATATGGAATCGATGGGTTCAGGACGATAATACGGAACGCCATGTGGGATCTCAACGGCCACCTATCATAAGCAGTCGAGAAGATAGGTATATTATCCGCATGGCCATAATGGATCGTGCAACCACGTCACGAGCTGTGAGTCGAGAAACGGGGTCGTTTGGGAGACAACAAGTGTCTGCACGAACAGTTCGACGACTTTTGCAGCAGCATGGACTCTCAGCTCGGAGACCATGGCTGCGGCTTCCCTTGACGCTGCGTCATAGACAAGAGCGCCTTCAATGGTGTGATCAACGACGAACCTGGACACATGAATGGCGAGACGTCATCATTTCAGATGAATCCAGGTTCTGTGTAAAACATCATGATGGTCGCATCCGTGTTTGGCGGCATCGTGGTGAACGCACACTGGCAGCGTGCATTCGTCATCGTCATACTGGCCCATCACCTGACGTGATGGTATGGGGTGCCATTGGATACACGTCTCTGTCATCTCTTGTTCGCATTGACGGTGCTTTGAACAGTGCACGTTACATTTCTGGTGTGTTACGACCCGTGGCTCTACCCTTTATTCGAGCCCTGCGAAACCCTACGTTTCAGCAGGATAATGCCCGACCGCATGTTACCGTTATTGAACGGACCTTCCTTGATACGGAACATGTTCGGCTGTTGCCCTGGCCAGCACGTTCTCCAGATCTTTCACCAATAGAAAACGTCTGGTCAATGGTTGCCGAACAACTGGCTCGTCACCAAACGCCAGTCACTACGGTTGATGAACTGTGGCATCGTGTTGAAGCTGCATGGGCATTTGTACCTGTACATGCAATCCAATCTCTCTTTGACTCAATGCCCAGACGTATAACTGCTGTTATTACTGCCAGATGTGGTTGTTTTGGGTACCGATTTCTCAGGACCTATCCAGCCAAATTTTTTGAAAATTTAATCACATGTTATTTCTAGTATAATATATTTGTGCAATAAATATCATTTTGTTACCTGCATTTTTGCCCGGTGTAACAATTTTAATGGCCAGTAGTGTAGCATACTTAACCACGTGCATAATTTTAATTTATATGATATCAAAGTTTAATAACTGATATTTAATTATGATCCAAGTTATTTTTAATAAATAAAGATATTCCAGAAGAATTAAGATTTCATATGTGGAAAAAATTTGTCCTTGTATTACAAACTATTTAGTAATATCATTTGCAAAATGTATTCAATTCGGTTTGATTTAACTTTGTAGTCATCCACAATTTTATAAATATCCAATGAATAATTACGAAATAAAACTACATGATAAACTTCGGGTTGTTTGATTTTATAGTTATTTAGATTACATGTAATTAATTCTCTTGCCAATTTTTCAGATTTTATGATAATTAAATACATTATTGTATATTGTATGATGTTGCTCCAGTATAAAATGAAAATGTACATATTTACAGAGATCTTAAATTTCAATCATCCTGATTTTGGAAAAATTAATTATTGTAATTAAATAAATTATTACAAAATTATTTGTGTGTGTTTTTCCTTACCCTAACATTCGGGAAAAATTAAGTGAATATTAAATATTCAGAAATATTTTTCGCTAAAAGTGTTTTCACAACTTCGTTAATAACTGTTGAACCATAGAATGAAAATCTAAACAGAATGTTAAATGATATTGCAACGTAAGCTGAAAATGCTAATGTTATTAGTGCAGGTCTACAATTCAATTCAATTTTACGACTGTTTCTTTACATTTCATTCCGTGTATCTGAAAAGAGAACGAAGAAATTAAGGGATTGTGTAGTAAATGCTGTCGCGATACCATGATATAAGCACAAATAAACTCTTTTCCGAACAGAATGTAGTCCATTTTTGACTAACTAGCAAGACTATTCATTCTCTTTTCTTATTCAACAAGTCCTTATTAATACTTTCAACAAAGTTATCAATTGGAATTAAGTACTTTTTTTAACTGGATATACTATCTTACTCTCCGTGCTATTAAATTAGGCATTATAAAATGATAAAGTTAGTCTTAAAACACATTTATCATTTTTGTTCTTAGATTTGTATAGAGTAAGTTTTTGAAATATTCTCAATAAATATTATAATATAGGCTCAATAAATACGGGAAAACGAATAAAAGAGAAAGTTATATGATGTAAAAAAAATGAATTTTTAATTGCATGGAGAACAAAAACGAATAATATTTATAAATGTAACATTTACTTTTTTCTTTTGTCAGCATTTCTTCTTTTATTACGATCAATCAATCTCTCTCTTACTCAAAAATTGCGCTTAGTAGGTAATTTCGCTTTTTCCTAGGATGTCTTCATCAGCTAATTCAGCCAAGTCAGTACTTCAGAGGAGATTTTTTCTGAAAAACTTTTGATTTGGCTTAGCTTCTGAATGAGAATATATATACATTCAAATAGGATTTGAGAATTAATTTAACACATTTTTATATCAAATTTGAAAAAAAAAAGAAAAAAAAACTAATTGACACTTAAAATATGGCTCAACGTATCCATTTGTAATAGATTTGGTTTGGTTTGTATCTCAACAGTCTGTTTTTTTCACACGTGGGTTAATTAGACGGGACTTTTGCTAGGACAGCGCTTTTCAGAGCAAAGATTTTAGATGGGTTACCAGCTACTGAGAAACAACTGGAGATAGATGTTCTTCTGCATTCTACATGCAAGTCTGTTGAAGCGGGTGCTTAGGAGTTTTCCAGGTTTCCTCCCTTGTGACACGAGAATGTGAACCACTCTAGGAAAAGTTCTTTTTGAAGGCAATTAATGTGGTAGGTAATAAAATATCTTACAACAGTCTTTGGTCGTTAGACTGTCCCCTAAACGTTGACAAAACTAATCCTTAAGGAAATCTAATAAAAAAATATTAGCGCGTATTTATATCACATTTACTGATACATTTTATTAAGATAAATTTATTTCGTTATTGTGTAAAAAAATACTTGAGCAATTATTTATTTCGTGATTTATGTATATTTTTGGTGATGCCAGTAATTGATTATTTTATGTACGCATTGTAACATTCATCGATTAAGTTTACTAAGCTTCAAATAATTCACACAACTATTTTTAACAATTGTGAAACTACATTGTGAATATAATAGCAATAAATATTTTCTTAATTTCGAAGATAAAGTAAACACAAATTTATGTGATTGGTTGTTAAGATCTATATTTTATTCCTCAATCAAGCTTTTATGACATCATTAGAGAAAACATAAAATTTCAACCAGTAAAAAATTATTCCTTACACCTTGATATAAATCAATCAATAATCAAAGATTTCAACAAAATTGCTTATGTGGTTGTAAATTAGAATACGAAATAAAAACGTACGGTAAAAAATATTCAATAAAACAATTCATTTTCAACAAGCTAATCATCAATGGAGAAAGATTTTTTTAGTAAACTTCTCCTCGCAAACCCACAATACAATTTACCTTTTTTTAATTTAATTAAGTGAAAAAATATTTATACAGTTGAGAATATATGGAAACCAAAATAAAAGGAAAATCAAACTACTATTTAAAGCTTTATTATTAATATAATTTATTAATTAAAATACAATTTTATTTCATTAAACCAAGTTTCATGTATTTACATATTTTTTTTATTATCAAATCTACATATCTAATAACTGAATGCCTATTTATATTGCCACATATCGAATATTCAATTATTTGATTTCGTTTTAAAAGCTTAAAAACTTTTATCCATCAAATTTTTTGTTCGTCAAATTAAATTTGTAAGGAATAACTTTATAAATTTTCTTGCATATATTCTGAAAAAGTGTTCTGCAGCACTCAATCATTCATTTGGGAGGAAAAGACGAGGAAATGTTTTTTGTTCAGATTTTTTTTTTCTGGTAAAGTACTGTTTTTCTAATTTTGGAAAAAAATAAAATTCGTTGCAGTTGAATTAGTTTTGACAAGCTGTCTTTCCAGAGAACAATTCCTTCAAATCAATTTTTAAAAGTAATTAAAAATGAATTGTTTTAAAAATGTTAACCTAAAATCATATACACACACAATACCACAGTAGAATATATATATTATTTTACTGATTTGCTGTAATGAATATGTATATATCGGCCACAATTCAATGTTTAATTTAAGAGTAATCAAAATGATAAGAATTTAATAACTAATTACAATAATTCCGTTTAATTAAGATGACGCAGTATTGAATACTTAATGCTCAAATCTTTCATTTTTGTGGATGAGAAGAAATTCGCCTTAAATTGATAATAAAAAATTATCTCTCTTATCATTAATTCCTCATTATTTTTTATTGCACTCCACGGACTTATTGCAAAAGCCAAACTAGGAATATCAGATAACATTTTGCAAGAAATGCTCTATCGGCGTTACCACCCGGGGGAAAATGTTTACCATCAACCAAAAAATTCTTTCCCTTCCCCCTCGTCACTTTCTTCACCGCGGAGGTCATGACCTCAGGTGACTGGCGCCGAGCAGTTCGGCTCGAAAAAACAGCTGCCAGTGTTTGTTACCAAGGCCTCTTTTGAACTGCACTCTAGAAAGAAAAAAAAATAGCTTTCCTAAATTAAAGAATTTCGAAAGAAATAATAACATATCGAGCATATTAAGTAATACATTTTGCGTATTTATTATTTCAAAATTATGATTTAGTATTGCCTTTTTTTTAATTTGCAAATACAGTTAAAATTTTGTTTTTCAATTTACATTCGTAAAAGGTGTGTAAATTTTCATTTACGCATCTCAATTATAAATTTCAATTCCTGGTGTGCTGAATTGAAATGTGTGTGCAATTAAAATTTTACGAAATATAACTTTGATTATTACAAATTTCATCACTCAAATCTATTTTATAAAATAAATATTTTCTTGCTATTTTATAAAAAAAATATTTTCTTGCTATTTTATAAAAAAAAAATATTTTCTTGCTATTTTATGTTATATTAGCCATAAAAAAATTTTTTTGAGAGTAAAAGGAACCTTAAATTTGTATCAATAACCGGAATAACCCAGTTCGTAATCGTTCTTGATTGTTCTGTCTGAAAATAATTTGTTAAGGAATTTTCACAAAATTTTAATTTTATAAGGATGAATCAGAAGAAAAAATCGTAATAGTTATAATAGTATTTTAGAGAAGTTTAATCTAAGTTTAACGTTACAAGCAAAACTGTGTAACTGTTGAATGGATAGAAATGAGTAAATCTTTTAATGAAAATATTTCAATGAACTAAAAAAATGTAAGAGAAATATGAATGAGCAATACATTAACGGTACTTCATAGTAAGAAAATATGCGTTATTTTCAAGTCATTCGTTGTCAAATTAAAATTTTTCAATAGAAAAATCAAGAAAGTAAAATAAGAACGGACCACTCATTTTCCAAATGTTGTTTGAATAAATGTATATATTGTTGAAACAGTCATTTTGAAATTAATTCGAAGTTATCCAAAAGTATCTATTATTAATTAGGGCTATTGATTGTTTCTTTCGAAATTTTTTTTGACTAAAATGTAAGGATTTAAATTAGTTATAAAGTATTATTTAACCTTTAAGTATTACACATTTGATGATATGTTAGTAAATGTTAAATCTACTGATCTTATGTAATATTGTATTTTCTTTCCAACGCAAAAAAAAACACTCCATTAAATTTCTATAATGAAAATTGCATTAAAATACGGAATTTTTATTTAATCTATAACTTTATTTAACTTCAATTATTCATAAAATTAAAAAATAAATAAATAAAAACTCGGAATATAATAACTGAAATATATTTAAATTAGTCAATGCATGTTTTTACAAAGCTCGTGAAATATTCGAAAATATTTTAAAGTATGCCATACATTTTACTAATATATATATATATATATATATATATATATATATATATATATATATATATATATATATATATATATATATATATATATATATATATATATATATATATATATATATATATATATATTTATTTATTTATTTATTTATTTATGTATATATAGATTTTTTTGTGAAAATAATAGTTTCTGTGATGGTTTCATGAGATTAAGCTTTAATTTTCAATCTCAAAATTACGTGGACTATATAAAATTTTTTGATAATGTAGTTCTTAAAAACTTTAAGAAACACACCTAAAATATAAGTTTCTTCTGAAATAACAAAAATATTTTTTCTTTAATTTAAGGCTTACATTTTGTAGCTCTAGACGCCTCGGCATAGACAGTCTAATACACAATACACAGAATTTAAATTATCAAAGCATCTTGTCTGACAGACATACTGACAAAAACGCGGCATCTTCTGTTGATGAAAAGTAAGATAAGGATCAAACATAAGGCTTTCTACTGGGGGAGGGGGGGAAGAAAGGAAAACTGGTCATACCACTACATAAGTTCTGCAGCTGTAAAATTTCTTGGCTTTAGCTTTATATGCGTGTTTCCTGTACAAATTTTTTACTTCAAAAAAGAAAAGTTTTCGAAAAAATAATTCTTTCCTCATACGTCTAAAGTTAAATTTTCTGACTGGAAGAAAAAATCAATATTAATGTATAGAAGGAATTTTTATCGAATGAAATGTTCTGTAATTTTCTTATTCATTTCCATATGAAAAAAAGATCTGACATATTTTTTCCTTATTTTTAATTTTTAACGGTAGTATTCGGATGGTAAGAAAAATTCATTGCTTGAGTCATTAAATAAATGATATATTTAGCCCGAATTATTCACTTGCATACGCCTCATGAAAAACTTGGGAAATACTATTCCATAACCCTAAAAATAAAAAATCTTTACTACATAATTTTTTGATTTATTTACAGAATAAAATGATCTTTTTAGCCGACAATATGCTTACACTTTATTGTTATAACGAATATTTCATGTTCATTTATGCTAATTTCAGAATGACTTTTTTCAACCTTAAGGCATACTATCTTATTCTCAAGAATATTTATTTTCCTAAAGCGTCATTAGTAAATAAATCATCACACTAATTTTAATTTCATATTTATTTCTTCATTTTTAGAAGACTGAGTAATATTCTTTTTCAACCCCTAAGAATAATGACCAGGTGTTTAAGACATCCTATACTTATCCTCTCTGTTTTACCGCTATGTTGTCCTCCGCTCAATGAGGAAGGAAAAAATCAGGTGAGGATTGTTTCACAATATCACTCACCTATGTTTTGCAGATGTTTCCCAGTCACGAGTAAAACCTCACAGCATGTAAGGGAAGTGAATCTGGTAATGAAAAAAGAGTGCTTTCTCTTTCCCAACCTTCCGAATCACCCATAAAAACTGTCTTTATAACACTAGAAGGCGAACACGAGGGGTTCTAAGAGGGAGTTAATCACCTGTCTGTGGCGAAAGTGCGTTGAAACCGTGCAAGAGAAAAAGTGTCTTACGCAATTGCTCCGCAGACTTATTAACACTGAAAGCTAGTTCCGTTTCATTTTAAGAGCATTCCCCCCCCCCCCTTCTTCTAAAAAAAAACGGCCATGAACATGCTATTGAAATTTCTTTCTCAATTCAAAAAACAGTTATCGGCCTTGAAATGGATGACTGGGATGAAATGTGGGACGATTTCAGGAAGCTTCTTACAGGTGGGAATGAATCTTTACTGATTACAGGATGATAATAAATTTTTTTTCTGCCCTTGGTAATGAAAGGTTCTTTACCTCACCCAAATAAGCAAGAATTCTCTAGGCTTTCATGATGAATCGATTTGTTTCCTCGTTTTTAAAAATGTGCGGCAAGAGATTTTCTCACATTTAATTGTTTCGTGATACAGGAAGAACTCTTCATGTTCAAGGAAATGATTAAAGATACTATTTCTTAATGTCCATATAATTGACGGACTTGATTTTCATCTTGTAATCCCATGTACGTATATAAATTTAAAACTCTTTAAATGAATTTCTAAAATTTTCTCATATGAGTGATGTAATCAAGAGGAATAACTATATTTTAAATTGAATTCTATTTATAATTTGAAAAAATATAATGAAGATACATTTATAAGACAAGGGATCCAGACTAAACATTAAAATCAGTTCCAATAATTTGAATAGCACAATTAAAACTTCTAGAGTTGTCGTCAGAAGTATGGTAAGGAGATGTCACATGAAAATACAAGGTTTGAGAAAATAAGCTCAACAAATGACGTAGCTATCACATATATATTTCGAATGCAATTAAATTATATGCATTTTAATGAATCTTTAATTAAAAGATGATTAAACAATTTAATTCAAAATTTTAATCAGGTATGTTTAGATATTCAAAAATTGTTTGATGAGCAACTTATAGCATTTTATTACTTTAATGCTCATAAAGCATAATTTTATTTACTGTAGCCTCAATCACAGAATATTAATTAATATGTAATTATACATAGCATTAATGCAGGAAGGTTCTTATTGTGTACTAATGTATGAATATTTCCTCACTTTCGTTTAAAAATTAATGTTTTCATATCATCTCAATAAATTTATAAAAATCAATTTCTAACTGGCTCAGTTGTCTCGCCATTAGTCTTGCAGGTTTAATTCAACTAAACAGATCGTACAAAATTTGCGTACTCTAAAAATTAAAACAAAAAAAAAAAAAAACATAAAATAAAATATAAATTATTCTATAAAAATAAAAGATATATTAAGGAATTTACAAACAAATGAACATAAATCAATTATCTCTAGATAGAATTGATCAGCTCATACATAATTAGACCACTTACAAAATAAACATTCTTCTTTTTTCAAATGATATCTCTTTTTGAAATATCGTTTATTAAAAAAATCAGGAAGATATTTTTAAATTATTTTAATCAGTAAAAACTGTTAAAAAATGAACATAAAAATTTTATTTTATTTATAATTCATAAAATTGATTTTAATTTCTCAATTATTCTGGTAAAACTAATCAGGATATACTTTATATCGAAAAAAATTAAAAAATATATCTTTCACTTCAATGAATAAAAAGTTTTATTTCCTTTTATACTAAATCAATTTATATTTTAAGATTTTTCGGAAAATTTTTGATAGAATAAAGTAATATTATAATAAGATTGCTTAGTAGCCTTGAAACAAGAAAAGAACTTTACAGATAAAAGCATCGTTTTTAATCACTGTATTTATCTGAATATTTTTAATTAATCTTAAAACTGATTTGTTTAATCTGAACATTCGAATAGGATGTGTTCGCTTCTATCTCAGATTAGGTAAATTTTATGAGGTTTTTTCGAGACATGTAATTTTCTATGAGGATTGTAATTTCAAAAACGTTAATTTAAATACAATGAGTTCCTCATTTCATTTCTTCAAAAAATTAGTAACAAAAAAAAACTTTTCTTTTTACGATATATTTTTATATGCACAAATACTTCACACAAACTTTGTAGGGTTGGCATTCTTCATTTTATTAATTTTATTTAAAATATCTATACTTTTTCGTTTTTCATAATTTCTCATTCGGAAAAACATATTATCGTATCTTTTGATTAAAAAAATAAAATTGATAAAAAAAATCTTGCATCATAAAACAGAAAATATAGGGCTCTTTTTAAATTTCGATAAAATTAAATTGGGATAGCATAAAATTCTCAAACGAATAGTTGTCTCTTAAAGATTCACTTTCCAACGAGACTTTGAAGTAAATTTTCTATGTGTTTTGGTATGCATGACAACGAACACACCAACCAACATATTTTTCACTCTCCCTCCCTCTTGACTCTTTTGATGCAGGTGGGTAGCTAGTTACCTTGAGTGGTTACAATAAGGCGTAAATTTTATGAGGCTCGAAGAAGGGACATGGACCTTTGACGGGATAAAATTCCGGTTTCATGGTCCTCCCCGCCTTCTTCAAAAGTGGCCAACAGGTTTGGTCCCCCTATCTCGTATAATGCGTTTCAATCATTTATTTATTTTATTCCTTTTTTGCTTACAGGAAAAAAAAAATGAAGAACCAGTTTCTTTCGCAAAATAATTCCATTGAATATCTGAAAATTTTTATTTATTTTTTTTTTTCATTGTAGTACACATTTTTCCAAAGTATCAAAATTTTATTTAAAGATATTGATATGAATGGTTAGTTTTTGAAATTAAAATATTATTTTTAAATATTTACATTTTTCGCGCGCGCGATAAAATAACTTTTTTAATAATATTTTTTAGAATTATTTTTTAAAATTAAGTCATGAAAGAAACTATAAATAATTTTCTAAATTATTTCTAAATGCTATAAAAATGTTTTCCCTTCTTTTTTAAGAATTTGATTCCGCTTAAAGTCAAGCAATTACATAAAAAAAATGCTTCTGTGAAAATAACAAAATAAAAAGCAACTTTCTTTTTAATTTGGCATCCAATTCATCACTGATATCAAGTAGTAAGGATAAAATTATACTTGCAGTATTACAAATTTTCATTTGCACAAAATGAATTAGAATGTATTTATTATGTATTTCGTTTTGAGATTACCTTTCTTTGCAAACTTAGTCATCCAATATAATATCTAATTAGTAGTAATTTTAAGCCACTCAAATTTATATAAAAAAAATTTATTTATATATTATATGCAAATAAAAAAAATTTATATTCTTATATTTTTATAATAGAAGAAAATGAAATAAATTCAAGACAGTAATTTTTTTCAATTTGTTTTACTACATGTCTTACTTAATAGTACAATAACAGCAAATCATAATATTTTTTACTTTTGGAATAACTATTTTTTTCCTCATTTGTAATAAAAATTATAATACATTTTAATTTATGAAATATATAAGTTTTACATTTAATTTATGAAATATATAAATTCCTATTTCCTTTTTTTTTTTTTTTTTTTTTTTTAAATCAAAATTTTTATAGATTTCTCTATACTGAATCTTTTTGTAAGCGATTGTTGATTCGTTTTGGATATACAATTTTTTTTAAATTAATTTATTAAAAATTAGACGATTAGTTTTCCTATCTAATTGAAAGAATCATGTGAAACTTTATGTGGAAATGCTGAAATAATTGTACATAAAATCATGTGAAATGAATGTTCTTAAATTAATCCAAAACTTCGTGTAGATATGCTGAAATGATTGAATTTATCCTTATGAAATAAAAAATTATCTATAAAAGCAAATTCTTGAATTACATATTAAAAGCTCACTTTGCGGTCCTAATTTTACAAACAGTATGTATAATACACATAATATGGAGTAGTTGCTATATTCAATATGTATATTAGTAATTAAAAGTAATTACGAATCATAAATTTGTGAATAAGTTTATAACTTACCTTTTTGCTGTGCCGTTATAGGATTATGAGTAAGAACGCCTGTTTAGTATCCTGAAGGTTTTGGGTTTGATACATTACTCAGCTGAAGACTATCGCGCTAAGAAGGAAAGGTGCTACATTGTAATAAAATCTGTAGCGTTGCTCACCGTGACATAGTGGTAGAACAGTACTCTTTGGAAAGTAAAGTCCCGGGTCCGATTCCAGCCACTGCTGAACACTTGGAGATGGATATTGCGCTTCTTCCCTAATGCAAATCTGTAGAAGTGGGTGCTTGGGAGTTTTCCGGATTTCCTCCCCTACCACATGAGAATGAGGCCCACTATATATAAAAACCTTCCCGAAAGAAAATGCGGGGTGGATATTAAATTTATTTACAAGTGACTTCTACCATTATGTTATCCACTACACGGTATCAAAAAATTTCATAATTTTAATGTTCTTTCCCCCCCCCCCTCCCACTGGTGGTGAGAGGGTAGTGCCAGTTCGGATGAGACTTCATCTCTTGAACATGGTTCAAAATAATGAGGTGCTTAATTGCATTTAACATCTTAAATCAGCGAAGATAGTAAAAAATGTATTGAAATAATTAAATGCCCCATTTTTTTTTAAATTTTTAACTCTAATTTAAATAAATTTTTAGTTTCCGAATTTCTTCTTTCATGATATTTAGAGTAATATAGATAAAATTTATTGCATATAATTGCTTCGTTTTAAGTAATGTGTAAATAAATAGCATTTCTCTGTACTTTTTTCATATAATTTTTTTTTTAAGTTTATACTATCAAAATAACAATAATTTTTGAAAATTTGTTATTGGCTAATATTTATCTTATATAGTTATAAAACTAAAGTACGCCAGTGAAACACATTTTTAACAAGAATGACAACTTTATGTAGAGTAGTAAATTGCTAGTAAAATTTTCATTCTAATTATTGGTTTCATTCACATTTCTTAAAGCTGTAAATCATATTTCGCAACACTCAGAATTAATTTAGAGCAACAAAGCAAGCAATTTTTAAATGGTTGTTACGCTTCTGAGATTAATCTGCTCCTTCCGAATAAGATAAAATAAGTCAATAAAAATAAATCAAATTTATAAATTCTTACCTAGGAATATGAAAAATTAAATATGTCTCAATTTCTATAGGTTGGAAAAACGCACTCATAGAAAACACAACTTATGTGAAGAATGCCCAAAGTACAGTTATAATTAATTTGCATAAAAGAAATAATACAATTGATTTAAATTTAAAATGGTGGACAGTTTCAAATTTAAAAAAAAATGCTTCTGAATCAACGAGTTTTGACGCTGAGTAATTCTTCCTTTTTACGAAGTCATTCATAGGAAGAAAAATGGGTGAATTTTTCTTTTTTGTTAGACCCCTCCGTGATCTCCTGCCCTCCACCTCGGTAACTAAATATTGGTTGGGCCAAGTGAAGAATTCTAAGACCCCCCTACCTTTCGTGGTGAGAGAAGCTTCCAGTTTAACGCTGTTCACTCTTCCCTGCTTTTTCACTGTAAGTAAAATTTTTATATTTTATGCTTTTTGTAAAGATTACAAAAGAGTGTGAGTTTCTTTGTAATATATATTTTAGAATAATAATGTTTTGCATAGTTTACCCTACAATGGTTTTCCATATATTATACATGTTTTCACAGTTATTTCCTTTCCCTGTAATACTTAATTTTGTAGATACCGATAATTTATATTAATAGTATAGTCTTTATTTTGTTTTATGTATTTCTTCCTTCGATTTTAGTTAATGATTTATATAACTCAAAATGAGTAAAATTAAGTAATGTCTGATATAACGGTTTCTGTATCATTAAATAAATAAAATTTACAAATCATTTATATTAAAATTAAATTGATTTCTAAACTATTATTTCTACGAAATTAAAATTTTTATATTTGCATTCCTTTCAATGAGCCTTGAAAATATTTTATTTCAGTAATTTTAGAATTTTTTGCTTTAATCTGAATTTAAGTTATGAATAACTGCAAGCCGAATATGTGAAGCTCACTTTTTATGAACCCTAGAAAGAAATTTAAGTAAAGCTTGTTTATAGCATATGTTTTTAAGGTACCCGAACACGTTCAGAGCATTTTTTTTTAAATACACTGCATATATACATTGTAACCATTTTTTCTTATTTAACTTTAGAAGACATTAATATTGAGCTACTAATATTTCATGTAAGCCAATATTATTCTTCAGAAATGTTAAATATGTCTACAACTTTAAGCATTTTTTTAAAAAATGCTACATCAAAAACTTAAACATATTTGAAAAAAATTAATACTAAATAATCTATATGTTGTTATCTAGAGCATGTACTAAAATTTTAAGTTTTTGTTAAATAAAATAATTACGTCTAGTTGAATATTTATACTGAAATTTTAGCCAAATTTTCTATGCCATAATTCGAATTACAAGCCATAATTTGGGAAATATTTAAGTAATTAAAATTCTTATAGTATATTCTCTAGAAAACAATATACAGATCAAGCTCATGAAATTTCATAGTGATATTATAAAAACATTTTGAGTAAACATTTTTGAAGCGTGCAAATTATAGGCAAAAGCCTGTTCTGAGAAAATCGCATTTAAATATTAAAGTGTTTTGTCTTTATAAAAAATTCTCATATTTGCTGATTGATTTCCGGAACAATAATTATTTTATGTATTTTTTAAAATCTTACTAAATTTATATTTCAAAATTAAACACTGTTTAAACTAACTTTTAACATCATTCTGGCCCTTTAAATATGTTCACTTTTGGTTTCCTAATCTTTAAGAAAACCTTCGTATCTCGGAATCTAATTTACGTGGAGACAAAAACAAACCTGTTTTGTAAAGCTCTATTTAATTCCTTATTTAACGAAAGAATAAAATAAATTTATCATTTTTGGTCGAAATTGACATTTTCAACGTGTACGGGTACCTTAATATATTTCATTACAAAAATTATCATTTTTTTCTATCAAGATTGTTTGTAATTTAATTAATCAATTGCTAATTTAAATCCATTGTAATCTTTTTAAGATAAATGTGACTTTGTAGCATTAACTTTTAAGAAGCATTTAAAATGAGTGTAGCATAATTTTTGATTTGATAATTAGCAGATTTAAACAGAAATAACAATTGTTTTTTTCTGAGTTATTTCTTTCATTTCAATTTCAAATTAATGAGCAAAGTACTACCTTCTTTTATAATTTCACATAAATAAATTCATGATGAATTTTCTAGAAAATATTCTAAATCAAAAACAAATCAGCTTAACCGAGTTATGGAATCTTGCCTTTAAATCTAAATTGAATTTGATATTCTATTTGTGACTTTAATTTAATTACAACACTAATTTCATGAATTTAAGAAAATCTATTTTCTAGACACTCAAATTGTAAATTAAATTTCTTCAAAAATACTTAAAAATTGTGACCTAACTTTCCTTGGAATTTGTTTTAATTTTATCAATTTATTTGTTGGCTTACATTTATATTACGAAATTTCTTGTGAAAACTTGATTAGTTCACTTTCTAATTTTTATATACATTATATTTTTTTAACTGCTGATTGAAATAATTAGGTTTAAATAAATAGTTTTGTGTGTGTGTGTGCCTGCAACATCATCAATGTTCCCCCCCCCCTCCTAATTGTCGGGATATATCGGGATGTATTGTCCCCTTATACCCAAGGAACCGGCCAGAAACAGTGGCCCGTTTGCCCCGGGTGCACCACAGAGTGTAGGCCACCATCGCACCCTCACACATGCCACAGGGACCCTTTTATAAGGTAGGCACTATTCATACCTTATTCACACACAAGGAAAGGACAAAGACAGGATAGAGAGAGCGTAAGTATATCCATGCCTCAACCGAGATTCGAACCCAGGACCTTCCTATCCGTAGTCAGGCACGCTGACCACAGACAAGTTGGCCGGCACATCATTAATGTTTCCCCAAATATTTTATAACTTATCAAATGTAGTCTTTTTGAAACTAAATTTTATATCTAATCTAGATCAAACTATTTTCGTTTTTTCATACAGTAAAATTTTAGTTATGATAATCAGTATAAATAAATAAAATTACGAATTTTAAGTAAGTAGTACTCTAAAAATATTCTCTCATTTAATAAATCCTCAAATTTAGTTATGTAGTCTTAGATAAAAACACATTTTCAAATAATTTTTGGCGTTCAATTGTGAATTTCAGCGAAACGTAAATAATTTACATTTTTCATGACTTTTTAAGTTAGTAAACATAAGTATTTTTATCTAAATAAAGTCTTAACTGCTCTGTTGTTAGTATCACTCTCGGTCATTCATGTTTAATTATTCTCTTTATTTATCCACGCGCTTTAATTCTTTCTTTAGGTACTTAAAAGTAGGTTTTCTCCGGTGTTTGAAAAGAAGATCAATATAGATTTCTTTTATTTATCTCATGAAAAACTAAGCGATCAGTGCTCTAGACTTCGTGTCAGTAGTTCGTAGGTTTGAATCTCACCTTGGGTTTTGATGTTTCTAGTGGTTCGGAAACCGCTGAAAACTGTTAATTCTTATGCAAAAAGTTTCTATTTTGTGACTAACATACCAAACCAAATTTACATAAAATTAAATTTCTGTTTCTTTTGTCAATTTAAATATTCCTCCCCATTTTTCGAAGATTAACTGGGTGATTGAGAATTCAATTTAAAACTCAATTATCCTTAACGTTGTTAGACTTTAATTAAGGCCTAAAGTCTATTCGCTTTTACCGAAGTTTGAAAAGGTATTGTAGGTGGTTAACGTTAGTTCGCTCATGACAAGAAATACTTTTTATAGAAAAAAATGATGAAATAATGTTCTTTCTACACAAACACAATTTATTTCAAGATAAATATATTTAATAAACAATATGTAGTTTTTGTCAAATTTCAAAATTATTTTATTAAAATATAATTTTTACATTTTGTAATTTAAAATTTATTTTTAAATTTGAACTTTATTTTTATAATTTTCCTCTCGCGACTGAATTTTCTGTGTCATATATGCATTTGCTAGTGTTTTGCCTATTCAATAGCATTACAAAAAGTTAATTAAATAAATATTTTACAAAGCATATGTATTATCAAAAAATGATAGTTAAGTGAGAAAGAAAGAAATCAAGCTTACTGTTGCACATTCTTCTTCCCTTTTAGTCTTTAGTACGAATGTAATGATTTATTTAGTGAGAGAAATATGTCTTATATGGATACGTATGTTTTCGTGAATAAAGCCACATTGTTTAATCAGGTAAATTAAATTCATTGTAGATTTTTATGCTTCATTAAGTGAGCATAAAACTTGTGTATTTCTAAAAAATTTTCTGAAAATTTTATTGGCATATCTGTTTATTAAACGAAGGGTTATTGAGAAAAAAATGAAATTATATTTTACTATAGATATAGCAATCATGTAAACTTTTTTAAAGCCCTCAGAAAAGTTATTTTTTTATTATGCAACACAATTCTTTGATTTTTACAGCCTAGCTAATAGTTTCAACTTAGTTCTTTGGTATTCTGTTCAATATATATCTTTTAGATTCTTGTCTCTAACCTTTAGAATAGATATTTGCTGTATTTCAGAATAAATTTTAAGACATAGTTATAAGCCGTATAAGTTTTTATGAACAAAAAATGATGATAAAGCGACTCTTTTCCTTAATCAAAAAATCCAAACTTTTGATTTTGCAAAAATAATGGTGGTAAAATAATTTCTTTCCCTCAATTTTATTTATCTTTATCTTAAACTTTAAATCATGAATATTAATTCCAAGTCATCTATTCATTCTCAGGATTAAATTCACTGGAACAGTTATTTCTTCATAACAATATATCTGAGTGAAAATAAAACTGTTATATATATATATATATATATATATATATATATATATATATATATACTTAATTATATAAGAAGCAATAATTAGATTTTTTTTTTAAATTCACCAGTCATACTCAATGAATGAATCATAAATTTAGAAAGAAATTGCAAATAGAGTTTAGATGGAGCTTTTGCTTTGTACTGAGTATTTTTATAGCATCTGTACAAATGAAAGTTCCTTCTGATGATATATCACTAAAAATAAGACATTATATTAAAGTGAAATTTCTCTAAAAATATAAGAATAGGAAAAAAATATAAGTATAAACTTACAGAAAAAAATATCGGACTGGTAAATTAATTAATTTAGCTTTAAAATTAATCTTAAATAACAGTAAATTAAAATTACTTCACAAAAATGTTAAATTTATTAACTGAGCATTCTTTTATATGACTACATATTTATTAATAATTTATTAATAGGTGAAAATGAACGCATATATAACTTGTAAATAGATATTTTAAGAACAAAATAAAGAGATTAGAAGTAATTGTATGAAGGGTAAATTGTATTAAATGTTTTGCTTTTATATCATGTTATTAAATAGATATAGCAATGCTTTATTTTATGTGCTTATAAAGTTTCTCAGAAATGTAAGTAAAATCTCAATGCATGAAATTTTTTCTATCATAATAATTGCTAGTTATATAATATTGCGAATAAAATTATATACAGTTAATATTCATGTAAACGAAATTAATATATATAGCGAAATATAATACGAAATATAGTTAAAGAGATATCAATATATTCGAAAATTTTTATATTCTCTCATGTGAAAAATAAAACCCCATCTTAAATAAGATTAGCTGTCTAAATTATAACTTTTTTAAGATTTATTACTGAATCCATGCACTTTGCCAATCTGGGTCTTTGCCGAATTAATCATATCCACCTTAAATGCTAATTCTTGTTTTTAAACAACCAACATAGTGTATTTAAAATTAAGTTTTTAAGAAACAAGCCATCAAATTAATCAATTCTATGCTAGTAATATATCTAAATAACGTTGTTTATAAAAATATATAGTATTCGAAATTGTCTATTCTAATTTTGAATAAAAATTCATGTACATTTAACTACTTTAATTTGAGCAACACACGGGAGATAATTGAATATAATTATGAGAAAATTTTACTAGTCTACTCAATTTATTGTGAATATTAAAGCTAGGAATTAGTTTTAAGATTGGCATTGAGCGCCATCTATTAACGAAAATCAGAGTTTTTAAGGTTTTTATTCAGCTAAAATTATTTTTTTGTTTCGAAAAATTAGGAATACTTTTTTTTATTAGAACGTTTTTTTCATTAATATTTATTTTCCCTTTGTAGCTGATAAATGTTGCACATTTTAAACATTTTAGTAATATATTTTTACATAACATTTAGATTAAATGCAAACTAACAACCTAAATCAGGGTTTCCCACGGAATGAAGGTAAAATCATTGCGAATCTCGAAAGATGTATAATATTCCAAAACTTTAAAGGGGACATTTGATAAATTTACAAAACGGTACAAAATAGCACAAAAACAATAAAATAAACATAATGGGCTATTTTTTTTATACATTTTTTGTTCATTTCTGCTGTCAAATTGTTATTTTTAAGTGTTTCACGTACAATTGTTAGCATTATAATTATACAGTGAGCTATATATTATAAAGAAAAATGAGTATGTGAGTACGATATTCATCTGAGGCTTAGATGTTTCCAATAATTCGGAATCTACTTTAAATCGCTGTTGTGCTTAAAGCTGGAAATCCAAGTAGCCAGGTATTATAACTTTAAATAGTATATCCTAATCTAATTATAATATTAGCTTTTGTATACAATAAATGACTACTGAGTTACACACGAAAGAAAAATATGAATTTAGGAAGAAAACATTCTTTTTAAAATATAATTGTGTAAGTAAAAGTTTGATGATCTTTGTTTTAAATCAATTGAAAAACGTCAATGAAAACTACAACTGATTATTTAAATCTATGCATTATTCGTATTAAGTAATAATTGCTTAATTGTTTTCCGCTGGTGTGGTGTAGAAGCTTGAAGAGTAGCTGTAAGCGTGGATGTCAGTATTTCATCATGATCATAAATACATTTCAGATGCATACAAATAAACATTCAAAACAGCTCAATATGAGTATATGATTTTCATTCATGACTAATATGCAATTAAAAAATACAAAATAATATAGCAGTTCAAGTCATAAAATGTTAGAAACAAGTTTTGCATAAAATTATAGTTCTCATAATAAATGAAAATCCTGTTAACTTTTTGCAAATGTGCTACTAATCTATGAAAACACTTGTTTTTTTCATTTACACATATTTATCACCGTATATGAACCCTGCTATGAGAATTAGTTAAACTATCATGAATTATAACTTAATTAAATTTTTTCATTAAATCTAACTAGTACTCATTTACTATTTAAATTTTATTTTAAAATATGAATAGGTATATAAAATTAATTCAGTAAATTCTCCTTTTAATTTAAAATACACTCAAAATCCTCGATATTTTGCGCCATCTATGAATGAACAAATAAAGTCTTTATTCATTTTTCCATTAATCTATAGAAATCTGTCCTTTAATTTTAATGAAATTTTTAAGATCTTTGTGAGAGGTACATGCGAATGAAGTGAAGAAACTTTAGTAAACTATTGTTAATTTGGCTTCACAATTCAAAACGAAACAATCGCTTGATGGCTAAAGCATACTGTTAAAAGTACCAAAATATTTAACACTATTTTGTGACAAATATTTTGTATGCATTAATAAAAGATGATCGCAGTTCTTATTTACGTGTATTAAATTTGCATTTGCTTCTATTTATATTTAAAATTGCTTTTAAAAGTTATCACCATATTTTAACTCAAAAATTTTGGATTATTTTGATCACAAATGTAATTGAATGTTACTTTGCATTCATGTTTATATCAACAATTATTTTGCAATTTATTAATCAAGTTTTATTCTTACATTTTTCGTTATGGACTTCATTTTGAATTCATTTCTTAAATTTTTTAATATTAGTTCATATATTTAGCTTATGCATTTCATTTACCGATCTGATTAATAGCTCATTAATTTTCTCATGATTGTTTTACAAAAATAATTGAACAATTTATAATGGTATAAAAATGTAATTAGTCGCTAACTTTGACCTGATTGCTTTAAGCAAATGTTTGATTAACACTTTTTTCCCCCTCTAATACAAATTTGTGTTTCTAAAGTTAGAATTTACAAAATGTCCCACTATCAAGAAGAAACAAATACTGTAAGAGAATTTTTTCTATTATATTTAAAATCAGTGTCAATTTATTAAATTCAAGATCATTTGATTTATTATTTTAACACATTTAATTAATGTTCTAGAAATATTAATGGATTCATTGAATATTTGATTCTTGTATAGCAATCAAGACTTTTTATGATCACTGACTCTAACAATTGTTAAATTTTATGTAAATATTTTCCTTATCAGGTTTAAAGTTTTTACCAAACTCTAACATAATATATAAGTTGATGCAATAAATTTTTAAAATTATATTAAACTACTTGAATTTGAAGTGGACACATATTTTTTACTTGTGTCATGGATACATTTTCCCTCATTTTCAAACTATTGTATTTTAAGAAGAATTTAAAGTTTCTTGATAACAATTAGCTATGCAGCTCTAGTTGTCTGCTATAAGTGATTTTAAATTTTAAGACAAAGTATTAATGCTATATATCTTGATGCTTCACAATTACCTATTTAAAAATAAATATAATTTTTGTATTCATATACTTAAATTTGCAATTTCTTGCTTGATATCATTAAATAGTAATGCAATTTAAAGCACACAAAATAAAACTATGAAATTATTGCAGAATATTTCATCATAAAATTATCAGTATGATTTTCTTAATATTCAATAGTTATTATAAATTTAACTATCACCTTTCATTCATTCAAAAATGTTTGCTTTCTACTGTATTTGTATATATATTTGAGTTGTTTGGTAATAAATAATTTTTGTGAAATTCATAAACATCTATATTTCAAGCTAGTTTCAAATCTAGTCATGACCAATAAATATTTAATGAAAAAAAAATTGATTAAAAAATATCCAGAAAAATGTAATATGATGATTAAAAAGTATTAATGAAATTCAACTATGCGAAACCTATTGTATATTTTGTAAAATGTAGCAAATTTTACCTATACCTTGAAAATTTGTGTTTGGATATCTCTTAAATTTTAACATTTTATTGTTTAAATGCTTCTATGACTTTTTATTACTGAAATTATTTTTCACTGTAGTAGCTTTAACTAGCTTATCTATGAAGTATACAACATCTCCATATTTAATTGTAATATTTTTTCAGAGCCCCTCCCTCATTTTACAGATTGTTTAAATATATATATATGTGTGTGTGTGTAGACAGACTTGTGTGCAAATCTTAAGCAACATAAATTTTAAGTAGATAGCCATTAAATTACAGCGAATATACAATGAATTGCGTATTCATTCTACTGATAGCAAACACACATTGAACTGGCAATCAGTACACTGAATATACAATTCTGTAGAAAGATCATGCATATGCAGATGTCAGGAACATAATACAGGCGATGTGATCATGTGCAAAATGTATGTAGTCTGTCCGCAGTTCAAGGCTACAATAAAAGGAAGGATGGAGTTATAATTAAATACATTTGCTGCAAGTACAAATAAGTTTTTGTGGGAAATATGTATATGTATCACCTGATTACTTCTGTCACCTGTAAAATCACCTGGATGCATGACAATTCATGATTATACCAAATTCCTACTGTTCAGCAGCTTCTGAAAATGAAAATGTCTCTCAAATAGATTGGCCTGCCTGGTTCCTTGTCCTAGTGAACAAATGTGGGATTCTTTGGGAAAATACTCTGCAGCATAATTACATCTCTCAGGGTATATCCAATAACTGAAAAATATGCTGATTGAAGCTATTTTATGTCAAGAAATGTTGGACAATCTGGTGCTTAGTATAAAGAGTTTGTGTGAAGCAACCATTGCAGCAAAGGGAAAGCATATCCCATATAAGAAACATTTTCTTGGTTCCTCTTGAAGACAATCATGTAACAATAATATAAGTTCAGTAATGCTTTTTTTTGTTTGATTTTTTACGGTTTTCATTATATTCATTTTTACACATTTATGCTTTCATCATCATTCAAGCACAATATGCTGTCTCTTGTATCTGAATTCCTTGGGTATCTCTCAAATCTCTTGGGGAGAAATGGCAAAAAAAAAAAAAAAAAACAACTTTTATTTAAGTTTTGCTCATTAGTACACACATGATATAGTTAGAAGGCATAATTCATTTTGAGCCACGATGAACACTGTTACTCATTTAGCACTACCCAGGAGGCACATGTAGCTTAAAGCCTGTTACGGACATGAGCAACATTACCTCCCAAACCTACAATTAGAGTCCACCTACAATTAGAACTCCTACCTACAATCTTACCATCTGTACACCTGTAAAGAAATGTGATGAAATTCCTGATGCTCTTAAAGCTATTTCCTTAGAAATTATAGCTACAAAGTATCCTAGCTCTGAATGGATCCACATTTATACTGATGTGATGGAAATACTGGTGCCGGACTGTACTGTGAGGACTATTTTGAGGAATTTTGTGCTTTTGGACTAAAAGCATCAAACTTTGATGCAGAGATTTTTGCCATGAATAAAGCAATCCTAAATCTCACTGGTCTTGATACTAACTTTGGCAAGGCAGTTATTTTTATTGACACCCAGGTTGCAATCTTGGCTGCTGCCTCCTACACACTTAGTGATTGCTCACTTGTTGAAGAGACTAAGAGATTTGTTTCCAATCCTATTGCCTCTGGCTGGGAGATAGTTTTTCAATGGATCCCTAGCCACTGTGGGGTACCTGAAAATGAAAGAGCAGATGTGTTGGCTAAAAATGGTTGTAAGCTGACTCAGCCCCTGTTTCCACTAACTGCTCATCAGTTTAGTTCTGAGGCTAGGGGGAAAATTGACCAACACCTAGAGCAAATTTATGGAGCATTTTCAGCTGATAAAAAGTGGAACGCTCTTATGAAGTCACCTGTCCCGATGGATTTGCCTCGTGCAGTTTTTACTGCAAATTTTCGACTTTTAACTGGACATGACTTTTTGTGTAAACCTCTACACCGTATCGGTGTAGTTGCTGATGATACTTGCCCCCTTTGTTTGTTGGGTGAAACTATGGACTTTGATCATTTGACAACTTGCACTGCACTTGCTTTTATTACTTTTGACTCTGTAAACTTTACTAAGGCTGAATTTTATTGGGCTGCCAGAAGTCTTATGGCAGAGAAATGCCACTGACTGACGTAGGAAAAAAATGATATAGTTAGAATAAGACAAAGATACTAAATAAATGGCTAAGAAAATGGCAAAAAAGTTAAACTATTTTATATTTAAAAAATATTTCTTAAAACAAGAAAAGCATAAAAAAACTAGCTATATTTTTTGGATTTTTATATTATCTATGTTTTATGTGACTCTTATATTTCTTAATGAATGTTTTTTTTAAAATAGTTTATAATGTAATATTTTCCTCTCATATTTCCTAAAAGGAATGTTAATAATTATATTTTATGCATTTATTAATAAGTTAGAGAATATTTAAATTAAAAAATAGGATTAGAATTAATTACACAGAAAACATTTAGTGTGCTAAATAAGTAATCTTTGCTCTTTTTTTGACCAAATAAATAATATTTGCTTAGTTTTAATAATTTTGTGAATTATGAAACAAATCATGTGAAACTATCTCCTTTCCTTTGATAATATGTCATTAAATCTGACTGAATAAATAATTACTAATACATATGAAGAAAAGAAAAATTTTGCAAAAATAAATGTTTCTGATTTGAGGAGAAAGTGACCAATAAACTTAAGTTGAATAATGAACTGTGTTATAAAATCTACTATCATATAAATTTGTAGCTAATCACTCATATTTTCTAAATTAGTTAGAAGTCTTAATTTGTGAGGGAAACATTTAAATGCTGGATATGGCAATGCACAAGAAAAGTGGTATCATATTATTAAAGTGATGTGAAATGTGTTAATAAAATTAACTTGTTGTCATCTTGAAATTCTTAGCATATAAATAATTTTTATAATTGTGTTTTAAATGTTTATATACATGAAATTTAGAAAAATTATCAAAGTTTACTTACTGTGATATTCAAACAATATTTCTCATTCTGAAATTATAAATTATCAGTTAAATGGATACTTAAAAGTGGCAAAATGTTTTTTTATTTATTTTATTTCTTTGAAATTTATTAATCAAAAGCAAAAATAAATTTCAAATTTGTCACACATGATGAACTTAGCATCATGGTGTCATTGTAATGTATTAAGAAATCCTTATAAAAATTATGCTAATTATAATTAGAATTATCAAAATACCAACAACATTTTTTAAAAAAGTCATGCAATTAATCAGTATATAACTATTTTGCATTCATGCTTGATGGTGTAATTGACAGAATATTCAATGAAGAAAAGTTCACAGAATATTTTAACGCTTATGATTGAGAAATTTGAGAGGCAAATTAAACAGTTATTTTCTATTGTTATTTATGAAGTATTTGTGTTCAGTTTTACAGATTTTACTAATTATTTCTATAAAAAAAGTACTTTAAACTTACCAAATGTAATAGAATATTCTGTTGTAGAGCACTTATTAATTATCTTAAATAAATCTGTTTTTTTTTTCATTTAAAATTGAATATTTAATTTAAAATTTCTTTTGATCATTTCAAGTAGCAAGTAAGCATTTGCTTAGCTGTCAAAATTTTACAAAAATAAGATAAATTTGTTTATAACTAATATAAATTTGACAATTACTAATATAAATTAATTGCAAGATAAATTTGTATTTAATCATTCAAATATATCTATTTGATAGTATTTAAAATTTATTTTAATTTTACTTTGCTGCTGAAAGACATATTGTATATTTTTCATAATTTAAAATGTAGTTTAGATTTATATTAAAATTTTGAGCTCTTGGAATTACAGATCTTTTAGTAACTTTTTGCAGCCTTATAATTATAAACAATATTTAACATTATTCTGAAATGAATAATTTGTTAATTTTATTACAGTTTATTAGTGATTTTTTTCATGACAGATCAATTAAATTGAAACAAAGGTTTAATTATTTGAACGCTTACTCTTGACTGATTTTACTTCTACTTTTCTTTATTTGTATGCATGTCTTTATATTTAATGTTCGAAGTATTCATTTTAATTTTATTTTTACTTCATTCTTATATGCATTTTTTATATGATTATAAAAATGTAGACTTTTTATAATCATATAAAAAAATCTACATTTTCTATGTAAGCATGTAATATTAAGTTTATAAAATTAACATATGTAAATACAAAACAGAACAGGAATTTGGAGGGTAAAGTTTTACAAGTATAAGTAAGTGTTATACAATATAAGTAAAATATGTAAATATTTTTAATGATTTTGCTCTTTTTTTTCTTATTTCAGAACTTGATAAGTAGTGGTCACTAAGTTGTGGCTAAAATACTCTACTTGATGACTGTTTAATAAAACTTAATATTTTAAAAATAAATTTTCTAATTCTCTTTAAGTTATTTACAATTATTAGTTAAGTTATTACAATTTCTATTTGGGAGTTGAAATAAGAAAATTGTTATCTAGTTGATTCTGAGTAAAAATTATTAATGACAATTACTGAGATGAATCTTTTTGTTCAAAAAGTTAGTTGAAATTCCAAAAGTTTTGTTTGAAAAGCTTACCACAGGCTGCAAGAAATATAACTAGAATAAACTCAGTGCTAATATTTAGCAATTTAATGTTGATTGATTTGAACTGTTTGTTAAAATTACTAGATTTTTCAGGAACTGGCTGTTAAAAATCTAAACATTCTGCATTTAAGCTTCAGCATTTAAAAATATTTACTTCTGTACTGTTTGTTAAGATTGTGCATGACAGTTATCAAACAATATTTGGGTGAAATCATAATAGCTGGTATGAGTTTGGTGCAATTTCCAATTTTCATGCCAGCCGCTGCCCAGTTATTTCGCCAACCTAAATTATGTCAAGTTGTGCAATATCTGGTTTTTAAAATCCTAATTGCTCTTAAATTCATGATTTGCACTATTTTAGATTTCAATTATCATATGTTTGAATATTTCATTATAATTACCTACTACATGAATATAACAAAACTAATAAGTAGAAGTAATTTCACTAAGTTTACATATTACAAAGTAACTATAAAATAACTCTTAATACACTACTGGATAATTGCTAAGGACGGATAACACTATCATCCTTAGCAACCACAAAATGAAAGGAAGCAAAATGTGGAAAATTAGAATTAGTGCAGGATATAGCAAGAAGAAGTATGTGTATGCAAATTTTTTTTCACGTCTGTTCATCACGTGATAGCATTCATAAAAGCTTTAAAGGTTTTGACGCGTGTGGACAGTTGTTGTTTCAAGTCAAAGTTTTACAGGAAAGATTTAATAGACGAATTTGAAATTTTTGGCATGTCTTCCCAACATCACTTAGATGATTTTATGCGTGGTCGAATTATTGGAAAGATCGAAGAAGGGCGAAAAATAACAAATGTTGCCAGGGAGTTTGACATTGCTTATAGCATTGTTTCATGGCTGTGGAAGAAATTTAAAACTACTGGAATGTGTAGTAGGTGGTACAGGGGAGGTCGTGTTAGAAGTAATCCACCTACAAAATACAGATATATCATCTTATCAGCAAAAAGGAACAGGTGCACCTCAGCTCAGCAGGTGGCAAATCAGTTTCTTGCTGCCTCAGGAAAGCAGATCTTCCGAAAAATTGTTGCCAGACGTTTGAGGGGGGGGGAGGACTATACACCCGCAAACCTGTTGTGTGTGTCCCATTGACCAGACATCACCATACTGCCCATTTACAATGGTGTTGTGAGCATTGCAATTGGACTGAACAGTCCTGTCGGATATCGGTCCTTTTCCTGGATATTTTCTGGACAATAAGCAGTACCACACTCGTGCCAGATCAGTTTGCGTCTGCCATCCGATGACAGACTGAACCTACTTTCATCGGAGAATAGTATGCATGCCCAGTCCTGTTGAGTCCAATTGCGATGCTCACGACACAATTGCAAATGGACAGTACAGTGCTGTCTAACCAATGGGACACACACAACAGGTCTGCGGGCATATAGTCCTCCTCTCCTCAAACGTCTGGCAACAGTTTTTCGGGTGATTTGCTTTCCTGAGGCAGCAAGAAAGTGATTTGCCACCTGATGAGCTGAGCTGCGTCTGTTCATTTTTGCTGATAGGACGATATATCTGTCTTTTGTAGTGGTCCTACTTCTAACATGACCTCCCCCATGCCGCCTACTACACACTCCAGTAGTTTTAAATGACTTCCACAGCCGTGAAACAACTCTGTGAGTGATGTCGAACTCCCTGCCAACATCTATTATTTTTGACCCTTCAATCATTCCAATAATTCAGCCACACATTAAATCATCTAAGTGATGTCGGGAAGACATACCAAAAATTTCAAGTTCGTCTATTATATCTTTCCTGCAAAACTTTGACTTAAAACAACTGTTCATACACGTCGAAACCTTTAAAGCTCTTATGAACGCTATCACGTGATGAACAGACGTGGAAAAAATTTTGCATACACATACTTCTTCTTGCTATATCCTGCACTTATTCTAATTTTCCACATTTTGTGGTTGCTATGGATGATAGTGTTATCCGTCCTTAGCAATTGTCCAGCAGTGTATCAATACTACTCTTTCTACTGGCTCAATAATCATTTTTTTAATGCATTAAAAGAATAAATATGCTAAAAATACGAAGTATATAATATTAACATGCAGATTTTAACAACTACACTATAAATCAAAATCAGTAACATAAATAACAATTGTAAAAAAAACTCAGATTTTAATTAAGTGGGCAATGGCGCTCACCTTAAAAATATTAGTAAACACAATCTAGAGCAGACAGATATACAATGAGAGGAAGAAGCCCTTGTTTATTCACCACACTTACAGTCTGCTAAGCGCCTGCCAAGAACCATAACTGGTAACACAAGCCTAACGATGTTCAACAGGCATCCCCAGAATGCACATTTATTGAGTAACAAAAGCTTTACAAAGGTGGGGCTTTCAAGCCTACATTGATCTATGCAGTAGATCACTGTATCACAGTTTAGAATACAAATTTGAAATAACAGAATTAATAGAATAGGATTTTAAGTGAAATAAAAAATAGATTGTTAATAGAAACTAAATAAAAATAAGTAGCGATAGCTGAATTATTTTACATAGTTTACAAACAGGAATTGATTATAGTTAATGTAATTAGAATTTAATAGGAATAAAATGCAGTTCTATTTAGAATTTAAATTTTGATCTGTACTAAGGCCTCGTATTTTTGAAACTTTAAAGACTGGTAATCAGTTTGTTTGTCTGTTGCTGGAATTGAAGAGTTAGTCTTCAAAATCAGTTGACTCTTCTGAGTTATTAGAACCTGTTGGTGGTCTGCTAGCTCTTTTCATAGTTGGAATCCTTTCTCATAAAGAGAAGTTAGTAGTTTTTGTGTTCTGATCTTGCTTGTTGTACAGAATTTTAGGAATTAGTAGTTTGTTTCACTAAAGGATATGAAATGTTTTGTCTTTGCTTTGAGAGCATTGTTTAATATGTGTACCAGTTTGGCCACAGATGCAAGATGAAGAGCTGTATTTTTTAATTCTGTGCCTGAACTCATAGTTTGTTTAGATACAATTCAAATAGGGATTTGAATGTAGCATATCTGATTAAACTTTTGGTATAAATTTTCTTGTATGGTGGCTGTTCAGGGATTTGTTCCTCAGGGATTTTCAGCTTTGCTCTATATAATTTTTAATTGGCTCTGGACCACTTTAGACTTGTCAACTGAAAAATTTGGATGAATTGTTGCATGTTTTGTCACTTGGTCTTCTGCCTCATTCCCCATAATTGCTATGTGTGCTCATAACAAACTTAGCTGGACGTTAAAATTCTGGTTTCGAAAAATTAAACTTTGAATGAATTTTATTAATGGGGATTTGTCTAATGGGTTATTTAATAACAGTTGGGAAGGTAAACTGTCTGTGCAGATTGTGACACTTTGTAAATTATTCCGAATTGAATAAGTAGTGTTTTTTTATAGCTTGGAAAACAGAATTATTTTTATGTAGTTTTATGAGATGCTGATACAACAGATTGGAGTCTTCAAAAACTATAAATGCTGCTCATGTTTGATTATCTAACCTAGGCAATCTAAAGTAGGAGACAACCATCAATAAAACTAAATCAATAACCTATATAACATACATTTTTATAAATAATTAGTTTTTAACTAACCCAGCAGTGGTGCCCACCTTAAAAATGTCAAAATGAATACTATCTAGCATGGGAGACAAATAGGCAATAAAACTAAATCAATAATGTAAATAACATTTTTATGAAAGCTCTGATTTTAATTAACTGAGCAGTGGCATCCATCTTAAAAACATCAGAATAAATGCTGTCTAGCACTGGGGACAACCAGAAAATAAAGCAAAATCAGTTATGCGAATAAGATATATTTTTATGAAAACTCGAGTTTCTAATTAACAAGAATTAAATTTTTCACAACAAACCTAAATATTTGTATGTCAAATATTTCTACACATACTTAATAAATTGCATAAATTATTACATTTTAATAGAAAAACACAAAGTAAAAGTACTCAAATAATCAGGGCAAAATCGTCAGTACTAGTAGGCAATACTTCTGCTTCAAATTTAAAAAATACACAAATTCAATTTATATCATTATTTGTACAAATCTGGCTCTACTTTCACACAAATATGAAAATTTGAGTACCCAAATTTTATTCATTTTGAATGTATAACTTTTTTATATCACAACTTCAAAAAGAAACACTCTTCAAGCATAAATATAAAATAAATTTAAAACTTTGTATAAACTGTATCTCCAAATAAATTTCACTCATGCACTCATCAGGCTATGTCTAAATTATAAGAATACATCTTTGTACACTAATCTACAGGTTTGGCAACCGTACCAGCTTGTAGTATTTAACCAATATTTCACTTAATGTTTTCTTATAAGCAGAGTAACTTAATTTTTGAAGCAAAAAATAACAAAGCAAAGATAAAATAAATTGAATTAAATTATTTTAAATTGTTATTTCATATTTTATAATAAAGAAAGAAAGAATTATATGTTGTCAATATGATAAATTTATAAACAATTTTGTCAATATTAATAAATATTTGAAAATCAGCCTTGAACAAAAATTTTTTTTTTTTTTTTTTTTTTTTTTTTTTTAATTTTCTGTAAATATAAAGGCTATATACTCAAGTCATATAATCAGAAATTTAGGTTTCTTTATCTAGCTGTTAACATTTGTAAGTTATATAAAGATCTGAGAAGGTTTTAATATATGTATTATATTTAGCTAAATTAATAAAAAATTTTATTTGCCTAAAAGTTTTAGTTTTTTGAATTATTTATAATTTATTTGTTATTTTTTTAGAGAGCTGTTTCAGTTCACAGAAAATGCCAAAAATTCTTTCAATGGGAAGAAGATATGTCCTGACTCATCAAGTAAGCAGATAAAAATATTTTCTCATCAATGTGCTATTTTTGTATTGAATCAGTAATTCTTTCACTATATTTTGCTATTTTATAAAAACATTTTCTAGTTATTATATTTTGTATAATTTGAATTCTTAAAATTTATCGTACTAAAATAAACAAATGAACCATACTTCTTTATAGTTTTCCATTTGCACACCAATGTTAGAGGATAGCTTATTATACTATATTTTTTATACTGTGTGTTTATTCCATTTGATATTTTTTTGTTCTATTATTATAATTGCTATAATTTTAATGATTTTACTTAGCCATTGATAATTTAAACTCATACATACCCCATCAAATTATTGATGTATCTCAATTATCAATGCTTTAATGAAATTGCATTGATAAATTTACTATATGAGTGTACATAAGAGAAGACAGTGCCACACTACCTCTGTGAAGGTCCTATTTTTCAATGAGTTTGTCTAACTGTTGTCTATTACGTGTAGCTTCAAGTAATTATTCATGATAGATTATTTATGAAATCAGTGATTAGTGATTAATGATTTAATATTCAGTGGTTAATGAAAAGTTAAAGTTTTTAACTACTCATAAATATTAGGTTTTGTTTAAGGAAATTTTAACAGAAAATATTATTTGTGAAAAAATTGTTTATTGGGAATAAACACTATATTTCTCTCTTAAAAATTTTTCGTATGTACCGGGTTTGTCAGTACACAGCATAAGAAAGTCAGAAAATATAAAGCTCTTGTAATAATGGTTATTTATTTCAAACTTCTTATCAAGATTAAGACCGCAACCCACATATATATCCTTATTAATTCTTTAACCTTGCTTCTGGTGACTCACTTTTTCTGCGAGCTATCCTTTTACCTTCAATATGATTGCTTTTTAAATAATTGATAATTCACACTGCTTTGTTCAAGGCAGTGAAGGATAAAAGCTTGTTAAAGTGATTCCATGATCTTTGAAACTTCCAAGCAAAGTGTGTTTTTCATGAATTCTGTTCTGTAAAGTTAGAAGTTTATTGATATTTCTATAGCTTTGGTAATATTAATGCTTATTCACAACTCGGAAACCTTTAGATCCTACCTTGTAGAATAATTCTTTTATTGTAACAAAAGAATTATGGAAACACAGATTTGGAAAATATCCTCATAATACAATGTACATACTGCCATCCAAAATGCAAAACTAAGAATGAATAAACTAAATGCCATGAAATTATAAGATGGCTGTGTACCTTGATGGGATATCCAAATTATTACAGATTTCAGCAATCATATTTATCGTAGGCAAATGTAGCTCTTTATACGAAATGTATATATAATTGTCATTTTCAGGAACTTGTATTGCTTCCTAATGTAATTTTTTGCATATCCATTCTTAGCAATTCTTAAGAAATCAAATAATTGTTATTTGAATGTGTTTCTTTGTTCAATTGAGAAAATGTTGTTTACAGATTATCTACCTGAGAAACTTGTCACTGTCATGTGTAGCCAATCAACAATTATGCTAGCATGGATACATTAAATGTATAAAATAATAACTTGACTGATGGTAGTGATTGCTGCTGTCTAGTGATACCATTACATGTGAAGGTATGAGTATTTTTGACAGTGTTTATAGTAGGCAATGTTAAAGCAGAAAGTTGTAAAGATTTTTTAACATTCACCTAGCATTATTTGTCTTCCAATATAACTTTACATAATTAGCCGTTCATATTCATATGCTATAAAGTAAGAAACCTGGAAAACTTCCAAGCACTCATGATAACTTGAAAAATGCAATACCTGTTTCCCATTGTTCCACTGTGGTTTGGATTGTGCCTGAATTTTACACTCTAAACAGTGTTGTTCTGCCACTAAGTTTCAGTAAGCATGAGTGAAATATCACTCACATACTCTAATGGAGCACTTTACCACATCAGCAGTCATCTCACAATGAATGCAGTCTATTGTACAATGATCATTATCTTTGCTAATCATGCAATGTTAATAGCAATACAGTTGAATCTCTACAATGTGTCTATTATTTTTTTGAGAAATTATCATGTAAATCTCTGGATTTTTTGATTTTGTTAAAATGTAATTAATGACAGAGTTAAATATTAAAATATCATGACATTTAGTATTTTGAGTAAATTATGCTTCTGCATGCAAAATCACAATAGTCAAATTAGATTTTGGAGATATCGTTGAGAGAGACTTGTGTAAAGTGTTGTTTTATACGTACTTTTACTGGTCCTGTACCTGGAGTAATGATTTAAAGAAGTATTGAATTCCACTCTAAAACCCCCAATTACACAATACTGGTACTTTATTCAGCCAGCACTGTATCACACATATTTTGAGCCTGTTTTTCAAGTTTTTCCTTAAACCACTTTTCAGTTAGACTGGATGATCAAGAAAATGTATTCTTGTATATACATACACTTGTGTATGTGTATAATGTATTCTAAACTTATACATATTGTACACAATACTTAAAATTTCTCTTTAGAAAACCAAGCATTGCTTTTCTAATCTTACTATTCTCTGAGTTTATTGCTTTTTGTGTGTGATCACTGATTGAAAAATAAAGCCCAAATTTTTTTTTAGCTGAAACTACTCCTGTAATACAATAACAAAATATTATATGTGCGAAACAGGAAGCATTCTAGTTGTACATTGCATTGTTATCTTGTGCCAAAAACTGAAACCTATTCAATAACAAAGTGACTAAATATTATAATTTTCTCTTATTGAAATTAAATATTTCATTGATTTAAAATTTTAATAAAATTTCATTGACATAAAAATTAAATATTTCATTCGTATTTCATTGAAATAAGAATTCCTCAAGATAATAGGGGCTTTAATGTGTATTAGCATATCTTGTGTTAATAATGTTTATTTTGATTAAGTTTATTAATAATTTTATTAATGATAACTTTCTAGAATAGAGAAATTAATAATGTTTTTTTATAATATTGAAATTAAATAATATAAAATTTATTTACATGTGTCATCAGAAAATATCTTTAATCATATTTACTAAAGATTTTTCTTAATAAAATAACTCTGAAAAAGAGATTGAGGAATGAATTAGTATTCAAAATGAATCAAAATTACCAAATTTAATTTATTGATTATGTCAGTCTGTTTTAAAAACAATTTTTCAACTATCTCAATACTTTTAGCAACTGCTTAGTGTATTTTGATTCAGTAAGACTTCTTGTAAAAAACCTTTCTACTAATTAAAGAATTTGAGTTGACTGTAAATTTAAGATAATTGTAATTAAACATAATAAACAATAAAAGAAGGAAAACAGAAAGAACACATGATAAGCATGTCTATAATTTTCTCTTTTACAGCTACGTTTATAAAATTGCACAAACAACTCTCTTGTATGTGTAACAGTGTCATCTATATTATAATGGAGGTCTTAACATACACCCTGGATTGAAATATTAATTTCAAAACTATGTCATAAGTTAACAATTAGCATTTGAAATTTTAGAGTGAATTCAATTACTTAACACTTAAAAACATGAAACATTATACAATGAAATAAAACATTACTATATACTTAAGAAATATGTATAATGTATATAAATAATAAAAATTAAATATCTTTTGTTGCATTTTCAACTGTGATCGGTATCTATTAATTCACTTTTAAAATCCTCAAACTTATGATGCTTCATTTTGTAATCTTCATTTGAAGATTATCTTTTATTGAAACTGAAAATTCTAGTAGTAGTGTGCGGATGCCGGAGCTGGCGCAGTGATGTTTAGACCATAATGTGTGCCCATAAAATTCCCACCCACTTTTAAAAGCAATGGTGTAAAAAACCCCCATTAAATATCCACCCCCTTTTAAAAAACAATGGGTGCCAACCTCCCCATAAATCTGAACCCACTTTTTAGAAAGTAATGGCTCTCAAACTCCCATTAAAACCCCACCCACTTTTAGAAAGTAATGGTTCTCAACCCGCCATTAAATATTCACCCCCCTTTAAAAAACAATGGCTATAAAATTCCCATAAAAACCGCACCCACTTGTAGAAATTAATGGCTCTATTTTTATCCATTAAATTTCCACCCCCTTTAAAAACAATGGTTTGAAAAACCGCCATAATTTTCCCACCCCCTTTTAAAAACAATGGTGTTAAAACCGACCATTAAAACCCCACCCACTGTTAGAAACCTGTTTCAACCATGATAAATTTCTGACGCTGCACGCAACTTTTAGAAGAATTCAATGCACCGCGATGAATTAAAAAAACTTCTAGGGATTTTAAGTACTTAAAGAAAACTCTTGCAGTATATAAAGAAACAAAATGATGACTGAAGGGTCTGTTATAAATGCAATTGTCATAAGAAAGAAGATACAAGAAATAGATGAAGAAATGGAGAATTTTGAACCTTCGCTGTCTAAAGTTCTGCTTGATTTAAAAGAATGCTTAAAGTTATATTCAAACGATAAAATTTGTATTCAAAAAGAAGGTAAGTTTTACAAGCATTACAAAGTATGCGATATTTTGAAATGCACCTGCCTTAATATTGACTTTCTGGTTGAAAAATATCTGGTCGAGAGTGACTTGATACTTCATAACATACGCAAAGTATGAGGAAAAATTATATTATCTTTTAATAGTCTTCAAACTATTAAAAAATTGTTTATTTTTGTATTGCATAGTGACCGTGAGCCAAGGTATGAATACCATCTTCCAATATATGTCGCTTGTCATCTTTTCCTGATAGGGCAATCTTATTTACTTGTATGGAATGGATCTCATGCTTTGTGCTCCTGATGAGATTCATGGTCCTGTGTTGTACTTCTTGCTTGAATAGGCAGTCCTTGTAGTCCTCGAAGGTTATCCTGTTTTTCACGACGCACTTCTTGACTCCTTTCGACTTTTTCACCAAGTCAACCTCAGTTTTACAGGCATACATCTTAGATCTCAATCCGACGAACTCCTCCAAGATCTTCCCTGCATTTTCATCTTCCCCAATACCTTCTTGTTGACACGTGGCATGCCGTACCTATTACCTTCAACATAATCAGATGTATCAAAGTAGTCAAGCATTCCTTTCATATCCCCATAAAAGTCCTCGGTCTGTATGTCATAGATGTAACTGTCAGTGTCCATGTACAATAGCATGATATTGTCCCCATATTTAGGCTTCATCACGTTGTAATGAAAGTCGTACATCAGATGCTTCGAGAGATCTAATATACTCATACCGACGTATATGGGCTTATTAAAGACCACTTTCGTCTTGTTCATATGCACAGCGGCTAAATTTTCATCAAAGATGGTCCGCCCCTTGAAGTTGGGCTTAGCAACCAGCTTCTCTGCCTTCTGAGGATCGCACACTAGTCGGATATCGAGCCGCTTCCTGATATTTTCCATCGTCTTGCCAAAGACCGAGTTGTTCATAAGTTTGTAGAAGTCTTTCTCAAAGTCATTGGCTGCCTTGGTCCTCATTTCCGTGTTTAAGTCTATGTACTTCTTCAACCAAGGAGACTGCTGAAACTCCAACACTTTATGCACCTTTTTGATCTTAATCCCCAAATGCAGCAGTTGCTTCAAAACCCTGTATTGAACCACATACAAAACTACTGTAATGAACCACATAATGCTCTTTGTTATAGAGCGTCGTCAGTAGTTTTGACTGTTTTGAGCCATCGGGCACCCTGCTCTCAGGTGCTAGAGGTAGGTCTGAATGGAGGTTGTGCAGATGCGTTGGGTACTCTAAGTCACAATCCACGATGTATCCTTTGTCTGAGTCATCCGCTACTTGGGTCACATCTGACTCAGTGCTCCACCTGAAGCCACCGTGTGGTAGGTATTGACTCATGGCCCATCCATAGAGGTTGTTAGCATCAAGGTACATCAGGTAGTTGGACTTCTTGTTCTCGTCATAGTCCTTCATGTACTTGTTGTTCGCCCTCGCATATCGGTTACAGCACTGAGAGATGCCTCCTCTGGTCCCCTTTTCCAGCATGAGTATCATGTCATAGTCTGTCAACAGCTCTAGCTCGACCTCCGTGGTTTTGAGCATGGCATCCCAGGAGAGTCCGGGTGCGGTGAAGTACCATGCTGGATCCAACTTATAGGTCTTTAGACAGACATCTCTAAAGTGTTCCATGATGTCGGCTAGTATGAGTACATCAGTCTTCACATACAAATCGGAATATTCACCCAATGTCTTAATGTTGAAGGTTCTCCATACCGTTTTGGCGTGCTCGTAGTCCTCATCCTTTATGTGTGACTCATTTAATTGGTTGTAGAAGTCTTCTTGTGGAGGCAGCTTGGCTTCTTCGCATTTGTCCCACGAGTCCATGTAATCGTATGGATAGACGCCTTTTCGGGTGACGAGGTCTAGCTTGTCCATCGGGAAGTACTTGGCTGTCTCCCTGAACTCCTTTACGTTCTTCGCAAGACTGTCTAGGCTAGCGGCCATGAACTTGAACGAGTCGAGAAACCTCAACTTTATGCCAGGCAACTTTACTTTCTTCCCATCTCCTACATCTAACATCTTTGCCCCGACCTCCTTGCTGAACGAAATGTACCTCTCCTCGTTGTTCGGAATGACATCAATGTCCCCTTTCTCCCCACCGAGCTCCTTTATGAAGAGATGGGCGTCGTAGCCAGACAGGTTGTGTATGAACACCGGAATGAACGAAGGCTCTTGGTACTTTAGGTTGCAAAGGTTGTGAGCAGGTCCTCTGTAGTTCGATTCACATTTTGCCGGATCGAGAAGATGGTCATGATCTCTGACTTTTCGGAAGTCTGGTTCATCCGAAGGTGAATAGGGGGAGGGTTCCTTCCTGATATCTCTGTCACAGATATGACAAACATGGGTCCTTTGGAAATGCTCTTCATCTGCAGTGGTCATTTTAATAGGTTGCTTCTTATCATAAATATTCTTTATCGCTAGCGCCTCAGCCTTCACTGTATCAAAGAACAGTTTGGTGGCATTGGGTCCTCTGTACGTGATTGGTGCCTTATAATCTGCGTGTTTATATTTGATGTAGATAGTGAAGCTCATAGGCTCGTGCTTTTGATACTTATGCAAGAAGGATGCGTCTTTATTGGGATGGCAGGTGTTTATCTTGTTTATCAAGCACTCGAAGTCTCCGTACATCACAAAGGGTACTCGCAATGACCTTTGGTGGTTTTTGAACCTCAGAGATTCGTATTCCTTAGGCATTACAATCTTTACTGGCGTATTCTTCCTACATTCCGTTTCATGTTTTTGCAGATCTTCCTCAGAGTGATAAAATAACAGGCACCTTTCACAGGGATATACTCTTTTATCATGTTTAGTTAATTGAGCACTTATTAATTTCGACATGTCTTTTATCCAACAGTAATGACTGTTTCCTTCCTGATTCTTTGTGTACAGCAAATTGACGTGTTTGTCTTCCTTATTTTTAGTGATTCTCAATGGGTAAATGTCATTACCTTCGTATGAATATATGTTCACCGATATGTCATTCAACTTCTCGAACCTGTTAAATACTCTGTCTTCCATCTTTACTGGAAACTCAATGCCTTCGAACTTTAGCTCATTCTCATATGGCTTATACTTCGTGACTCTTTGGGCATCTTTTTCCGCTGGGTGCAGTGCAGAGAGTATTGCCCACATGAAACACTTATTATCCTCATTTTGTACGTTAATGACTGCTTTTTTAGCCTTAATTCTTTTGGGCAGATCAATGTAGGATGCCCCTCTCAGCGGGTTGTATTTATTGATCCTAACCTCAAGACTTTTGATTCTGGCAAGCGTCCACCCTGAGCCCCTTGCCACAAACTCCTCCATTTCTGTCAGTAACTTTTGGATAACTGATCTGTAATAGTCAATCAAATCAGTGGATTCAAAGATGACTTCATTTTGTGTTTTGAAGTTCATCTCCATTTCTTCCACCCCTTTTTGATAGTCGCAAAGGAACTTAAAGTTGACCTTCAGACCATGTAGCCTCTTTAGATGTTTGGTGATGAGACCCCGAACAAGTGGTGAAACATCATTCAAAAAGTCTTTGGGAAGCATCAGATTGTGTTCGTTTGGGATGTCGTACGTCTTCAGCCGAGACTTAAATGCCGTCTCAACTTCAAGGGGAGTATATAGCCTTCTCTCTCGCGCATCTGAAAACAGGTCGGAATCGAATTTGAAGTGGTGGTTGAACAATACACTTTCAATGTACGCTATGATGTCTGCCTTCCTTCCTAACGTGGAATAACCTGCAATGCCACGCGTCCGACAAAAATCACGTAGTTGCTTGATGGTCATGTGATGCAGGCTCTGTATGTTGTCAAAGTCATCTCCGTGGTCCTCCTGAGAGGCCTTCTTTGGTTTAAAGTTTTGATGGGCCTTAGTTTGCAAGTGCTTATCTATGCTTGATTCCTTAAATAACTTACCGCAACACTTGATTTTAAACCCCCTCTTTTTCTTCTGCTTGCTAAACAAGTCATCGTGGAAACTGGGGAAGCCGTTATGATTCGTTGAGTATGAATCAAGGCGATGAATGAGGGCGATCAGTTCCGCCTTTTTAAGCTTCGAGTATCCTCGAATATTATGTTCCCGACAGTAGTCTCGCAACTGTCGAACGGTTTTAGATTCCATCTTTATTATCTCTCTCTATATATATATCTCGTTTCTTTAAATACTTAAAATATTGATCATTCAATTTTAATGGTGCCTACTTGTTGAGAGGATCGTTGTTCTGTTCTCTTATTTCGTAAAAGCTGCCCTTCACATCTGAGGGGCAGCTTTTACTTTCATAGAACGTTTTCAGATTTTTCTCCACCCAATTGACAAAGTGCGTAAGATATTAAAGAAGTTAAAAGGAATACTTTTAATAATAAATGTCAGATGAAATGATGGAAATATTAAGACACTTTGGTCTAGACAACAAAGTGCCTTCAACTCAAAAGTGTGAGCACGAATATATAACAAAAGATGATTATGAATTTTACGTGTGTATGACATGTCATGAAGAGCTGAGATACAATCCTAATAAACGTCCTCTAGATGGAAAGCAATTATATTTGATGATGAAGATGCAACAGAGGAGCCAAAGCAGAGTGAAAAATCTTACTAAATGGTTAAAAGGGTTTAATATCCCCTTAGAAGATGAGATTTTGGTTGAGTTTCTTAAATTTATCCATAAATATGAAGAATTGTTTCCAGAGCGGAAAAACTTAATCAGCAAAGAAAACATTTTATTTCATCTGTTACGGAAAAGAGATTTTCAGGTACCACTTAAGTTACCCAAAATGAAGAAAACGCTTGATCAGAATGAAGAAATCTGTCGAACCGTCTTCGAAGCTTTAAACTGGAATTTTTAATAGCTTTTGTCAGCTATTAAAAATTAACTAAATCTTTCTTATCTATCCAACTACTTTCTGGATAACCTAACCACTTCACCAGGTATTTATTCCCCACCTTTTTGAGAATTTTTTCGATTTTGTACACATCATACCTTACCAGCTCATTTTCATAAAAGGTTCCTTTTACATCTTCATTGTTTAAATCCTTTATTCTATAAGTGACTGGATCGGTTTTTAATACTTCAGAGATGACGAATATTTCTTCTGTAAAGGTTGCCTCATAACCTCTTCTGAAAGTCGTTTTATATATTGATATTCGAACTATATCTCCTACTTGGTATTTGGGTTTATGCATGACCTTTTCTTTGAACAAATTGCGGTAGACTTCACCACTGTTTTTTTCTAGACTGGCCTCAACCGGCATCATCTTTATACTTCTGTGGTAAGAGTTGTTATAATTTTTCACTAACTGATCCAATACATCTATGTATCTATTGGTATTGTTAGCTGCTAAATATTTCCGAATTTTACCGTTTAGAGTTCTATTGAATCGTTCCACCACGGAGCATTTGATTTCAACGTTTTCAGTTGTGAACCAGTGGATTTTGTTCTCTTTAAACAGAAGTTGTGTCTCTTTGTTGATGAACTCTGTCCCCTTGTCAGTTTGGATTTTAAGAGGAACTCTCACTTTAAATATCTTCTTAAATGCCTTAGTCACTTCTTCCCCCGTTTTTCTACGAATAGGCACAGCCCACCCATATTTGCTGAAAATGTCAATGACTGTTAACAAGTAGTTGTAGCCATCATTCGATTTTGAAAATGGCTTTAGAAATAACAAATCTGCTTGCCATTGATCATCAATGTGTGACACATAAGTTCTTCTTTTAAACTTACTGATGAGTGGTTTATGTTTTGTGTAAACATCTTGTTGATATAAGAAATCTGAGACTTTTTTTTCGACTTAAACCTGTTTTTCTACTGAGTTCGTTTATACCACAATATCCAGTCTCAGGATCGTAATAAACTTTTTTGGGGTCCTCAGTTACCTCTTTAGCGGTTAAAAACGACTCTTTTTAGAACCGCAAACCGTGCAGATCCCTTTTATCATAGGTCTGCCGTTCTTAGAGGTAGCGTGCTGTACGTCTTTCGTCTCAGTGTGGGTTTTACATTTTAGGCAGTATATTTTTGAGCCCATTCCAAATGTCTTCTTTGCTTTGATAATTGGCTTCACAACAGCTCTATCTAACCTTTCACGGAGAGTTGGATTGGGAATATCCTCAAGCTCTTTTATCATGTCTGAGTCGCACACCTTGTTTCTTGTTTCGGTATCTTTGTTTTTTAGGTAACACACATCATGTTTATAGGCTGCCTCATCGACTCTATTAATGGGCTTACTCCATTCTTTGTATGTTAAATCTGGATTTAATCTCGTTTTACCTCTGAGCAATTGAGTACCCGGCCCTGTAAATTGGTGACCAGGCAGATGCATTTCAAACGGTAAATTGTTAATTGCAGAGTTAATAACTCCTTTTCCTTTCTTCATTTATTTATATGTAAAAAATTATTTACACACATATTCATAACCGTTAAGCTGGGTTTGTTTCATGTATTTTTCTCTGGGTAAGTAGACTGAATTGTTGATAAAATCATCCTCTCTACTGTACACCTCTTCTTCTGTTAATGCATTTGATTTGAAAGAATTCAACAGTTGTGTATAAAACTTGTATGATTGCTTATACTCTTCGTTCCTTTCCACGATATTCAGGGACTTTTCGATAACTTCAACTATACCGGCACTTAAGTTCAGAGCGGCTAAGGGTACCATCGCAAAAGCGGATAAACCCAATGAACTGCAGAGGAACTTTGTAATGGATAGCGAAATTTTTATCTTATGATAATGGTGGTAGCTCTTTCTATACACGTAAATTTTCTTCCGTAAGTATTCTTCCATCGTTATTTATAGGGATGAAATATTTTTTCCGATATCTCAAGGACGGATTCACTAAATCAAGCATAAAAAAATCATATGGTTGTTGCATGCACTTTTTGTACAATCGATTGAACTCTTCTTTCATCAAACTGCCATCTACCTCTTTTATAATCTGCTGAATCTCCCTCTGCTGGAGGTTGAAAAATATTAAATAGTTACAGTTTCTCCTGATGATAATGGGCGTTCTGTAATAGGATTGAGAGAGGTAAATGATTGAAGCATTCTTCTTCCTACCTCTGATGAAGAAATCTTCTATACTCTTCTGGTCTTTCTCTGTCACACAGTCATCAAAGACAACAACATTTTTGCAAGAGGGGTCCAGATCGTCCACTGTAATAAAGTATTTTGTATCAGAGGAGAATACGGTTTCTTTCTTGCCGTATTTTTCATATAACTCGAGCAAAATTTTCTTCTTCTTTTTGGGATACTTTGCTAATACGTCTTTAATACCCACACCATCAAACATAGTGTACTTTTCTTTCAATTTAGTGTACTTGGGTTCAAACATATCTTTAGCGCAAATGAACAAGTTATCAAACTCGAGATAATCATAAATAAAATTCAGCAATAAATTCGTTTTACCAGTACCCGAAGCTCCAGCGATCAGAAGTCTGAAAGGGTGTTTCGGTAATAAATAATGCTGATTTGCATCGGCTAATTCTTCTGGCTCTGTATAATCTTCAATTGCAATCATCTTTATTTAATGTTGAAAAAAATTTGCTGTCAGTAAAAACATAATTTGCTCTCAGTAAAAAATAATTTGCTTGCAGTAAAAAATATTTTGCTTATTAATAAATGAATGCTTTACAAAAAGAGCAAAACAAGAAGCTAAGAGAAGAAGTTAAGAATGACCTGAAAGTGTTTAAGATTCAGGCGGAGATTAGAAAGAACAACGAACAAAATCTGGAACAAAAATTAGGTTTCCAGAAAACTTTGTCTGAATTTCACCAGCCTGTAACCGAGAAACTTCACCAACAAGATGTTACTAGAAAAGAACATTTTAAGGCTATAAAAGATGCTGTTGATAAGATTCCTCTTGCGATTGAACCATCTCCAGCGACTCCGGATATCTTCTATTTTGATAAAGATTTGTGGATGTAGAGTTTTTAGAAAAAAATAACTTTCCAAGACCCTCAAAGTTGTACAACGAATCCAAGGATGCTTTACAAGAAGTTATCAATAGAGTAAAGAGTACATACTTAAAGTTTGCTCGTCAAAAAGGAAACCTTATGAGTCAGATAGCTCGAATGACCAAAAAAGATGAGGAAAGAGAAGATAGACTATTATCTAAAGCTGATTATTTAAGGGAACATATGATTACATTAGAAGATTATCGAGAGCGACTGAGGGACTTACAAAGAAAGGAAATATACCTCGGTAAAGGAGTGGAAGACAAATTAGAAATTTTGGCTCGATTCACCGATAAAGTTTGCAATGGATCCAAGAGTAAAAAGTTACATACTCAAATCGTGGATCTACTGGATGCATTATTAAGAGAAGGAACTCTAAACAACGAGCAAGTAAAAGAATACTATAAAAATTTCTTATTAAATAAATGAGTAACTACGTAAAAACTAAAATACACTTAAGTGATCATCAGATTGCTAAATTAAAATCTGCATACCAGAAAGGAGAAGAAGTTTCCCTACAAATAGACAGGACAAAACCATCTAACTATGACATGTACTTAACTCAAACACAAATAGCTCAAATCGGGAAGGGAAAGAGAATTACTATCAGCAAGACGCAGCTCAAGAAAACGGGTGGGTTTTTAGCCTTTCTAGCTCCCTTTTTACCGGCCTTAATTGCCAGAGCTAAGGCATTGGCTTTAGGTGCTGCAAGTGGGGCAGCTGGATGGGGAGCAAAGAAAGCTTTGGATAAAATTTCAGGATCAGGTTGTGCTCAAAAAAAGCCGCGTGGAAAGGGAGTCTATCAAAACTGGGAATATCCAACGAAGTGATTGAAGAAAATATGAAGCAAGAAAAAGGGTTTAGGGGCGTCTTTACTTTGGATCTGTTACCTAAAAAGATGAGACGATTTGAGAACGGCATTATTAATTTGGACATAGCTACAGGACCTGGTACACATTGGGTAGGTTACTATAACGATCCTAATAACAATTTCGTCGAATATTTTGATCCGTTTGGAGAACATATTTACAAAATTCCCACCAGTATTAAGAAATATCTACAAAGTTCTGGGAAAAAAATAGGGTATAATCAAGCTTTTTACAACACCCAGCCTCTGTCAAATGTGGCTACTTTTGCATGAAGTATATTAATGAAAGAAACAAAGGTAAATCTGTTGAAGATGTTCTGCATTCCTTTACCCAAGAACCTAGTGACTATAATGAAAAAAATGTTCTCTATAAATAAATGGTGTTATTAATATTAGATTCGAAAAACTCTGAAAAGTCAGAAGACTTTACAATTGAATATTCCAGACCATTTAGGTTTAAGCAGATCGCTCTTCAGTCCTTTTCAATGTACGTTTCTTGGGATAACATTAAAGATGAGACCTTTTCATACTATGATGGGCATCAGTGGTTTGATCTATCGCTCTCAGATGGAAATTATACCGTTAAAGGGTTGAACCGTTACATGCTGAAATTTTTTGGGAACGATCCACCAATTCTATTTGGTATAGTCGAGGAACGACAAAGAATAGCCATCAAGTTAAAAGATGGGTATAAGATCGATTTAACAAAATGCAAAAACCTGCATAAACTATTAGGGTTCGAACCTGAAATATATGAAGAGTCTGAACAAGTAGGAAAGTACATTGCCGACTTATCCGGTGGGAATGATAACATTTATATACACTGTGATGTCGCGGAGGGAGCCTACATTAACGGCTTTCACTCTTCAAACATAATATATTCCTTTACGAATGTTAATCGTCCCGGCAGTCAAATCATAAAATCATTTGAAAAACATCTATTCTTTCCTGTCCGGATGGAGAGTGTTCACAGAATCAGAATGAGAATAACGAACCATAGAGGTGATTTAATTCCCCTCAATAAGCAAGAAGTACAATACAATTTTATTGCCCTCTAAATAAAGAAATGAATAAACATAGACTTTGAAGGAAGAGCAAGAAGATACAAGGAAGAGGGATCTTTTCAGATGCTTTTTTACAGAATCCCTCTGCGTTAGCCAAACAGTTTGTCCATGATAAGCTGAATGAAATATTTTCAAAGAAGAAAAAACATGGGGCTGGACTGAAATTTCTGTGAATTTTGATTTAATAGCCATATAGCTATTAAATTAAGACAAAAAAATTGTTTTTATAATAAATGAATAAAATATTTGATTTAAACAACACCGATTACTATTACGATGATGACATCGAAAGTCTCGAGTATAGAGAAGTGAGGCATGAAAACAGCGATAGTTCTACTGAGAATGCCACTTACCATTTCTTTATACATGACACTAACTCCAATATCTGATATTCTAATGAATATTTACAACAAAAGCTAAAAATTGTTAACAGTAATGGAGCAGCAATAGCGGATGATAATGTAGCTCTCGTGAATGGAGGTGGTTTAATAAACGCCAACAGATTTACATTGGGCAACACTGAAATCGAAACCAACATTAATTATTCTGCTCTCATGCGACATGTGTTAGGTCTAATTCATTTCACTCCTGACTATTCTACTTCGGAAGCTACGAATATGCTCTTCTACGTAGATACGTCTTACACAGCGGACGGAAAACCCTTGAAATATGATGGAACTTTGGTAGATACAACTAAGATAACTGAATTTTTCGAAAAATTAAGAACTAACGACGAGTATAATCAAGGATTCAAAGAGAGATGCAAACTTACTCAAAATAGCAAAACTGTCACTATATGGATCCCGTTAAAATACGTATTTGATTTCTTCAATGAATACAAAAAGGTCATAACAGGGTTCCAAGTCAAGTTTGAGTTTCAGAGAAATCATAGTTAGAACATGCTGTATACAGATGAGCAAAATAAGGATTACAAAGTTGTTGTGGAAGATTTATCACTTTGGCTTCCTTATGTTAGATTTAAGAATTCAGCAGCTGCAAAATTTAATGAGTTAAAATTATCAGATAAGCCTGTTGAAATAAACTGGAACCAACATAGCATTGTAAAGTCGAATATTTTCTTAAAGAATTCAAGCCGGTCTTATTCCATAAATGCTACTTCAGACGAAGTATTGTCCTTGTACGTCATACCACAATACACTGAAAGATATGAAAATGCAAAAGAGAACAACATGTTATTCGACAACTTAGATATGATGGAATGTTGGTTGATGGTTAATAATGTAAGGGTTCCAACTGTTAGTTACATGATGGATTTTGAGAAAGGTGATTACAATCGCCTATACACAGCTCTTTTGGAGTCTGGACTCAACACCCTTACACCAGAAACAGGGTGCATGGTCAATTATTCCAATTTTGGTAAATTATATCCAATCATTTGCTTCAACCTGGCTCACCATGAAAACTATACAGACACGAATAACCTGACTATAGAGTTCAACTGGCGATTGAGAAACAACACCACCAAGAATTATGTCTTCTATTTCATCTTACGAGAACGCAAGAAGTGTTACTTAAACATAAAGAATCAAGATATTACCATGATCAAAACATTAAAGCTATAAATGGAACTGAATTTTAATTTTAATAGTCGAAAGACTATTGAAATTATTCATATTAAAATAAAGAAATGACAGCATACTATCCACTTTTTGAGGAAGAACTCAAAGAAGGGCCACCTGCCATTCCAGGAATAGGGTTTAAACATACACATGATGGTAATTATGATATGGAGGAAAAGATATTAAGAAATGCTGGAGAACCTTTAGAAAATAATGACGTGACTACAAAATTTTATGTAGACAGATGTAGGAAGAATCTGAGGTCATCCATTCGAGATTTGTCAAACAAAAGTTTAGTCCTTTCAGAAAATGATCAACAATATGATGCAAAAGGAAAAAGAATTATCAATCTTTTAGCTCCAGTTGACAAGTCTGATTCTACAACTATAGATTATGTAGATACAGTGGTTGACCAGTTGCGAAACATAAGTTTACTACACACACATCAAGGAAATTTTGATGCGAAAGGTAAAACGATAAATAATGTGAAAGATCCGGAATCTGAGAAAAATGTGGTGAATAGACGATATTTTGAAAGTAATGCTTTAACGCTCCATGGGGAGGCTTATAATGCTAAAAATAGAGAAATCGCACATCTTGCGGATCCGAGCGCTAGTCACGATGGTGTCAACAAACAATATTTTGAAAATAATGCTTTGATTTTAAAAGATGATTGTTATGATGCTAACAATAAAGTGGTGTCAAATGTGAAAGAGCCTGTGAATGTAAACGATGTAGTTACTAAAAACATCTTGATTATTACTGTATTCTATGGAATAAAATTAATAAAAACTATTGTGCTCACAATCAAAGAATTTCAGGGTGAAAAGACCTCAATATGATACAGATTGTGATAATAAATATTATGTTGATACTAAGAAATTCTGTGCCTCTAAACATAGAGGAATACAATTTACGGGACGTGGTTTCAAAACTTTCCCTTTAATAGATTTACTTCGAAACTCTTAGACTCAAACTTAAAATTACCACTCGATATGTATATGAAAGTAACAATTTTCATAGCATGTGATAACATGAATGAGAAACCAAAGATACTATTAGAAAAAGGTAAAGAGGTCCTTCTCGATAAGGAAACACGTGTCAATGAAGAATCAATCATTTTATTTGTGTATGGGAAACAGAATGATGTTTTAACTTTATCAGTATTGACTGGAGGACAATGTAAGTTAAAACCCTATTTACACATTGAAAAGTTAGAATTTTTTTAGCTCCATAAATAAATGGAGAAACTTAATTCTGTACGTATTCGAACTTATAAAGAACTGGACCGAGAATACCTGATTTCTGATACTGTAGTCCATACTGATAAAATTTTGATTCGCTTAGAGAATGGGTCACTTATTCACATACCTCTTGGCATACTAAATATAGAAGAGATAGAATCATTAAAAAATAGACAAATCAAAGCTATGAGTGTGGGTAAGTATATAATTTTTCGCATTTAAAGAAATAAAAAATTTTTCTCATATAATAAACGCAAAATGGAATTGTTAAATAAAATAAACGCACTCAGTTCATTAGAAGATGGAGCAAAGACATTCAGGAAAATGAGGGATCTCAACATCCACGAAAAATATCCTGTCACTGAAATTAAACAGGTAACCACAAGATATGGAAATAGAGTTGTTGTAGAATTGCTTGATTGTCTCGTATCGCTACCACAAAGATGTGATAAAATGGCTTCAGATTATTTAAAGCTCAATGATTTGAAACCTCTTTTCTTTGTGTATTTGGGGAGTAAGGATGTCGGGAAGTCTCAACCAGCCCAAATGTTTCAATTCGATATTTGATTTTAATGGTTTTAAAAATCATTAAAATCTAAAGAAATTTGTCTAGTTTAGATAAAATATCACACCCCATTTTCCGAACATTTTTGTTCTTCTCTTCATGTAATATTTGATGCATTTGAATAACATATTTTAAAATCAAGGAATGAATTTCTTGATATTTCTCAGTTTCTTCTTCTTCTATACATAAGAATAACTTCTGACACACCCTCGCTAAACTAGTCATTCTACAGTTCACACTCCCGTAGAGCGCTATCATGTCGCCGAATAAGTCGTAAGTATTTTCCATTTCTGTTTATTATTATTCTCATTTCTTTAAATGAATAAAAAGAGGAAGCGGTTTGAAAGCGGTGACCTTGAGTCGTGAGAGAAACGGGTTTTTCTTTTTTCCCTGTCTGAATGACGTTTAATTTTAACTACCACTGGATGGCAGCACGAACTGGACTCGGAATCTGGTATAGAAAATTTTTCGCCTCTTTTCGTTTTAATTTCTGAAGTGTTTTTGACGATACTTTTCAATCAGATAAATTGCAGTCTTCGATATTTTAAAGATTTTTCAAACTCTGAGGGAGAAATGACTTGTTTAAAGCTATATTTCAGCGACTTTTCGTCTTCGGTGGCATGTATATATTACTTAGATGTTCTCTCTCTGTACCCAAGTAGCTCCGTGGCAAAGTCTAAGCTTAGCAACCGTAAGATCGCGGTTTCGATCCCCAGCCTCGGCTTGGTAGCAGCTTTCGTGAATAGTGTAATGCTATTTGCGTTAAGCTCACTTATGGATCGAACCACGGAGCGAAACATCAGTGGTGGGTTGAGACTTGTGGTCTCTATGTCCATTTAGATGTTGTGTTTGTGTTGTCCTTAATATAATATATATATGCAGGCCCTGCTTGTATATATTACAGTACTGCTTGTCAGGTCAGTGATGCTGGAACTCCAGTTCTAGAATTCGTAAACAGCTGTTGGAACTGGACTTCTGGTATCACTGACCTGGCGGGCCGTTTTGCTATTTTTTTTAAGAAATGCCCTGTTGAATAATAATTCTCCAAAGAGGTTGCGTTGAAAGGGGGGTGAATATTTAATGGCGGGTTGAGAACCATTACTTTCTAAAAGTGGGTGGGGTTTTAATGGGAGTTTGAGAGCCATTACTTTCTAAAAGTGGGTTCAGATTTATGGGGAGGTTGGCACCCTTTGTTTTTTAAAAGGGGGTGGATATTTAATGGGGGTTTTTTACACCATTGCTTTTAAAAGTGGGTGGGAATTTTATGGGCACACATTATGGTCTAAACATCACTGCGCCAGCTCCGGCATCCGCACACTACTTCTATTTCTCTATTATTCTTTGCAAATTGCTGTTTTTTGTTTTCTTGCAAATTGCTTAAATAGTGTGTTTCCCTGAGTTACCATATTTATTGAATAACCTCTGTTTTTTTCTGTCTATTAAAAGATAGTTTCTTTTATATTAATTAAATTAGGTTTATTAATGACTTTAAATTGTCTAACTATTAAAAATTACCTAAACTTGTTTCAAAATCAACAATGTTATAACTTGAAAGTGCAAGAAGTCTTTTTTTTAGAAATTTCTAAACCCCCTTATAGTTAGGTAATTTAGGAAATACAACACTCCAATTATATATATATATATATATATATATATATATATATATATATATATATATATATATATATATATATATATATATATATATAGTATTTTTGTCATAGAAAAAAGTATCCAATATATCTAGATTTTTTTAAAAATTTCCTTTAATTTTTTCAGTTTTTACATGCAGCAACAACTGTTTTTGCAATGGTGAATATTTTAGCACATTTATCTCTTCTTTTGTTAAATTTATGACAAATAAGTTCGGCCAGGCTTAAACTACTAAAGAATTATGTCATGTGAAAATATTGTTCGGAGAATTTTTTGTGAATTTGCGGGGAAGAAATAATGACATTATGTCATGTGACTTCCTTATTCTGTTGAACCAATGTAACTATTTACATTATATTGAAATATTATTTACATTTTGACGATGGGCAGTATCAGTTTTGTGAAATTACGACAGTCTATGTATCAAGACATCTGATATATTTATTAATTTATTTATATTGAAACTCAGAATGTGTAATTTCTTGACATTTTTTTAATATCTTGACAATTTTTTTTGAAAATATTGAAAATTATCATCATTCAACAAAACTAGTATATATTTCATAATCTAAATTTAATCAAACACATTGAATTACATCATTGCTTTAAATATAATATAATTATACTTTAAAATAAATATTAGTGAGATAATTTTTTATAATAACATGTCCTATGCTTTTAGCTGTATAGTAAAAAATAGATGGTAGTTACACATACAGACGCTTCAATAAGTTCTGACACATACATCAATAAATGCTTTCTAAGACCTATATCCGCTATCAAAAAATATATACATTATTGTATTTTTATATTTCAGCTTAATTTGGCTTAGCAATATATACATGAACTGTTAACAAATGTTACTTTAATTCCAAATTTTTTTTTAAAATTTAATATTGAATTTATTTTATTAAAATTCTTTCACACCTAAGCAACATAATATAGTAGCAAAAGTCCTGTTTCAGTTATATATATTAAACATAAGAATTAGTGTTTTCAATAATATTAAATACAGTATACTTAAATGTAGAATATGTTCTTCTGTGTATTTTATCTAAATTAAAAATACATTTAAATATAAAAAGAATAAGATTTTGAATTTCAATTGATTTCTTTCTCATAAAAAATTTATATTTATTGATGCAAATTATAACCCGACTCAGATTTTTCAAATGTTTTGCAAAATATATGACTTATTTTTCTAGAATAGAACATTTTTTACATGTCTCAAATAAGTTCTATCTTTTAAATTCCACATATATCTTTGATCTATATAATTTCACAAAATTAATAAACTTTCTAAAATTTTGTAGAACTGTTAATTTTTATAAAATTAATTTTCTTAATTTTATCATCATTAATAAATAATTCAATAAAAAGGTAATAATTAATATTCAAAAGCTTAAATAACCTTTGTGAAGATTTTTCATGAATTAATCTTAATCATTTAAATAATGATATAAGTTAATCACAAACATTATTTCAAAGAAAAAAACAAAAAACAAAAAGGTAAATAATTTTCTTTGTCGTTGGTGCCCTGCTAGATATTTCTAACTTTTCGGTAAACCAAAAATTCTCTTGGAAGGTCTATTTGTGACATTTTTTGACGTCACTTATTTGCTAGTTTTGATGGTGAATTATTCGTTTGTGCCTGGCCTTACTATTTTCAGATGAGTCACACAAGTAAGTAAGAAAATAAAAATTGCTATGTAGATTTTACTAAGCATTCTTTTTTTATTTTTAATCTTAATGTGAAAGTGGTAGCAGAAATCATTACCTATAACATTAAAGCAGTAAGGTTGTCTAATTCTTTCTTTAGGCAAATTGCCCATTATTTAATCATGCATTTTTATCTTATTTTTAAAACATCATGCATTCATGACTTGTTTTCCTGCACAAATTCCTACCATTAAGAAGCCAAAACTTTTGTCTTATGCTTTACAGTACTTTAGGATAAATTTAGTTAATTCATTAGACTTATGAAGAACAACTGGATTTTTCTTCTTTAAAAAATTTGATTTATTTAATCTACCTCCAACATTAAGAATATTTTCTTCATCAAACTATGGGTTAGATTTTAATTTACTTTTATCTGAAATGTGGACTCATCTTCAACAATTTTACTTTTTCTTCAGAAAATTCCCTATGTATAGTTGTATAGCTCTTACCTTAAACGTTTCTACTTTCAATATTGCTGAGGGTTATATTATAAGTGGTTTTCACTTTCTCCGTAAAAACAATATTTACTACAGCTCCATTGTTCTTGTAGAATTTAATATAAATTGCCTTACCATAGCCCTTGTTGCTTGCATTAAAAAAACGGTGTATTTCTATATACTTATTAAAAGAAATGCCCAAATAAATCTTGGAGTTTTGAATTCAGAAAGTTGAATTTTCTATACAATTTGGACCACTGTTCTAAATCTAAAAGAAGCTGTTCATCCCAGGATTGATTTCTTGGCCATAATTCTTATAAAATACATTTAATTCTTATTCTGAATGGAGTTAAGCATAAGAATTAAATGTATTTTATTTAGTCCAATTAGATCGAATATCTGCTTAGTAGATTGTCAGATGAATTTTTTCTTTTGGCTTCTATTAAATTTTTCATTTTCACTGTCATGCAATCTTTTGCTACATTTCAAGTAAAACTTTAGAGTAAATAATACTTAGAATCCACTCAGAATTAGCTGCAAATTTCCCAGAAAAGAATGGTAGATGTGCGTCAAAATTTTCTTTCTTCCATGTGTTCATTAAGCTTTATTCATTAAAATCCCATTTTTTTTTATCATTTTTGTTTGTTTCTTGCATTATTTTCTTCATGTTATGAGATAATTAGAATGCTTCAATGTTATTTCCTGCTGTAATCAAATCAATATAAGAACAAGTGTTCATTAAATGAACTGTAGTGAGATGTTTACAATATCATTCACTATGATGCTTTGTTTTGGTGGGTATCACGGAAGGGCTAGAATTACCTTATTTTCCTATATATAATCCGCAGATTATGCGTGAAAAAAGTTTCGAATTTCGTTGTGTGTATTATATGCCGCCGCGGATAATCTGGTAAAATACTTTCTCCATCAGAAAAACTTACACTAAAGTTTTGAAAAAAGGCTATGTTTCATAAAATAAGTAACAGATGGCGCCACAACGAAGCTGACTTATTTTAACTGAAATAAATATTCTCCATTTACGTTCAAGAACAAATTCGGTTCCTTGGAACAATATTACAGTTGCTATGATCTAACGTCATTTCGCATTCTGTCTTGATTTGTTTCGCTCTGGAAACATTCAAATTCGCATATCGTCATGCGGAACCCAAAACACTTAAATTACACAACTAATTTTAAACTGAAAGCTTATAGGGAAGACAAATAAAAAAATAGAAACAAACGCGTTAATGTAAGATGACTAGACATGCGCGGTACAAAAAAAAAAATGTATCCAATGCGCAACTTGTAAATAATCCATTTCTTTCATTTTATTATTAATGAAACAAATGTATTTTATTTTTAAATGTTTTAACCTAATTTTAAAAGTTATTAAGAACTAAAAATCAATAAGATTTACTAGAATCTTCTCGGATCTTCATCGATGTCACGCTTTAATCTCAGATTATCGCACTTTGTATTGAGGTGGATTCAAACAGATATTTTTCATGTATTTTTTCTGTACAATTTATTATATTTTTAATCATATTGTATATTTTTTATTTTATTTTGCACCACTTTACCAGTGGTATTTGAATATTCGCCGAAACAATTGCCATGGATTTTATGCCGCTGCATGTTATAGGATGCTTTTTTTCTCTTACTCGAGAAAAAGGTCTAGCGAATTATATACTGGAAAACATGGTTACTTCTCAGAAGAGACACTTAAATCACTCTCTTTGAAGAATTTTATCAATTTTCCTAAGGAATCCTATTGTTTCTTAATCACCTCTCAATGAAGATAGCAGCAAAAACACCTTTTCGATATCAGCTGTGGAGGCTACTTTATTGAAGGGAAACTTGATTAATAAATACATTAAATTTAGACTTGAACCAGGTCCAAACAGTAATTTAAAATATTTGGCCATGACCATACAAATTTGCATCAAACACAATGCACTCATTAATAGTAAGTTTAATATTTTTACAGATACAGGTTGATGAGGAAGATAAAATATGTGTTAACTTGAAGAGTGATATTTTCAGGTGGAATCTTCTTAATACCTTCTTCCAAATAGTTTTGTATTAATATTTTTGTATTTCTTCATCTAAAAAGGGGTTTTCATTAAATTGTCTTAAAAGAATTTTAAATCTCTTTTCGGTAGCCCTATTGCTATCACTTAAATTTATTGAATTAGACATCCATAGTAAGCACACTTTATAGAAAATTGTCTTTAAAAGTCATTAAATTTATGTGTATGAAATTATCTTGGGAATCTAACTTTAGATCACACATCTAATGGGAATCTAGGTCCCAAAATCTTTATACCCCACTTATAAATTACTTTTTAGAGAGTTGTGATCATTTTCTGCTAGCTATACTACTTTTTGTTTGGAAATTCTATTTTGTTTATAGAACCTACTACTATGTAACATAATATTTTTTCTATAATATAATATTTTCATTTTTTAAGTTTAATTTGATTTTAACATGTGATAAAAGAGTTGACCTTCAATTAAACAGATATTTTATTTATTTTTGAAATATCTGTTTATTTTATCAGAGTTAAACCTGTAATCTTTGACACTGTTAAGAAATCAATGTCTCAGTTAATCAATCAATCAATGTCAATTAAATTTTTATTAGGATTAAAAAATGTTGTGAAAATTAATCATTTAACTGTTACAGTAAACCGATTAATCCTTGCTGTGGGTGCGTTAACATATTTTTTCTTTATTCCCAATAAATTAACAACTTCTTCAGTATACAGAAAGACAACTATGAGCATAAGTTAAGTAGGGAGTACGTACTTTGTGCAAGAGAAGGGAAAAACAGCTGTTTGTCATAAATGAAAATTTAACCTGAGCAATATTATTTTGTTGTCAGAATGTGTTTTTTTTTTTTTTTTCCCTTCTCGTAATATGAGAGAAACATTTCACATGTTGATTTTTCTTTTTACATATTGTCTTTCTTGATTGTTACATTCCAAAAGTTTATGGGACTCAAAACAATTTGAAACAAAGATGCTTTTTTATTCATTATAGGAATCATTTACAAACATTTCATAAGATTTCTTACATTTATAAATTGGATGAGAATTAATTGAGCATATTGGAGAACTGTGATTTGAATTTGGTTTTATCATTAAGCTTTTACTTTTAAAATAGTTTTCATTTTTAGTTTTTATGCATGAAAGTTGATTTCTTTGTATATTTTCCAATACTTAACTTCGCTTTAACAAAAATTTAATAAATTTTTCCCAATTTAGAAGCTTATTAGTGATTCATTTTGTATTGTTTATGGGTTTCTTTATCTATTTTATGAGAAATAATATGGATTAACATTAATCCAGATGTTTTATTTAATTACAAATCTAACAGTTTCAGAGCTTTGAAGTGCTTTAAAATATCAGTACCTTTTATTTTCTTTTGATGATTCATATGATTGTTTCAATAAATATAAAATAGAATTGGTATGTGAGTTTGCTTTTAATTTCTTTTTGTGATACCTTTCTTCAAGAGTTTTTAATAAAGAATTAAAAGTTTTGGTATTTCTTGAATGGATTTTGCTACACCTTTCAAGTATACTTGTAAATAAGTATCTGCATTTCATCATTAAATCATTATTGCTTACCATTAAAGAATAAACTTAACTCCTAAAATATTCTAGTTTTCATAATTATCATAAAATATGTGTAAAAATATTTTTAGAAGTTTAAACATAGATACATTTTTGCATTCATTCTGTTATCAGATTTGTTTACATTTTTCAACTGAGAAATAAAGAATTTCTGCCTTACCTCATTTTTATCCATGCTTTATTGCACCTCTTCTAAATTATTTTAATGTTCATAAGTATTTATTCCATCTAGTATGGTGCAATAATTATTTCTGGTTCCTTCATAATATTATTATTTAATACATTAACATTATATCCAATCTGATACATTGATCTGACTTTCAGTCATTTCTTGGTAATGTTTCAGTCCAGTCTTTGATTTTTTGTTTTTATGGCACCACCCTGCTGATTCAAATTAGTAATTTATTGCTCTGCCATGGTTTAATTATTGTATTTTGTTCTAATAATCTACTTTGGGTTATTAAGGCCAAAACGTGGAAGCTATTCTACTAACTAAAGAATTTAAGTGTACTTTAACAACATTTATTTAAACATAACAAAAAACATTAAAAGAATGAATAAAGGAATACCAAATGGCAGACCTGTCTGTAATCGTTCACTGTTATAGCTTCACTTACAAAATAACTAAAACATTTATGTTATCAAGGAAGTCTTAACACTTTTCAAAATATTTCGTCCTTTTATGATTTTGGAGAAAATTACTTTTTAATTTCTCTAAGCAACATTTTGAATGGAATAATTCTTATGATGAAAGTTTGTATCTCTTTTATTACATTCTTGAAACAGACTTTATCACATAAAATAAAAAGGTAATTCATTGTATATAATTAATTACACAAAGAAGAACCATTCTTTTAATGTTAATGCCCATATCTTGATTAATTGGTCTTTCTGTCAGATTATTTTTGTTATGTGGTAATATTTATAAACTAACATTCATTTTGATTGTGGTCCATTTGATTAAATTTTCTTCTGATGCAACAAACTATGAAGCTTATGTTCTATATTAGAAGCTTGTTATCATTTTTTTTTATCTTGTTTGTCCTCAAAAACTACTTTTTGACCATTGCTGATACATTAGTATTCGCTATCTTCAAGTGAGTAACTGTTTTCATAATTCAAAATTTATGTTAACATTTTCTTTAAGTTTATGTTTTATCTTAAATACCTTATTATCAAGTCGCTGTAAACAATGAACTTTAATTTAATTTGCTCAAAAACTTAAAATATTTTAGTAATAGGAATAAGAAAGCAGAACTTTTCTGTTTTATTTGTCATTAGAAAGAATTGTATTAGATATTACACAAGTGTAAATGTTAAATGCATGAAAGTATACTTTCTATAAGTTGAGGTAGGTAATAAAATCACAGTAATGAGTGCTGTATCTTGTAACTACTACTACATGATAACCATTTGAATAAAAAAGTATTTGTTATGTCTTTTGTGTAATGGTGGCCTTTGTTACTTAAACATGTAGGCAAAGTTTATCGGGTGTATCTGTGGTTATTATATTTGATGCTAGTTATTCTCCATCAATGACTAAAGGTATGCAGTTGGCATAGACCTGGTGAATGTACAAGTCCGGAAAGTAATCCTTGATTATAAATTAAAAATGAACCATGACAAAACAACCTTGATTAAAAACAAACATATATTGGACATTGTAAACAATATATGTTTGCTTATTACTTTTCAAATGTGTCTTCAAGCAAATAATGAAAGTTAGGTAAAAGAACAGATAGTGAATTTTCAGATGCATCCAACTGATTGGTTTTTGTATCAGTAATGTGTGTTAAGGAGTTGTATTCAGTATCATCTAAAGTTATAATGGGTGTAGTATAAATATTGTAATATGTAAGATGTCTGATTAATAGATTTTCTCTATGACTTTTCAAACTAATTCAATCATTTTGGATTGTGTGATTAGCCAGAAAACACAAGATCATCACATTCTGATGTTTATTGAAAATTCTTGTGAGTTTATCATCAAAAGTAATCAAAATTATAGACACCTTAGTGGCAATTTCCTTTCTCTAATTTACATTGAATGATTCTTAGGAACAATTGTTATGCTTCAAAATGTTCTCCGTCAAATGGTTATGATGGAAATTCAGCATTCCATTTGTGCATTCTACAATAGGCATATATTAATAAGCAGTGCTATCACAAAACACTGACACTCATTTCCATTAATCAGTTGCATGTTCTATTGGATAGTTCTTATTCCCAAAAAGTGAACATAGAATTAAATATCAACTAATCAATATATCAATCTGTAGATCCCTTCTAGATTACACATTCACATTTCACAATACTGTTCCATGGTTATGTTCACCATAATGACTGAATTCAAGTACAGATGACTCTTAATCTTGATATCTCCCAGTTTTTTCTCAGTTAAACTCATTTACTTAATTTACATTTATTATTTTTTGAAAGAAAAAAAAAGAAAAAGAAACTGCATTCAAAAACTTTTCATGAGAGATTAGTTTAAATTTGTCTAAACAATGATCATTTCTAAATTGTAATCACGCTGAATTTAATAATTGATCATTTAAACACTTAGTGCAAATTTTATGTATTTAATTTATTTATTCTTGATGTGTTTTCTATATAGAAAACATCAGAAAAATCAGTTTTCTCCATGTCAATCCAATATGTACAAAAAATGCTGCAATTATAATGTTACACTTACTGTTATTTTATAATAGTATCTGCTAAGTAAAATTGAATTTATGTGGTATATCAACAGTATATCAGCTTGTGTATGCTTGTTGAAAAATTAGTAAAAAAATATATGTTGAGGATTCTGTTTCAAACTCACCGTTTAAACATTCCAGTGAATAATATTATGATTTTGCATAAATATAATTGAAGTTAAATTACTGTCTAGATTTGAAAACGTGCAATTATTAGTTATGGCCACCCATGTGGTGACTGCAAAAGAAAAGTCCCAGTGTAGCTCATACATGTTGTAAAAGTTTACTAAAATGAATATCCAGTGACCATGGATACAATTAGTAGTCTAACCTTGGAGATTATATGAGACGACTAGTCTTCTCTTGATTTTAAGAAATTAAAACTTGAAAGCTGAAATCTGTTCTCATTATAGAACCAAAGGATTATGTTTTAACAGACTCATGGATAATTGTAGAATTAATTTGATGCTCTTTCAAGAAATAAGGTGGACTAGACAGAGAATTCATAATGGTGGAAATCACAATACTTTGCAGTTCTATTGCTAAAAAACATCAGTTTTGATTAGACTTCATTTTACAAAAAGGGTTAAGCATTTAATCATTGATTTTGAGACAAATGGCTTATGTTGTACAATGCCAGTCCTTGTAAATTCTACAATTATAGTGTGAACAATATGCATGACCTAACTGAGTAAAAAGGGAAATGTGGTAAAAGGTATTTTATATGAAAAAGAAAGTTTACTAGCTTTTGACTTGGATTGGCTGAGATGGGAGTTAGCAAAAATCTTGTATGTCCTCTAAAACCAAAGAGCAAAATTAGAGAAATATATCTGCAATCATTTGAAAGAGACAGGGATGAAGCAAAGTTACTGAACTGAATACTCATCTCAAAATTTCAAATTTGGAGAATCGGAGAATATTAATGAAAAATGTAAATTAATATTAAAGACTATTATTAGAACCATCAATACTGTTATTAGAAAAGTTAAGGAAGGAAAGTGTGCTAACTAACCTGACCAAGAATGTAGGACTATTAACAAACTTTAAAATAAGGGATGCAAGAATGGACTATAAAAAATAGCTTTTGACAAATAATGTGTTAGAAAATGGAAAACAGTGATCCACTATATTAAAAAGGAAGCTTTCATGCAAATATCTTTAGGAATTTTGAACATCTCACTGTAGTTATTAAAAGCAGAGATTTCCTTCATGAAATTAATGGATGTAGAAGCTTTAAACTCAGAATAACATACTGAGAGAAAAATATGGTAATATTTATAGTGATAAAAGTAGCATTTTTCAAAGAAGGAGTGAGCACCTAGATAAGTTGTTGAATTCCAATCTACACTCATTTACTAGTAAATCAATACTCTGAAGTTCAGAGCCTATAAATCTCTTCCCTCTCAACGAATAAGGTGAATTATGCTACATAGAAACTGAAAAAAGTTCATGGACTAAACAACATACTATCAGAATTATTCAAAATTGCTCAATCTGGCTGCACACAGCAGATAAGACTTTATTCAATGTGTTTCGTAACTTTGTATTATTGTATGGTACACAAAAAGGGTAATGTGCTTGACTGTAGTAAATATAGAGGCATCAGATTTTGTTCTTCTTTTATAACATTCTGTATACTTTTTTTGACTGACTTTTACCATATATTAATATTATGATCAGAAAATATCAGCTTGAATTTAAAAAAAAGAAGATTAACTACTGAATGTCAACATCATAAACTTAGAACAGATTCTTGAAAAATGTAGAAAATTTGGGATTTATACACATAATCCTTTTATCTACTCCAGAATAGCATATGATTGGACTTATTGAAAATTGCCTCCAAATGTTATGTTGGAATAATTTATTCTAAAATGTTTGCCTTATAACTTTGTGCCTCTTAAGAAAATTAGGATGCATAAGTATTAGGAGACATCATGAAACAACTTGAAGTCATAAAAGATCTGCACCTGAGGGATGCAATAAAATTATTTTTATATAAGAATATCAAACTGCTATAACACATTTTTACAATGGCAGTATTTTTGGCTAGCATAGTTAGATTAATGTACTTTGAGCTTAATCAATAAAATCTTCAGATCTCATTTTGTTATTTTTTAATAGATTGGATAGAAATTGTGTTTCAGTGTTATGTGGCCGTCATTGATAAAAAAAAAAACTTGTTTGGCAATTAATGTTTTTATGGTATCAACAAAAATTTATGCAGATGATTGAACAAAAATTATATTACGCTTTATATATGATGCATAACAAAAAATACAGAAATTTAACAGAAATTTGCATTTGAAATGTGAACAAGCTATCTATTGTAATATTGATATTTCAAAAACATATGCATGATTGAAATAAATAACATTTGCTTTGTGATATTTTAAAATCAAGGAATTCATTTTAACTTGTACTACACAATATAATTCCAGTAGAATATTTAAATGATGATCAAGATGGTCCAGAATATTTGCTAGGAGTTTCTCACAACATACGAAATCTGACATAGTAATGAGCTTTCATGCAAACCTAATTTCAATTTAATGAATTATTAATTTAAAATGATAGTAAGTAATATTGTAATTACTGAATAAATTTAAATAATAGAATAAATTAAATGCTTACTATGTGTCACGTTCAAACAAGTGTATTATTCTGAACTTAACCAGAACATCTATAAAAAGTCATCGATTTTAAATCAGTAAATGAATGATTTTAAGGTGTGATAAAGTTATCTATGAATTTTCAACATGCTTATTTTAATAGCTATACAATCTTAAATTATAAATTCTGCAGTTTAATAAAAACTGAAACACACCTGTTTCATAATTATAATTCAAATTGATCAACATATTTAGTTTTTAACCCTTGCGATTCAGTGTTCCAGGTGATGGAACACCAAACTTTAAATTGTTACGAAATCGTTGCATTTTATGATAAAAAGAGGAAATTTGGCTTAAAATGTTCTTTAGATTCTCTTTTTAGATAATAGATGGCAGCACTACATTTTCGCTGCTATTCGTTTTATAATATAATGTTTATATTTTTTTGAATTTATATATTTTTAGTTTACTTTTTTCAAATATAGTTTTAATTTCTAGTTATTTTTTGAATTTGTTAATTGCAAATAAATGACACGTAGAGGTCTTAGTCCTTCTGAAGCAATAAAAAATGCTTCGAAAATTGCCCTCTATTAGTGAATCAGAACAAATGTATAGTGAGAGTGATACATAGAAATCTGTTCCTAAACCACTTGATCAGTCTTAGTCTGATAATGTTATGTCGGATGCCTGTGAAAATGATGATGATTTATCTCAACCATTCTCCTCTAGGCATCCCCAAAACCTTATTCGGATAACTAAAAAAATTGTGCAGAAATCTTTATTTTGTAATTTTATTTATTATTATGGGAGTAGAGTAGCAGGTCTTCTTGTGATGCACCCTAGATCACGCTAAATCGGTTACGCAGGTGTAATGCATAATTTTTTCATTCATATACAAAAACATTTATGCGTATATGGGCTTCACTGCAATGCTTGCTTTTTATTACCTTTGTGGTACAGTGTTCCATGTGATGGAACACCTACAAAATCCAAATGGTACATGCAATCTTTATAAAATTTTCACTGTATACTCATATAGGCCTAAATAGATAACCTACAAATATTTTGTTAATATTTCAACTTTAAAGGGTAGTACACCTAAAAGGGTTAAGGAGTCTCTTAGTTGTAAATGTTCAGTATTTTTGTTCTGAAGCTCTTTGTTTAGACTTTTTCAGTTATTTGCTGTTTTTTGCTGAATTGAGTTTCTCTTTTAAAATCTCTTTAGAAAGTTTGTAAAATTTTCATAAATCCCATAGTAAATCATCAATATGTTGACTGATGTCAAATTGCATCAAATAAAAGCTATGTTGAAAAGTCTGACATTCTTTTCTGTCAAAATAAAGATTTGGTGGAAGCCTATTCACATGTTTTTAAAGAACTATTTACTCAAAGTTAGGTAGATTAAAACTAACTTGAAAGCAAATTTCAATATTAAGTATAGGAAGAATTACAGATTTAATTGATAGATTTCCTCATTTATATTTTGTGTTTTACATTATCAGTAAACCCAAGAGGTGTAATCTTCCTTATTGTGTAGTGTATTATTTATGATTTTAAAGCTTTTGTTAATAAATTGGAATTTTCAATTTGATAACACAAATTACATTTATATTTTGTGATTTGTTTATTGTAAATTTTTTTCTACAATTTACTATAAGATTTTGTAAAGTATAAATAATATGATTTGCAGAATATTATCAAGAATTGTTAGCATATAAAAATTGTGTCAAATAAGATGAACTAACTCTAAAGATGTAAGTTTGATTGTTTGGAAATCCGTTTTTATATTTCTAAAGAAATTTTAGACATGACTGTACCACAATAAAATTTCTTTTGTTACTGTACATTTTTCCCCATAAATATTTCTGATAAAGAATTTATCTTGGTCTTAACTGGATGACAAAAATGAGCTATTGTAATAACTTTTCTCTTTAATGATTGTGGGATGATAATACTTTTGATATAATTTTGTCACATGTTGATAAAGTAAAGATAAAATATTTTGTTTAAAGTGATAGTGTTAAATAGTGATTTATCTTTCAGAGATTGATTGATTGGATTTCTGGATCAATCAATTGTTATTTTTGAAATATGTTGGTAATGATTTCTCTAAGTGTTTCTGTTTTGTGCTCAGAGTATTGCATATTTACTTTTACTTCATTTATACATATATTAGAAGAATTGTGTGAATACAAGAATAGGTTTTGTCAACAATTAGAACTGTAATTTTAAAATTATGACATTCCTAAGATTTTGAGATGTTCTAAATGGATTTGCAGCACTAAAGAAAAAATATTTTTTGAAAAATCTTTCTTGTTTCTTGTTCAAAATAGAAATTTAATTTTTAAACTAAATGTGTTATCAAGTTTTCTCTTTGAGCACTGGTGAGATATTTTGTTTGAGTTAAGAATATTGTGTAATTGTGTTTTATTGAATATTCCAATATTATTTGTTTTTAATCATTAGATTAGAAATTTAATGTATAGAACATATTGATTAATATTACTACCGCATTGCTTGAAATACTACACAATTGCTTGCAAGTACCCTTAAGGTTTGGTTAATACTATGATAAATGAATATAATTGATCTTTTAGTTTGTAAGCAATTGAAATAAAAGTAAAATATTTATATGGAAAGATGCCTTTTGGATCAGTAACGTAAAAATAATCTTTCAAATTTGTAAAAAGCTTGAAATTTATTAGTAAATGAAAGTTTTGTTCATTGTAGTTAGAGGTATAAATTTTTTCAACAGTATTACATGTATGGAACATTCCCATATAGTAACATAATTTTGTTTACAGTTTGAAATTTATCAAGTTATTTTGCAGCTTTGGACTTAAAAGATTGAGAAACACATATGGAAAATATTTGTTTTTCACCCCAGGGACTGTTCAGAACAAACAAAAGTAGGTTTTTAGAACAAAAATATTTTGAAACAATTCATTCTATTTATCCAAGTAATTATGACTTTTAAAAAGATGACAGCTTTGATATCATACAATATAATATCATACAAAGAATGTGGTAATAATATCATACAAAGAATTTGGTATTATTAATGTGATGGTTAGTTTAAGATAAAAAATAAATATAAATATCAGTACTTTTCAATTTTTTTCTAACACCTGGAGACATTAATACGCATATTATTTCTGGTGTTAAAATTGTAGGCTGGAATTTTATGGATTTTGAATTCCCTTGTTGCTTAATAGCTTAATTTTTTTTTTTTTTACTTTGATTGAGTGGTCAGTGTTTGTTAAAATTGAAAATGAATTTTCTTGTGTTTACTGTTTGCTGAACATTTGGTATAAAGATTTTTAAATAATGAATGTCTATGAATTTTTGTATTAATTGCATCATATATAGAAGAGTAATTATGCCTTCTTGTTAAGTTGTAGTTTTACTGTCTAATAAAAATTTGCTGTGCATTTTATTATTAAAAAGTATCTTATGTTGACAATCCTTGTTCAATTTGATAAAATCTTAGAATTTACATCTTGGGCATGGATGTTTGTAGTGGTTCGAAATCCACTTTAAACCTTAGGTCCCAGTCTAATTAGCCCTCAAAAGATATGTATATATATATATATTGAGAGAGAGAAAGAAAGAAAGAGAACTTTATGCATATAGTAAATATCTATTAATTTTTAGAAAAAGATTGTAACTCATAATTTAACTGTGATTACAAAGTTAGAAAGTTTGTGAAGCAAATTTCAACTGAGACAACTTATTTTGTATTACTAATTCATCAACAAAGGTAAATGTTACCATTTTTTATTCTGTCTTATGAATTTTGTCAGCATGAATATTAATGTACTAATTTTTTAGATGAAGTTAGGATGAACTTGAATTTAAGTTCTTCATGAAAAATAATCACTGGTTTCTTCTTCCTAGACTTATTATTTCGATGATACACTATTTTGATTATTTTTATATTGGCTTTTGAGATACTGAGATCATGAAAGTTAGATATCTCTCAAATTAACAACCTCTTTGAGTATTTAAAAAGATTATTGGTCTTGTAGGAATTTTAAGCATGCTTTGGCATGGGATTAACTTTTATAAACTCTAATATTTGCTTCAGTTGAACTTCACACTTTTAGAGGAAATTGTGAATTGCTCGTAGAAAGTTCAGATCTCATGATATAGTATTGTAATCTACATTGTTATCTGAAATACTTAATGGATATATGTTGTGCAGCTAATACTTATAATAAATTTTCTTGCCTGTGTTCTTTATTTTGTTCTTTTCCTTTATTTCAAATTTGCAAGAGGAAACAATTTAGCAGGTTGTTGATCATTAATGCAAAATCTTAATGGTTAATGGCAAAATCTTAATTATCTGAAATACTTAATGGATATATGTTGTTGTGCAGCTTAATACTTATAATAAATTTTCTTGCCTGTGTTCTTTATTTTGTTCTTTTCCTTTATTTCAAATTTGCAAGAGGAAACAATTTAGCAGGTTGTTGATCATTAATGCAAAAACAGTGTTCAATATTTTTCTGATCATTACTATATCTCTTATGCAATGATGGTATTATTATGTAATTGATAGTGATTAATTGTGTTTTTTTGGAATATGTACAGTGTGTGTGACAAGTAATTACATAACATTTCACTGAATATATTATTTTTTATGAAAGTTTGATTAGGAATTTTCTCCAACTTTAATAATGTCTAACATTTTAAGCTAAATGTTTGTTTTCATAAATTTTTTGTGAATACTATTGGTTGAATCACACATAAAGGTAGGCTTGAATTAATTACTTAAAACAAATTGCAATGAGTTTCGTAAATGAAGAAAGAAAATTTTATCAACATCTATCAATGTTTACTAGTCATTTGATGAAGAAAATTTAATAAAAATAGTGTTATCAATCATATTTGAATTCTAAACAGCTATCTAAGATAAGTAGCAGTGAAGTTGATTTATTATATTGATATCAAAATAACATTTTGTCGGAGGGAAAAGTTAAAAGTAATAACTCAGAACATTTATCATATTTGTTGTTGCTAAGATCCATGTCCAGCCTTTCCTAGATGAGATCAACAAATCTCATATATGGAGGGAAAAGGCAGTCTCTGTTAGTCCAAAAACCTGAGCACCAGAGGTGGGAGACTAACTCAGCTTATTTGCTTGTAAGTTTTTATTTGGGTAAAGTGGAATAGTCTTCAGCCCTTGGGTGACCCTAACAGGAGAATAACCTCCAGACATACCTCACCCATTCCACCCAGTGACACTCCCTCATCACGATGAAGTAACAGTACAACCTACTGGACTGGGAGGGGGAGTTATCATACATTTTAGCTCTAAATGTAGCTCAGTATAAGATTTTCAAATAAATAGATGTGAAGAACTATGTTGTAGAAGTTTCACCTTTTTTTGCTGAAAAACAGTTCCTAATAAAAACATTCTTTTCCAGCATCTATTGTAAAATGAAAAATTGATTTCTTTCTGAGATAAGACTCATGAGTTATCACTAGTATATTCAATAATCACATGTTAGTGTTCACACAAGTAACTATAATTCAATAACCGCAATTACTCTTTCAGAAATGCAATATATATGTATATAAAGTAAAAATAAATCTCAATATAATTAATAAAAAGGGAACGATTTATGTGATTTTATGTATAACACAAGCAATGTTGTCTATTTTAATCAAACGTGAGTTACAAAACAAAATAATTATTTTACTTATCAACATTACCAATCTAGTTATTCTATTAAAATGAAATTTCAATTAGAACTTTAAAAAACAAGCAATTTTATCCTGAAAAATTGTTTTAACTCATTATATTAAAGAAAATTTTTGATTTGTATACAAATTCTGTTTCTTCATTGAAAACTTTTCTGTTTGAAAACCATAGAATGAACTCCGAATTAACATGATTGCTTCTTTATGACTAACTCCTTTTTTGGTGTAAATGTAAATCTGCTGTGTGTTTTAAAGATCATGTTTCTTACAATGTTTATAAGTTTATTTATTCTTGTGTTATAGTATGTCTTGTGTTATAAATTAATGTATGCTTATATTACAGTATATAGTTATATAAAACAAATTCAAATAATTTATTGGTCGAGCTGGCAGTCAAATTGTTAGTGCTTTTGCTTTCAGTTCAACAGTTCATGTGTTCGAATCCCACCTTGGGCATGAATTTTTATAGTGGTTCGGAATCCAGTTTAAACCATAGGTCTCAATCTAATTAGCCCTCATGTGCAAAAAATGACCGTTGAGCGACAAACAAACCAAATTTATTGATATTAAAGATATGTTGGCTCTTTCACTGCCTAAAAGTATTTTTCCTTAACACCATGAAATAGTTAATTTTCTAATATTCAGAATCTCAGTGCTCTTACATACAATTATCTATTATATGTTAAAATGAATTTTACATTCTGATTTTTCCAATAAGATTAAGTTTTAGTAATAAAAAAATTAAAAGCAAAATTACTTATTAAAATTTACTGTTTTTCTGAGAATTCTTTTGCAGTTATTTGTATTACAAAGGATGTATTCATAAAATGCTGTCCCTACATATTTTCAATATTACTTTTATATTACAATTTTAAGTTAAGTAGTTTCTAGATTAGAAAAATTTTAATATTTGATCAATTAATTATTTATTGAATTAACTTTAATTTTTAATATTTACATGCTTTTTTATGTCATATTTGATTGTCATTTACAATTGTTCTACCTAATGTCTATTTGTGTAATTGAATATGAAAAATTTTTTGTATATCTAATTGATGCATATTTATCTTTCTTTTAGGAATAGTGACTTCCATGGAAGATTATAAATTTCTATTTAAAGTTGTTCTTGTTGGTAATGCTGGCGTTGGTAAAACCTGTTTAGTGAGAAGATTTACTCAAGTAAATATTATTCTATGTTAATTTTCTTTGATTTTTTAAAGTTATAATTTATTACAGGGGCTAGTTTTAATCATTTATTTGACTAAAAATATAAACATTGCACAATATAATGCTCTCTCTTTTATCATATTTTGCACTTTTTCCTTCTAAAATGATTGACTAAACTGTGGAATTTTTATTTGATTTAATTTTTATGTCTTTTTGTGAATTATATATATTTTGGTTTTATTGATTCTCAATTTAGTTTCAAAATTTAAACAGAAACTAACAATCTTATACATAGATGTTTTTACAACAAAATTAATACTTGTTGTAAAAACATACTTAATATAGTGTACTTAATATACTTAATATAGTGGAATGTCTTATTTCTACAACTTTTAGAAATACTTTATCAGAAATTCACTAAAATGTGAATTTCTAATAAAGTTTTTAATATTATTTTCATATTTGATTAATCTAAAGTGATCATTATTCTCAGTATTTGTGATTGCTTGGGACAATTTAGTAAACTAGATAGTTTCATCATTTTTTTCTGACAAAAATTTTAAAATGACATCTTAGTAAAACTAGTATACTGCACTTAAGCTTTTATTATTAGAACATCAATTATGAAATATGTAAAAGTCAAAAACTTGTAATTTAAAAATAAAATAAAGTATGTATATTTTCTAATAAGATTTTATGATAATATGTAATTTAAAATATCATGACATCAGCAAATTTCATATTTAATATATTTTTCTTCAGTTTTTAAAAATGTAGTCTCTACATGAAAAATTATATGAGACATTGTTATAGTGAATCACAAGTTCAATCTAGAAATAATTCATTTCTCTCTTATGAGTATAATGGAATTCCATCTATTTTTTAGTCTGCCCTAAGAGTAGTGCATCGTTTGTGGTAGTAAAATCTCTAATGAGCAGGTTAATAATTTAAATGTATAATTCAATCAATTTAGAAAATAAATAAAGAGCAACAACTATTTCACAAAAACACATATAATAGAAAAAAAAAACCTGTGTACTTATTTAAAAATTTTATTATTGATCACTTTCCAAACTTAAAGAATATATCTTCCATACAGACATGTTATTTTTACCAAAATTTTTATTTAATTATATTGTTAATCACCATTTAAATGGGAAAATATTTTGTTCATAATTTTTAATTTGTCAAGAATTTTAAATGCATATTTTTTAACTTTTCTTTATTGTAAGATAAAAGCCTGAAAAAATAACATTTGACTCTGAATGTGTTATTTTGTACTTAATATGTAATATTCCATGATTTTAATCCTTGGAATAATTTTTCCATCCCAGTTTGCAGAGAGTTTATAGGACCTGATAATACATAATATAGAATATTTTGAGAAGACTTTTTATATACCAAATATGTTAATTTGTTTTGATTTTTCATGTAGTGGAATATATTAATATATTAAAGTTATCTAGATATGAGTAATTTACAGTTTTTTTATTATTTATTGTAATGATCTTACATTGATCTGTGTCTATATTATAATTTCTGATCTATTTTTTTTCTGTGCTCTTCAATTTTTATTCTATTTCTGATATATAATGAAATTTTACCGCAAGTTAGTTTTGACAAAATTTATCACCCTTTAACTGGTTAATAAATAATTTTTTTCAAATGTGAAATATTCTTCTAATCACATTGGTATTGACTTAGGTTTACTTTTGTAAATTTGAAATTTATTAGTTAGTATAAAATTGTGAATTCAGTTTTTACTTCTTAGTTTAAATATATTTGGAATCTTTTCATTGTCTATGATTCTTTGTCAAAAACTCAAACTTGTTTTGTAAGTTTCTTCAGTGTAATTGTTATATGTTGAAAAAGGAGATTATATTCCTTATAATTTCAAATAATCTCTACTCATTATGATTAAAATATATACGTAAATTATAATTATTATGTTGTATACTCTTGATGCAATGTTATTGTGTAAATGCCATTGGTAAAGAATTTTTTTAAATCACCTGTTTGAATATGAGTTTTTCATTTAGTAGCCATTGCATTTATGTTTTTCAACATTTTCTATTACTTTTAGAAAATTTTCGCACTTCATAAAAATAATTTTTTAGCACTGACTGATTTAAAAAATGACTTTTGAATTATCCTGTTGGACAAATTAGTAAACAGTCTTTAATTTGAAATAAATGATAGAATTCACATTATTTAATAAATATTTTGTTTTGCTGAATTGCAATCCTTAAGTCAGGTGTTTTAAGTGTTAAATCTTTCTAGTGAATGTATACAGTCTCTAGTGAATGTATGCAAACTTTGAAGTACCATAAAAGAAAAAATATCGTCTCTATTAAAATATAATAAGAACTTGCAACAGCATCAGATTTTATGCTGTTCAATCACATTTTCATTGGTTAAATTCTTCATGAATTCTATAAATTTATGAATTAAATGATTATTATTTCATATTTCTTATAATTTCCATTTCAGTATGAATACCTACATAAATCAGTGATAGTAACAATGATGATAGTATAAATATATTTATAATATAACATACTTATATTATTCAATGACTAATAGTTACTATATTATGATAGTTTTCATGTAGACAGATTTTTTTGTATAAAAGTAGAATGAGATTTTTGTTTTTGCTTGAACATGATTACAAATTTGAATTGTATCAAATAGAGAAAACTTAAAGTGCATAGTAAATTATTTTAAAAAGAAATTCGCTTTGCTTAAGAAATAAATATTTTAATACCTACTTATTATTTTAATTTTATCCTAACAAGAATTCTTGACTCATATTATTCTGAATGTTAAATTCGTAGTAAATCCTAAATTTCCATTTTTAAGCGATTTATGAATTTTTAATTTGGTTAATTTATTTCCTATATAAATAATTACATCACAAAAATTTATCGTATGAATCAAAATTTTGTTCTGTTAATTTTATAAAAAGAACTAAAGTAATAGTTTTCTGCTTAAAATGATCATTAAATTATAGATAATGTTTATTAGTATTTACAATTTTTTAAAAAATAATCAGGTAAGCAATTTCTGAATTCCTCCAGAACAATTTTGAAAATGTTTTATTCATGGATATTTTTAATTCATACACAGGAATGTGGACACACTCATATGCAGGAATATGGACACACACATGAATATGGAATATGGACACCAAGTTAAAATTCCTGCTCTTGTCAAAAATATTTTTTAAAATAATTGAGAAATGTATCTCTGTTTCAAATCATTTTTATGAATATTTTTCTTAAGAAAATGATATTACAATTATTTGTAAATGAATCTTTTTACATTTAACAGAAGTTTGAAATTATTTATGTTTAGTATTAGTCACTTATGTTTTATATATTACTATTTTATTATTTATTACTGGTTACTTTTGGCTTAGACTTTCATCATTTTTATAATATTTTTCTTTTGCTTGAGAAATTTGCTGTTACAATTATATGTAATTGAATCTTTTATATTTAACATATGAAATTACTTATATTTATTACTAGTCATTTTGGTCTCTCATTATACATGTCTATAATCATTATATTTAATCTTGACTTTTAGTTCCCCTTTGTTTTTCTGTCCTTATTTTTTATATTGTTTCATACAATTTTTTTTATATAATGAGTATTGTATGTGCAATATTATAATTAGAGCACTTTTTCCTTCTTATCTTTTTGATAGCAGATAAATAGTCTTTAAAAGAGACTATCATTATTCCTGCAATGAAGGAAAAAAAATTAAAAATATCCTCTTTAGGATGATTATTTTGAAGATATCATGTTTTAAATTTTTAATCATGAATTTTATTGATTACTATTTCAATACAATACCATTAAAAATGTAAAATTGAATTGAATCGTAGTAAATTTTGTCATGAATTATTATTAGATTTCTTACCATACAATTAACAAGCATGTCAGTTCCTCTGCAAGCAACCTGCTGTTTTTATTTCAAAATTTACTTATGATTTAAATAGTATATATCAAATTATTCTTAAATAAAATGTTTCTTGGTTCACACTTTTATGTAATATATGACATTTATTTTGTGTAATATTTTGTAATGTTTCTATCTATATTTAATCAACTCTTTGTTAATATTACAGTAAAACTTCTTTAAAATTATTTTATTATTCACTATTCAAATCATAATTGAAAGTATTTATATTTCTGTTCATAGGGTTTATTTCCACCTGGACAAGGTGCTACCATTGGTGTTGATTTTTTAATAAAAACTGTTGATATAGAGGGAGAAAAAGTTAAGGTATTGATATAATTACATTAAAATATTTCTTTGCTGTATATAATTATGCTTTTTATATATTTGAATATTAAAAATGTGTTTTTGTAAAATTTTGAGTAAAAAATTTATATTGAAATTTAAAAGATATTTTAAATACTATTGTGTTTAAAATATCTTTTAAATTTTAATATAAATCATTATTTTAAAATTTAAAAGAAACGTGTGTAAATGTTACATAAATAAAAATCCAAGAGAAGAGGGAAACAAGTTTATGAATTTTAAAAGTTTGGTGATGATATTTATTTCCTCAGATTAGGTTCTCTGCAAGAGAATTATTTATCAACTTCTTTTTCTTTTGCATGTCATATTGTTTTGGTGAAAAAAGATAAAAATTAATCTTAAAAGTATTGTTGAAACAAAATACCTGATTGTAACATTTATCAAATTAAATTATTGAAAAATTAATAATTATTATAAATTTTATCCATAAAATTCTCATAAATTAATAATTATATTATAAACTCTTATAATGTAATTATATTTATCACAAAATGGCAGTTGCCATTGTTATATGAAATGCTTATCATAGAAATTTTTTGTGTATCTTATTTTCAATTAGATATGTATGTATATTTCATTTGGAAACATTTTCACAAAAATTGTACTAATATTAATACAATTTTATAAAAAATAATACTCTTCTAACTATGTGTATCATGTTCAGCATAAAAATTAAAACTGTCATGATATATGATCACATGATATGTTTCATATAAGTTGATCTGTCAAACTTTTTATAATTTTACTGAATAAATTTACAAAAATTCTTGTTGTGTCAACAAAGTTGACAGTGATTTATGGTCAATTTGTGTGGAGTTAATTTTGTAATGAAAGAAAAAGTACTACGCCAAATGTGGAATGCATTATGAAATGCCATGTTATTTATAATTAATGTATCTTAATATTTCATACTTGATGAAATATTTCTTTTATTGTTAAAGAGATAGAAACATTATAGTTAAAGAGAACATTATAGTTTATAATATTAGTATTAATAACAAAGCATTTCTAATTAAATAGTTGAAAATTGAAATTACCAAAAAAATTTTTTATAATCATTATTGAGACTGCAGACCAAACATTTTGCCTGATGTAGTGCAGAGATTCCATTTTTTGAAATTTTTATATTAGATTATATTTAGGTTTAGGGTAGAGTGGTTCCAAAAGAACCAAGCTCTGTGACCATAGATATATTATACTATACCCCAAAAAGAAAGTCCTTATTTGAAAAGACCAGTGGCTGAAGCAAAATTCAGCAGACACTTAACATGAATAAACTGCAGTATCTAAGGTTTAATTAAATGCTGACCAATGTGTTCAAATCTATGTGGATAAAAAGTATCACATACAATATGTGATGAAGTTTCCTCCTCACATTGACCACCCTGCAATTAGGATCATATAATGCTCCCATTATGGTGAGATGTCTCTTATATAGACAGTGTCCTATAAAAAGTCTCACTGCTTTCCTTAAACAGCTTCCACTGAGCTTTAATATTTCTTTCTATCTCAGAAAACATCTAAAGAAAGTTTCTTAGCCTTAAATTTCTTTTCCAAATTGAAGGACAGATTGTAGACCGCACTATCAGCAGATTTACCTGCTCAGTATGTACATTGTTAGTCAGAAAGTGTTTTTTCCACTGAGCAGACTTTACTGATATATCTGTCTATTAGCTTTTCAATTGTCTTTTGAAGAAAAGATGTTAAACTACTAGCTCTGAAAGGTATTGCTTCATAGTAATTATCTTTTTTATTTTTGGAATATAATTAGTTTTGTATGCCTCCAAGCTATAGGTATATGGCCAGAGGCTATACATGCTTTGATAATTTTTCACAGAATTGGGTAATGCATTGGACTCCTTCAAGAAATAGAGTCAATACAATACTATCCATTGTGGATGATATATGAGGTTTAAAGTACATTATAGCCCATTTTGTTATATCATAAGTTATGATCTTTTCAGCCTTGATCCGTGTATTGGGTTATCTTTCTGTATTAGCCAGGTATATCTACAGAGCCTTCACAGCATGAGTGACCCTTCCAAGAACCTAAAACAATAGGACATACATCACCTGTTGTACAACTTGTGTACACCCTCACACTATTTTGATGTTTGTTTGTCGCTCAACGCACATTTTTTTGCACAGGAGGGCTGATTAGACTGGGACCTATGGTTTGAAGTGGATTCTGAACCACTACAAACATTCAAGCCCAATGTGGGATTCAAATCCACAAACTGTTGAATCGTAGGCAACAGTGCTAACCTGCCATCTCGGCTCACCATTTTGATGTAACAAAATAATATCTTGGAATTTATGTTTTACTTATTATATATATATATATAATTATTTTGAATGAATATTAAATTAAAATTATAAGTTGCTTAAAAATATATATGATTAAAATTACCATACCGTTATTTATTAAGAAAGTTTTTTTTGAAAGTACAGTAGTAAAAGCATATTTCTTATTAAAAGCTTACTACTTTTATTAATAGTGATTTTATTGTAAATCTGTTTTGAATTTAATTTTCTAGCTTCAAATTTGGGACACAGCTGGTCAAGAACGTTTTCGTTCCATCACTCAAAGCTATTACCGTAGTGCACATGCCCTTGTATTGGTTTATGATATCAGCACACAATCAACTTTCACCTCTTTACCAATGTGGATAAAAGAAATAGAACAGTATGCTAATCCAAAAGTCTTACGAGCTCTTGTTGGTAAGTGTAACTTTTAACTAATTATAAGTTTAAATATTATTTATACATTTCTGTTGATAGCTATTACTACATAAGTGTAAGACCATGATGGGCTGTTTGGTTAGTGTGTTGTTTTCATTTTCCGAAAGTAATAAGTCTGAATCTCAGCTTAATCGAAGATCTGGCATGTTTGTTGTCATCATTGACATTTAATTATTGTCATTTTTACTCATGAAGTCCTCCATTGCTTAATATATTGTTGTACCACTGATAATTCTCCTTGGACAGAAATTAGTTTAAGTATTTAAAAATGGCTATCTGTTGTTGAAATTCTAAATTGATTGAATGATGCAGTATAGTTTTGTTTCCCCATTGGTTTTTCTATTTTGCATTACCATATGTACATTATGCATTGAATTTTACATAAATTAATAAGGCATGATTTTTCTCAAGTTTAGATAATTATAACTATTTATATAATCACTCTTCTTGATTTTTCCAAGTTTTGAAAATCATATGTTTATAAAATATAATGCCAATTTTTGATTGGATTCTATTATTTCAGTATATGGGTATTACCATATTCTCCTCTATATAATCTGCAGAGGTGTATTATCCTCAAGATTTTTTTCCAAGTAAAAGAAAAAAGTGTCCCATAATCTGTGGGCAGTTTTTTTCAGTGAATAGTTAAAAATATATACTGTTGATAGCATGGGTGTCACATAAAATAAATATAATAACACAGTAAGATTAAAATAATAAATTGTACAGAGAAAAAGCATTTATTATAATAAAGATCTGTTTGAAACTACCTTATCGCAAAGTGTGATAAACCGAATTTATTTTTATTAACTTTTAAAACATATGTAGACATACTTTAAAAAATAAAATTTGTTTCTTTAATAGTAAAATAAAAGAAATTATTTTTGAACTGCACATTTGATACATTGCTTCTTTTGTATCTCTCATGTTTTGCTTTTTTCTTTATCTTTAGCATGTTTCTTGCCTTTTTTACTTGCCTTCTCTCTAAATCTTTGTTTCTGCTATAATTTTAATTTATTGAATTATTTATATGAAAATTTTAAAATTTTAATTTCTATCAGAGTTTTAAACTAAGATATCTGAATATCATATTTTTTATTAATTATTAGGTTTTAAAAATTTATTTGTTATATATATGAAATTAAATTTTAATGCTTAATAATTGTAAAGTAGGAAGGAAAAAATGCTGTTAGCCAGATGAAAAAAATCACCAGATAGGAAAAAATGTATTTTCACAAAAAATTATTATAATGAACATTTTATAATGCTTTTTTTTTTTAACAAAGACTACTTTAAAATAAATTTTACTAGCAGTATGACGTTTTTAACGTACTCCATTTTTAACAAATTTTTATGCTTAAAAAAAACTTACTCTAAGTTCTTGTCAAGATCAAAAATTTAAAAATCACTCAATCAGTAACAAAAAAATTGTTAAGTAATATTAGATCCTTAAGACAAATATATCATACAAATGTAAGACAAATAATCAGTAAAACATGTAACTTAAGATATAACTAACTTTAAAAAAAGCCTTAAAATTATTCACCCTTTTCCATTACTATATCTTACTATTAATTAAAATTCAGATGATATAATAATTGCTAAATTACATGAATGGAAGTTGTGATGATTTCTTCAACATATAAGAAAATTAAAACATAAATAAAGATTAAATGTCGAAAGAAATATATTTGAAATATTTCACACGTGTAATCTACTTGTTATTAATGTGTGTTATTTAGGCACAGACTTTTTATTTCTTAAAATAAATAAATAATTCACATTTCTTTATAAGCTTTATACTAGCAAAATAATTAATAAAATTAAGAAATAAATTAAGGAAAAGTAATTTTGTCTTAATGAATAAAACATTTACCACCACGTTGTAATAAAAGCAGTACAATGCCGTCAATCTCGTCATTCTCAGGTTATAGCCTGGGTTGGGTACATTTAATATCTTCATAATGTCAGCAATTTTTTTAATAATAAGATGTTGAAGTAAAAAAAAAATGGCATTGGAAATAACGGAAATGTGATCATATCGAATCCAAAATTTACTTTCTTAAAAATGTCCAGAATTCATTAGATTATTAAATTATGGGTAGTTAAAAGATGTCAACTTGAGGGTTAACTGTACCACTTCCTATCAGTTCAACAGTGGAAAGTTGTCAGCATAAATAGGTCACTGAAAAAATATCGCATTAGTTTCATTTGCAATTTATCTAAAAGAATTTATTCTTTTTTAATATTAACATATATAAATGTATGTAATTGTATATATGTATATATATTACACATAAAATAATATTCATGATTTTCTTAATGTAGACTTTGTTTTACTGACCAAACTATACTTAAAAACACAGAATAATGGATATTCATTCATTTTTTTAAATCAAAATTTTAACATCTTAATATCAACATCCTTAATTTAATGAATTTTTCAATGTTAAATAACCAAATGAAAAAATTCTTGCATGTAAAATCTGGAAATATGAATGTTAATTTTTTTATCTGAATAACCAGTAACTCAATAATACCAGAAAACGATCAACTATCATTTTTTGTACATGAGATCTAATTAGATTGGAACCAACAATTTAAAGTCTGAATTCCTGGTGATAATTTGAATCAATGAAACAATGAATATTATTTTTCAAGTTTATCAGTTTTGGAAATGTTAAAAATATTATAAATTTAGAGAATTTGGTTCGGAATCTTCCTTATTTTATTAAAAATAACGAACATGAATGCAACTTTATTTCAAAGAAATTAAAGCTTAAACTCCATTGAAGCTTTTTACCTTCATAATCTCACATTTTGTAGACATTTTTCCAACTAGGAAAATGCCGAACCGGCAGCCGAATGGTTAGCGCTCTTGCCTTCGGTTCAACAGTTCAAGGGGCTCAAATCCCACCTTGGGCATGGATGTTTGTAGCGGTTCGGAATCCACTTTAAACTGTAGGTCCCGGTCTAATTAGCCCTCGTGTGAAAAAAATGACCGTTGAGCGACAAACAATCCAATCGAATCCAACTATGAAAATCTCAATTTAAATAATCCCTACTATATCAGTATCAACTTCTAATTGTGTGTCAGCAAATTAAAATTAATTCAGACACATTTAAGATCAACCATATGATAAATTATTGCTAAAGTGACCAAGTATATTTAGGTGGAGAACAAAAAACATTTAAATTAATAGGCATTGATAACATAGTTGATCAATTTCCTTCATCGAAGTTGATCATTAAAAGTGAGGACTTCTTATGTTATATTGAGAGAAAAACAGGGAGGGAAAAAGTATGAGAAAAGAGCTGAAGAAGCTTGCTATAGATGAGAAACTTCTTATTATATTTTTATGTAAATTTTGCAAAATTTAGTTTCTTTTAAAATTGTATTTAAAAGAATGCAATCGTGTTTTCACTTATAATCTACTAAAGTTTTAAACTTACTAAAGTGCAACATGTGTAATACTATATTTTATATTACAAATCTTGTACATGCATAAATAATGGAAAAATCTTAAATTTTTCTGCTAAAATTTCTAAAATATTACATTAGTTAGTTCTTACAGATATTAAAAATAGGCCAAGACAAAAAAAAAAAAAAAAAAAAAAAGAAAGGAGATTAGCACATAGTACATGTTTAATACAATCTTAGAAAACACATTTAATAAGATACTAGTATAGGATTTAAATATATGATTACTTTCACTAGTTAGGGCTTCAGTAAATATAAATGCAAGTGAATCGAAAATTTGGAAATCTTTTTTTATAGAAAAATAATGTCGCATAAAAAATTCTTACTATTTCACTGCTAAATTTATGTAGTTGCTCTTTAAATTAATTATACTTGGGTGTTTCTCTTCCACTTTGAGCAAAAAAAGAACTTAATAAGAATGAGGAATATAAAAATATAGTTATTGATAAAAATTTTAAAGTTCATATTGATTTTCTTTCCTAAAAATCTTTTAAATGTGTTAATAGTATCAAAAAAATCATAGATTCACTTATGATATCAAGTAGTGTTATATAAGATAATGATATCTCTAAGTCTGTATCTGTTTTAAATTATTACCAGATGCATGAAAAACAGTTTAATTTCCTTCACTTTGAATTACTTTCAAAATCTCGTAGGAAAGGTGAGAATTGACTCTTGAGAAAAATCGCAATTTTATAGAAAAATTTGGCTTTTATATAAGTAAAATAAAATTTTCTCAAAATATAAATAATTAGTTTATGTAGATTTAAAAATTAAATTTTTCGCTTAGTGATAAATAAGATTTCAAGTAATCCTATGACACACCCTAATTTCGAAATAATACCTTATGAAGAGCTTTTCTATAGTAAAAATTTTAATTTAGCTTTTAAATATCAAATGAATTTCACTTATTTTTCTGTAAAACAATTTAAAATATAATAATTTCTAGAATTGGTGTAATATGTTTCAAAGAATGGGATAAATATCAATGACATGTGATATGCCATTGATACAGTGAGAAATATTTATTTTTTAATATTATTCTTATGTAGCAACAATAGAATTTATATTTAGTACAAGAAAATAAATGAAAGTTGTGGAATAAAATGACATTCACAGCAGAATAACGTCAGCAATATCATAATTCTGTTTATCTCTCCCCATAATCAAACACTTTTTGTTCTAAGACATATTTAAAAACTAATATATCTATGTCGATATTAATTTGCCATAAATATTTATATCCATCATAATTAACTGTGAATTAGTAAATATTTTAAATTATCAAAATTAACAACTTTAAAATTTAAGATTTTTAAACATATGTACTTTTTTACACATATAAATATCAAAACGTTCTAATAAGTTAAAATTATTAATTATAATTACACATGCCAATATTAGAAGAGTCAGATTTTAACTTAGTTTTTTCAAATATTCTTTAATGGTATTCAAGAATTAAGAAAATTATGAAATATCAGTGAGTAATAAATAAATGAAGACAAAATGAATTTTTACTAAGAAGGTAAGAAAAGCCAAATAATTTTTCAGCAAGTTTTCTATCCACAAAATATTTTATAATTATAGTTAATGTAAATGCACTAGTAGAAATTTTTATTTTTATATATTTTATCTTCCTGTTAGGTTGAAAAGTGCTTCCCTTGAGAAGTATACTTTCATACAGTCTTCCAATAAGTTTTTACTCTAAATTTTGATTTTCTATATCGAGTTTGAAGATAATATATAAAGTTAACTTTATTATTTACGTCTAGTATCAAATCTAAAAACTGTATTGAAATGAATATCACTCTAACACAAATCAACAATGCATTTAGACTTTTTTTATGTTAATCAGAAATTTTATAGTTTTCATGCAAATGATTCAAAGTTTTTATTTTTACAAGTAAAGGATGCATGTCAATTAATAAGAAATAGAAGAGATGAAAAATAAAAATTTAAAGAATTAAATAATATTTAAATTAAAAATGTAGAAACAATTATATATCATATTACATTAATGCAATAAATTCATTATTATAATATTTATTTTATTATTTTATAAGCAATTGATAAATAAATTTTAATCAAATTTAAAAAATTAAGATTTTTAAAGAATTAAATAAGTTTTAATTGAAATTAAAGAAACAGTTATTTAAATAATTTTAAAAAAATAAATAAGATATTAAAAATTAAAATTTCAAAATAACAAAATAAATTAAATTTTAATGCTTTAAAAATCTTTTTTTTTTTTTTTTTGTAAAGAATTAAATAACTTCTAATTGTAATTAAACAGATAATTATAATCAAATAAATAATAATTAAAAAATAAAGAGGATCTTAAAAATTTAAAAATATAATTTATTTATTATTATATTAGAAATTAGTAAATGAACTTTTATCAAATAAATAATAGTTTAAAAAATAAATAAAGCAATTAAATAAGATTTAAATTAAAATGAAACAAATAATAGTGAATATAAATAATATTTTATTAATTCAAAATTTGCATTAAAATAATACTATTTATTTATTTTGTATCAGAAATCAATGAATGAATTTTAAGCAAATAAATTAATTTAAAAATAAGATTTTTTAGCAGTCACCTATGATTTAAATTAAAATCAATAAAATAATTATTTATATAAATGATATTATATTAATGCAAAAAATGCATTAAAATAATTCTATTTATTTACTTTATTATTATATTATAAAATAATAAATGAATTTTAATTAAATAAATAGTAATTTAAGAAAATAAATAAGATTTTAAAGAATTAAGTTTGATGCATTAATATAATATTATTTATTTATTTTATTTCATTATATTAGAAGTGGATAAATTAATTTTAAGTAAATAAATAATAATTCAAAAAAATAAGTTAGATTTTTAAGCATAAATAATAATTTATTAATATAAAAATGCATTAAATAATAATATATTAATATAAAAAATGCATTAAATAATATTATTTTATTAATCTATTTCAAAAGGATAAATGAATTTTAATTATATAAATAATAATTTAAAAAAATAAATAATATTTTTAAATAATTAAATATGATACATTAATATTATATTATTTATTTATTATTATATTAGAAATTAATACATTTATTTTAATTAAGTAAATATTTAAGAAATTAATTATGTATGTAAATAATATTATTTCAACACAAGTCATTAAAATTATGCTATTTATTTATATTATTATTATATTAGAAATCGATTAATTAATTTTAATTACAGAAATAATAATTTAAAAAATAAAATTTTTAAGCAATCAAATAAGATTTAAATTAAAATTAAATTAACAGTTATGTATAATATTTATTTTATTAAATTATTATTTTAGAAATTTATAAATGTATTTTAATAAATTTAATTTTAATCAAATAATAAGAATTTTAAACAATTAAATGAGATGCATTATTATAGTATAATTTTATTTTATTTTATTATTATATTAAAAATCTTAAATTTTTAATAAATAATAATTGAAGAAAATAAATAATTTTTTTAATAATTTAATATGGTGCATTAATATAATATTATTTATTTTATTATTATATTAGAAATCGATTAATGAATTTTAATCAAATAAATAATAATTTTAAAAAATAAGATTTTGAAGTATTAATAAAAGCAAATGAATAATTCCTCCAGAGCTTAGGAGTAAAACAGCACATGGCTAATGACATAGCGATCGTCAGTAGAAATAAAGATCTACATATAATCGCCTGGGTAGAGAATATCATGTGACTATGACATCACACATATAATCACATTCCACCAGTGACGTCCCTAAAAACCATATTTGAATCATTATCACTGCTTGGCAATCAAGCTTGGTGAAAATGTAACCTGGCAATGAGGGTGGGGAGGATATGTTTCAATAGAATTTGGAGTTTGGATTTGATAGTGATTCTTCTGAAATTGGTTTGTCATTTCAATGTTAGCATTATTTTCATATAACTTAATTGTGAAGGGATTAAAATCAAGAATGTTTCTATAAGCTGGAACATTTTTATTAATTGAATAAAATTTAAAGGTGTATTATATATGTATAGATGTATATTGTAATTATGCCTTTAAAATCTAAAAGTAAACCATATTTTGTGTGTATAGTTTCTTATGAAATGTGAAATCATGCATATTTAGCAGTATGTAATTGGGCAAATATAACAAATTATTTTCCTTCTAATTGATGCACAGAGAAAGGGTCATATTATAGTCATAGGTGATTATAACTATTGGTATAAAAACTTCAATCAACTATTCTTGGTGTGTGGAATACATAAATTTTTTATGCATTACCCACATTGTCTGATTCATTAAAATGCTGTGGGATTACTAATTTTTGAACATAAACTATTAATACTTTTTTTCATTTAACATAAATCACTATAATAAATTATTCAAATCACTTTAATGAATTTAAGATATTTCCCTTCAGAATTGAAGAAAATATTAATTCTGCATTAAACTATATTACATTTAATTTTATGTATCATTTTTGAATATCATTTACATTATCTATAACTTGCTTAGAAAAACCTAATAAGCATTAATTTTTGGTAAAGTAAATTTTTTCTGCTTCAATTTACATGACTTATCTAAGTGATTGATGATGACAATTTGCATGACTGATATGTGTAACAGCACTTTAATAATTGTGGTATAAGATTTTTACTAAGATATTTTTAAAAAGAAATATATAAAGCATATAATCATTTGTGTTATTTATTTAATCCTGTTGCATATTAGTTGAACTCTGCCTACAAGAAATGTCTATTATATTAATTATTTTTCTTTTGCCACTGCCATTGTTGAATTAAAAATACTGAATTGATTTATCATAAATACCTATGATATTCAGTTATAAATTCAACACTAATGTCCTATAATACTTTTTAAGAAAATTATGCTCAAGCTGTGCAATAACTTCCCCAGATAATTATATTCATAGTGTGACAGCATGTTTAAAAATTAGTTATGCAAAGGCATGATTTCTGAGTGCAATATATTTAAGAGTATATCCCAATGTTTTGCATTGTAGCTTCTGAATATTGAAAGTATGAGACAATTATCTTATTACAATTTATTTATCATAATATTGCTTACATATAATATATTTCAATAAGCTGTTATGTTCAACTTACTGTTAAATGCTTGTGGTTGATTAACTTATAAGAAATATTTTAAATAGTTATATACAAAATCCAATTCAGCTCTCGATGAGAAAACGGTAAATTTTCTCTTGAATACTTCAGTATATTGTATATGTTAGGTATATTGTGTTTCCTAACATTAAAATTAAACATTACAAATAGTAATTTTTGTATTTTACTTTATTTCTTAGTTCTTATTAATAAATTTAACATTTCATTTTTCAGGAAATAAAGTTGACAGGGAAGACCGCGCTGTTCTTTATTGTGAAGGAGAAGAATTTGCTCGTTTAAATAACATGTTTTTTATTGAAACATCTGCTAAAGAAGCTGAAAACGTTGAAAAACTTTTTACTGAGATAGCTATGAAATTAACTAAAGAGGCCAAACTCAGCAGCCAAAAATATAATGGCAAATCAAATTTTGATGCAATTCCTGGCTATTTAGATTCAGTTGAAAATCCTGAACACAATTGTTGCAAGTTTTCTTGAATTTTCATTTTGTATATTTAAAACATATACTCATAATTTATCTTTTTGTTATTATCTGCATTTGTCATTATTTATAAGCACTATTACTCATAAACTTTCTCTGTATTAAATTCTAATTCTTTCTTTTATTTTCTAACTGGAATTCAAATTTGAATTTGAGGCATAGATTTGTAGTGAGTTTTCACTTTCCTTTTTGTAACATTCCTCACTGTATAAAAAAGTCTTAAAGAAAGAGTTGTATTAATTTAGGTATTAGTAAATATTGCTTATATATAAAAAACTTGAATCTCTCCTTATGCTTAATGTGATATATTTGAACTATTTGTAAAAAATATTGCCATCCAATTGTTTAGAATTTGTACATTTTCATGTCTATTAGCAGACATATAAGAAGCAATGAATCTTCATTGTGATTTTCAACATAATAATGCTTACCCTTGTACATAATGCTTTTTGTCCTACTACACTGACTTGATATTTAAAATTATCTTATTCTGTATAGTCATTATTTTATACATTTACTTTCGAAAAACATAAAATGTAATTTTTCTTTTAATTTCTGATTTAAAGTAAAATTTAATTTTATGACAGATCTAACATTAAGAAATCTTTGTTTAAAATAATTTAAAATGTTCTTCACAAAGATTCTAAATTTAAAGGAATTCTGGCTTAAAAAATTTTGTTTCCAGTCAAACATATGTGGAATTTATTCATGTATGTTTATAACTGATGATTTCTGTTTTAATTTTTCAAAAGTTTCTTTTTTTAGTTGGATACAATAAATGCTTAATATGTGTATGTTGGTTAAAGATAGAAATTTGGCCAGCTGTATTTCTTAATGAATAGAGTTTATTGAAAGAAGTAATTTTTAGATTTTAAATTTATTCTGTTCTTAGATTTTTTAATAAATCCTTATAGTTGGATTACCTTTAGTCGATAAAAATATTTGCAAAATGTGTGTATATTCTACTAATTAATTTATTGAAAACATTTAGGTAACTAAAGAAATTTTTTTCTGTAAGCACATAATTATGGTTAAAACATAACAATATGGTACACCCATAGTAATGTCAGTTACCAATATGTATATCAACGTAAGAGTTTCGCTTATGGAGATTATTTTAGTAGCGTGTATTAGCTCGGTAATTAAAAATATAAATGCCGCTTTTCTTTCTACATTTTTAGTACATCTTATTAAAAATGTACTTCATCCAAATCCTTAAAAATATTCTATATTTAAATTATGTATGTTTAAAATATATTTGAATGTAAGCATAAAAATTTCAATTTCTATGTGATGCATATTAAAGATGCAGTTGTAAATTTTTTGTAAAATTTGGTAATGGTTTATCTTATCTATTATTCTGTTTTGCTGGTGTTTCATGATTATTTCTAAAGAAATGAAAATTGTTTTCTCTTGAGAAGAACAGTTCTTTAATTTAAATGATTTTTTATCATTGAATTGAATATGCTAGCTTTTAAATGTTTCTGTACATCAAGTTTTTTCTCTTGTATTCATTCAAAAAGTTTAAATAGGAGCAAAAATATTTCTTTACAGTTATGTACAGTAAAATATTGTATAGATTTTGTTTATGAAATTCTATAAAACTGTCTAAATCAACTTTATTTTTGTCATAAATAATATACACACAGTAGTATGAAAGTGGGACAATAATTCCTCTAAAATCATTTGCAAGTTTTATTTTTATTGATAGTGTGACTTTATTTAAATATATTTCAGGCTGTAATTTAAATTAATCATCTAATTCATTAATATAAGAAAGATTTGGAGGCAAGCTTTGGAATTAGTGCAAGATAAAAAAAAATGACCTATGTTGTAATGTTTATACACCATTGTTAAATGAATATGTATAGAACTGAAAATTCAATTTCTTAAAGACCTCACATATTTAACAGACACCTATCAGGATGAGGCTGTTTCAAACATAACACAATCATTCACTACTATAATTGTCTGTTATATCATTCAAGATATACATAATTTTGCTGTAATAGAAAAACTAGTATCTATTACTACAGTATGAAGGTGTTTACATGTTAATGTCAAATACCTCATGTAAGACTAGTTATATTTATTTTTCTTCCTAATTTATAAAGAAATTATCAATTACATTGACTTAAAACAGGTAATATGACCATTAATCAATTAAAATTTTTCTTTACACAGAATTCTGGCTTACTTTAATTAGCATCTTCTGTTTTATTTTTGTCTAGAAAGAATTATCAACAAATGTAATCCATGTTTACTGAAAGCCATGGCTTTATTGTGAAAACTTTAATAATTTGAGCTAGAAATTTTTAGGCAGCCATGCTGTTTTTCATGATCTGCCTGTCAAAATGAGAATATAATTATAAATAAGCCCATACAATAAAGCTATTTGCACAAACTAAAATGCTTAACTTTATTAAATATTCCTGATGGTTGAACATCTTGATATTGATTGTCGAGCTGGCTACTGAATAGTTATCCCTCTGGTTTTCTGTTTAACAGTTTGGATTCAAATCCCTCCCTGGGCTGTGAATTCATATTGGTTAAAAATCCAATTTAAACTGCAGGTCTTGTTCAAATTAGCTCTAGTTGCAACAGTATTGACATTTCATTAAGTTTGACTTTGTATGTTGAATTACATACAAAGTCAAACTTAATATTGTTCATAGTATGAAGTGAATGATTGTGACTATCTTCATTTCTGGTCCTCATTCCAATTTAACTCTGTCTAGTCTAAATGATGTTAATTTAGGAATTAGATGGCTACTCTCGATCCTCCTAAAATTTTTAATAAGCTAGAACAAGTTACCCTATTACTTTTGACTTTGATTAGAACATCAGGTAGAATTATTAATAGGAAATTTGTTTTTTGCTCGCAGATTTAATTTAAATTTTACATCAAAATTTTTACTAGTTATTTTATGAATATATAGATGTCTGCAAAGAAACACCTTTTGATATGAAAGATTATTATTCATTTGTTTGATCAAGCTTTTGTTATCTTGATTATACAAAATACTTTTCTTAACAGAACTGTTTTGTCTCATCCTCTTTTTTTCATTATTGTTTTTAAGTTTAACTTTTCATGTTCTTTAAAAAAAATCAACAAAATTGTTATTTTTACCATGAAGAAAGAAAAGAAAGCATTATTGGTTTGGAATTATCTATTCTCCAGCTATATGAAAAATCATTTGTATTTTATTAAGTTCAAAAGCTAAAGCACTTCCATGAAAAAAATACTTTCTTGAATTTTTTTCTTATAATTTGTCTTTCAATAACGAGCATTTTTTAATATTTTCAACCATTTAAATTTTGCATAATATTTTTATTCAGAAATTCATACATGCTTTTAAAAATAGTCTGTTAATTGAGTATTTGCATTTAAGCTTCTATTCATTTAATGCAAGTGGTTTGAAACACACACATCATTTAAAAAACATATTCTAAATTTTAGTCTATCATTAAATGCATCTCTTGAAATTGTGTTGTTTAATAACTACCCCTATAAACTATAATTATAAATGACTAATGTTGAGTAATTTCAAGATTCAATAATGTATTGTTTTCTCCAATCAACACCAATATTGTACTTTTATTTTTTTTAAAAAAAATCTCTGTATATATATATATATATATATATATATATATATATATATATTATTGACTATTTTACTTCATTGTATATCATTTTTCAATGCAGAATAATAAAAACGAATTTTATTTTTCCAATTCTATACAATATTTTTGTTTTATGCTTCAAATTTTCTACATAAAATTTTTAATAACCATTCATTATACATTTATGCCTTTAGTGATTTTTACATTATTATTATATTTTTAAAAGAATAGAATTTAGAATCTGTCACATACACTATTACTTTTTTCAATCTGTGTATGTAAAATTAATATCTGACATTTTATTTTGTATAAATTGATTAAAGGAAGGTATTTTTCCTCAATATTTAATAAATTTTTTTTTTTGCTAAACTTTAAAGAAAACATATTATTATTATTATTTTTTTTAACGTTTCCAATTTTTATTTCTTTTAAATACTGTGACATGCTTCAATGCACAAGAAGTAAACTTTCTACAAAATAATTTTGAATGCATATTGTATATAGTTGATTTCTTCAAATTTTTGTTAGTTGAAATAATAATTGAACAATTAAACAATTGCATTGATAAAAATGTAAACATTTTTTAGTTGATCTTTTTCTATGTACTCTCTAATAAAAATATGCTGAAAAAGTGTATACTTTACTTGTAAAAATAATTAGTTTTGAGGTTATGTATGTAGTTATTTGCTGATTTATTAATGATCTAAAATATAGCATTTATATTTTTGGTTATTAAATAATATAATGTATAAAAAATATGAATATTGATTAAAATCAAATGTACTTCAAAATTCAAATATTTTCTTTAAGAAAGATTTTTTTTTTAATTTTCAGATTAAAATTGTAGTTACAGTTATTTTCACTGATTCTTTTTACTCACTTTGAATGCTAAACTTAGGCTACATGTTAGTTAAATTAAAAATTTATTAACTGTATAAATAAACATGCAAATTAAAAATATTCTCTTTATTAATGGTTAAAAACAATGAAGGTGCTGCATCAGTCAATTGTAGAAGTTATATGATTATATAAAGAAGCCTTAAATTACATTATAAGTTGCTGTACTTTAGGCCTAAGTTCTCTATTTATTTGCTATGTGAAGTATTTTCTAATGTGTATAAGGTAATCTATAAATGTTCAACATATAGTTTATATTGGATATTGTATTGGTTGTGAAAGCAAATTTTTTAACTGTTTACTTTTGCTTTTTGCAACTTTCTTTTTATAAATATGACTCAATAATAAGAAGTACTAATTTAAAAAAATTTGAAGCATTCCTATGATAGAATCTCAAGTATAATTGTATAAAATTTCTTATTCCAAATTTTATTCATTAGTAAAAAATAATCATATATTTTTTATATGAAAATAATTCAGTAATCATTTATCTTTGATTTATTTTTTACAAAATTCATTTTTAAGACTTTATCACAAGTTTTTTTAAGTTTTATTTCTTTATAAATTAGATCTTAGATATTTTTAGGATGAATTTATAGTTATGAAATCAAATAAACTTTAATGCAATTTCATTATTTTTTATGTATTTCAAACTGTAACTAATGGGTATTATTTATTGATAGCTTGTTTTTAATGTTCTTTAGGCGAATTATATTTAAGAAAATTGAAGGTGAATATATATTCGTTGTCAAAGAATATTATATACCTGTAAATAAGGAATAATTTTGGTATTTTAATATAAACTCATGTTCAGGCATTCAATTTTTAACATTAAATGTGTCTCAATTGACGTATCAGTCCTAATTTTTTTTAGGATTTCATAACTTATGTATGTCCTCTTTATCCTGATTTGCAGACAAACTTAGATTAATTTCATAATATAAACTGTGTTTTCCATGCAATGTATTTCAGGTTATAATATTTCAATGAAAGTTTAGATAAAATTTATAATTTTTAATTATTTTTTGCTTGTTTGAAATTTGGCCTTCGTAGCAACACCTCAATGCAATTTCTTTAAAAGGGAAATGTATAATTTAAGCTATGTGGTTTGATAATAATTAAAAGAGTTCTTATATTTTAGTAATATGTATTTGATTGCATAAACTATATTGTAATAGTTTCCAAAGGTGTAGCATAATCAATGTTCTTTACACAGTATGTATATGCATCTTGTGCACACCAGTTTGTTGCATGAATAATGAAACTTTAGTGACAAATAAAAAATAATTATATTTTACCCTTTGTAGAGAGTTCAGCAGATGCACTAACATTTAAAATAAGTTAAATTGCTGAATTAACCTGAGAAATAAACTAATAATTTACATAAAAATTACTAACTAGTAATTAATAGTATTTACTAGTATTAATGTGAAATATTCAAATCGAGTTTTATTCTCATTTTTCTGTAGACTTAAAATTCTATTTCAGAAGTATTAAAAATATTTATTAAACTTTATTAAATTGTAATAATATTTCTTCCTTACTTAGCTCCTCAATTTATAAACAGAATAAAACTAGAAAAAGTAAGCAAATTTTAAAAAATTTCTAGCAATGTCAATATTTGTCATATTTTTCTCTTATATTCATTCTTCTCAATCACATGCTTTATGACACAATAATGCACGAAATAAAACTGTCAGTTAAAAATTTTTCAGTGAAATTATTCATTTTATAATTTCTTGAATTTTTACTTATTATTTTGCTGTATATTTTATAGTATTTAAATATAGTCTGCAAATTATTTTGTATTAGTTTAAATTTGATGGGGAATTGAAGGAAATAAATGCATAATGTGTGAACATAAGTGCACAAAATCTATCCCATCATTTCACAGTGATACTTAACTCTTTATAATATCATTAAATTAAATGACAACGAAATGTTTATGTTTTCTTGGCTGTGATAAAAGTAAAAGAAAGTTTCATTGCTTTGTTTCTTAGGAATATTTTTTGCAGTTGATTTGGGTCATCCAAATGATAAGAATGTTTCAAATCACAATATTTATTTTAGAATCATATTTTTGCATACATTATATTGTTTTTACATAAATTTTTATAAACTTCATATAAATGATATATGAAACTTTATAATTATGAAAATATTAGTTGTTTATTGTTCTACGATAATTATCGATGTTAATAAGTTATCAAGAGCATAGAGTAAGCAGTGCCAAGTCAAAAAGTTAACTCAAAAGCACTGTATTTTATGACATGAAGTGAGTATACGATAATTTAATAGTAAAGGGGAAAATATCTATTATAATCTTTGAATTGATATGAATGTGCCTGGAGTTTAACTTGTTTTTAATAGTGAATTGTGTGAATTTTTTAAATTTTGTTTCATAATAAATTTTTTTTATTCCTTGTCAGAATGATTGCTTATGATTATTACAAATATTAAAATACTGTTGTTATTGTAATGTATTTTGTAAGTCATTGAGAGACTGCTTAAATGTTTAATATCATTCATAAAATTAACTTTATACAGTTTTCATTATCACAAGAAGTATAAAAATACTATATTAATTAAAAATTTATTTCCCTATAGTTTCCCCAAATAAACACTAATATTTTGAATTTGCATCTTTTGAATAATGCTCTGTTGGCTTATGTGCAAATTTATTTTGCATGACTTGCAATGTTTTCATATTAATATTTAATTTGAGAAATTTCCTACTATCTATTTTAATTTTTTTTAATTCAGGTATTAAGTTGATTAAGTACCAGCAATTATTCCATAAATTGCTATAAATATTTTTTAAAAAATCTGAAAAATAATTATTTATATAATATGTTTAGTACACATTTCTAAAAAAATTTTTAGTTTCATGTTTTTAATGTGTTCATTATTAACATTTTCATCATAATATTTTTCTGTGAGCTCTTCCTGGAATACATTGAAATTTATTCTCTTGTTTATGATGAATTTATTCATTTCAGTGTTACAAATTAGTTTTTATGCAGTTATAAATATTTTTATTTATTTGCTCTCCATCAGCAGTCATGCATGAGGCGTCTGATGTTTTCATATAGAATTTCTTGTGTGAGAAATTTCTTTTTAAAATTTAAACATGATACTGTATTTACATCAGTTTAATGCATAAATGTTTAAAATTATGTTTGATGCAATATAGTAATAAAAGATTAAAAATATTTTTTTATGAAGAGAATTATTTTGAAAATTTGATTTTAAATTTAAAATCATTACCTATGAATAAAAAAATGCCTTAAAAGGAAGAATATTTATTAGCATTAAAATAGGTAAAATAGTTAAAAGAATGAAGTATATATCTTTTTAAAAGGAACTTAATTATATAACTGAAATAACATTTAGACATGGCTTTCAGAATCTAATTGCTTATAAATTATCTTCACTATGGTTTTAGGTAATATAGAATGCAATAATAACATAATGTTGTAGTAACCATTAAAATCTTGTGTTATGTTTGCTCATTAATGCTGCGAGGGGCTATTTAGACCATATATATATATATATATATATATATATATATATATATATATATATATATATCAAGTTCACTTTGATATATATATATATATATATATATATATATATATATATATATATATATATATATATATATATATATCAAGTTCACTTTGATATCCTTGGTAATGTTTTAAATACTTGGTAAAGGCTAAATTTTGGGATATTGTTAATCATAAGAAATATGCATAGTGTCAGACTAGGTATTTTCTTGTTAAAAAATAGCTCTTGAAGGTATGCTACATAAAAGGTATCACAAATGATCTCGGGATATTATTTGTATCCCTAAGCTATTATTTCCCTTGTGACACTACCGGGAATCCCTAAAGGAGGTAAATGGAGCTCTAATTTAATGACTCACCTGCCCTATTAAATATTTTTATTTTAAAATTGTAATTTGCTAAATTAGTCATGTGTTATATAAGTTATTTATTTTGTACATGCAAACAAACTGTTTGCTTTAATCTTATTTTTGGCAGTTAGAAGTATTTTAATTTATCCTCACTTAACTAAACAACATATGTACTGATATAATGTGTGATTGCTAAATTATTGAAATGAAAGAATTACAAAATATCAGTTCCTTATGGTGTATGTGTATTAAAATTTAATATGTAGTAGGAGTGTGTTTTTACACACTTATAGGGAGCAATAAAATAGTTCTTAAAATCGATGATTTATAAAATATGATTTAAAGATTTCAAAGTAAATTAGTCTCGTAATTTTTCTATTTCTAAACTGCATTTTTAAAAATCAAATAATTGGATAAAAAATTTCAATCCATATTTTTCTGCCATTGGATAAAAAATAAAACAAGTAATAAAACTGAAAAATATCAAGGGCATAAAAATGAGTTTGTTAAAAAGATTTTTTAAGATTTTAGTTTGAAATGGAAATTAAAACTATTATGTTTATCGGAAAGTGTTAGGGATCAGCTAACAGTTTTTAAAATCATGAGTGTTTGCAAAAATATGTCTATCTGTATTTCCATTTTATACGTATGTTATTAACATTTGAATTGCTATTTACATTATTATTATGTCCTAAAATTATATCTTGTCTTTTTTAAAAAATATTAGTTTCCATTTTATGCCCAAATTTGGGAATCCCGTCCATTGTAGGTTATTTTATTTTATTTTAGTTACTCTTTTTTGGCTTATTTAATATAAGTGTTTCATAATTCATGGTATATTTAAGCTATTAAATATTGTTTTAATTTTTATACCATGTTTATGATTTTGCTATCCTAATAACTTGATAACAAACCCCCATATTTTTTTATAATTTTACCTGATATGTTTGATTAGATCAATATTTTGAGTAATCTTGTTTGTTTCCATTACCCACCACGATTTTAATTTTAATCTACAAAAATGGGTGGTATTATGATTTAAATCAAATGTATTTACTTATCTAAAGATTTATGAAGTTCTATGAACTAATATTTGAAATTTTATCATTGTTGTTATTTATTTTAGAAAATAATTTTCACAAACACATGTTATGTTTATAAGATACTTTAATATTTATGTATTTTTATATTTCTTTGTGTCTTTATAAAAAATAGTTCTATATCTCTATTTCAGTGATATTTTTGTATATATTTCTATGATATTTTCAGTGATATTCAGTGATATTTTTGTATATATTTTTGTTATTAAGTTAATGTGCATTATGATTCTAGTTCACCAATTCTCAAAATATTTATATTCCAATCCTTGACTGCAAAAACTAAAATTTCTATCTAAACCGCAATTTATTTAAATTTTCTATATTATTTAAGTGCTAAAAGTTATTCATAAACCTTATATATATTTATAACCATAATCTTTTTTCACTATTATTCATTTTAACTCTATTTCAGAGTTCACAGAATATTGATAGTCATATCTTACTACTATAATCTCTTCATTTCACTTTATTTTGAGAATCTTATGCTGGTTGATTTTGTTTGAACTGTTTTAACTTTTGTTTGTTGAATCTATGGAAATAAAAAATCAGTACTTGTAATGTGATTGAAAGATATTTGTAATTAATTATATTAATAATTAATTATTTTTCTTTGTATCTAAAAAATCTAAACTTTTCAACTGTTTTTGTAATATTTTATTCTATAGAGATAAAAATAAATTGCAACTCTATTTAAATAAAAATATTGACAACTTATATTAGTGTCAAATTTTTTTATTTGTAAATAATACCATTGAGTGCATTACAATAAAGTAATTCTCCCATAAAAAGTTATTTCTAAATATGAGAGAATTTTTTACATTCTTTTAATGTATTTAATATTTTACAACTCTGATAATAATTTTAAGTTTTCATAACTTTATTCCAACTTAAGTCATTTTTTAATTACTTAATCAATATCTTAATATTTTCGCATCAAAATTTCCATTAACAGAAATAAGTAGAAGTTATATGTGTTCAGAACAGAGTCATAAATTACATGTATTTTCACTATTGTTACTGATTGTGTTTGTTGATATCCAAAAGTAAATAAAATAAGTTAAATGAAGATTAGGTAAACTTTTATTAGATTCTGATTTTAAATTACAAAATGCTTTTTTCGTTTTAAAAAATGAGGAATAATATTTTCCGTACTGTCTTCATATGCCACCCATGATACTTCATAAAAATATATGGTCTCTGACAATTTAATGTTTATCTTTTAGTAAAAAGTTTTTTGCTTTTGCTTAATTGAAAGAAAAGAGATTCAGCTGTTAAACTTATAGTTTAAGATATTGGTTATATTGAAAAAATTTTTTTAATTATTTTTAATGAATAATGAGTAATTTTACATTGTAGATCATGTGAATCAAATAAGTTATCAATCCACCATTGCTTTATTAGTAATAAAAAGCTTTCTTATAATTGTACAAGTTAAAAATTCTGTATATTAGTAAAATAATAATTGTAATTATTTACATGATACTGAATCAATTATGATCACCATTTTTCAATTTAAAGACTGGAGGTTAAATTCGTTTAATTTGTAACTATTCCTTTGAAATATTCTATTACAAATTTATAAAAATGGTCTTTACTAAATATATATGAAAATATTGAATGAAAGTAGTAGATATAGTAAATAATGCTATACAATTTGTGAATATGATGCATATTTTATTAGTAAGAGTGGTTAATTTAAATTGCTTTATTATTATTATTATTATGTCATTTTATAAAATGTGTGTGTGTGTGTGGAGTGTAGATTAACGACTTTTAAAATAAATTTGCAACATTTATAAAATAATGCTATGTACCCAAAAATGTTTTTGAATTTTGTTAATTTTTTTCACAAAACTCACTAGAAAAAAAACAAAATATTTGTAAAAACTGTGATCCTAGTGGCAGTAATACCTTGTATTTGCCTATTTCTAAACATATAAATACTTAACTATAAATGTTTCTCTAAAAAGGATAGAGATAACATTTGTGTGTAAAATAAATTTATAATTTATTCTCTAATCTAGGTAAGAAAGATTACTTTGTAATTTCAGAATTTTTTCCTAATTTTTTTAAGAGCAAACTTGTATATTTCTTTTAATTTCTATATTCCTCAGTATTTCTTAGAGTTCGTTTCTTCAACTCAGTTTCTTAGTTCATTTTAGGTTGGAGAAGACTAATTTTACCTATACTAATACATTTTGACAAATATTTTCTATTGCATTATATTTCATAGTATGTTTGAAATTAATTATTTTTAAATAAATTACAACTGAGAAAAGTCACAATGTGCATTTGTTGCATTATTTATTGATTTGATTTTTGTTTTGATCATTGATTTTTAATTTAATTCATTTTCCAACAGTTTTAAGATTTAAGTGGTAGTAAATATTTTTGCAGATTTTATTTAATGCAACTTTGATAAAATAGAAGCTTGATTAAAAACATTTGTAGTTAAATAATTATACATAATCCAAAAATTTTGTTTAATTAATGGGGGACTTTTAATAGGGCATTTTTTTACATGTTTATTTATTTTAAATATCTTCAGTTAATGCTTTAAATATCTATTTTTTGGTATTAAAGTACTTTTCGTACTGTGAATTGTATTTTTTATACAATTTTCCTTAGTTTAAGTTAGTGTAACATTTTTATTAATGTTATAAATTACCGAAATATGTGAATAAGATACATTTCTTTACTCACTTTTGTGGTATTAGAAATGTGTAAAAGAATTTAATGCTATTTTATTTACCATTTTTATATGACATAAAATTAAGTAATTTTTTAACTAATTTATCTAATGTAAATTTCATATTTACCATATTTTATGCTAAAAACATGTATTAACATTATTTTAAAAATTCACAAAAAGTAGAGTATTATAAACATTTGATAAAAGATAGTTCTTAATTTGCTTTCTGTTTTTATTCTATACATGTTCAATATCAAGGTAGAATAAATAAGTTTTGTAGAAGTATTAAGGAATATTTTATAGAGCATTTATTATCTTTAAAAACTTATTAATAAAATTATAATTGTTATATCCTCATATTATAAAACATTCTTTATGATGAATACATCTAATATTTTCATATTTTTTCTATCAAATATTAAGAAATTATGCTGTTTTGAAATAGCTTAATAATTAAAAATATAATTTTCTTCATCTCTTATTATGTATAAAAGTTTTATAAATTTTGAGTTTTACAAGATTTATAAATTTAAATTATTTTTAATGTAAAATTTGTTTTTATCAAAAAATATTATTTTAAATAAAAGAATATTTTGTTTTATGAGAGAAATTTTACTAATTTCATTTTACATTAATGAGTAGAATTGTGTTGTATGACTTTAATACTCTTTTAGCTTTTATGGAAAATGCTTTTCCTAATATGAATTTTTATAAAACTATTTTTACAAATAACGCCAAATTTAGAGTAACTGCAAGGAAAAACTAATTGTTATAAAAATTTGTTTTTGCAGTCTTTAGTCAAATGATTCGATTTTATACTAAAATAATTTCATTGTTGAAATATATTTTAAACTGCTTGTGCAATCAGTGTTTTCTTTGATGCAAAAAAAATATCCGATGTATAATTAAGATCTTTTATTAAATTTTTCAATTTGATAAGTGTAGTACTTTGCTTTTGACATGTTTTATGCAAGACATTTAAAATTAAATAAATTTTATTGAAACAAATTTAAAAAATGTAGTTCAAAACATTCATTTAATTGGTAGTAAATGTCTGTCTTCTCTTTTTTTATGATACTATATGATTTTATTCTATTATTTTGAAATCATTTTCATTAATATTTTGTTATTCACAAGATTTATTAAATACAAGTAATTTTATTATGTATGAAATTAATTATATATACTTCTTAAAATATGTTGCAAATAATGTTCATTCTTTTGCAATATACTTTTTTCTATTTAATATTTGGAAAAAATTCTGATTTTTAAGAAAACATTTCATTTGGCATTGAAAACCAATTTTGTGCATCATAAATAAAAAAACTTCAGGAAATGAGAACTTTTCTTAAAAAAAACATTGTTATTATTTTTTCTTAGTGAATGGAATTCTTATCTTAAAAAATTTAAATTTAAAATGTGATTTTCGTCTGAAATACTTCTTCTAATATATGTTCAATTTAAGTTTAACAAAATTGTTTTACATCGCAAAACATCAATGTAAAATTAAAAATATAACACAATATATATATAAATATTTGAATTCTAGTTCATTGCTTTTATCGTCAACAAATTTTGTTTATTATGATGCACTTAATTTATAAAAGAAGTGTCATTTATTGAATATTACTTTTATTAAAGAATTGTTCCAATAGTATATAGGAATATTAAATATTCCTTAAAGTGTTTCATAAACACGGAGAAAAAATATTAATATATTAAAAGTTGAAAAAGTAAATTTTGATTTTTTTGTAAATGTATTTTAAATAAAAATTGAGGTGCTGTTGTAAGAAATACATATAACTAAAATAAACCCATATAAATTTTAAAGTATTTTTTTCTAGACACTTTTAAAGTACTTTAGAAATAAATCTTAACCACACACATAACAAAATCTTTTAAAATTAGAGTAGATTGTATTCTTTTCAAAATCTTTTCTTGATATTTGTTATGACCATATATAGATGTGCAACCTGATAAAACGTTTAATTAAAATTTTGACACAAAATACCTTAAAATAGTTGTCAAAGTAGTAGTCGAATGATTGGCGTTCTGTCATTTGGTTAAATATTTCATGGATTCAAACCTAATTAGGGCTTAGCTGTTTGTAGTGATACCAAATGCGCTTTAAACTATATCCCCTGGTCTCATTACCATTATGCAAAAAACAAACCAAACCTTAAAAGAGTGCAAAGAATTAATCTATATATTTTATTTTCATCAAATTTAAATATTGCACTGCATACAATTTGTGAAAAATGGAATATAAGCTGTAAAATATTTGAACAATAAGATATGCTTTATGTGACACCACAGGGATAGCTTAATATTTAAAGGCTGCTGTGAGGCTTCTATAACATCTATAGCATTTTACCTTTCTGGAAGTATTTTCAAAGATAGTGGGCTACATTTACGCTGTAGGACAGTGAAAATGTGACACCATGAATGCATAATCCAAACAATATGTAAATTTCAGGATAGGTGTACTGCTGAGTTATGCATATAATGCGCAATGTGTTACATTCTGGAACAGATGAAACGAGATATAAGAGAAGATATTCGTTGGGGATAGATGATAGTTGTATTACTTTATCAGAATAATTTTATAGCAAATTGTTTTCCATCCCCCCCCCCAAAAAAAAAATCTTTCTGTATTATGACTGCTAGGAAGCCGAAGGCACATTCATCTGATAGACAAATGTTGCTGGGGTATGCGAGAAAAGCAAGTTGATAAATGCTTCGAATCGCAACTGTTAGGCACCTTCACCTGTCCACTGACTGTCTCGAAGATGATAGACGCGAATATAAACTAGCGTCTCGAGACCGAGCCCGGAGCCTCGGCTCCTAGAAGATTTTGGTTATGATTCAGTGACTTGGCGATGTAAAGAAGGTGATAAATTTCTCTGGCTAGGAAGTTTATCCCAATTGTTAAACATGGTGCATTTCACAACTACGTATCCCGTTTCCCTTTATAAAAATGTATCGATTTAGTATTGTTATATTTTTATAAATATAACAAAGTATTATTTAATTAATTCATCACATGAATACATAATTTCTTTGTATTATGAGAACGATGGATATGTGCGTATTGCTTTTACATGATCCTTTCCTCCCTAAAGATTTAGTGACTTGATACTATTATATTTTCGTAAACATAACAAAGAATTTGTTTATTAATCATTGTGAATGTGAATATAAATTATATGCATTATTAAAACAATTAATTTATAGATAATTTGCTATTGTTTATAAATATGCATGTTGCTATGTTTATTAAACAGACTATGCATAAATCAAGCATACACTTCTTTTGACATAATTATTACAAGCAAAGTAGCTGAAAAATATTTTATATAAAGTTTCTGCTTAGGAAATAATTTTATGTTTTGAAATTTATTTAACGTGATATTTTGATTTATTTAAAGGAAGATAAAAATTTTATTAATATTATTAATATTATGAGTCATTGTTTCTTTCCAAAAATATTTCTCCTAATTCAGATTATTTATTTTCATCACTGTTCAAATTCGTTATCACCATCATGAAGTACATCCTCACTAGGTTAATCAGTATCTACTGCAGAAGTATTTATCTTTGAAAACTTAGAGTTCTTTTCATTTCCAGTTAATTTTATGCTTTTACACTGTTCCTTAGAAATAAAACGGCTACAAAGAATATGACAATAATCTGAAACACAAAATCAGTTGCTTATAAAAAAAATTTGGAAGCAGTACTTGTAGCACCGAGTCATCCCAATGCGGTATGAATTCTGAGAAATGTTTACTGCATATGAAGAAAGAAAAGGCAGGTAAGAAATAAGAATGCCCATTCCAAGGATACTGAAAAGAGAATCGATTACAGATAAATAGTTTTCCCTAGCTTTTTGATTTTCAAAACATGGGATGACGCTGTAGTACACATGCTCTTCAGTGATTTATTTTCGCGGATGACGCTTTTGAATGTGGCACTGAGGGAGCCGCGCTCTTTCCGTTAAAAATTATATGCCAAGGCTTAGAGCTCGACTTCAAATGATGGAAAATAAAGATTAGCATGAGAAATATATGGTCATTTTACTTAGTATCACATAAAAAAAAATAAAAAAAACTAAGAGAATGTTAATATTGCATATTCAAATAAGGTATAATACCTATAATTATATCTGTATGGTGCTTTAATCCTTACATCACTCAAATTTATTCTGTATTTGTGAACTGTTTATTTTAAGAAAAATGATTTCGTAAAATATACAAAATCTGCTGTACAAATCCAGAAACTAATTTTATGAATGTATCAATTAAAAATATGATGGAGATTTATAATTAAAAAAAAGATATTATTAATACATCATCAATTTTATGACATTTATTGAGCTTTAAATAAAGTTAATTTTACTGACCCTCACATGGATAAATGAAAAACATGGGCAACTCATATTAAAGAAACTATGAAAATTACACAAAGCCAAATTCCAATTGCATGATAATTAGTAGGAATTTTAATATTTTATAAGTCAATTATTTGCTATTTATACGAGCCAATGTATGTGTCAGCTCAAGCTGTTTACAAATAAAACTATTAGTTACCAAAAAAAAAAAAATTGCTTATAAATAAAATTACAAACAACGTAATTTGTTTCATAGACTTCAATACTTTTTGAGAATTTAATATTGAAGTGTTCATTGAATATACTATGAATGAATTCTAAGAGAATCTTTCTCTTCCAAATATCTCTCATCCAAAACTAATTTACTTTCAATTTTAATACCCTAAATAATAAAATAAGACTTAAATCCATTCTTGAATTTCTTGGTGCTCTAATGACCTCACTCTTCTTCCTTCAATCGATCATCTCAGTTCATCTGAAACTCTTCCTTCAGCATAATTTCCTGTTCACATAAAAATCTGTTATACTAATATGTTCATATTCCCTCCTCCCACTTAAAGAGCTCTTTTGCCCCAGCTCTATTCTCTTAACTTTCAAAGTTTCCACAGTTACCATATAGTAAACATCTGGGCAAAATAATATGTGGGAAGAATTTTATGAAACATTTCCCTGTGAACAAAGAAAAGTAAAAATAAATTTTAAAAATTACGTGATTTGTCATGTGTGATTTCCTTAAATAATTTTCGCAATTATTTTTAATTATATATTATTTAAGATGTATATTTCTTAGATAATTTGTTAATATTATATATGCTATATATTCCAGTGGTCGCAACCCCTCATGGGGTTTACCTTCTTTAGGTAAACACGGGTGTCACAATCCCGAGGTACCCTAGTGATCTTTCCTCATCTTTATTTTCTTCTCTCCTTTACTCTGCTGCTTTTTCTTCCTTTTCTCCCTCAATGTGGTTGCCTTGAAAGAGGTTGAGGGCTCCCCTTGAGTAGCTACTGCCGCACTGTTGCTATTAGCTTCTTTTGGGGACTAAATCACCCGCGTGTTTGCCGTGCGTGGAGACCCGTGTCCCTGGAAAGGAGGATCCTGGTGATTGAGGCTCTCAGAGACCAACACATCACTTTGGCCTCTGCTTCCGGTAAACGGGAGGTGTGTTGTGGTCCTCATCATACCAATCGGCTTCCATGGATCAAGCGATCATATATCTGCTGTGACTCGATAAGGGTGGAGGCCACGTCAGGGATATATTGAAAGCGTATAAGGTTTGGCTAGCACTGATGCAGGTATACTGCATCCCCTTGTTGGGCTCGATGGTGGGTGGTACAGTCAAGCCTTGAAGTAATTAACCTATTTCTATGGAATGTACTTCTAATTCTATACTCCCTATGGAGCAACAAATGATACAGGATCAGAGATATTTTGTTATTAAAAGAACTGAGGGCAATTTTGATAATGTCTCTCCTTTCTTAATTAATAAGTATCTTATTGGTACTGTTGGAAATGTAAAAAATGTTCGCAAGATGAAATCTGGTGATCTCTTAGTTGAAGTTTTATCAACTGAACAGGCCAAAGCCACCCTAAAACTAAAATGCCTTGGTAATATAGATGTTATGGTATGTCATCATAGTAGGCTAAATTCTACACGGGGAGTAATTTCAACAGATGATCTATATAATATTTCAAAGGAGGAAATTTTGGATAATCTTGTTGACCAAAAAGTACAACGTGTGCAGCGCATTACAATCAGGAGAGAGGGTAAAATTATAAGAACTAAACACCTTATACTCACGTTTGCTACTCCTATATTACCTCAATCTATTAAAGCTGGCTATCTAAATTGTAGTGTTCGCCCCTTCATACCAAATCCATTACGTTGCTTTAAATGTCAGCGATTTGGCCATGCAAAAACTACTTGTAGAGGACATTTGACTTGTGCTCGATGTGCATCTGTTGGACATGACAGTAGTCAGTGTCAATTACAAGAAAAATGTGTCAAGTGCAGTGGTGAACATCCCTCATACTCCCGATCATGCCCAACCTGGATATTAGAAAAGGAAATTATTACTGTGAAAATAAAACAAAACTTATCTTACCCTGAAGCCAGGCGAACAGTGTCATCCCGTACCCCTAATCAAGGTATTAGCTATTCACAAGCAGTTAAAAAAGTCATGAAATCTTGCAGTACCCAAACAGATTTCTTAAATTTTCCAAACTTATCCTCAAATATTTCTAACATAAATGTCTCACCGATTCCGAAAGGAATTTCTTCACTGTCTTTCGCAAAATCTAAGTCTCAAAGATCCCTAAAGTTAAAGAATGCAAAAGAAGGGCTTCATAAATCATATTTAAAGAGTAAAAGAAGCTCAAATGCCTCCAAGACAGATATAAAGAATGTAGACCCATCAGATGATGAAACACTCCTAAGAGGAGATTCATCTGAATCCCAGATGGCGTGCTCCAATGCCGGAGCATTCAGCTGAGCTTAATGGGAACCTTCGTTTTTTGGAATTGTCGAGGCTTTCGCACTCATATAGAAGATATAAAAACAATTATAAATCTGTATAATCCAATTTGTTTTGCCATCCAAGAAACATTTTTGAAACCTCGGTACAGTTTAATATTGCATGGATATAATTGTGTGAGGAAAGATGTTAATCATGATTCAATTTCTGGAGGTGTATGCATTCTTGTATCTTGTAATATTCCTAGCACTATACATTCCCTTAACACTTCATTACAGGCTGTTGCAGTACGCATACACTCAACATCTCTCATTACTATTTGTAGCATTTACTTACCTCCCCATGCGATCATCCATGAAAGCGATTTAAACAATTTGCTGGATCAACTACCTGCACCCTTTATTCTACTTGGTGACTTCAATAGTCATAACACCTTATGGGGAAGTGATAATATGAATCCTCGTGGCAATATAATTGAACAGTTCATTTCTAATAACAATATCTGCCTTCTAAATTCCACAGAAATAACCTATTTCCATCAACCATCAAGAACTTTTCATTCATTAGATTTAGCTATTTGTTCTCCATCAATTCTACCTTCTATAAATCTTAATGTTGATAAGGATTTATATAACAGTGATCATTTTCCTTTAATTATAAATCAAACTGGTATAAGCAGACCACAAATCTTCCACTCCTCTTATTCTTATCATCGTGCAGACTGGTCTCTCTACACTCATTTAGCTGCTATTACTGACAGCATGGTTAGAAGTGATAATATCAATGATGCTGTGCAAAAAGTAACTAATACACTTCTAGATGCAGCCAAAAACACAATTTCCAAGCGCTCCGCAATTCCACGCAAATATCATAAACCATGGTGGAACCGTGAGTGCCAATAATCATACAAAAAACAAAAAAAGTTGTAGGCAATTTTCCGCAGATGCCCTACCATGGAAAACCTCCTGGCTTTCAAAAAAGCTAAAGCTTTTCTCGTCGAATACGGCGAAATAGTCAAAAAGAATCTTGGATAAGATATGTTTCCTCTATCACATCATCAACTTCCAGCAAAGAGTTATGGAAGAAAGTTAAAGCTTCCAGTGGTTTATATAGGGACTTCTCTATCCCAATACTACGCACAGGAGCTGACACAATTTCTTCTCAATATGATATTGCCAATCTTTTAGGTGAAACTTTTGCAAAGGTATCTAGTTCAGACTCTTATAATCCTAAATTTCTCAGAATCAAAGAGCAAGCTGAAAGAAACCTATAAAGTTTCATGATAAAGCCATACATCCATATAATTGCAATTTCTCTTTGCTGGAATTGCAGAGAGCCCTGTCCCAGACTAAAAATACTAGTCCGGGACCAGATAGTATCTCATATAAGATGCTTTGCCATCTTAATCATGAATCTTTAATGAACATTCTTTTTCTATTGAATAGAATATGGAATGAACATGTCTATCCCAGTCTCTGGAGCAAAGCAATTATTATTCCAATTCTTAAACCTGGGAAAGATCCAGCTAACCCTCAAAACTATCGTCCGATTGCTCTTACAAGTTGCCTTGCTAAAACTTTGAAGTGTATGGTCAATGCCCGTCTTGTTTATGCAATTGAAGACAATCAGTACTTATCACTTTATCAAAGTGGTTTCCGGAAAGGTCGATCTACTGTGGACAATATTGCATACCTAGAAACACAAATTAGGAATGCCTTTGTACGGAGACATCATTTGGTGTCTATAATTTTTGACATAGAAAAAGCTTATGATAAGACGGCGTTATGGAATTCTTCAAACTTTGTATAATTTTAATTTCAGAAGAAATTTACCCATTTTTATTCAGAGCTTTTTAAATTCTCGCATTTTTAATCTCCGTATAGGATCTGTTTTATCTAATCCATTTATCCAATGTGAGGGGGTTCCTCAGGGAAGATTTTTAAGTGTTACTGTTTTTAATATTTGCATCAGCAACATTCTTCATGTATTGCAACCATCTGTCCATGGAACTTTATATGTTGACGACCTCCAAATTTCTTGCCAATGTTCCAATATGCGACTGATTGAACGGCAATTACAAACTGCTGTGAATAATCTAGTTGCTTGGTGTAATGAAAATGGGCATACTTTGTCCCCTTGTAAAAGCAAATGTATCCATTTTTGCAGAAAAACTGGGCCTCATCCTGATCCAGAAATTAAGATATCAGGCACAACTATTCCCGTAGTTAATCAGGTATCATTTCTTGGGCTTATATTTGATAAAAAGTTAACCTTCCTACCACATATCTTAGATTTGCGCAAAAGATGCGAAAAATCACTAAATATTCTGAAAGTTCTCTCTAATACCTCTTGGGGTGCAGATCGTAAAGCATTACTCCGAGTGTATAAGTCAGTTATTCTATCGCGAATTGACTATGGTAGCGTAGTTTATGGATCAGCCAGATCATCAGTTTTGCGCAAATTAGACCTTGTTCATCACTCAGCTTTACGAATCTGCTCTGGAGCATTCCGAACATCTCCAGCCCATAGCCTTTATGTAATTTGCAACCAGTTACCTCTTGATCTGAGACGTAAGCAACTCTCTCTACATTACTATTTTAAAATGCTATCAGTATCACAACACCCTTTGAGATCAATGGTTAATTGTCCCTCATTAAGAAGGCTATATAATGCACGGCCACATAACATATTACCATTTTATGAGCGTACAAATTCATTCCTGTCTTCATCTGAGTTTCCTGACTTACATGTTCAAGCTACAGATGCTCTAGGATTTCCTCCTTGGAATATTCCTGTTGTCAATATAATCAAACCCTTTACTGGATACAATAAATCAGCTGCATCTCCCCTTATTTTGCAGCAATTATTTTCACACATCTCTGTATATACAGATGGCTCAAAATCAAGTAGTCATGTTGGTTGTGGTATTGTTGTTGGAAATACAGTTTACAGCTATAAACTGCATGCATCATATTCTGTGTATACAGCCGAAGCTGTTGCTATTAAACGTGCTCTAGAAATAATACATTCTAGCCCTTATCGAAAATACTGTATCTATACAGATAGCACGAGTGTGGTCATGCAATTAGATCATTTTAATGATAAGTGTCATCCAATTATTATGGAAATAGTGGATATTTTAAATATATTGAAGAATAAAGCATTTGACATCTTGTTTTGTTGGGTTCCAAGTCATGTTGGCATTGCTGGGAATGAACTTGCTGATAATGCTGCTAAAAATGCGTCTGGCATTTTGCATACTCCATTAACATTTTTTGACATTAAGCAAATTATCAAAGATTTCATTTTTTCTCACTGGCAAAAAACATGGGACTTGCAGAAAAACAATAAATTATATAGTATATCCTCTCACATCCTTCCATTCCCAGTTGCTCCCATGCGAAGAGTTGATGTAAAACTCACACGGCTTCGTATTGGACATACTAGATTTACACACAAGCACTTATTCTTGTCTCGGAGTGCTCCAATCTGTGACATGTGTAATGTACCATATACGGTACATCACATTTTAATTGTCTGTCCTAATTTCAATGATTTACGCATTGTATTTTTTAATACCACAAATTTAATTTTATCCAACTTGATTGGGTTTAAACCACATAGAAATTTGTTTGCATTTTTACGTGCAATAGGTTTCTTGAATTCCATTTAAGATTTTTTATCCAAAATAATCTTTACATATGCTTTTCTTAAACTTTTTACACATTCCATTATATACATATGACTAGTCTCTTAACACAGAATTTTTACCTTCAGTTTTAAATATTGTACGGTGCAGAAATGTCCAATATTGGACCTTGCCTCAGTAAACCTTATAAAATCATCATCATCCAGTGGTCGCAAAGACGAAAATTCAGGTACAAGCGCGCCCTAGAATGCATGTAAAGTTTGTGGGCTTTGAATAATCGCGTATATTACCAAGCGTTTCCTAATTATGAGCCACGGTCTGATTATTAAGTTAACATTTGAACAAAAACTTGCTTCTCCATATTCACTTCAGACCAACGGATGGAATTTGGACGCCACTGATTAACGTGGACATGTCACATATCCACCGATATTCAGCAACCTATTTGGGGTGAATGTGGTGTCACTGCCAATCTTTTGTTCGTTATGCATACTCGGGATGTTTCGTAAAGGACCTCTTATTGTGCAAACCACTACCTGCCCAAACAGTAGGTGCTAAAATATTCCTTCTATTGGACGATTTTTGAAGAACCAACGAAATTCCATGGTCTAAGTCATCGATGCGTGCACAGATGGTGCAAAAAATATGACAGGTCTAGTGGTTGGAACGATAACAAAAATAAAAGATCTCGAAAGACTGCAGTAGTAGTCATTGTGTTCTCCACAGATATGCTTAGCTAAGGAAAAATGCCTGCATCTTTCAATAAAGTTTTAGATGAATCTGTCCGAATTATTAATTATGTAAAATAACGGTCGTTGAAGTCAAGACTCAAAATACTGTGTGAAGATATGGGAAGCCTTCATCATTCTCTGGTTTTCCATACCGAACTAAGGTGGTTCTCACGTGGGAATGCACTTTCTCGATTATATGAATTCCGATTAGAAGTCCTATCTTTACATTTAGATTACCACATAATACTAAAGCAGCAGAGATTATTAATGTAGAAAGCTGGTAATGTATACTTGCTTATTTGGCAGATATTTTCTCCAAACTGAACGAAATGAATACTTCACTGCAAGGGAAAACTATAACAACAGTCACTGCAAACGACAAAGCACGAGCGTTCAAAAGAAAAAACAAATTTTTGGGCAGAGTGTGGATGAGGGGTAGGACAAGTGTTTTCCTCTCCTCAGCGATTTTTGGAAAGACAATACTTTACAGCTTAGTAACAATTTGTTTCATGAAATCCTCGAACACCTCCGAAGCTTGACGTCATCGTTGGAGTATTATTTCCCAACAGCTCAAATTGAGAAACTGCAGAAATATTAAAAAGTACTGAAGGGTCAAAATTATCAAGCCCTTTAGCAAGTTTTTTTTACATTATTCTGAAAAATTTTATTATTCAGATGCCTTTCGCATATAGATATATTGATGACATAATTTTTTAGAATTTCGCAAAGTTTACAAAACCATCTATCCTGAAAAATTAAAATCAATTCAAACAAATACAGATAATTGAAAATCTGAACTTTCGGATATTTTGATTACAGAAAAAGGAAACTATACATTTATGATAAAATCATGATTTTAATTTAAAAATAAGCTAATTTTTTGGAATTCAAATACTGTAATTAAAATTTACAAAAATACTATTGTCGATCAATTAAAGCTATTGGTCTAATTTTTGTGCGAGGTTTCTAGCACAGGTCATTTACCTTAGTAGAAGAAATTTTTGGGGGTCCATAACTCGATTTATGACTAAAAATTTGAGAAGTTGAACACATAGCGAACATATCAATTAAATGGAACTTTTAAAATATGTAATAATTTTAATAGCATCAATTTTTTTTTTAATAAATAAAAATACTGGTTACTATTTAAACATAATAATATTCCAATTTTGTTAAATAGAGAGAGAGAGATTAAGAGTGTAGTAAGATAAATAATAATAAAATGATCATTTAATTTTGCTTAAAGAATGTCCACAGAATTCGGCGAATATTCAAATAAAAAAAATTCTATTTTTCTAAGTTTTTTCTATCATAATTTCTTGGGTGAGAAGTTCCAAAAATTCAAATTTAAAATTAGTTTTCAGTTTAGAATTGTATTTACATTTGTGATGCATATATATTGATAAAATTGTATTGACGGAACTGTTGGGTGGGAAGATTTGCTTTCAGTGGTCAGACTACGCCCAATTTACCATTGACGACACTAGTGAGTCGTTTTAAAAGGATTGCTGATTTAATATTTTCAACTTTTCGTGTTTTCAATGATTGATTTCATTAAACATTTTGTCAAAAAACAACGGTTTTTATAGATGTGTATTTTCACAAAACTTATAATCTAGAGGTTTAATGCCTATTTTTTATAACTATCCACAAATCGTTTACAGAATAAGCCAGTTATATTTAACAACAATTATGAAAATAAGTGTACGAATTTTTAACTGTAGTTGATAAACTAATAATGATGTATTTTAAATTAATATTTATCATATATTAAAATGCAATTTCATTCAATTATTACGTGCTTCTTTTTCTAATACTTCGTTCCTCAAAAATGTTATTTAATTTTGCCTCTGTCGCAACGAATAATTTTCAAATTAACATTACAGACATTAATCTAAATTAGATTTAAATATATTCTGTATTTCAGACTAAATTTGATTTATTTTAATTATAATTATAAGGGGTTTAATTCTGAAAATTCTGGTGATGGGTGGAACGAATTTTCTATCCAGTCAACGCCTTAATATCTGACAAATATCTGTAATTCATTTAGATAGGAAATGTGGAAAATATGCTTTTAAAAAATTATAGTTTCTCTTATTCCTTTTAAAACAATATTCCAAATTGTGTTGTTGATACGGAGAGAAAATTTTTTTTTCAGAGATAGATCATAATTTAAATTCTACATGGACTCTTCTGTAATGGCCGAGCAGTAGAATTGGTTCATTTTTCTAGAAAACGAAGTTACATCAGTTTATAACATAATTTAAACTCCTGTTACAGTCCACTGCTAATAAAACGAATTTGTGTACTTAGATTAGAAAATGAAATTTGTGAAATATTCGCTGTTACTGTTTATAACAACCACTGTTATTGATATCTATCAAAGGTCGTGGTTTCTATTAAGGACTCGTGTTGCAACCCGACGATTTTTAAGACGTTACCGTTACATACGCTACTTATATATTTGAATTCTAAACTAAATTAGTGGTAGGTTAAAAAATCAAAAACTGCATTTTTAATAGTTTTTACATGAGATATTAATTTTCAAATTGAAATTCAAATTCCTCGAAAATATTATATAAATTTGCCTTTGTCGTAATGAATGATTTTTTAAATTAACATTAGATATTAATCTAAATTAGATTTAAATGTATTCTATGTTTCGTTTTAAAAATTCTGGTGATGGGTGGAGCGAAGTTTCTATCCAGGCAACGCCTTAATATCCGTGACGAATGTGTAATTTGCTCAGATAGGAAATGTGGAAAATATGCCCCTTTAAAAAAATATAGTTTCTGTTATTGCTTTCCAAAACAATATTCCAAATTGTGTTGTTAATATGGAAACTTCAAACATTGATTATAATTTAAATTCTGCACGCACCTTCTGAAAAGGCCGCGTAGTAGAACAAGTTCATTTTTCTAGAAGGCGGAGTTATATTAATTCAAGGAGTTCAAAATATACTTTGTGCTCCTGAATTTAAAACCACCCCTAATATACACGAATTTGTTCTTAAGTAAGAAAAGTAAATTTGTCCAGTATTATAAGCTGGTACTGTTTATTACAATCACATTTATTGATATCTATCAAAAATCGTGATTTCTATTATCACCTCATTTTGTGACCAGACCATTTCTCTATGGTCTTAATACTTACATACTCTGCTTATATATTTTTCTAGAAAACGAAGTTACATAAGTTTATAACATAAATTATACTCCTTTTACAATCCACTGCTAATACGCACAATTTTGTGTGGTATCCTTCGCTGTTAGAGATTATAACAACCACAGTTATTGATATCTATCAAAGGTCGTGGTTTTTTATTAACACCTCACTTTGTGACCAGGCCATATTTTGATGACGATTATAAACGACGATTATAAACGTCATCGTAACATACGTTACTTATATATTTGTATTCTAAAATAAATTAGTGGTAGATTAAAAAAAATCAGACCCTGCATTTTTAATAATTTATACATAAGATATATTAAACTTCATATTGTAAAAATTATGGATAATAGTGAATAATTTTTAATACAATAGTTTTTTTTTTTTTTTTTTTTTTTTTTTTTTTAAAAAACCTATATTTTTATAATTACATATATATAAGTTCCTATTTGATGTTAAAATTTATAATATTATGCTTTGTTTAATGATTAGTCAAGCCAATAAATTATAAGCTAATTTGAAGCAAAGGTTAAGGCTATCAAACTCTCGACTTAAGAGGACGCGTTTTCAATTTTTATTTCGAGATACAATGTCTGTAGCGGAATTATATACATATTTAATGCTGTTGAAGTGATTTACTTTGAAACTGTAAAAATTGTCAAAAACTTTATCTTCTGATTATAAATTCCCATGCAGTGTGATCCATACATTAATGAAGCTCGATTAATTTTTATCAGAATATATAGGCAATCAATTTATTCTAAATATTGAAGGTAATTGTGTAATTTTATTTCTATTTAAATTAGTTGACTTTTATAAGTACTTTTGCATTCGATGAGAAGTCATTTGAGAGAAAATACAATTTTCATTATATATATATATGAGTATATGAAAAGTGTGTGTAATTACAATAGGTATTCGTTACTTTCCTTTAATATTTAATAGAGGCCACGACATTTGCTATATATCAATAAATGTGGCCATTATTATTAGAAGGATAGTAAAATGCCTGGCATTTTTTTTTATCTAAATATGTACCTAATTATTAATTCATGGTGTTTTAAATTCTGGAGAACGAATTGTGATTTTGAGTAGATATAACCCCGCCTTCTACGAAAAGGAAGTAGAAGCTTTGTACTGCGTCATTTACAGAAATCCATACATAATTTAAATTATAACCTATAATTTAAATATCTACATTGACATCACAGTTTGGGATATAAATGTGAAATCAATACTAGAAGCAAGAAATTTTTAATTAATAGATTATAAAATATTTCTATTTTTCAAATTATACATTCGTTACTGGTAATAAGAGGCGTTACCTGGATAAAAAATACATCACATAGGACCAGAATTTTAAAAGTTTAATTTTTTCATAATTATAATTATTAGATTTTTATTCATGAGAAGCATGGTTCATAATTTTCGAACAGTAAAATAAAGGAAAATCATAGAAATACCAGTGGAAAGCATTTGTAGTCACGTATAGGGAAATTTCAAACTGTATGAAGTAAAATGGGTCGAAAGATCTGTGCCATCAGTCACACCACAGATGGCACGTTCCCACCCACTCATTCACTTTTGAGTAGAATTTTATTAATATACATAAATTACAAAAGTAATTGTTATTTTAAACTGCTAGTTGCTTTTGAATTTGGATTTTAGCAACTATTTATTGAAACAATTGTGATGGAAAGAGATTTTTTCAAATAAAATTATTTTTAAGTATTCGCCGAATTCTCTGGTTATTGAAATGTTAAATTTGATTAGTATGAAATAAATGATGAGTTCATAGTTTTATTAGAAATAATAATTATTTTTTAAAACAGAATTCCTTAATCCATTTAGCAAAAAATTATGTAGTACAGCTTATTCTTAGAAATAAAATATTCTTGTATTCCTATTGAATTAGAACTTAATATTTTGGGTGATTGGTAGCGATTTATACCTAACAATATTATCAACAGAATATATCTTTAAGCAAAATGATTTTTAATTAGGGGATGATAATGTAAGGATTCTTAACATGTGCATTTACACTGTCAATAATTTTGATTATTTTTTGGAAGTGGAAAGAAACAAAATTAACCTTCAAAATTCACTTTTTTACTTACATCATTAGAAGACTATGACTACTTAAGAAATCTATGTGGTTTTATTGAATTTCTCTTACAATGTGATATTAAAAATGACATAAATGAAACACAATATAAAATATTCAGAGGATTCTTTCCTTATCAAAGTTATAACTGATTTCATTTTGATCCCAGTATTGAAGATATTTAAATGTTTTATAAAGCAAGCGTGATAAAAGAATATCACAGTACTTAATAAGGTTGTATTCATCTGCTGATTAAGATTATTTTACAGAAAGCAGCCGGTTCTGCTTTTTTTTTAATTTTGCCCCTTGTAAATCCACTTTTACATCAAATTCTAATAGCACAATGAAATATAATTCCAATAAATCAAAGAGTGGGGGGGGGGTACAAAAATTATAAAACTAAAATATTGAGAAAAAGCTATTAAAAAAACAATATATTCATTCTTTTCTGAAACAGATATAGAAATTGACTCCTCCTCTACATTTCAGACCTTTTCAAAAGCCAGAAAGACAAACATAAAAATATTGTTTTTTGTTCTTGACTCTAAAGTTAACCTCTAATCTAAGTCTAAATAAAACCTGCTCTATATGTCATTAATGAAACTGTTCTGGTTCTTGTAACACCTTAGAGTATTTTTAAAACCTTTATCTGTCTCATCTTTCTGACTTTCATGTGTAAATTTGTCTTAATGGCTCTATTCTTCCGAGTCATTCTTCTGAACATTCTGAACATAATGAACAATTAGTTCTATACTTGATTTTTTTTTTAAGATTACCTTATTTTCGACGCAGCTTATCCTTTCTAAGTATCTTACTCCTGTAAAATCAAATAAAAATCTTGACACTTATCTTCACCTACCCCAAGAATGTACATTTAATTAAAATCGGAAAAACAGCTCAAGAAATCCAAGGTTCTTTTCAAATCAAACTAAAGTGTTATATATGGTAGATATTTAATAATTTTGGAGGACTGGTTTAAAATAAACCCTGATATTATATTAAAAGTAACATGGATACTCCTTTGTTGGGAGAAACTTTCTGAAACTCAACATTAAAAATTAAGAAGTTTGATTAATTATAACTTTAAAAATTGAAGAAATTTACGCACATAAGTTTATTTTTGACCGGAGCATCATCGAGAACTTCCACTACAGGACGATACTATAATTAAATACTGGAAATGTGTGTATATGTACAACTAAAAAGAGTTGAAAATTTAATTTAAATTACTGCTTTTCCCATGAAAATCGGAATACCTCGTTAGGAGGATGAATACCAGTTTATAAATTTATAAATGTGGACCCAAATGTTAAAAATATAATTTCTTTTCGAACAAAGTTTAGAAAAAAATCAATCACAAAAGTGCTTAGTTCATGATTTATTTAAACATTTAAGTTCAGCGGATTTGAGATATATATATGTGTGTGTGTATGTGTGTTTTCCCTTTAATAATGAAAAAAATTAATTACACAGAATTTAAATTAAATCATGCCCGGCGTTGACATGGTACATTCAACAATTTGAAATCTCACGAAAAATATTAACACACTAAATAATATATGAGTACACACACACAATGATACAAACTGTTAATAATAAACTACACTAAATACATAATGATACACAGATATATTTGATAGGGTTCTTACTCCTTAATTAGGCAATGGCAAAATGCAATTTTTATTAATGCTCCTTTTAAAAATTCCGATCTTCGTTTTAACTAAAATTACTCTCACTTTCTTATCCTTTCCTGGAAATGATTACATTATTCTGCAGAATGGTCAGTTACAAACTTGTACATTATCTAATTTGAAAATCACCATAGTGCCACCTTGCACATTATCTTTGGTGAACCTCCACTTTGATCTTTTTTGTATTGCACCTAAATAATTGTTAGACCAATGCTTCCAAAATGTCTGCACTATCATAGTTAATTTTTGCCATTGTTTTAATTTTTCTTCCTGTAAAATATTTAGGATGTTGGGTTCTGCAATTGCTGTGATAGGTGCGTCTATCAAAAAATGGACAGGTGTCAAGACATCATAATCATTTAAGTCAGATGATAGGGGATGCAATGGGCGGGAATTAAGAGTTGCCTCAATCTGATCAATTACAGTTAAGAATTCGTCAAAGGTTAGTTTTAAATTGCCTACTACACGTTTAAGATCGTATTTCGCGGATTTGACACCTGCCTCCCGAAGTCCACCATGATTCGGGGATCTAGGGGAATGAAAGTCGACTCAACCTTTTCTTTGGACAAATAACTATTCAAGTTTTCATCTGGACTGCTAACTAATTTACTCAATTTCTTTAATTCGGAGTTACTTCCAACAAAATTAGTAGCGTTATCAGAAAATATGTGGGCCTTTTTCTCTCTTCCGCTAAAAATTCCCTTAAGTGTAGCTACAAAGGCATCACTAGAGAGATCCGTTATCATCTCTAAATGACAAACTTTAGTCACAAAAAAATGAAAATACACACATGAAATTTTATTATACAATTCTTTTCTTTGAGTGGGATATTTTATATAAAAAGTACCAAAATAATCTACCCCTACACAATTGAATGGAAAGTTTGGGGTTACTCTCTCTTCAGGTAAATGTCTCATGAGCTGTTGACAAGGTACTGTGTTGTTTGCTTTAAAGCAAAACCAATCGTGCACTAGTTTTCTACAAAGGTTACGTCCACTTAAAGGCCAAAACCTTCGTCTAAAAAGAAACAATAACCCTTGTGGGCCAATATGTATATATTTCTTATGAAACATTTCAGCAATCATCACAGTCAATTTATGATTGGTCGGTAAAATTATAGGAAACCTTTTATCAAAATGAAACTTAACTGTTGGATGGTCTTCCACCAACTCTTACAACACCCCTTTCATCTAAAAATGGCAAAAGATTTTTTATCTTACTATCTACAGGCACATTACCATCCTTCTGAAGTTCTGTAATTTTCCTTTTAAAACTCTCTTTTTGAACTAATTTTACTAAGAAAAATTCATCATCTTTAATTTCCTTACATTGCAAGGGGCCAGTTGCCTTTTGCTGTGATTTGCAATTAATAAGGAACCTATAAAGAAAAAATAAAACACGTACAAGTTTATAATTGTTAGAAATACTAAATAACTCTTTGGTTAAAGAATTAAACGACACTAAGAAAATAGGTCTCTTGAACCTTCGTTCACTCTTAACCAGGTCTGTATTAAAATGTTCTAAGTCCTCGTTAATTAGCTCTTCACAGTTCTTAAGCGTCTCTACTTTCTCGATGATAAGTAGTGGTCCATGCCACCAGAAAGAATTATTTCTTAGTTGTGCTGGATTGCAGCCACGAGAAACGATGTCTGTAGGATTTCCCTCCGATGATATATACCTCCATTGTGAGACATCTGTCAGAACTTGTATTTTAGCCACTCTGGTAGAGACAAAAGTTTTCAATTCTGCTAGAGACTTCTGAATCCAAGGCAAAACAATTTTGCTGTTTGAAAAATACCAATTTTGATCTATCTTAAGTTCTAGGGATGTGCTAACCATTTTCATCAATTTAGATAGCAATACACTTGCACACAGTTCAAGTCGTAGAATCGAAAGTATTTTGATTTGTGCAACTCTTCTCTTGCTGCAAACTAGATGTGAAGTTACTTCACCACTGGCTGATTTGCATCTTAGACAGACTGCTGCACCGTAATAGCCTTCTGATGCATCTGAGAATCCAAGGAGTTTAATTTTTACAACATTTTCTGGTAGAATACATCGATTTATTTTTAATACAATTAATGTCACACAACACATCAAAAAACTGTAACCATACTTGTACGACATCGGATGGCAGTCTTTCATTCCATCCTATTGATAACCTCCACACTCGTTGCATAAAAACCTTAGCCTTTGTAAACACAGGTCCTATCAAACCAAGTGGGTCAAAAATGCGGGCCATATGGACAAAATTTCTCTTTGTAACCACAGAAGCATCTTTGTTGGGCATATTGTAGGAAAGCTCATCACTCTTGGGCTTCCATAGCAACCCTAATGTTTTTGTTTGATCAAAACTAGTCATTTGAATCTTCAGAAAATTTTCTTAACTCTGGACAGTTACTTTGCCATTTATGTAGTTCCATACCACAAGTTTTAAATATTTGAGTTAATTCTTGCTTTAGACACCTTACACTTTCTAAATTTAACCCTCCACTCAATATTGACTGTTGAAGAGATCTCTGAGCCGAATACGGAGCACTAGTGCTTCCAAACGTCACTGCATAATTGATACGTTTTAATATTCGCTTCCTTACTATTTTTCCCTACAATTCTTTGTATGACGATATAATGCCAAAAGTTCTGGATTCTTTTATAACTTATTCCACAAGGAAATTAATGTTTTGACTGCAATCTCTATAGACTCTCGCAGTAATTTCGGATCTTTTTTAAATGGCATCTGTACCACAAATTTTCCTGATTTATCCCTTTTATGAGTTTTTACAAAATGATTATTAGCTTCAATTCTCTCAGCAGTTTAAATTTATGCGTTTCTTCAATTTGTTCCATTTCCCAAAAATTCCGCATAATTTTGTTCAAGTCGGCACCCTCTTTTATAAGCCCACAGTGTACATTAGTCTTAGTTACTATTGGTACACTACCATTTACTACAAATCCGAATACTGTAAAATTAATTTAGTATTAGTAAGGTAAATTCTCTCAGGTTTTATTAGTCCATAAAAATTCTCTGCTCTCAGAATTAAATCGATTGGACATGGAACATTAAATCCCGAATCCGCTAACTTAATGTTTTTTTAATTACGGAACGCAAATATCAATTTGCCTTAAAGAGATCAAATTTGTAACACTGGGAGCAACCAAAAATTCTAAATCTAATTTGAAATTTCTTATATCATTAACAATCGTAACATTAACTTTATATTTAATTGTCAGAGACATTCCATTTAAACCTGAAACTCTAATGTTTTTTTTTTTCTTTTCTTAAATTAAGCTTGTCAACGCAACTCTTACTCAAAAAATTAGCACTGGCTTCAACGTCTAAAAAACCACGTACGCGTAAAATACTTCCAAGTCATCGGTTAAAAAACAAATAAGAGTGCTAAGTAGTACAGACTTCGAATTTGTTGACGAAGTATAACTAGTCACCGCCAAGCAATTTTGATCCTGACCTCGTGGCTCTTGTTTATTGTTAGTAGGAACGAAATCTAAAGCCGTAGGAGTGGGGAAGGAACTCACTCTCGCATTGAGAGTACTTACATTCTCATTAGGCGCCAATAAACGTTCTCATATTTGCTCTGACTGAAAGTGAAGTGTGGCATGATGACGCTGCTTACAGATATTGCACGAATGTTTTGATTTACAAGTCGTTACCCTATGATTATTCCCCAAGCAATTAAAACAGAAGTGATTTGATTTTACAAACTCAATACGCTCATTTACTGACATATTTTTATAATTAAGGCATTTATATATGGGTGATTCTCATTACATGATAAAACACACTTATTATTTTTAACTTCCGAAAGGAAAACTTTTGACGTGTATTTTGACTCGGACAATTAATTAAACTTTGCGTTTTCCACCAAACTCTTACCTTGGGAAGTAAAATATAAATCAATTTCTTTCCATAATTCAGAGGGTTTATAAACCATATGTCTGCCTGTTTCATATTAATATGACACGTAGTTTCTCTATCTAAGGACTGGCATATTTTATCCGACACAATTAAATCTTTGAGAGTTTCGAAATCTGTTACCTTCCTCAATTGTAAATAATATTCCCAGCTCGTCGTTAATCGCAATACAAATTGAAGATTTGTTTCATTTGGTTGGCGTTGGGCTTTTCTAAAATGTTTTAAACATGATTGAGGGGTAGGCTCAAATTCTAGAAATTTTTACTTTAGAATATTCATTTAACTCGTCATCCTTTATGTAAGTTATCACATTTTAGTCGCCCTTTCCCCTAGAAAATTTAACTAACTAGAACTGAAAAACTAAGAATTTATCGACAAAATACAAAGTTTTCTTTTAAAAAAATTAATGATATAAAATCTGTAAATTTAGTCTATTAAAAAGGATTCGCGTTATCGTTTTCATAGTTACAAGAACATTCAAGTAATACCTTTTCTTATGAATAATTGTAAATCTGTCAGTCATATAAAATCAAACCATTTTCTATGATAACACACAGGACAAATAATGAACATCATAGATTTTTTAAAAATATTTTCTTAAAATTTGCTATAAAAAATTCGTAAAATTTAAGACATCTTCATATTTTACGGTGTTGGCAAAATATACTAAAATACATAGTATGTACTAAAATACATAGTGTGGCAAAATATACTAAAATACATAATGACATCTAAAAAATTATAAATAGCTGGTAATTAAAAGAACAGATAATGCAAATATAAAACAAAAAAAAATGGGAAATTTATTTACAATTTAATGGAAAACTGATGTCAAAATAAACTAAATTAGATTTAAATCAATTTAAAACTGTCAATATAAAAGAGTATATGTGTGTGTGATTCAGATCAATTGATTAATGAAGCTCGATTAACTTTTATCAGAATATATAGGCAAACAATTTATTCTAAATATTGAAGGTAATTTGTGTAATTTTATTTATATTTAAATTAGTTGTGTGTGTGTGTGACTTTTATAAGTACTTTTGCATTCGATGCGAAGTCACTCGAGAGAAAAAACAATTTTCAGCTTAAGTAATGTATTAATGATTGTTTGATTCAGAACCCTACAAAACATAGGTAGAAATTGAAAGCTTACTATGATTTAAAATCAAAAGGGAATTTACATGGCTACGTAAAATTAATAATTCTCTACTAAGCCTATGCTTTTCTTAAAACGTTTATGCACAAAAGTTTTGCTGTGACAAAACAATCAAACAAATCAAAATATCTTTAAAAGACAAAACAAAATATCTTTAAATATTTTTAAACAAACCAAAAGATCTTTAAAAGACATAAATGACCACACCTTTTTTTTAATTTTGTCCACAAAATGTTAAATGACAGAAGCTTGCCAAAATGTATCATTTCATGACACGAGTAAAATACTTTACTAACGAAATTAGAGAGAGAGAGTAGAGAGTTTAGTACTTTTTCAAACACACATTATTCTTACGTATAAAAGTCTAAAACGTATTGTCGCATGTGCATTAAACTATTTTAAGTTTCAAAAGATTTGTATACTAACTCTTCGTCATAGGCCTTCAAATATTTGAAATTAATAATAAAAATATTCATCTTGAAATGGTGATCAGCTTAATATAAGACGATTGCCAAATAGAGCTCAGTTCTTAACTCATTTAATACTCACTCAAGGACTGTATAAAACACACACTTTATTTCTCCGAATCTCACATCGCTACTACCGGTTTCTTTTTTATAACTCAAGGAGGGCGCTGCCCTCGCAGACACCAACAACGATGGTGATTAAAACTATCATATTGAATTAAAGTATGGTATAGAGTTACAACGTTTCTTCAACTCGAACAAATATAGGTACTGGTTCATTAAGTAAAATATAACTATGCGTCAAAGGAGTGTGACTGATCCGTAGAGAGTTGAAATAAAATGATGTCAGCACTTCTGTATGAGATAATCATCCAATTCCAAATGATAGGTTTAATACCGATAAGTTTGCTACTTGCCGATTCCAGGAATTCTATCAAACAGAAAGGGTATGATCAGAGACTGGATCATTTATGTCGGCATAAGTGACTGTTTGGTGATGGGGTCTTTACTTTCTTTAGCAGTGTAGTCGATTAGTTCATTGCCATTAATACAGATAGGAATAAATATACAAAACAGAATTTCATAACAATTTTGATTGTTTAAATAATATTGGCTTCCTTTACAAGAGGATGAATTCTAGCGTGAAAGGGAAAAGTGCAGGAAGAGCAAGTGTTAAGAAGTCTCCTAAACTACGGGTTGATACTGGCAGTATTTAATGGTTGACTAGGAGTGGAATAAATCCTGAAATAGTAATTAAATGAAAGTTTGAGATGTGCCATGGATTCAAAGATGGTATGTTGCAGTCAACATATATGCTGTTGATGGGTGTGGTGCGAAATTCTCTATTGGAGATTCAAAACAAAGCGTGTTGATTTGATTTGATTTCACTGCCGTAAAATCCTAAGATGGAATAAGCTTCCCAAAAAACTAAGTAATCGTAGATAAAATTAAGTTCTCGAGTAAATCATTGGATAAGAAATAATTAAGAATTTGAGATGATTGAAACTCAGGCCATATCGGGTGTAGTTCTATATAAAAATTCGTATTGTATGCTCACTTGAATTTGAATTTTTTTTAAATAAACAAATCATTAATTTAAATAACATCGTCGAATCTTTACATGTTAAGAGTCATTAATTTAACAACCACTAATTAAAAATTATTTTTCATCTGACTTTCCTTCACTATATAGTTAGGATAGACTTTCTGTTGAGAGAATAGAATCTATCTCAACCATTCACCTTATACATGGATATCAATTTCAACATGAATACATGAACGTTTCGTTTTTAAGAATAAGCAGCACTATATAAATTTTTGCTCAATATATTAAAAAATTCTGTTTTCAAGAATGAAGATCATTTCTAAAGAAATATAACTTGATCATTTAATTTAGTTTAAACAAATTTGTCATTTTAATGACCAAAGAATTCAGTGAATATTTAATCAAAAAATAACTCTATTTAGAAAATCTTACTATCATAATTTGTTGGTAAATAATTGTAAAATATCGAATTAAAAAGGAGTTTCCAGTTTAAAAGTACATTTACGTTTGTAATGCATATATATTGATAAAATTGGACTAAAACGGGATGGTTGGGATGTAAGATCTGCTGTCAGTGGTCAGACTCCGCACAATTTGAAATTTCGCCATTGGTGTGACACCGGTGAGTAGGAGGATCACAGATGTTTAAGTACGTTTTCCGATCTTTTTATTGTCTAAAAAATTCTGAATCACGCTTCTCAAATTAATAAATTCCATGATTCTATTTCATTCTTTCTTATGTACAATAATTTTGGGAGTTATTTTACTTAGAAGTTAGACAAAATGTATTTTCCATATACGAGAAATGAATGAATGCCTACATATATTATTTTATATGCCTCTTCCATATAAAATAATATATGTAGGTAGAATATCATTTATCAAATATACGCGTTTTGGCGAAATTGCTGATTTATTATCATCAATTTTTCATATGTACAATATGACTGATTTCATTAAGCATTTTTTTTTCAAAAAACAGCGGTTTACTTATAGTAAGTTATATAATTTTAGATGTATCTGCCGACCAGCTTGTCTAATGGTCAGCGTGCCTGACTACGGATAGGAGGCCCTGGGATCGAATCCCGGTTCAGGCATGGATGTACTTTCTCTCCATCCTGTCTTTGTCCTTTCCTTGTGTGTGAATGAGGTATGAATGGTGCCTACCCTATATCCGGGCCCTTATGCCATGTGTGAGGGTGCGATGGTGGTCCACCCTCTGTGGTGCACCCGGGGTAACGCCTCAGCGGCGAAGAGGTCGCTGTTTCTGGCCGTGGGTTTAAGGGGACAATATACCCCGAAAATTAGGAAAAAAATTTACATACATAAAGCTTATAAAAATCAGAGGTTTTTTGCTTATTTTCTGTAACTATTCAGAAATTGCTTATATTATTATATAAGAGTTAATTTGACTTTCATAACTGATTCTAAATAAACAATTTTTTTACTGTGTTTGATAAATTAATAATGTATTCGAATTAGAATTTTATCCTACATTAACATGCAATCTTATTCAATCATTATGTGCTTCTGATTTTAATGTGCTTCATTCCTCAGTAATTATTTAATAAAATTGCCTTTTTTCAGTTTAACTTTTTTAAATTGACATAACAGACATTAATTTAAATTAGATTTAAATGTGTTTACTGTATTTCAGAATTTAAAATTATATTTCTAATAATTATGATTAGATTAAGCTCGGGAAATTCTGGTCCTGTGTATGAGGTATTTTCTATCCAGGTACGCATAATAATGTCAAATATATAATTAAAAAAAAAGAAATATAGTGGAATCTATTCATTTAAAAATTTATAACATCTCATGTTTCTTTCGAATCAATATCCCAAATTGTGATGTCAATACACGTATTTAATTTAAATCCTGCATAAGTTTCTGTAAATGACGCAGTAGAAGTCTTCTAGTTCCTTTTCGTAATAGGCGGAGATATGTTTTCTCTAAATCACAATTCTTTCTGCAGAATTAAAAAACACCTTGAATTTGTACTTAGGTACATATTTATTTTGTTGTTGTTGCATGCCCCCGAGGTCAATAGCGCTACACCAAGTCCATGAGCACGTACACCTTCAAAAAGTCCACCTTTCATAAGTGGATTCTCCATCATACCTCGCCTGGAGAGACCTTGAAGTATTGAAACCTCAGTCCTGTCTCTCACTTGTTGCTATCTGGCAAAATGCTGTATTACACTTTTATTATCAGATAAAATCCAAATTTCAGCTCCACGAGGAAGTGAATTACTATTCATGAATGGGGAAGGGTTGCAACCTCCGTTAGTCCATAAGACTGGAGCGCCCAAAGGAGGAGAACTGACTAAGCTCCTTTGCCCCAGGCTTTACCTAAGCAAATTGGAGTGGCTTTCACCAGCACTCCCTAGGGGACGTTGGTCGAACCCACTGAGTAACTAGATGTGAGCATTAACCATCCAGCTTTCAGTCCAAATTTGGTAGATCGATATGTATGTTTTGATTTGGATAGAAGTTTCTGAAAAGCGTAGAATAGAGGGCGCTACTACCGTGGAGATCTCGAAAACTTCCGGCATGAAACTTCCTGTTTACTATGCCATTATAGTCTTATACCATTGTGCTTGTTTTTTGTAGTTTCTATACTTTTGAGAATTATTCATTTAAAAGTAATTATCCTATAAATTTTTTTGAAATGCAGAAAGCAAATAAAGGTATTAGTTGTTGCGAAGTATTTGGTTGTAATATGCGATCTGGAACAAATTTACTTTCACAAGTGAAAATGTTCAGATTTCCAAAGGAACCCAATTTACAGTCCTTAATTTAATTAGCTATATATTATAAATCAACTATTTAAAATAGACTTAAATTTTAATTGCCATAAAAACCAAGATTTGTTTAAAATATTAATAAACAACACACAAGTAAATAAACACATCATAACAATTTTGTTCTACTCATTATTGATACCAATTCATATATTCATAATTCATATATTCTAGCATGAGCAAGAAAATTTTAATTAAATTTATAATACTATAAATGAAAGCATAAATAATACTTTGCTTAATATTTGAAATGATTTATAGTTCAATCGCACCCAAAATATTTCCTGAAATTTTGGAATAAATGCATAAAATTAAAAATTAGTTAAAGAAGAAAATGATTAACAATTGAGGTAAATAATAAAAAGAGTTATATAGAATGTGGGTTACAATATGTAATTCATCAGCAATTGATCCTAACGTCGCCAATAAGAGTGATTCCCCGCAAAATATGGTAATATCATGATTATTTAAGTGAATATTTAAAAAAAAAAATTTAAATTTACGGGATCACCACTGGTTACACTCTTATTAAAAATTATGATTTTAACGGATAAAATAAAAAACTTTTTGAAAACAGAAATAAATACCTAAAAATATTTAAATAAAAATTTTTGCGATTGCATTGATTTTCCATGGGAACAGAGAGAACCGGAAGTATTTGAGATGACTTCCGGTCAACTGAGGTTAGTCTGTTTACATTGAAAACCCCATCCATATTTCATACATATAAATAAATTTATTTAATAAAGGTTTTGAATGATCAAAGGTAAATATTTGTGTTTTTTCATCAAAATTGTCATTACTATCAAATTTATAATATTAATGAAGTGAAACTCTTTATAAAAAAAGTATTTATTTTCCGTTTTGTATTTTTAAATCTCTTTTGTTACGAGCCTTTTATTTTATAGATGGCAGCACTGAATTAAAACTAAGTTATCTTAAAAAAAAATCATCCTAATTATATCGCATCATTAAATGAAGTCAGTCTTCATTCGCGCTATTTATCGTAATTGTCATAAACTAGAATAAACCGAAATTTTCAGAATTTGTTTTTAGTGTTTTCAGTTACAATTACAGAAACAAGTAAATAGAACTTTCAATAAAACTGTAAATTGCATTTTCAATCCTTAAATATTAATTTTTTTCTGATGTATAGTTGTAATTTTATTTTATTATATTAATACAAAAAGCAATTTAAAACTTATATTTTTTGTCATCTCTTGGTAATAATAAGTATGCGAAACTTTACTGTATAAACATTTCTTCAATTAGTTAAATCATTGGCCAAGAGATGGCACTGCATATCCATAGACAAATTCGAATGTTTTAAGAATTCCCAGATATTTACTATTACATACCACTAACTCATATCTCATGTTATCTTGTTGTCTCACATAATATATCATTTTCATTCTTGAGGTATATATATATATATACTTTCAAATCATTCAGAGTATTTAATTTACAAAATTTTCTTTTTTAAAACATTTTTTCTGACTAAGCTACATATTTTTATTACGATGACAATGAGAAGATACGATGCAAGTTCATTACTTTTACAAGACTGTTTATAAAACTTATTTAAATGAGAATTTGTGATTTACTGAAACAATTTTTCAACCTTATCCCATAAATAGGGTTTTAATTAAAAGCTTTCCTACCTTTTTTAGCTCATAGATTCATAGTAGATATGTATTTTATAATCTTTCACATTGATATAATTAAAAATATTCATATAAATAATATTTTATCAGAAAGGTATTTTTAGTCGGGTTTTTATACATAGTTCATGCTACTTCCCGTAATTAGAGCTCAAGTGATTCAGTGAACCGCCGTATATTATTGTTAGTGTGTGTTAAATGGTCTTTGCATCTAAAAAGATCGACTAAAAGTAAGTTACGAGAGTGTTAAAAACTGGAGTAGTTGCAAACTGAAAGGAACTTGCAGTTGTGAAAAATAAAAATTGCATTTGAATGCAATGTCCTTAGGACGAAAATTCAAATAATAACAAAACTAAAAGAAATAGTATTCATGTGAATTTTAGTATCTAATGCAAAATACATAAAGCGACACGTTTTTTCAGTTGGATTCTTTTCTATATTAAAAGTCTTAGTGTTACTCTGTATTAAAGAAAAACAAAACTTCATGGAAAGTAAGAGGAAATGCTTTGTGGAAGATTACAAACTCTTCAAAAAAGAACATCTAATGTTCATGATTGCGATATGACATTGCAGAGTGAGTAGCCTAATTGCTGAAAGCTGTTGTAAGTTTTATATATATATATATATATATATATATATATATATAATACCCACAGGATATTTTGGCTTCTAAAATAGTTTTTATACAGCGGATTGTCTTCCTATATATATCACAAGAAAGAAACACGAAAATCTCTCAAGTACTGACTCCGATGGATGAACATGTAGAAAACATAAATTTCACATCTTCATCTCTTATTATCCAATAGTGGCAGGGATTGAACTTCAGACATTTCACTTTAAAAAAAAAATACTCCCCTACGAGCAGGTTACGTAAAATCCATATCTATGATTATATAATAAATTGCTAAGAGAAATTTATGGTGGAATTAAATTATTTATAAATCGAAGTGGGATTTATTGTAGAATAATAGGTCACATGAGCTGTCAATTCCATTGAGAGAATAGGAAAATCAACACTTGTCGCATCCAAAATTCATGAAGTGGAAATTTTAAGAAATGATTGTATTACGATTATATATCCAAGAAAAATGTGGCAAGCGGAGGCATTTGATAAGTAATCCTCGGAGAAAAATGCTTTTTCCCTGAAAGGAAATGGCGCAAAGTATCTTGTAATGATTGTAAGAGTTTGTAGTGCAAGCTCTCAGATGTGTAGGAGATACTGAAAGTTGAGACACTTGAAGAAATGGATTCATTTGGTGGTAGAAGACACGTGTTTTTTTTATAAATATATCTATGTCGAAAGAAAGAAAAAAAAATCACCTTTGTGCTCTCGCATGATGAATTTATAGCATTATCCTACTGAAAATATCAATCTTTATACTTCTTGCTCAATTCAAGAATCTTTGCAAAAGTTCAAACGTGAAATTGGCAATCATTCCTTCAAATTAGTCAGATTTGATTCAAACAAACTTTTCCGGGAAATCGAAGGAACATTTACATGTATAATCAACGGGCAAGTTCATATCAACGGTCTTTTGATGCCCCAGCACTGAAATCCGCAGCTATTTGAAAGAGTGTTGCACGTTCACCCCATTTAAGAATTCTTTTCAGATGTTGATCCTGTTCTTTTGGTTACATTGCTGTTTGAAATTTGGTATTTTACCAGATAATCAATATTCATGGTTCTCCCGTTTAAAGGTTGTACTCAAAAATCTAAATTTTAGGGTTACTTTTGAAATATGTCCCATCTTTCATACGCCTACTACAACTTTAAGTTCAAAGTTATTTAAATCTTGATAACTTGCCACTAATAGAACCAATAATCATCTATTAAATTTTCTAGATACCTGTTGTCTTATACAAACGCTATCTACTAAATAGTAACCATGGTTATTTGCGTACCTCCTTTACTTATATATACATGCCTTTACTAGTTTTCTGACATTTAAGTGTATATTTAACAAATGAATCTTATGTGATAAATATTTTGCATAAAGATTGTATTTAAAATACTATATAAGCACATGTGATTCATATTTAAGAAATCAAAGTCTCTATTTTAGGTTCCATTTAAATCATATTTGTTCTTATTATACTTTGTACATGTCAAGATATTTTTGAATAAATAAGCTTTACTCGAATCAAAAACTGCAAGTTTTTATTTTATATTTATTAAGAAGCGCATCTCATGAATAAGATGTTTTAACATTTTGTTTTAATCCAAAATTTTTTTATAGTTCTTAGAGCAAGCTCATTCACTTTAATTTGCTTTTAGAGAATATTCTAATATAAATACATTATTATGAAAAGCATTTTCTTTATTTTTCAGTTAAGTTTTTTAATCAATTACATCACGATGCTCAAGTATATATTTTAGTTATAAAAATTGCTTGAATTCCATAAAAAAATAGTTGTGTAGATAATTTATTTTGTAATTTGTAAGTACATATATGGGTATAAATATGAATGTATACAGTTTCACACTCTACAAAATATAACACGCTTAAACTGTTAAAAGCGTCCATTTTATAGCTTTTCTTTCCAATTGCTTTGGTAGTTTAACTTGCTTTATTATCTATAAAATCATCCAGTACAATTCGATGTTTCTTTCCAGATCATCATATTTCTGTTGTTTATTAATTATGTATTGAAATTGTTGTGTGTGTGTGTATATATTCTCTTCATATCGTAGACGAATTTCATGTAAACTAAATTATATTAAGTCTTTTTTTTTTTTTCTGTATATTTCATTTTTATTGTGTGTGTGCTTCAATAAACTTTAAAAAACTTTAACTAGCCAATATTAACTCAAGAAATTCTAGTATTGTGAATAAAATGATTTTTTATTAATAAAAATTAAAATTTGAATATTGCATCTTTCTTTTTATTGAAACAAAAAAAATAAAAAATGGTAAATTTATATAATATGAAAAAACAATCACACACTACTAGATAAAAAGTTGTAAGCTATCTTAATATAAGTTTTCCATTCTAAACATTCTACTATTAAATATAATTGATTTAGAATAATATATATACATAAACTATTAATTTTAAATTTATATTAAAAAATTTCTCTTTGCATATGATGAAAAAATCGTTTTTAAAGAAAAAATATTTGTACTATCATATATTTAATATTGCTTAAAACGCACAGAAAAATTACATTTGTACAAAATTTAATAGTTTATTTTCATTTATTGTGCCATATAAAACATAAAATTTTAAGACAAAAAATCACATAACGTAAACTTCAATGTATCATCATTGTTTGGGGCTTGAATGGAATTTCTAAATTGAATCTTCTGATGAGATAACATCTGAATGGCTATTAGAACTGGCATGAAGAAGACCTCGTCTTCGGGAACGTTCAATTTCGAAAACACCTCCATGAAGAATTAAAAATTTATTTCGTTTCACTTTATCAAAATCTAACTCATCTCCTTTAGCAAGGGACAAATAGTTTTCATTCATCTTTTTCTTTGTGTCAAATTCTGCTAAATTCACTCTATCAGGATTAAATCGAAATATCTTCGGATAGTTTCTGGATTTATTAGGCGCTTTGCTTTTAAAAGTACGAGGTTTATCTTTAGGTTCGCTCTGATTGTGTTTCGTCACTTTTGTTCTAGTACCACTTGAAGCCGGTCGTGGTGGACGTCTAGATGGTCTTCGACCACCAGAAACTGTACTTGATGCTGATCCTCCACTTGGAGGCAAACTTCCTCGAATCCTATCAGGAAATGCATCCCGGACATAATCTGGAAACTGGAAAGGTGGCTGTGGTGTTGTTGTTTTTGAAATACGAAATATTTCTCCGAATTCTGGAAAATAAGGCAAACTGGGGAAACTTTCAAAAAAACTCCCATAATCCGAGGGAGCGTCATAGCCTCCAAGATCAGATGTAAAAAAATTCGTTGATTCTTGAGCATCATCAGTCTTTAGTTGGTAATCCACCTGATTATCCTGAGAGTCAAACCGCAAATCACTTTTTCGATTGTCAGATTGACTGACATTATTTCGCCTATCAGATTTAGAGTCAATCAGTATAGATGAAGACTTGCAACATACTGAGAAGAAAAGTACAGCCTGAAATAGAAATACATGTACATCATTATATAATCACTTTACTCACTTATATTTATTTTAATTAAACACACAAACATTAAAAATTTTTAGTTTTAGTAAATTAATATTATCCAACTACCTTTGTAAAACGGTAGCTTAATTTCAATATGAATACGGTAAATTATTCACAAAGATAATATTTGCTAAATTCTTCATGAAATTATAAAATGATTTTGCTTTTTTGTATGTATAAAAAAATCACTGAGATACATGACATATTCAAAGTGCGCTTACATATGTACCCTTGCGATATTTAACATAATCGAATTTGCTGAAACTTCGTGTCTGTGTGTGCGACAATAAAATGATATATATTGAACTTTTATGTTATGGCTCAACTCTCAGTTCCTATTAATATTATGGAATAAAAATCAGTGGATAGACGAAGTATAATTAATTTGGTTTCAAATCAAATTTAAAACGATTTTATAAGGAAAATGTTTCCTCGCAACAGCCGCAACTTGGTCTCATAAAAAAGTAAACAAAAAATATTGGATAGGATAATTAATGTGCAAACTGTTTTATATTTTTCCTACTTCATTTTAAAAGTTCCAGGAAAAAAAAAACGATTTTGTGTTAAATATATTATTTCCATTATATAGATTAACAAAAAGTACGATACAATAAAATAACAGAATAACAGAATAAAATAACAGAATAACAGAATAAAATAACAGAAGAACAGAATACGATCAGAGAAGAGAAGATGCACTGCATGAAAAAAGTAGCAGGGCACACATATTTTATAAATTGTGCTTTACATTTTAGAGCAAATAATGTAAATTTTATTTTTTTTGTTTTATTTAAACTAGATCTTCATTTATTTTCAGTGAATGAGTTTTATCTACCACTAAGGGGTAAATATAAAATAGTATTTATAAGGATTTTCGGTCTGTGAAAAAAGGCAAAATGACAAATGCAAAAATATTCTCATTTTGAAATCTGTAGTACTTTAATTTGTTGAAAACATTGCTTTTCTTTTAAAAGATATATTTTGTTCGAAAAACTTTAGTTTTTGTACGATTAAAGTGCCCAGAGAGGGGAAGCCTTTAAGTGAATTTCAAAAAAAGTCAAATAGTGGCTTATAAAGATGCTGTCAAAGGTGTAAGAGAAACTGCGAGGCACCTACGCATTAATCCAAACGATGTTTCTAACTTCTTGAAAAATCCAAAGTGTCAGAGGAAAACAAAGATTGGCAGACCCAAAAAATTGATACCACGTAATCAAAGGAAAATTCTTAAAGGACTAAAATAACTAGTGGAAGCATTGGAAAAGCACAAGATGGAGCTATGGAATCCCACATGTAATCAGAAGAACACTTTAGAACTACATAAAAAGATCAAAAACGTTCATATACAAGAAAAGAAAGTATCGTTAATGGAACGAAAACATTGACCACCGGCTACAGTGGGCCAAAGATCACATCTCTTGGAGCTCCGAACTGATTTCAGCTATTTAATCTGATGAAATAAAATTCAGTTTAGATGACATTTTACAAGATTCTAAAGGCCGATAGTTAATGTTATAAAAGTGGTGTCTCAATATAACAGAGTGGATCTGGATATTCGATGAAGAGCACTAAACTAAAAAGTTTGCATAATAATTTCAAAAGCTACACAAGATACGGGTAAAAAGTAATCTCGAAGTTAAATAACTTCAGAGTATTATAAGAGACATTTTGTATACATTAATGCTAAAAATAGATTACAAAATGCACTCTCATTAGTTTCTTTTCATCAGTGTTAGTTATACTACCTTTTACCAGGAAAGTGTTACTTTTTCCTCTCGTCACTATTTTGCGACATCATGGAGATAAATATAAATCTGTTTATCAAAATAGACATCATTAGAGGATGTAATTGAGATGTGCTTGTGTACTCAGGTGCTATCATGTTTGCTGTTTTCATTAATGAACGAAGTGGTGGTAACTAGAAAACTAACTGAACGCTTGCAATCAAGCTTTGTGATTCGCATGCAGTATTCTGGACTTATATAAAAAGTTTTGGTAAGGTAAGGGAATTTTTTATGATAACAAACTTTTTTTTCGCAGTGCCAAGTACCTCGATGGTCAGTGTATATATTAGAGTTATCAGTGAACTAGTGCAGCTATTTATACCGGAAGGATATCGAAAACGATATTTTTCAACAGTATCAAGAACATTTCATTGCACTTACAACTCCTATAAAGCCCATTAGAATATATCAAACCCTGTTTCATTCATAACTAATTAAGATAACTCCTTATTTGAATAAAAAGTGAATAAATATAGAAATTAATTACAAAAATTTTTTATAGCAGAATTTATCCACGTTTGCATTCTTACATTCAATGACGTAATGACTAAGTCAACTGAACGACTAATAACCAAAAATGTTACATTTAGAAATTGTCTACGAAAGTATATTATTTTTGTTATCTTTATGAGTCTTTGATGAATTGAATAAATCCCTAGATATAAAAAAATATATTGCCAATATTTCTTATCCCTAAATTTGAGATTTCCTTTTGTACAATTAGTTTGAAAATTCTGAAATTCATTTTGAAAATCATCCATAAAATGTTTTTGATAAATTTTAATTAGCAGATGGTTTTATTGAATTGCAAGTATTTGCCTGATAAAAACAATGACAAACTGGAAAATTAAATTTTACTTCAATCCCCTTACAAATGAAACAGTTAAGTATAAAAATTAATCTTTTATTTCAGCTTGTAAGCTTTAATTAAATTTATATGCTAATTTTTTATATTCATCAACTTCTATCATTATCCTATGTCAATAATCATTAAAAATTAATGATGCGAATCAGCTATATTAACCCCGAACTTTAAAAGGAAAAACTATATATTTCAAAATAACGAAATAAAGTATTATACGTGTTGAGAGAGAGAGAAAGAGAATTGTAATACATCTCCTTATAACACACGAACTAATTGAAAACTCTATGATATGTTTGAACATTTTTTATATTTTCTATTAAATTATTTCCTCTTTTCGATTGATAAGTTGTTATTTTCCAGACTAGCAGTTAAGCATGAAGAGTTTTCTTTTGGCATCAAATAGTTTGGATAAAAATCAAATTATGGTCACACAGATAAAATTACTTTAAGAAGGTCACTGTTAACAGGAAAAGGAGAAGAAACAGTAAGGAAGATGCCAGGTTAACCGTTCCGATGTGTGATCAAATTACGCTCGTTTCCAGTTCTTTGACACTTTAAAATGTGTGACCAATTCAATTGGATCCTCATTTTAGATCATTACATGCGAAGTTTTCTATGTCAACCTGTTATATGGATATTAATTAAAATATATCTGTAATTCGAATTTAAATTTTCTATAGTGAGCATGGAGGAGTTTTTGGAGATTCATATTATAGAATTAAATGCTTAAAAAATATTTCTTATGCTTATTGTATATTTTCTATACTTTGAGTAAGGTTAATATTTAAAAAAATCATGATATCATAATATTGTTGTATAGATAGTTGTATGACGAATTCCTAACTGATAATTAAATACGAATTGCTGTACTAATCGAATTATTGAATTGTTGAATCAATAATGTCGTACTGAGCAGTCATAAAAAAGTTAAAGGTAACAATTAAAAATATATAATACAATATATTCTGCCATTTATAAAACCGTTCTAGCTGAACTCATCAGAGGAGGACTCTAGTAAAAAATTTGAATAGCATCTGCATCTTATCATACAGAAAGACTTCCCATAAGTAGTGTACCTTTTCAAGTACCGCAAAAGAGGAACCCTTGAAAATTTTTAAATATACACCTTGACACACATGCGTTTAGAAGGATGATAGGTATCCATGCCACGTTGCTCAACAATGGCTTAGGTAGAATCCGGGTTTGATTTGTTTATCACTCAGTAGTCATTTTTTAACTACGAGGGCTAATTAAACCAAGATGTATAGTTTAAAGTAGATTTAAAACCACTACAAACATCCACACACATGTTGGTCTCGAACTTACTATCTTCTGAACCAAAGACTAAAGCGTTAACTATTTGATGGGACTTGGGAACTTACTTTTTAGACAATACAATCTTACCAATAAATAAGCCAACCGTATTCTTCTTTCATATAAAAACCAGCCTTCAATTTAACATCATATAATCGCTATTTTCCATATCAAACATCTGTGTAGAAAATGAAATTACAACTTCTATCTCCTCTGTTTAAAAAAGGCTGGGATAGAGCTGGGGATTTTTCCTTTTAGAAAGCACAATCCAATTCCAGGTTGATCGCATTCTCCTTCTTAATACATTAAGCAACTTTCTAGTTTACCAACATATAATCGCTGCGTTTCATATATTAGAGTTAAAAAATTTCATGAACAAATTTCATGGAAAAATTAGAGCAAATTTAGAGCAGAGATTCTTCTTGTTCATTTGAATTGGGTAATTGCTTGGACTTACGTAAAACATAAAATTCTGAATTGAATTTTAGGAGAAGTCTGCTAATGATGCTACAGTATTGAATCAGTAACGTATGAATACAGTCAATTTTTAAAAATCTATTTTCAATAATGCAGAAAAGAAAAGTATACATAGACTTTATTTAATTATATATAATTTTACTCATTCTGATACCATAACAGATTATAATGTTGGTCCATCATTTTTTGTTCTAAAATTTTCATACTACTACTTAAATGTATACCAATACAAGTTAAATATTAAGAGCGAACAGTTTTATAATAGGGTTAGAAGTATAATTAATTATAGAGGTGAGACTGGAACAAAATAACTGCTATCGATCAAGAGGTTTTCATTTGAATTTGGCAGTCAAAACAATGTTATGAATCCCTAGAGCCATTTGTCACCTTTTTGATGCTATACAAGGCCTATGTAAGATATATTGATTGTTAAAAATAGATAAAATTCCTCAGCATGTTATATAGTTTTTTATGATTTGACTTCTCATACATGCAACTCAAAGAAAATAAGTACTCTAAGTTTAGTTATGTCGTTAACTCATTATTATGACACACATTATTTTTTTTTTAATTTTAAGTATTTATGATCTGCTTGTTCTATTTTTAATTACTTCTATTTTTGAAAGGAGAAATATAATCATAAATTTTATTTCCCTTAATCTTATTTAAAATACTTAAATTTTATTGTGTTTATACAAGTTTATGCTAATCAGTTCAAAGTCACAAAATTGAAAAACATGCAAGTTAAACATATATTAACTTTAATGGAAAAAGAAGATTTAATAATATAAGAAATCCATTAATAATTTTAAATCAACGCATTTACTTTCATCATTTCATGGTGGTACTTTCTGAACAAGAATTAGAGTTGTTACAGATTAATATTACGCGTTATACTAAAATTAACACAAATCACACACACATTTCCAACTACCCCTTTGTTTTTAAGCATATTTATAAATATGTATTTTCTAGTTCTATGAATTATTTGTTGAAACACTGGATGGGAAATTTGTTTGACTGGAAATTATGACATATCAACATTACGTCTTTTTTTATGAATTTAATGTGGTTCCAAAATTAATTTTTCCGGTGATTTTCCTTCTCATTAAAATCTGCTTAATGATATATAAAAATTAAATTATTTTCATGACTAATAAAACCATCGGACACTACTTTCATGTGGGTGCAGCAATCCAGTTAATAAAGGAAACGTATCTTTACGAAATCCTTAGAAAGCAGCTGCAGACAATTTTATAAATCTGAGGAATTATTATTAATGTCTAATGATTTGAATTAATGTGTGTGTGTGTGTGTGTCTTCTTCCTGATATTTTAATCTATATTTTTTATAATGTGTTACATTTACATTTTTTTATAATTATTTCATGTTCAAATAAATATATTTTACATACTTCAATGTTTTAGCGTTCCATGATGAATAATTAATAATGATGTACAATAAAAATCTTAAGATGACATTTAGTGACAATTTTTAGACTTGATGAAACGAGCAATATATATCTATTAAAAACCATGCATTATAAGAACGGAGCCCGAAATTGAGTGTGATAGAAAAGAAACAATTTATTAAATCTCATATGTAACTGAGACAATCGAAAATATATCCTTAAACATATTTATTTAGACATAATACTTTGTAATTTCAAATTATGTTTGAATGACCATATACTCAACCACATGAGTCATCATTAAATTCATATTCCACATCAATGACACAACATAAAGACATAAATGGAAAGTTCCCCATGAATACAAACCATCTATTACAACGTCAAGTACTTAAACTTTTTCGTCAAAAAAGCAATAGCTTTATCAAAAGGGGGTTCATTTTCCCTACAAGAGAAAGAAATAACTCAATGGTAATGTCGATAATTTCAAAAAAATTGAGACACTCTTGAAATAAATGCATTCTGTCTAAAACTCTCAAATATGTTACGAAGATGTTTGAAAATTATTAAAGTTAATAACAAGAACAAAAGTTATTTTAAAAGTTACAGTTAAAGTTTAAATTGACTTCATCTTTATTCTTTTTACATCATATGCCTTCTTCATAATTTAAATATTTATGAGTGAAAGATACGTTTCAGCACGCACGGATTGATGATGCTGGCTTCAGAAAAGAAAATTTTGAATTAATATCCGCTTGCTCTCATAAACTATGGGAAATATATTGCATGTTTCCAGTTTATGAGCATCATTGGGAACATCATACATAGCACTTATTATCGTCATCCATTAAAGAGTGTGCAAAATATAAATCTTAAAATCTATTGATTTAGTGGCTTTACACATTCCTTTGTCATAATTTGACAAAAGCAGGAAATACTAGAGTATGATATATGGTGTGAATTTTTTTAAATCTTGTTTTTGTTTTACATTATATTTTTCATTTATTATTTTATATAAGAAATTGAAATTTTCGATAATTAGGGCAGCTTATTATAAAATACCAGAAATAAAGGAAAGAAGTAAATTTTTGAAAATAATCATTCAATTTTCTTTTGATATTTGTAAAAGATGTCCCTTAAATCACTAATGAACGTAAAATATAAGTTTTACAAAAATTTCGTTATAACTTAATTTAATTTTATTAATTTAATTATTAATTTAACTTAATTTAAATATTTAAGTTTAAAAATAGTTAGTTTTCTCAGTATTACGTATAGAAAATTTCTTTCAACTGACAGCTGTTTTCCTGCTCGTAATAACTTTTTACTACTTTTGTGAGGTAGGTGGTTGGAGATTTTTCGGATTTCCAGCCTTCCGACACATGAATAGAATAGTGTGTACTAAGGAGAAAAAAAAATTCTCGGAAAGTCACCTGCAATGGATACAAAAACTTTAAAATAAGTTTGCGATTTTAGGTCATTCTCTATGCGTTATCAAAATTCTAGAATTATTAATGATTTATTTATGTAAACATGTTATTTTAAGTAGCTCCCAATAAAATGTCTAGTGTTATGCCTGTGAAATAGCAGGCATAAAATAATAGTTTTGCCAATATTTTCTGAATTGTAAAATAAAAATTTTGCTAATTTTAAAATAAAGAGCTATTCATTTAACTCTTACTTTTGTTCTTGTAACAATGAAACTTGATAAAAAAAATTAACTGTATCAGATTAGCTTAATTAGTTTTACTCGTTGGCAGACACTATATGCAGCTATTTTAATTTTCAAGAAGTTCTCTATATGGATATATAATAATATATATAGAGCTTTCTTCAAAAAATGCTCTATATAAAGAGCATTTAAAAAGTTAAAATACTTCTAAACACTTAAAACTTTTATTGTATATTGAATGAGCCTTGACTCATTAGCAACCCATCGATTCCACATTCCCATTCCATTGATTGGGTTTCGAGCAAAGCATACGGAGATGTCACACAAGGAACGATTATCTACATGATTGATAGGTTACAATTCTGCCTCTATCGAATTCCAAATGTGAATATTACTGGTAAGCATTTCTTGTTATTTGGTGCATAACATGCTATTCTGAGAAAACTCTGATCTTTGAAAGCAATTCTTGAATAAGAAATCCACTGCATAATTTTCGTTTTTATACTGTGTTTCAAATTTTGTTCGCTCCTGCTACGAAGCAGAGATATATGCGTATAAAAACTCAGTGGCATATTATGAATATATATTTAAAATCTCAGTAACACGACAGCTATATAAGGACAAGCATTACAGTTCCCATATATACCTTCTTGATAGAGGGATATTGGCACATGTCTCGGTTAGATAATCAACTTAAAGCAAAATTCTGAGTGTTTAGTTCTCAAGCATGCTTGGCATCCACTTTTATTAATCCATTGAAAGACTGAATTGACCTTGTGCACAGCTCACAAATCGAATCTCGTACCTTTGAAGCACAAAACACTCTCACTACGCCTCAATTAAAACTTTTTCAAAAGAAAAAATGCAATATATTGCTCATTAACTTTTCAAATGGTATGCAGTTATTACACCTGTTCCTAGCCCTGAGTTGGGTTCTACCATTTAGATAGAAGCAGCGGGGTGGAGTCTTTGTGATTCTGAAGTAAGGACCACAAGCAGAAGACCCCCAATACTTGTCCTACCACCTTCAGAGGTATCATTTCCTTTGGAGGACATTGCGATCACGACTAGTTTTAACGTGCCCCAGCCACCATTAGTGAACACGACGGATTTTCAGCTAAGTCGATATTCGAACTCAGTACTTTATGATAATGAGAACGACGTCCTGACTAACCAGGCCACCGTGGCCTATACTTGGTATACAGTTACAAATTTTCAGTGGAAAAACTTATCACAAAATTTTAAGCAAAATATCTTAGCAAACTTTTAACGTGATTTAAGCAAACTCTCTGCGGGATATATATATATATATTTTACTAAATAAAAAAGTTTTTTTACATACATTTATAAACAAAGACGATTGTATCAAAATCTGAATTTTTCAAGATTTTTATAAAACTATATTTTTAAATTTGAAAATACTTTAATAAAAAATGTTCCTTTTATTATGTAAATATTTTTGCAATTTAATATATTTATGAGTAAATGTTTAAAATTATTTTTATTTTCAAAATCCCCGGCAGTCCATAGGTTATACCCATTCAGTAATACAAGGAATGAAGGGGAGAACATCTTATACAGTGGGCACCCAGTATGTGTGCCATCATCGCCCCGAAAAGGTATGGAATGACCTTCCAGGCCTGCACCACGATTTGAACCTAAGACCTACTGTTTCGAAATTAGGGCCGCTAAACACTCCGCTATTGGTCGGCGTAAAGCGTCAAAATAAAATCAGATAAGTAATTCCCTTGTGTGTGTGTGTGTGTGTGTGAGAGAGAGAGAGAGAGAGAGAAGAGTGTTAAAAAATGTTTACTACAAAAAAAATCTTTCATTAATAAAAAACATATCGCTTAGTACTCAAATTATCATTTAAGAATGATGCAGTGAAAAGCACAACTGAAAAAAATTAGAGAATTGATTAATAACCACTTGTGTAAAAATGTATAATCATAAATAAATTTATCTTCAAAAATAAAATATCATTAAATAATAGGAAATCATTTATATAAAAATGAAAAAAAAATATTGAAGAAAATTGTTTTGCAATGAAATTAATTTACACGTCTTAAAATCAAATTATTTTTTTCAAAGAAAAATCCGTTTAGTAAATTTTTGAAGTATATTTAATTATTATTCATTTAGAAATAAGTTAAATCTTTCGATAAATTAACCTATGGAATAAATTTGCTGGTTTAAAAAAGCACATAGGTAAAATATTTTATGATATTTTTATTTATTAATACTTATAAATTAATATTTATTAGTATTAATAAATTATATGAATTAATATTTATTAAATTTAAATAGGTCTCTCAGCATTTTAGTTTCTTAACAATATCTGATTCAGAAAAAACAAGATTTAGTTATAAATCGCAGCCAGAAAAACTTGTACAAATTTCAAATCACAATTTATTATACATATACTACATATACACACATCCATCTATGTATATATATATACATAGATATATATAATAATTTTTTTGTCTTGTGCCAGCTAGGCTGACAACATGGGGTGCGGTGCTCCATTTTTCCATACTGAACCATATTTGGTGTGTAGTCCGACTGCTTCAGTACACACATGCCATAGGGACCCATTTATAGGGTAGGCAACCATTAACGCCTCATTCATACACAGAAAGGACATAGACAGGATAGATAGAGAGAGAGAATATCCATGCCCAAAGCGGGACTCGAACACAGGACCTCCCTATCCGCAATCAGGCACTCTGACCACTAGACAGGGCGGTCGGCATCTATGTAATTAGTTATAAGTTATATTACTATAAGAAACATATACTTTAAAATGTAATATTTACATAACAAAAATACACTTTTTGTTAAAAAATAAGTAATTAATTTAGACCAATAAGATTATTATAAAGCTTATTTTTTTTAACATCCTGAAGTTGAATGCTGAATATGATTAAGAAATAATTTTCCAAGCATATTTTTAAATTTCTTAAAAGTATATATATATTTCCTCTTTAAATATTATTATTACATGGATAAAATGATAAAAATATTAAATAGAGCAAAGACTCATTCTCATTCATGGCTTAAAATTTTTGAATATATTTGGTTTGTAGAAAATCTTTCTTTTGCACCCCAACTCATATGAAATATTACTTTATGCTTTCAGTTTGCTTAGGGATAAAAGAAAATGCTCGTCCTATTTTTCATTCGAGACAACAGAGAAAATACGTGGGAGACTTATTAAAATTTCACATCTTCACAATTCAGTAATTTAATATTTCGGAAGATGGGAAAGAATTGCCGCTTGTAAGGGAACTTAAAATTTCCGACACACGCAAAGTAATGTTCCTATTTCCTCAATCATTGAACACATCTCCGGTTCTCCCACGTGATGGATGCAATATCGGAACAGGTCCATTTGGTTCGATATGTAAAGATGTTCATGATCCCATTTAAACCACCCCTGAGGCACACACTATTCTTCCTGCAGAAGTTTTATTTTTATCACTTGTTCCTTGATAATACGAATTCACACATTTATTGCAATATAATGTAACATCTTTTTTCTTACCTCTTTTTTTTTTTTTTTTTTTTTTTTTTTTTTTGCTTTAATTTTCTATTAAGAAAGCTTGAAAGATGTGTAACTTTGAGAATTTTATTAAATTTCCGGTTGAAAATGTAACTATTTTAGAAGAATGTTTCTCAATCCCTGTGGTTAGATGTAAAATTGTGTCGAAAAGATGCCTCACGTGAGTTGTGGAGTAATAGAATTTTTAAGATTTCATTGATGAAGAACTTATTTCAAAATCTTTATGTTTCATTCCTGTTACGAATTTTATGAGTAAAATAAATAATATTTAGACTTTATGATCATAAAAAGTGATTATAACGCTTACACACATATATGTATTGATTTGAAGAAGCGAAATAAATTCATTACAATGAAGCCATGATAAATTCTTTTTTATAGAAAGTACTTTAAATTCAATTACAAATTCAGTATTTTTAAAAGATACGCATACACATGCATATATGATTCTTTTAAAATTTGAATTTGATTGACTCAAATAAATGAAATATTTTGCTGTAAATTCTAAGCAATGAAATATTTTAACGATACATAACAAAGAAATAAGAGAGTGAACAAAGAAATAAGAGAATAAAAGTTATATAATATTTTTTTGCGCTTCTTTTAAAAATAAATAGGATAGTGGAACTTTTAGCTTAAGACTCAGAAATTTAGTGTTTGAGGAAAGCATTCTGGTAATTAATTTATTCTTCGAAATCAACACCTCTACAAATTTGTCAGAAATCCGTTATAATTATTGATATGAAAGAAACATATTTACTATACAAGTATACACCAATATTTTAAAAGGATAATTTTGAAATAAATTAACATGTAATTCTTTTCATAAAAATATTCTCCAAATTTTGAAAAAGAATCTGCATAAAATAAGAACTTGTATGAAAAATTATAATTTTCTCTTTTTTATTATATAAAGTGTTGCGTTAAAATTTTAGAATATATGAATATTTAAAAAAAAGAGTAATTCTAATAATTTTGCATTTACAATTAGTCACAAAAAAGAAATAGCAACAATATAAGTGTATTTAATTTTCGCACTTTTGTTAAATATATTTAAATATTTCTTCCAAATTAGTTAGTATTAACATTGCCTTCTTATATAATAAAGGTCAAATATACCCTACTGGTTATTAAAATTACCACTCCAAAAAGAAATGTAGGAAAACACACACACACAATATATATATATATATATAATCGCTAAAAATATATTAATCGCTTAAAATATGACTTAGAGCCGTGTAGTTTTGCGTCCAGTGTTAAAACTGGATAACTTGTTAACACCGTCTGAAGTTTTCAATCATTGTTAATAACTAAAAATTTATTTTCTCTATTTTTTCTCACATCTATATTATTAAATTTTATTCTATAATTTGGGATATGACAAAATTTGAGAATAACTAAAGTAAATTTTTTGAACTAATATACGCACAGGAAAGGTTTGCAATGATTTTTTCTTCTTTTTTATAAAAGCAGTATTGTATTAAAATTAAAAAAATAAAACCACACTATATGCAATTATATCTAAAATGAATAAGTTTTCGTATCTATTAAAAAATGTTCTAACTCTAATACCTATTCTCTTAAGAGAGAAAAAAGTTTGTTTCATGAATTTATTTTTTTTTCGAGTGAAAAAGGATTTTATACAATTTTGAAAAGTATGGGAATACTTAACTGTGAATTTTTTGAAGAGCATATGTATAATTATTTATGAAGAATTGCTCAATTTTTTTAAGAAATTCGCGCTATCTTATTGAATTTAAAATGTTTATTTTCAAAGCATTTGAATGTTTGAAAATGTAGTAGTAAAGGGCAATTCTTTATAAAGTAATTTAGTAAACGTTTTAATAATGTCTAATTTTATTTAATTTTATAAAATTAGACATTATTAAAACGTTAACTCAGTCTTCAAATTTAAAAAGTTTTGGAGAACGAGATGTTCAAATTCATGCTGCTATGCATCTCTAAAAAAAGGTCCTTATTTTTAGACTTTTAGAGTTTTGCTCTGAAGGGCATTTTTTATCAATCGGAACGCATCAAGTGAATGCTTTCACATAGTTTCTTGTTATAAAACATCGTCGAAGTGGTTAAGCGAACTGTAGGAATATTGAAGATTTATTTATCTTTTCAATTTTTTTTAAGTAATTATATTAACATATGGTTACAGTTACTAGTAAGAAAATATAATTTTATTTATTCTTGATACTATACTTGTACTATATTATTATACTATGTTATTCTAAGTTATACTTGTTTTCCTTGGGTAATGATTGATTTGGATTCATTTTTAAGTTTTCCATGACATCTTCATTATGCTGAATGTTTTCGACTGGCATAATCACTACAAATTGTTATTTGGTAAAAAAATGTGTGACAGAAGAAACCGTGCATTCTTTTATCATTAATACTCAGTAATAATATCTTCAAATCTTCAAGTCAATACCTCTGGAGCTTTCGCAAACGAAATTAAGCCAATTCACAGAGAATTCAGCGTCATATTTAGCCTTCACAACTATTGCAAGATGTCTGGAAATTATTGCCATATTTATTTCAAATTCTGAGAAACTTTCCCAACAAATACAAAATGGTTGTCTTTTTATTTATGTAAGTTAACATCACAAGAGTTATTATTTATTATAATGATTTTTGAAGGGTGATAAAATGTAAAATCTCACTGATTTTTCATTAATATGTTACAGTTTTTTCATTTTATCGGATATAAGCATCTGAATATCTCGAACTGTTAAATCGATCAGGTACATTCTAGATTGTATCTATATAATAGTTAACTAACATATTTTATTCTTTGACTTATAAATAATTTTATTCTAAATAATATATGAAAATTTTCCGGTTAAAAGCAAGTTCATATTTAACAAAGGATTTTTCCTTAAGAATTTGAATCATTAAAGTTTTTCGAATTTTATAAAGTTTTTTTTTTTTTTTTTTTTTTTGTTGCAAATCATATTTGTGAATCACATTTTCTAACATACATCCAATGATTAATGATTTTTGTTGAAAACATATTCGACCGTATTCAATCATTTTTAAACTGACAAATGATTTAAGATTTTAAAATGTGCTGCCTTCTTTATCCTGCTTTTGTGTATACTCGAAAAATGATTTAAAACTTATTTCTTTAAAAGGTATTCCTACGCATTTAAGCCCACGAGGAAAGTTTCTATTTTTCATTGTCATTGAAGACAAATTTGGTGAAGGAAATATTATGACTCGGTTTTGTGGTCTGAAAGTGATTTAGTTAGTGCTCTATATTGCTCTCTTATATAAAGGAATCGGTTATTTTTTCATATATATTTGTTGTTAGTTTGAAAATTCAGACAAGTCTTCTTTTAAGTGAATTTAAAATTTTCGTCTTGAAAATGAATTTAGAATAAATGACCTTTTTACAGCTTTTAAAACTAGACGAAACCATATGGTGTATTACATTCCTCATAAAATGATAAGTTCCATTTTAGTTTTTCTACTTCATTTGGCTTTAAATACTACTTATGTTAGAAGTAAAATACATATATTGCCACAATAATGTGAAAACAAACACAAATAAATTATTAAAAATTGTTGTAGAGAAATAATTTAACAATAGGAAATTAGGTCAGAATGACATTTGTAGAATTTAATATTTTTGAATACTAATGTTTTGGCATATATTTTAAGATTTATATTCATAATACCTTTATTTGATAAGTAGAGAAGCTGTAATATTCGGGAGATAATAAATCTCTTTGGTATTCTGAGTGAATTTAATAGAAGAAGTTACAATACTGATATAAATTGTTTTAGCTTTCAAAATGGGAAAAGAGTCATAGAAATAGTTAGTTTATCAGAATCTGTTGCAATGATAATAATATTTCAAATGTTGTTTGAAATTGTATGTCTAAAATAAGAAAACATTTCAATAAAGAAATATTCCATACTTGTAAAAATAAATTAACCAATAGCTCCAATTGTATTTTTCCGACATTTCTTTGCCACATTTATGCATGAGGAACAATAAACAATAGTTTTTATTTCAATTATTTATAATTTTATTTTTATATACTTTAGAATTTTTATATGACACAGAAAAACCTCAAAAGCAACAACTAACTAGCAGTAATATCTTATTTTATATATTTATATGTATTTCGTATATAAATTCCGAAAATATCAAAAATACAGAAAAAGAATTTTATTTTCATCTTTAGCAAAAGTTTTTAAATCTAATTTCTATTTGTTAAAAGAAATAAGCAAAACCTAAAAAAAAAATTATAATTTAAAGCAAAGCTCCTAAACTGCATAGTAGAACTCATACTTGCCTTAGGGTATGAGCCGCGTACTGAATGATAGCTCATGAAAATAAAATTAGAAATAAGGAAAGAGTATAAAAAAATGGGAGAATTAATTGATAGTTGATTTTGTATTTCTATATCTATCACAAAGATATTTTAAAATATTAGCATTCGATTCATCATAAAAATATATTAAAATGTAGTTAGTAGAGTAATGATGTTTATTTTCAAGTATTAATAAGATTCAAAGGGTACTACTGATTTTTCAGGTACATTATTATAAAAAATTTTATAATAAATATTATTATAAAAAGAATTAAAGAAATTCACGACCTGAGCAAAGGGAAAATATGTAGGGCATTAATTATTGATTGGAAACAAACTGTTACCTGGAAAAAAGAAACTTAAAATTTTTACAAAAGAATACTGGAAATCGTTACATTTTGTGTATTAAAATAAACGAAATATCAGTTCTATCACGTTTAGAAAATGTTAATAAAAATCCAAATGCTTCTATATTTAATAAAATATTCAATGAATGCATTTTAATACTGATAAATAAGTAGCACATAAATAAATTTTTCCATTTTAAAAACATTTGAGAATATTAAGTTACAAAGGTAAAAGTTTTTTCAGTAAGTAACAGTAATGTTTAATATGTTGCTATGTATGCATGAGAAAGTGATTTTGAAAAATACTTCAAGTATGAATTTCGTGAATAATTTTTATTTAAACATTTTGTGTTCATAATGTTTCAGCATTCGCAATTCTATAGAATTGCGTGACTTTTACTATAGTTTCTGTTATTCTAAATTGCATTTAGTAAAATTCCTCTACATAACAGTGAAGGAAACTATTCATACTTTCAACATTTTGTGTAACAGAATGACTATCACTATAGAAGTCGAGAAAACTACACAGCGTAAAAGTTTCCACCCAACGTAAGCTTTCAGTAAATTGTCCCCACCTATTCAAACACCCAGAACAATGGTAGGTACCCTAGATTGTTCTAAGTGACACAGTCATTTTAAAATCAGTTCCTTGACGGAGTGAATAGATTTACCTTCCATAAAAGTAACTCGAGTTCAGATGCAGATTTTTATCACAGCTTTACGTTCCAGCTGTATTTGTTCTCCATGTTGCACTCTTGATTTCAGAGATTTCTCGTCAAATCTTCTCCCTAAAACAATGGGACTGCCAACGAAATACTTAACCACTTTCTCATAAAAAAACACCTTAAAGGCTTGAAAGGAAGAGAGAGAAAGATCCTATAAAAAGAATAAAGTATAAAGATTGCAGCATAATTGAGCCGGCAAAATAAAGCCTAATAATATAATTACGGGTTTTCCGGAAATATATGTGTGTAATATTGATTAATATGTTTTAATCTAAAACAATGTAAACTAAATACTCTGTAAAATATTTTGTGAGTTTTCAAGCAGACGCTTTAAAAAATAATATCTTACAAGTAAATATAAGGGAATGAAAATATTACATAAAAATCAGTTTTCTAATTTAATTTATTTGTTAAAATTGTTAATATACTAAAGTTTAACTAAATTTAAAAAAAAAGCACGTTCTTTTTTTGTCTTTCTTCATATTTAACCCAACTGTATAATTTTTGTGTACTGAAAATAATTTTGAATTGGACACAATCCCTGTCTGTTTCTTGATTTAACTTTAAGACATGATTAACTGTTTAACTATAAACTGCTTAACCATGAAGTGTAATAGTTTATCAGTTTAAAATCATGGTTATAAACTGTCAACTCCTTGAATTTAATACATGAAATATTAATTATATTTACTTGTAAATGGATTTTATTCAATGAAGTTTTCTGCCTTAAATAAAACCAAAGTTCTGTTTAAAAGTAAGTGACACATAATTAAATTTAGCTGAAAGTAAATTAAATGAAAGTAAAAATAGTATATATAAAAGGAACGGGGTACTAATGAAAAGGTCATAGCATTATAAAACTTCACACAATTTCAAAACAGAAATAATTTCTAATAATACTTTCAAATAAGTTCATTATTTTATTTAACCAAATATTTTGTATTTTGCAATGTTTTTATTTTTAGAGCTATGAGTTCGTGGTTTAAATTACAATATCAAAAAGATTTGACACAAAATTAAGTTTTAAATAATTGTAAAAATAAAGAGGGTTTCTTTAAATTTTTCATTTAGTAAAATATTATTTTTATGCGTCATCAGCGCATATTTTTTTAAAAACGAAATATTTGTCAGAGCATTATGAGACAAAATTGGATTATTTTTAGTTATTTACAAAAAATAGTTTCTCTTTACTTTTATTCTGTGTATGCATTACATTATTTAAGCATTTTTTGAAATGGTAGTTGTAAAAATTAGTTATTTGGTCCAGTCAATAAATCTTAGTGAAAGTGGAAACATTTTTGCTTCTAAATTCATAAATTATTAAAATTTTTATCCATGAGGAAGAAAACCGGATTTCCAATACCATCTTTGTCTACGGAAATTAAAACATATGACAAACAATGTAAAATCTCATATTCTATGTGATCATTTTAAATATTGAACCTTGTCAAATCGAAAAGTCCATCTAAATGAATAAAACTAGAAAATTCAAAATATTTGTTTGAAGATGCCACTGAATATAAATTTATATATATTGAAACAACATGAACCTATTTTTATATTTTTGCTTTATAAGATTAAAATACTAACAATGTTCACCTATAAGCTTTTTATCGCCTTTATTCAAACTATATCTCTCTCTTATGCGAATTTTTCAGAATTACAAGATAGAAATTAAGTTAATAACCTTCTCTCTCAGAACTTCTGAAAAATATAATAAACCTACAGGTCAAAATTGTTTGTGTGTGAGCATTATTTATTCAAACTTGAAGATCCCCGTCTTAACAGTCGTTTAATATTTTAATATAAAGTGGAGACAATATTATATAAAAGTTAACAATTATTATTTATTTTTATGTAAATCCAACTACACAAAACAATTTCATAATGTTTTTTTTATATGTAAAAGTTTAATAACACTTTTTTTCCTATTAGATTAAAAAGATAGAACTGAAAGCATCCTTAGTGCAGCATTCCCTTGTCTCGATGCAATCAATTACACCATCAATCATTTTGTTGAATTATAGCTTCTAGTATGCAATTACTTTCAAATGCTTTAACTGCCCAAGTTCAAAAGCTATGACAAACCATAACACACAATAAGATGTTGGGTGTGAAATTTGTTGATTATTAATTATTTTTGCAACTTCCACTTGATTCAATGGAGGAATTTTAATTTGTGCCGATCCATCCATTTTTGTCAAAGCAAATCATCATCCCCTCTGAATCCTGCCAGCTCTCATTGCTCGAGGGATTGACAGGAATCGACGTTTGTTACCAAATCACGTTCAAGAGAAATACTTATGGTAATGCGACAGGAAGAATAAACGAAATCACTTGAATATGAATTTTTTCAATGATATCTTGTCCATTATGGTATGTATAAATTACCGGAAGTTATTTTTTCACAATTTTGTTTCTGAGAAGTTATTCCTTAATTTTTTTTATAAATTCGGAGGGAAATAAAGATAATTTTCATGTTTGAGTTGTAAAGCTCAGACACAATGGACAAGAAAAAAGTTAAGAAAATAGAATGAAGTACGGCAAATTTATCTTAAATTTTTTTAGGATGAAAGTTCATCTTTAAGGAAATAAATTTTTTTATATTTCCAGATATTATTTCTAAAATGATACAACACAAAAACCCTTTATTAATACGTTACCAACACAGTAAGAATTAACGAAGTGCTTTCATTCAAACAATAAATCTTAATTCTTTTCAATTATTTCAAAGTAAATTTTTACCTGTATTATTTTAGGAAAACCTGTGTATTGTTGATGTTATTTTTATCTTCTTATAAACACGAAAAATGCTCATCTATTGAATTTCAATTTCTGTGTTCAAGTTGCATTAAGGATTTATTCAAGAAAATTTCTTGAAGTATTAATAACATATTACAAAATTAGGACAATCTGTAGTCATGAAAGAAAATAAATATGAATACTTAATAATTATTTGCAATGCGTGATGTTTGTACACTTGATATAACTATTCAAGGAAGATTTACTATTCCATCCATAAAATTTTATACCGTAATCATGTTTCAATTTTCTTTAAAAATTAAATAAAAATCATTTGCATGCATAACTGTAAATAAGTAAATTTGATAGCAAAATGAAAAATATAATCATACAAACGAATTGTTTAAAAAAACGTTGACTGATATTTATTGCTGCATAAAATATAGCCAGAAAGTTTACTTCAGGATACATTAATTAAAAAAAGAAGAGAGAAACTAAAAGAAAAGAAGAGAGAAACTAAAAGAAAAGAAGAGAGAGCTATTACAACGACGATGAATAAGTGAGAACCTAAAGAGACTTCTCAGAATAAATACAGCATTAATTAAAAAATCGAGCTGCATTTACATTCACTATTTTACACACACGCAACTAAGTACATCAAATAAATTAAAATAGATTGACATCAAATACTGGAAAAATAAAAAATAAAAAAATCATTTCATATAGAAGGCAAACAATATATTATTTGCCTTTCTTTATTATCTGTTCAAATTAGCTTACATTTAGAAGTTAAGAAATTTCAGCAAAATGTTCGCTTTAGATGTGGAATGGTACTTTACTGATCATTCTCACACACCAGGTAAAGATATTTCTCATTCTTTTGACCAGTGTTTCCCAAAGTTGGGTGCGGCGTGCATCCCTAGGGATACAATAAGAGTTTGATGGGGGTACAACTGAGGCGATGGTCAACCCCCGGAAAAATTGAGTGACTCTCTGTCTAAAGTGAAACAAGGCCCAATCATGGGTGGTTTCTGCTTTTTTAGCATTTGTAGATAAAGCCGGAAAAAAAGGAACAGACAATTAGACGAGAAAGCACATCTGAGATTAAAATTAACAAACAGAGAACCAAATTATGACGATCTGTCATCTCAGCCCAAACAATTTCATCATTCTCACTGATCTAAGTAAATGTTACTTACAATATAACTTTTATTTATATTTTATTATGAATAATTTCATTCCTCTTTTCTTATTATTTTGTGTAAGAAGCAAAAAAAAAAAATGAATGAATGATTTTTATTGTTATTAAAATACATCCATTTTTTTTTAACGCGGGGTACTCAATGTTACGAAAATTATATAGAAGGGGCGCGCATATATCAAGTCTGGGAAACGTTACTTTAAGCAAACAACAGCGAATAACGTATGACATACACCAATAATATACGACGTGAATTTAATAAGAATTAGAAAATCAATATGTTGCCGTATTTAACTGTTTTTGAAAAGAGTGTACATATTTGTATTTTAGCAAGTAAATTTTCGATGAATCAAGAACACCAGTATGGAAAAATCTTCGAAAATTTGTGCTGAAAATATCATCTGTATTAAGATCATATGGAGCTTCATTTCATTATGCGAAAAATTCTCAAATGTATCTTAGCACACGTAAAATCTACAAGGAGAAACTCAATTAGTATGCTTCAGTGATGCCAGTCAAGTATGTTTTTGGAATTTTGAGCGAAAAGAAGATGAAAATATCTGAAAAGCGACATATGCTAATCAAGCCGAAAATTGATTCGAAGTCTGTTCAAAGAACTCGTGCGCCCGGGTTATAACAAACTTAAGAATTGTAGCAAATTAAAGGGCAATTGTCATCTTTTAATTTGAAACAATTATTGTTCAAAATGTCACCAAGCATTTATTGTATCTATTATTCCTATATTAAAAAAGTGTAATTTTAATTTTCATTCAAAATTAAGTGTTTTTATTCCGATGTAAATATTTTTTATTTTTTTAAAAAATAAAAAAATTAATAATATAATATAGGAATATAAAAAGATATTTTAGTTAGACTGGAATAAAAAATTAAGGTAAAAAACTACACTGAACTACCTCTTGTAATCTCTTTTTAATAATGTAATCAACTGCGGAAATGAATATTGATATGTTAACCTTTCTCATCTGGAGATAAAGGGTTAGGTGTGTGCGTATATTTACGGTGTATAATCCACAGTTGATAAATACTACATGAGCATAAGAGTATAAAATAGCACGAAGAAATAGAAAATGAAGATGAATATAAAATTCGAAATATATATGAATGGATATAAATTGATTTTGATTATACGAATTCATCATATGTATAATAATTTTTCTTAGACTTCACTTTATAATTTTAGTGAAATATTGTTCATTAATTAATAATCTTTATAACTTAAAAGTATTTTTAATGACTATAATGTATTGATACGAAGATTTCTTTAATATTTAAATTTCTCAATCGTTTTTCTTAAAGGCAAGAAGATAAAGGTGCATCATCTAAATTTAAAACATTGAGTAATTTTAAGTAGAGTTAAATAAACGAAACTACATACAATAGTTGGTTGAGCAATGATGTTCTAATAGCTCAACTTTTTACATTCACAACTAATGAATAATTCTTACTTCTAGAAGGACAAGTGAGCTTTAACCTTGTAAAAACAAAGGCAATATATACTACCTAATCTTATCTAGAAACTAAAGAAAAAGGTTTCGTTATTCATCTTACAGGAGCAATACTAGGTTATGAAATTTTGTCAACAAAATAGAAGTTAAGAATGGTGCTAGAATTTTAGATTTCTTCAAATGCAAACAATAAATAACAATGAAAATGATTGATGTGATCCTTGTGAAGGTCACTTGTATTACCTAAATATTAATGTAACTCAAGTGCATTATAGTATAAGTAATCACAAATATTAAATAAGATTATAAAATCAAAATTTCGAATATTAGTAAAAAAATTTAATTCTTGAAGATTAGATTTTGTAATGAGAATCTTTTATAGATTGACGATTCAAAATTGATAATATTACCTAATAGTTAGCATTCAATTTCATTTTAAATCGATAAAAACATTGGAACTCATTTCATTGAGGAATAACACTTTTGTTGTTTCTAATCGGTAAAAAGTAAGGAATAAATATCATAAATTTCTAAATAATATATATATATATATATATATATATATATATATATATATATATATATATATATATATATATATATATATATGTATAATTTAAAACAGCTTCAGTTATGAGCTAATTTTTTTACTTCACTTATAAGCTGTTTTAAGCTCCACTCTTCAACGCATCACAAATATCCACATTCCAAGTTGGAATTAAACCTACAAATTACTGAATTGAAGATGAAAGCTCTGACTATTCAATTACTAGACCATACGTAAAATTAAGTTAAGGAAAGAAAAACATGAATAATCTCAAATAAATATTTTTGGATGAATTTATATTTCCTCAAACTCTAATTTTTTTTCATGTATCTGCAATTACTCCTTACTTTTTACTGCAATACTTCGTAGGAGGATTGCCATAACCACTGAAATGCAAAGAGCAATCAAATATCATTGCATTATAAATTGATTTTGAAGTTTTATAGTGGCCATATTAGTATAGAAACTTTGTAAAATTAACTTGACGTAAGTGAACTTATTTATAAGATATGGTTAGTTGTACTAAAACATATAAATTTGCTCTAGAAAAGCTCTAACAAAAAGTAGAATTAATAACCGAAATACCATTGTACCATACCATTGAACGTATACATTTGTTTTCATAGCAATTTTCAAGCATGAAACAATGCTAAAACTTATATATACGCTTTAAAGAATAAACAATTATTACAAACTTCTTATGATTAAAGTTTAACTTCAAGATATTGAAACTTTAAATTCCCTTGAGTCTAAGCCTCAATCTCTCTCTTTCGTTATTCTTTATTCTAATTTAGTATTAAAAATTCTTTTTTTTTTAATAAAATTTTAATCCTGAACGTTTTCTTATCCAAAGCGTAAATTTATGAAGTTCTCCATTCTAAAATTTGATTCAAAATGGATTTTGAATTAAAATACTAATTCATAAATAATATCGATAGTTAATAGTTTTGAAATCAAAAAATACCTACAAATTTTTTTTTCGTTTTATAAAATTGGTAACAAAATTATATAAAAATATTCAATAAATACCGAAATTTATTTAGAATTTGATAACTGTATAAAACTCAAAATAATAATAATAATACAGTTTTTAAAAATAATTTTCTGACTTTAAATAAAGTATGTAAATAAAATTTAGAGTCAAAAACTGATATATTTATTACAGAATATTTATTTTCTTCAATAAGCATTTTAACGAAGGAAAACTTTTATTTTTCTAGCTTACTTTTTCCTTTTAAATAACACTAATAACACACAATCGAGTTACTTCAAGAATTGATATTTGGAGAATCCCAGATTGATAAATAATTTTGCAGTTTATGAGCTGCCATGTTTAGGGTTTCCATTTGCATATGATTTGTTTAATCTTTAGTTGTGAGCTCATAACTTTAACATTACTTTATAATTTAATAAAGTAAAAATGTTTATTTTTAAAATTATGGTATGTTGAAATACATTGAGTTTAATGCTTTAATATTAATTTTGATGTATAAGCTAAGTGTTTTGAATTGAAAACATTAAAATATGTAATTGATGATTCAAAAGATTCGAACTCATTTCAAAATCCCTATAATAGAATTTTCTTATATTGTCTCTTTTAATAATGAAACATTCTTTTCGAGGTGCTTCATTTTTACTAAATATTTTCATTACTTCCGAATTCTTTTTAAATCGTTGATATTAAAGCTCTTGGATCAAAGAAGAAATAAAAAAGAAGTTTCTTTATTCTAAAAATATAGCATTTAGTTTTAGAAGGAAATTTAGATGATTTTATACGAAATGAAAAACCGATGATGAGTTTCTTTTTCAGAAAAGTAGTTACAACCGTTTAAGTCATTTTTAGCTAATTGAATTTAGAAATCGATAATAAAAAATAAAAAAAAGAATTACAGAAGGACATATTACTATCTTCTACACGGAATCATAACAGGGAGTAATCGACACAGGTATTAATCAAAGCCATTTCACACACAGACTGCCATTAATCAATCTTCAAAGAAGAAATAGCTATTTAAGCTTCAGGCTACAAGTTCTCAACTGGCTATTCAGGAAGCTCAATATCTGTTTCTAATTGTCTTTAGGAAATGTATTTGCTGGAAGTTTAAAAACACTTTTAGTGCTACTAAAAAGCTTGCAGTGTTCTACTTAAAATATCTGCACACTTTAGTTTTCAGATTGAAAATGGAATACTGCGATATCTTCCTCAAAGTTTATTTCCTGTAAGCAACTACATGTTTAGAAATAAATTTTTTTCCGTTAAATGTCTTCTGTGAGCACCAATTTTATTTCTTTCTAGAATTGCAAAATTATGAGGAAAAGAAAATATGTTATTTTCCATAGGGATTTACGTTACTGAAATTTTCAATGAACGTTTACAATATTGCGCATCTACTTTGGCCTCTTTCTTTACAATCTCTGAATTGCTAACAATAAAATCTGGTAAAAATATTAAAGATTGCTAAAGACTTTATAAGTCTTTCGCTGGGATAAGACAAGCTGGAATAAGTGTTATGTGTTGATAACTTTACATGCCTAGCAGTAGGATTTGAAGTTAATGCAGTGTGATTAAAAAAGGCTGTATTTTACAGTGTATTGTTTAAATAATTATAAAGAAACCAGGCCTAAATTCTAAGATAAAGTATTTAAGTAACACTGTCTCTCATCATTCAATGACATTGTTTTTAGAAAGAATTCCTCATCGTTATCCTTTCGTTGCGCATTTTCTTAGTTAGTAGTTCACAAACTGTAATCTTTAAAGCGTATAAGCTTTTCTTCCATTGTAAAAATTTGGCAAAACAGAATAAAATATGATGTGTATAATACAGTCTAAATTTTAATTGGAAAAAGTACCAACAAAAACTCGGGAAATAATTAATCAAGCTTAAAGCGTCTCTCTCTCTCTCTCTAAGTGTTATACTCAGGTTTATATATGACTGTATATGACTGGTTAGAAATGGTTGCATATATATATATATATATATATATATATATATATATATATATATATATATATATATATATATATATATATATCAATAAAGACGAGAACAACGACTGTTTTTTTAATGTCATCATAAAATTGTCTGCGATCTTCGATATTTGAATTTGAATATGTTCTTTTTTAATTTTAATGAACAATAAACCTGAAATATTTTATAGCCCATTACAATTTCGCCTCATCTTAAATTGAAATCAATATTAAATATTTCAAAGACAGAGGTTAGTTTTCCGATTTAATCAGGGAATTTATGAATATAATTCCCATTTTTAAACACATTTGTTTCTCTCTTTCCTAATAAAATAACAAACTATTTTGAATTCTTCAGGATAACTTTTAAGCTATAAATTTAGACCAAATGAACGACCTTTGCGCTTGGCTTTGACTAATTTTTTTTCTATCTCAAATTTAAATACAACGAAATATATTTTAAAATATTGAGATGCTGTAAATGTATATAAATAGCCTTTAATTTGTATTAAAAAATTGATTTTCTTAAGGCAGTGTGAATTTAAAAATTCTCTATAAAGACTCAATATATCTTGGTGCATTGATTGCACTTATTTTTCCCGTTTTTGTTTTCAGTCATTTTTGAGCAATAAAAGATAAATGTTGCATCTTTCACATTTGTTGTTATGGGTACTTGAAAATCTTCTGAATTTTACCATTTGCGAACCATGAATACGGTCTTCTGCCCATGAAAAGTAATCCCGGAATACAGATCCCAGAAAATATTCGAATACCTTACCACACTGCTTAGATGTTAAGCTACTGCTAAGCGGTAACAAAATTCTATAAATGAGATGGGGATTGTATAATGAAAACTGAACAAGATATTTTTTGTATTACTTTTTGTATATTATTTTAAATTGTAACTCTATTTAAAAGCATTTCAGTTTCTGGAATTATTAGTATTACATGAGACTTAGTAGCTCGGTTGCATTATTTCTGTTTGGAGAAATGGTCTAAGCGGAATACAATTAGAAGTATCCCAAGATTTAAATGTACATAACATCCTTTACGATATTCATTTGAAATTTAAAGGAAATAAAATTCCCCACTTCTTTCTTTTTTTCTTTTTCTTTTTTTTTTCTAAATTACGTAACTGAAAGTACCTCTTAACATTTTCCGAGAATTTTGAATTCACTGAAAATCATTTTAACATGAATAGGATTGCTAAAATATAACGATTGTTTTTTTTAAAAATCTTACCATGAGTTTATAAACATCTAAAATATTTGCATGTGGAAACTATTGAGTATCGACTTTGAATATATCTATTAATGCCAAAGTTCTCAAAGTAAGTAACGATGCTCTTATTTGTAACTCAAAAAAATGATGACGTGTTTTAGACGTAGGTAAAAATCCTAATAGAATTATATTGAAATTCTTAGAATGATTTTGATTTCAATATTCATAACTATTTCATCAATTGTTAAAAATCTGATTATTCTACATTATTGTTAACACTTTACCAGAGCTGGTAACTAAATAATCAAAGAGAGCGAGAGAATTCTGTTATTCATTTTAGCACTTCTGCTTCTGGTATAAATGTTTGTAATATAGTTCAGAAAATTCCCCTCATACTGAAGGTTCAGGTCAAATTGCATTGATAGGCAAAGAGTAAAAACAGAGCAATATACCAGATCTGAATAGATTTCAGAATAGATCATTGAAGCTTAGCTCCCTGATGAAATCAAGTGCATTACCGGTGGGCTCACCGAAACCAAGTGATAGAGCTGCACTCCTTGGAGCATAAGTTCATTCCAGGCCACTGATGAACAACGGAAGATGGTTGTACTTCTGCCTGCGCACTTCTCTGGGTAGGTGCTTGAGAATTTTCCAAATTTTGTATAAAGCGACCGTGAATATGGTCAACTATCTAGATGTCTTACCACAAAGAAATTAACGCAGTTGATGCTAAAAGGACTCAGATCTATATTTAGCAGTTAGTCTGTCCACTGAGCGATGTCAAAACTATAAAACTGATTTATACAATCCAATATTTGAAACCAGATCACAAATCTAAGAAATAAGAATTGAGCCTATAAAATACATGATTTCATGATTTATTTACTAAAAGATTAAAAAGAAAATTATTTTCATGTTTTTATTCATGCTCTTCAGGAATTTGAATGGTTCATAATAATTTTAATATATTTTATACGCATTTAATTTGAATATTTAAAGTAATTTAAAAAAAACGAATAAAAACTAAGTATACAAAAATTTTTTATCTTAAGCATAATCGACTTTAGCTCATAATGCTATTTACTTATTCAAGAAATGTCTGAAATAACTCAGACTACCTGGTTTGACAAATGTCTTGGGGAATAAGTAAGTCAAATCTCAGCAGGTTATTCGTTAAGGAAGATCCCGGATCAAGTTTAAAAGTTTGACAGTGCTACGTTAATAGAATAAGAGTTCAGTAGTTGACAAGAATACATAAAAATGATTTTCTAAGATACTTAGAACAAGGTTAACACTGGACCTTGGGTTAGATGCCTAAGCAATAACGTAGTTGAGTATTTTTTACGGTTGATGCATATAAATGAAATATAGTCTACGCGTTTTATCACTCGTTTAAGCAATTCACCATTTATTTCTTGCGTGTTCTGATCAAAATACATCTTCAATGTCATCCAATTATACTGGGAATGATTAGTAATGTGTTCATTCATTGAGTACCGATTTCAAAATTTAACACATCCAATAAATATTGAGCTAGAGTTCTTATTTACAAACTTTCATTAATGCATTAAATTCTGTGAAGCTATTCATCTCATTTGAATAACATTTTTTTTTTTTGCATTTTAAAATTATTAATTTTTGCATTATTTTTAAATTCTGAGAAATTAAAGAGTGATTATTTATGGATATTCATTTTTCATTTCACTTCGTGTATTCCAGAAAAAATGATTTTATTGTAAACTTACTTCTGTCATTGACGGTAATTTTTTTAAAGAAAAGTCATTTCTATTAAGTGTGAATCTATTTTATTTCTCCCGAAAAAAGTTTGACATAAATTAATTCGTTATTTTTTTTTAAGAACTTTTATATTGAAAATGTAATATTTAATTTTGAATGCAAGAACTATAGTTTTCACTTATATTCATAGTTGTCTTCTCACCTTTAGGTGCAAAATTTCCATAAAAAACCGTACATTCAGTATGAAGGCAAAATTGGAAATTGCATGCTAGAAATAATATTCTGACATGCGCAGTTTTTTTTTTTTTTTTTTTTTGTTCAGGAGATCAGCATTAGTACATTCTTCGAAATGATTCACAAATAATATGCTACATTTATAAATCCTAACTCAGAACATAGTAGAATCGTTTCAGTTTTTAAATAAGTTAGAATAATAGTAAGAATCATAGATTAATAAAATGAATAAATATTCGAATTAATTTTACTAATTTATTTCAAATTTGAAATTTATCGCTCTAAATCTGTATTATTTGGTTGGTAGATAAATTCTGTTTAACAGAAATTTAAGATATAATCTAAGCATTTGTTATCAAAGATAACTAAATAAAACTTACAGGAAAAAAGGTGTTTTCTCCAATTAATATATTTATTTTGTTATAAAAAGCAGTTTCAGTAAAACTGAATTTAATACATCTGAGTAGACTGCGAAAAAAAAAAAAAACTTAATTCGTAAGGGCATCTCTTTTGTAATATGGGAAGTACATTGTTCGATCCTGGCTGAGCCAACGATAGCGATGTCGATAGGACTAAATCATGTTAAACAGCTGCGAGACTTAAATGTTTTCTGTTTTATATAGAAAAAGAAGTATTGATAGAAAACTGTCAGTTCATTTATTAACTTTATCACTTAATTTTGGCTCAAAATTACGAAGCATTGTATAGAACATGAATCTTAAAATGTAAAATTGATCGTTGTTAATAAGGTATTGTAAAGAGAATATATAGTACAACGTTAACGAGCAAATTCAAATAAGGGACAGAATTATCAGTTATGCATTAACTGTTTGCAGTCAATGGATGTTGATGTATGCTAAAAGTTTAAGGATCTAAAAGTAGATATATATCAGGTGACTATTGAAATTTTTATTTATATATTCTTATAACTTATTTGCATGAAATCCATTGTAGCTTCAAGAAAAGGTTTAGAGTTACGATCACATGAGCTCAACTATTTTTGCCCTCACTGTATATGAACATTTTTACTCGTATTAAGCTTCAAATCAAGATTTTTCAAAAATGATTCAAGGAAGCAAATAGGATTTGGTATCATATTTCATTTTTGTTTACTTGAACTTTGTATGCTTGTAAAAAATTCAATTGTACTGGTGTAACAGTCAAGTGACTTCTACTATATTATTTTAAAAATCTATTGATTCTTATTCAAGATACTCGCAAATGCCAAATGGTGCCGAAAATGTTCATTAAAGAATATTATTTTACTTAACATCATAATGTAAACACAGGTGGAGAAAGTTAAACGAAAAATTTATTAAAGATGAAAGACTGATATTTATTTTTGTTAAAACACTTTGTGTGTACTGTTTTTATGATGCATCTCGAAATATCAAAACAACTGAGTGCTTCTGGAAATATTGCACAAAATATTTACTAAGCAAGCTTGCAATGTAATTTAATTCTCCCATTTATCAATCCAACTGCTGTATTTATTTTCATAATGACGGAATTCTCAAATTCATTTACGAAAAACAGGTACTGAGTAAACTGGAAGAGTTTTCAGACGTCTTTACCTGAAGGCAAACTCATCTGGCACACTTATTACAAAAATGTAAAACAGCCCACCACAAAAATGCAAAACAAGCACAAAAATGAACACCACACCTATTTCTGAGGAAAAAGGAAATCTACCTTAGGGGAAAATCATCCATCTGCTTAGCATTTAAGCTATTTTACACTTTCCCCTCATCGTAATTTTACTTTTTTCAGCAATTTATACAAAGTAATATATATATATATATATATATATATATATATATATATATATATATATATATATATATATATATATATATATATATATATATATATATATCAGCTAAAATGTACAAAAATATACTGATACTTTAATTCCAAAATATAATACACAATAATTTTGTTAAGGCCAATTAATATCTTCACAGTTGTTAGTGATAACAACTACAAAGGAAAAACTACTAAGGAAGTTATTTGGTTAAAGTTTTATTTGTTATGTTACATATTTGAGTATTTATGCCTAGTCAAGCCTATATAATCTCGTGAACAAGCTAATAATAGCTCGTGAATAATTTTAAGATTATATTTAGAATTAATGTATCATAATTTCATAAAATATTAAATTAAACTGGTTATAGATTTAAAAGAGTGCATTTTTATCCATAAATTTCTACATTGCACAGCAAACCGAAAAACATCAAGTGTCTGAAGAGTGTCCTTAAGCTACCTCTATAAATATGACAATTAACTCAATGTCAAGAATCGAACCATTCATTTTTTGGACATAGTATTAACTGTCTTGACTCTGATGTATAACTTGGACTCTGTATTTTGTATGTGAGCTTTAAGAAAACTTTCAAATATAAATTTACAATTGTATTTAAATATGTATAAAGTCTAATTTCTGTAGAACATTTATTTTTCGCTTTTGCATTTTGTAAATAATCCATGATTTTTCATATTTTTGATGTTTTTTTATTTATTTATTTTCTGTGAAAAATTTGATGCTACTGTAAAAACTATTACTGCCCTACTTTATAAAAATATTTTTCTAATGCATACTTTTTATTGCCATACGATGAGAACTAATTTTGATCATACTCAAAAGATAACTCATATAGAAATATTTACAGTGCTATGGTGGCTCCAAACTTCAGTTAAACTCTAATCGAATATTTAATTTGTAAACGGGTTAAAAGATCCTCAACTGTCCCAATCACTATTCCCATTCTATTGCTCTAGCGAGGAATTCGATATCTTCTCGATCACCAACTGCTTATAATATCAGTTGCAACCTCCTAATTAGTTTGCACTGCGATGTGAGACTTACCGACTCCCTTGACGGCGCGACTCAGCGTTGATTCCGATGCATAATGTCAGTTAGATTTGCTTTCCTTTCTGGTACTCACGTTTTACCCTCAAGCACACAATATGAAACGTAACTTGGTTAATGGAATTGCTTATGAAGTTTCATATATTCTCATTTTAACAGTCTGTTCTTTTTCTAATGATTATTGCGTCTATATTTTTAAAAATTTATTTTAAGATTATCATATTTAATTGTAAATGCTTGGTATTCACATCGGCTCTCATTTTTAAATGGCATTGTATTTTTTGTACTATTAAAAAAGTTTTGTGTGTGGGGGGGGACTTCAAGTTGTTATTTTTAGAATTTTTTAATTTTATAATTTTTTTTAAATTTTAGCACGGAGTTGATTGTCTGGACACATTTATTTGTCTTTTGATTGCAGCATATTAATATATTTTTATAAAATTGCAATAGACCTATTAGATAAAAAGCATTGATTTTGTTACCAGAACATTTCGGTTTTGATTACGTCCCAAACCACATTCATCATACTAATAAACTATTAGTATACAAATCTCTTGACATTCTGCCTATATTTCTTAAAGTAGTCTAATGGTTGGAAAGGAGATAGTTAAAGTATCGATTTCACGAATGAATCATATTTCAAAAATTGAAAAGTAATGTTTCGTTTTGCGAACGAGTTTTAGAAGGAATCACGCACACAGCTTATGTTCTTGTTGTTGTTGTTGCACGCCCCCCCCCCGAGATCAGCAGTGCTTGACCAGGTCCATGAGCGCGTACACCTTTAAAAAGTCCTGTATCATAAGTGGATTCTCCATCAGATCTCTCCCGGAGAGACCAAGGCATTGAAGAATATGTTCAGGAGAGGCCTGTTCCTTTAAGCACTTGGAGCAAATTTCGAATTTCTTCGTACCCTCGACGAATTTCAAGTTACTAAGATGGCCACTTCTGAAACGGACAATGGCCGTTTGTTCTTGTCTATTAAGTATAATATTCTTCATAATTCATAGTTTAATTCTATTTCAAAATAAATGTTCAAAAAAAATAAATAAATAAATTTCAAAGTTGTATGTGTGTGTGCATGTGTATACGATACGAATTGAAGACTTCTATTAGAGATTTTTACAATAATGGTAAACAAAATGCAAAATTTAATGGATTACATTTAAAAATACCGATATGGCATGATACCAACTGATTATGATATTCGCATTTAATTGGTTCCTAGTTGTCAAATAAAGGTGAATGTTTACTTTGATTATGCACAAACACCATTCTTTATTTGTCATTAGATTGTATATAACTAAATGAAATCCGCAATATATTTTTATTGAAATATTCTATTTTGAGTCTATGAGACGTGAGATTTTTTTCTATCGTTTTTAAAGCCTATGTATATTGATTTAATTTTTTTTAAATATAATATATATTATTATATATTATACCTATCATATAAAATCTAGATTTATTCAGTTTCTGTAAATGATTCATTCTTGAGGAATATATTACCTATTTTTAATATGCAGTGAGTTTAAAGACAATTTAATTATTTTTCTAGTTAAAATAAACGATTTCTTTTATCAACATTCCAAAATAAAAGATAAAATTTATGATATAGCTACTATTACAATTTCTAAATTATTGAAGTACTTTTTTCCCATTTTCCCACATATATACCTTTATTTCAGTTGAGATTGTTAGATCCTAATTTTTTTTTTTTAATCTTATGTTCATATAAAATGTGTAAAGAGGTTCCTGTAAAATGATGCTTTCCTTTCTGCTAATAATTGCAAAGCGAAAAACCATACTATTGTAACTATGCACAGTTATTTACATATGCAATTACATACAATAATTAAATACTTAGGAAGACTCCTTTTTCTGTTTTATTTGCAGCTTACTTTCATTAGTTAATTGCCACCTTACTTAGATCTCACAATTATCTTAATAAATACTTTGCATAAAAGTTTTTATAAGCTCTTACAAATTTAAAGAAGTAAACTGACGAACCTACCTTAAATCTATGACAATCAATATTAAAGATTTAGAACAACAAATAAAAAAATAATTACTGCTGATCACGCATCTTAAGGTTTTAAAATGTAACCTACTTCGCAGCTTTTCATATCATGTATTAAAATTTTGAAAATCATTATTAAATTTATTATTGATAGGAGCCTTCAATCATTTTCTACTTATTTTCAATAATTAAATAATTTTTTCAAATTTTGAAAATTTTTTAGAAATAACTTATAAGAGAATAGAAAATATTCGGAGAAATCGAAGGAAAATACAATCGCAATTAATACTCAAGTTTCAGAAGGAACATATCATTATCAACTACTTAAAATTGGATAATAAGGAATGAGATAAGTCAGCAAATTATTTACTTACTGAAAGAATGGGAGCCTAAAACAGTCTTACTGAACAATCAAATGAATTGATTACAGTCATGAAATTTTAATAATATTAGATCATTAATCTGTAAATTTTTTTGTTTGAAAGAGAAGAAGCTGGAATAATCTCATAAAGGAGTAAAAACTTACACTGAATTGTTGAATTGCTTATAATAATTAAAACTTCTAAATATTATTAAATGTAAAAACAATGAACAATATTTATGCCTAGGTAAAATAATTGATACGGCCATCGAAAACACAGATAAAATTGTGTTGTAAATACTGATAAGGAATAAGCTTCAACACAATTGACTGAAAAAATGTAACTTTACCCATGAATAGGTTCAAAACTGCTCAAAATGCAGATGCAATAGTAAAACTTGCTCATCCATTAGATTGATTAGAATATGCTAAGAATCATAATGAACTAGCCTGTAGTCTCATTTGAGGCAAAAATATCTTTTTAATATGTTTCCATATAATACAGAAACAGTCTCTTTCGTTTAAAACAATACAATAAGTGTTTTGTATTAAATACAGATATCACAGAAAATATGAATTCAAATTTCCTTAAATTCTAATTTTAAAGACACAATTTGATATTCCCTTTCGAGAGAATAAATCCTAGATTTAAATAATTAAAAAATTTTGCAGGAAGTGTGTTTAATATTTCATACAACTTAATTTTCTTATTTAACTTAATTAAATTTTATTTTGAAACTTAACTTCTCATTCAGAACAGTGAGTAAAATATACTTGTTTTCTACAATGAAAGTAAATATAATTAACTTTTTGTGTTTCAATAAACTCGTTACGATATAACACGAAAAAGGTTTGCTTCTCTTAGGTAAAAAATTTATAACTGCACTGATAGAGTAAATCATTTAGGAGAGTTTTGTACTTCAAAATCTCTCTCATTTCAATGAAGAAAAGCTACTTTCAAGCAGAAATGTTTCTTTAATAAATCTGTAAAAGTGTTCTAATAAAACATAGGACATTTCTATAAGTTATCAGAATTGACAATCACTATAATAAACATACAAGAATCTGACTATTTTAATGTTAATGTGTCTAGACAAAGTTTAATTAAGACTCTAATCAAGCACTACCTTAATTAACATTCATTTCATAAAGTACAGTATCTGATAAAAATTATCTAAGACTTCTACTTTCGTAGCATACTAATTGCTGAGGAAAAAATGTTTTCTCCCTTTTCTCTAACCTTGGCAAGATCTGGATATTAATGACGAGAAACAGAGCACTTCATATAAAGTTTCGACATAACGGTAGTTGTCCTTACTTTGCAAAACGGCTACACATGCAGGCTCATAGAATAGATTCACATTTCTTTACAGATGCTGCAATTCATCACCTCTATTCATAATTATTCAGTTGATAATGACTATTTCTTGAAGTCGAGGATGATAAACAAGATCCAATTTAGGTAGTTGCTCAGCGGAGCGTTGCTTAAATGATCTTCAATGTTTTTCAGCTGGAAATTGTTTATCATATAATTGAGTATTTCAAAATTATTTGCAAGACAACTGGCACATTTTAAATTGATTTAATTCAAGGGCATCAAATTAAAGTGGTAATGTTTTGGGAGAAGTCTATTTTCTACAAGAATCGCTAATAAAGCATAACCCTGTATTTTTATCAGAGAGTATATATATATATATATATATATATATATATATATATATATATATATATATATATATATATATATATATATATATATATATATATATATATATATATATATATATATATATATTTCAGAATTTTACTCTAACTTTAATTATAACACTATTGATTGAACCACCAAAGATGATATATAAATTGAGTGATTTACTTAATGTTTATTTGTATTTGCTCATTACTAGTAAATGAAATAGTGAGTATGTTTATTTGCATTTGCTCATTACTAGTAAATGAGAAGTGTTACTGATGAAGCATATGTAGGTAAAGAAACTGTATAACGCTTTTGTAATTTCCTTCACGAATATCGTCATGCAAACATTTAAAGATTTCAAAATGTTCATACTTTGAAAATGTAAGAAAGGAAATCCATAAAATTCATAAGATGTTTACAGATTTGATTATGATGTGGAAAATTAAATACAATATACAGTTTAATGTCTTCCTTGTTGAAAATTCGTCATTATTTTTTTAGCATATAATAAAGGTAAACACAAGTTAATTTGTATACGTTCTAGAGAATAAGAGCTACAAATCGATTGGTTGGTTCACATGTGTAAGATGTTACTACAGAAATACATTAATCAATAAATAAATCTGGCTCATTGCGTTGACATCTTATAATTATAAACCGCTGTTTTATTATTATTATTTTTTTTTAATGAAATAAACTTTTGTATTGGCGCAGCACTTTCCTGATTTCCAGTCATGCAAACTGATGGGCATTCGATTGTAGTAATTGAAAACACTTATAACTCACAAATACTTCTTTTAAATTCTACTAGTTATATTACTTACGTTTTTAATTCTTTCATTTTCAGTTTATGCAATAATATAAAGTTATGGCGTCGCAATTTAAAATTAATAAAATTTTAAATAGGTCATAATCAAACAAGTTAAAACTATTCATTGCGTTTCAAAATCATTCTAACTGCAACAATTGAAATATAGAGAGAATTATAAAAGCATAACGATGAATCTAATTGCACCATGCGTGATATCTAATTATAGGAGATCACGTAATAGTGAATGAATTATTACATTAAAGTTAAACTTGTATTTCCAAAAGCTAGTTAAGTGATGCGGTCAATTTAAATATAATTATCGTAAAATATTTAAAAAATATTATTTCATGAAAAACTGAGAAAAAATTTTCAAAACAACGTTTTAAATCCATTATTACTAATACAACTTCTTACAAAGAGATAAATATTTGCATGCATTTCTAAATTAAACATATTTCTAAACTAGGCACATAAATTTACTCTTCAGTTGTTACATCTTTGAATTTCTGAATCAAAAATAGAGTCAAAAGCAAACACTTTAAAATTAATAGGAAGATTAGTATGAAAATAGATTTAAAATGAAAGCGAATAAAAGAAAAATAAAATCAACGTAGGAAATGAATAACAATAAAATGAAATGACGAGAAATAACAGAAAACGAATAGAATGGAAATTGAACAGTTATTTACCAACCAGAAATTGTGAAATGGCTTATATAAATTCATATATTAAGATATGAAGACGATAAAACTACAACATAAATATTGTTGTTGTAATAACTGACGAACTTTAGTTGAACAAAATTACTACTGTAAATATTTTAGATAATAAGAAAGTAATTCAGAAGTGATGTAATTCATTTTTAACCAGAATATATATTTAGATTTTATCCTGAAATCTGTATCCATAAATTCTAACAGGAAAAAAACTATATCACACATATTAGATTGAGTCTAGCGTATCTATGTAAATTCGACTCTTAAAATAAATTCATCAGAGCTTTCTATGATTTTTTTCTAAATTTACTATAAGCGTTAGTGCATAATATACGCAATTTAAATTAAGAACTCTTAAAATATTCCGGGCGAAAACTGAAATATAATTTATGCTGTCACACATTAAACGCGTTCTTTGGAAACGAAAAACGTTAATACATAAACTATAAAACGTTCATACAAAAAGTGCGAAAGCTATAAGCAGCATCACACTTGTAATGTCTCTTCTAAAAACGATAAAAAAATATTTGCATTCTATTTCCAAATTACATTTGGGAAAAAAATAACATAATTGGTTCATAAACTTACTTAGTAAATTATATCTTCTTTAAATTAGGCACAACTTCATTTATTTTTGTTACTGTTTTAGAGAGAGACAGTTTGATGATCATTGATAGTCTCAAATTACTCAACTAAACTTAAAAGAAATTTAAAGTCTCTTATTTATATTTTCTTATTTATAATCTTAAAGTAAGTTTTTATTAACTAGTAAAAATGCTTGAAAATGGTCTTATAAATGTAATCTTAATTTTTTTGCCATAAAGTTTATATTTTTAATAATTTAGTAAACAGTTAACAAATATTAATCTTTTTTAGATGTTAAAAATCATGACGTATTGCAAATCATAGTTCACTAGTCTGTAAGATAGACTAAAGCTCTGAATTTTATCAGCTTAGTCATTCACATTGTTTAAAACGACGCATTCCAACACCCAAACGTGTATTGTGTTAACCTTTTGTACCCATCATGTCCCAGTGGTTCTGAATATGTTGTCTCAACAACTATAAGCCTCTCGAAAGAGACGTACAATGGAATAATTAACGAGCATGACCTTTAAGTCACCGGTGCGTAAGGAGACAAGTAATGAAAGAACGGAAGTTTATAGAGAATTGAAATGCGGACACGAAGATTGGATTTCGAGAAAAGAATATAATGAACAATGAAATAAGAATGAAGAAATTGTCGGCAACTTTATTACTTTATCTTTGTGCTTTATGAATACATCCTATCATTATTTTTGTAGTTATAAAAGCAAGGTCTGGTTTTATGTTCTTTGATTTAAAAGATTGTAGGCAACATGTATCGTCGTATTCATAAAATTTTACTAAATGTTTCAGACATGTTCTCTAAGAACGATTCACAAACTGAAAAGTTGCTTTTCTTCTTTAAACTTTAATTACAAAACAAGCCTTAATTCCCTTCATTGATGTAGTATATTTACGAGGGCACGGCCGATTTTAATTGCAGTTGAACTTGATGATTCAGAGAAAAATGCTTTGCTAGTTCTTCCTCAAAGACTCTTTATATAAATAACTTCTCTCTCAACTTTAAAAAATGTACATTATGGTTCCCAGAAATAGTTATGGCTCTATTTACTTTAATCTTATCTCATCGTCGAATATTTTATAACAAGTAATTATCTATTATAAAGTCAAATACGAGAACTTACAAGAGCGTACTGTAAATACATGTACATATTTAAAAATATGAATTTTTCAATATTGTATTTCTATAAATATATAACCTAATCTTCCTCCTAAATAGATAGCATTTATAAAATGAAAAAGTTTGTAACAAATTGTCACACCCAAAGAATATTAGGCGTGTTTTGTTTTTTCATCTTAAGTTTCTTTTCAATAATTTTTACTATTAATGAATTAAATTTGTCTTTTTTTTAAATTTGAAACATTAAGAATTTTTATTTTAAACTTATTTAGAAACAATTTTGGATAACTATGCAAATTTGCGAAATGCCTTTGCAGAAATTAAAAAAATATGAAAACATGCAATTAATACTAAAAAGAACCAAAAATTTTGGAAAAATTTTACAGTAAAGCAATATTAAAGTAGTGTTAGCATTAACAAAAAATACGTTAAAATAAAAGTCTTTTGTAAGCAACCAAAAATGATGTTATTAAATATTTATAAGAATCACATTCATCAGAAATTAATTTTAGCTTTCTCATGACAAAAAAAGTAAATAAAAATAAAAATAAATTACGATTTGCATGGCAAGACATTAAAATAAAAGAAAGTGATTTGAATTCAAAATATCTCAGCAAATTTTATTTATAAATTAAAAATTCGATCTTTCTTGTAAAAATGTATTATGCTATAATCATTTTTTTGTCGAGAATCTGTATAATAATGTTTCTGTTTCCTTCTTTTTTATGTCAGTAAAAACAAATGACTCCAGGAAGCATACAAGTGGAATATCACAAAAAATTGCGACAGATTATTTTATTAATTTGAATTTTACATTACATTAAAAATGAATATTGAATGACTTTAGTGGAATATGAATAGATTTTTTGTGCTAATTATAAACAAATGAACAAAATCCAAATTTATCTAATATCATGCATTCATATTGAGAATAAATAAATCCAGCAACTTCTCAAGAAATTAGAGAAAGCTATTTAGTCCCACACACAAAAAACTATAGTCTTTGTTAATTTCTGAAAAACATATAATTTTCCATCATTCGTTTATTTTATTTGTCGCACTATTAATATAATTAATTTATATATTTTCGACGTTTTTCCGATTCATGAAAACTAATGTGTAGCAAAACTTTGGGAAAAATGATGTTATTAGAGGCACCCCATTATATTTAAATTATAATTTTAAAAATTAAAGCCTTTTTTTCAGCGCAATAAATAAATCGTGCCATAGGTCTTCGACAATAGCCTATGATTGTATTTACATTTGCAACATACATTTTCGTAATATAAGAATTGCATCACATAATAGAAGATGTCTTCGACAATAGCCTGTGATTGTACTTACATTTGAAACATACATTTTCGTAATATAAGAATTGCATCACATAATAGAAGTATAAAAATATATGTAAAATTTCAAGGAGAAACTCACTTCATTTGCCAATTTAACACACAAAAACTTACAGTTTAATTTTTTCCCGCCTCACACTTTCAGTTTAATTTGCAGTTATTGTTTCCAAATTGTTGTATGGATTGTCGTTCTACGATCCCTTTATGGACATGGGAATCAATTCAATTGATAGTCATTGTTCGATGTGGATTTCAAACCACATATAATAAGCATTCACAACTAAGGTGTGGAACGGACTACGAATTGATGAAATTGGTTTATTTAGCACTCTTTAATCATTATTGAAATGTGGTTTAATTCAAACGAGAACTACAGTTTAAAATGTATTCCGAGCCACTATAAAACATCCTAGCTTACAACTTGAGTCCAACCCAGGACTATGCTGAGCACGTTTTTAGCCAGAGCACAAAACAGAGAACAAATTCAGCTGTCAGTTCAGTCAACTAAACTAGAAAATGGAGCTATGTTTAGAAAAACGTTTTTATGTTAATCATCCATAATAGTAGGAAATGTCACAAAATAAGGCTCCTATAATATTAGCTTTTATATAATTGCGTTGAATTCAGAGAATTTGATTTATAGGCTTTAAATTTTTGAGCAAGCTTATAATGACAGTTATTATTAATTTAATAAAGTTCCTATAAAAATAAATTTTTTTTAAAAAAAATTATCTAATATTGTTCCTTTATTTTATCAATGAAAATTTATTTTATATTTAATCGAAATCCTAAATATTAGTATAACATTTTATATAGTATTAAGCATTTTAGTTATTTGTCCCTTCTAATTTGATTCACCTAAATAGTGGCGGTAGTGGTTCAATTTCAACAATATACTTGCTAGTTCATCAATTGTTAAATGTTAAGAGATTAACTGTAATTGAGGTTAATCTTATTTTTTAGAGTGCTTTGTTTTCAAGATATTATTATATTTCTATTCTCTTCAAATTAAAATGAATACAATAAAGAAATAAATTAAATGCCAACTATTCAGACATTTTAAGAGACTCAATTTTTTAGTTAATTATATTTTCTGGGAAATAAATGATATAATATATATACGAATAATGATTATTATAATCAGAAATTATACAGGTATATAGTCTCTTAAAATTTATCAAAATGTTTTCTTTGTTCTAGAGAGATTTTTATATGCATGTCTTCAATACATAACAATAATTTTCTTAAAGGAATTTAACTTCGAATATATTTTGCATCGGGGGATGAAAATATTATCTTCAAAGTTTATTATGATAATTCCTTCATAGAGAGAATTTTGACAATTCAACCATTTTGATTAAGGAAGTTTTGCAATCGATTAAATGTTCAATTAAATAAAAACAAGAATATTGAAACAATCATGATAAACTGTAAAAGATCTGAAGCATGAGTGTTATTTATTTAACATTTAATGATTATCTCTTTTAATAATACGCTGAATCATAAGGGCAGTATACTAGATTTGATATAATAATACACAATGATAGCTATAATGAAGCTTTAAAAACGACAAATATAGCCAAATTGTATGAAATTTCCTTTGAATTTATGCTGACACGATTGAGTATTTAAAAGAAAAATCATGTGTACAAAAAATGCATGAAAGAAAATATAATTACAAGTTTTAAGCAATAATAAATTATAAAAAAACATTTTAAAAAATTATACTTCTCTTTAATATAGACAACATGTTATTATATATCAAATAGAATAATTAAGTGAAAAATTGACGAGAATAAACAAAAAACTCCTAAAATTTTTTTTTCATTTACTATTTTATTTTAAAATATCTTCCTTTTTAATAATTAGCGATCAATTTGAAAAATATCATGTGATTCTGAATTTTTTTTATCTTAAATAAAATTTATGCAAAAATATTACATTCTAAGAGCTGAATTTGTTTATTTAAAATTTCTCTCATTATCCTAATTCTAGAGTTTTTCTAATTATTATTGAATTAGACTAACATTGAATCTAAACAATCTTTATTTTAAAATATTCAAAACGAGTCTTTATAGTTGCAAGAGGATAGATATTTTTTGTTGGAATAACTTTTGGTACTCTTTCAAGAAATACTTTTTTGCACAGAATCCCACGTCGAGGTAAGGCCAATAAATTGAAGATACCTGGCATTAAATTATATCAAACAATGCTGTCCTCTTCCTTTTAATCTATTGCATTAAGAAATAGAATGCAGTGTCATTGAATCGATTTTCTTTTTAAGTGCCTTCAATCAGTTACAAAACAATATTTTCTTATGATAAATGCAACTATTGTACATGCAAGCAATTCTAAGAAATAAATTTATTTTCAAATGAGAATTTTAAAGATGGCTGTTCATGATATAGATTCAAAAATTTCTTTTAAAAACACACGCGACTCTTTTACAATGATATAATAAACACATAGTGAAGAAAATGAGCTATAAAATTATAAATATTGATAGCTGAAATATGAATTTCTAGTTTTCATCTAGAACTAAAAATCCTTTTTTTTTTGGTCATTTTTTGTTGAGCTGTATTTTTTCACCTGATAAATTAATATAATTCAAAGTTAAGGAAGGTTTTTCTAGTCCTCCGAATAAAAAATCAATCACAAACAATGTATAGAAACTCAAATAAAAAATATTCTTTATTCATTCATTTAAAAGATTCACATCGTTATTCAAAACAAATGTAAAGCAATGAGATTTCATTGATATCAAAAAAACATACCAGCAATTTTTAGATTGTAAAAACTATACAACAAACTATTGTGTGATATCTCCTTAATATTCATTCGACAAAAATTATCATTATTTTTTTATTTTTTTAGTAAATAAAAAGAATTTTTGTTTTAACACATAAATACGTGTTTTCTAGTTTTTTGAAAAAAATAAATTGTTTTTTTTAACTCTAAAAGCAAACTTTATTTTATTAACTATCGTTAAAAAATAAACTTATACTAAAATGTGTAAATCTCTAAGAATATGTAATAATTAAAAAACCTGTTTTAATCAACCTCTTTTTGTTTGTTTCGTTTGTAATTGTAAAGCAGCGATAAGATTTCACCTTCTGATTTTATAGAAGTAAAATATCAATTATGTTGTGTTGGAGCTTATCCTCTTTAAAAATCTGACATTAGTCAGATCAACTCTAATAAATTGTTGACAGAATCAATGACTAAAATATCAATTATATTAAGAAAAAGTAAACATATCTTAATATTTTATTCATACATAATCGGGATACATTTTTCCGCAAATTATTATACTTTATGGAGTGAATCCCGAGCAAAAAATAAGAAAATATTTTGAACTTTCTATAATAATTTTCTATATCTGATATTTCTTCAAAATTTTATATGCAAATTTGAATATTGTGTAAGAGCCCAGAGACTTCCTTTTCGCACGTTTTGCATTTTTAAGAAGTGACTTAATGGCTTCTGCAAAAATTATTGCTGTTCCAACAGATATCAGTACTCAAATGTATGTGGAGCATTAAATAGTAACGCATATTTAAACTTTATTATCAGGGTAAGAGATGTCGAAAATCTTCATAACAACCCCCCTGACAAGCGCAGTCATTGCGGATATAAAATCAAAACATCCAGTTGAAGTGACCGCAAGCGTGGTAATTACGGACATATATTTTATTTTGCTAGGAATTTCCATCTGTTTTCTGAGAAGGGGAAAACGGATTCCATGATGGCCTTTCCTGCCACTAGATCAGACGAGTTTCGGAAGATTAAAAGTGTAAGCGGGTTTCTCCGTCATACGAATTGGGGTCGGTGTTAGGTTAAAGGAAAAATGTTTGAAGTCGCCTAGAAACATAATCACTGACAGATGATTATTAACCTTTTTTATTTCTCGATCTGAAATTCAGGCATTTTGCTGTTGCAAACATAAGTGAGAGACATTCCATCTTCCCAAGCTATTAGATCAAGAGGATAGCGGTTGATCCATGGTCATTCTGTGAAAAATGCTAGCCATGTTACCAGTAAATCATATCACCTGACCTATTAAAATTTAAATATTTAAAGCACTAGAAGGATCGGCATAGTTTTGAGAGAGTTTGACCTAGAAATATCTATTAAAAAAGTAAAGTTGATATTTTCTTTTTAAATTCATTCTTAAAACTAGTTTTAAATTTCATGATGGTCATTGTTATTCTAAATTCGTATATGATTTTCAACAAATAATGTCCCTCAGTATTATATTTAAATATCATAGACTCTGTAAAACATGGTTTAGTAAAAATATTATTGGACTAAATAGGAATGAGGTCTATAAATAATATATTTTCTCATGATCACCAAATTAGCTTAAGGAAATTAATCTGTTACATATATTCCAGAAAATATTCAAAGAAATAAGTTATATCTCAAAATGAAAATTTTAGTAAAATATTTTTACATATTACATTTATACATAATCAGGTTCTTTTTTTATATTATCTTCAAAATATTTACAAAAATTCATTTTTGTTTATAAATTGATTGCCTTATATTTTTAATCATTTACTTATATCAAATTGTAATATAATAAATTTGGAAAACGTAAGAGAAAGTATGACAGTATCTCTACTCATAAAAATATAATTTTTCAAGTAAAAGAATTTTTATTTTAATTTTATAAACAGCAACTTATAATGTGATCAATTACAATTCTTATACATTTTACTATTGAAGGAAAATTTAAAAAAAAATGTATTTTAATTTTTCTAGAAATAGCAGCTCGTAAACATAGCTTTCATATAAAAATTGTTAACATATATTTAAAACTATTTAAATTCTTTTGATAAATAGAAATCTCTGATGTCAACTTTTAACAGTTGCTATAAATCTAAGTGTATGGATATTTATATAATATGCAATTGAATTCGTTTTTGCTGAAGGAAATCTATAAATCTACATAAGAAACAGGAGAAGGATGCATTGATTTCTGTACATTGGCTTAGAACAACATTTATTTAGTTTACTAAAGATAAGCAGAATTATATCCCATTTTTAATACAAATTACGATATAAAAAGTTCAATACTAACAAAGATTTACGGAAATATTATTTTAGTGTATTCTTTACAAAAATTTGCATTTAACTCTTCTTAATACTTAAACAATTTTTTTCATTCGATCTATAAAAACCTTTATATTTTTAAATTGATATTTATAAGTTACAGAAGTTACTAACCGGTAATGTCAACCAATGTATATAAAGAAAAAGCGTTGTGAAGTAATCATTTAATAAACATTTTTTAAAACAAAAATCAAATAGAAGAGGTTGAAAATAAAAATTTTACCATTTACAAATTTGGAACTATAATAATTTTGTCTATGTTGAAAACAACACTTTTTGATAAGAACTGAAAAGTATCTAGAAGCATTTCTGTGTAATTAGAAGCACACCTTCTATAGAAGAAGGCCATCGGTAATTTAAAAACATGTCAGACAATACAGATGTTGTGGAATGTTGTAACGGGAGCATTATAATTTTTTCAACATGCCATTTCCAGACTTTGGAATAAAGGTTTGGTAACTGGAAATGCTGGCTGAAGATCAGAACAAGGTCATGTGTCTACCACAACACAAAATGAAAATCAGATTTAATACTTACGGTCAGATATTGACGTTACTTACTATTGACGTATACTTACTATTGACGTTTTTATTACAAAGGTATATTCAGAAGATTTATTGTATGAAAATTTTGACTCAAACTGTTTGAAACTGAATCCACCATGTAGGTTTATATGCTCAGATACCAATGGAAAGTCTTTCATCGGGCATTAGAGCACTGGACTGCTCACAGAAATTGGGCACAAGAGCATATCAGGTGGTAAAAAGATTTGCAGAGCAACATGAATTCTGCTTCAACACAAGACTTAACAATAGGTGAATTATTATCTGGAAAGAATCAAGGATTCAAAATATTCCTGCAATTGTATATTTAGTTGTCCATTTTGCGGATGCAAAGTAAAGCTTTGGCTCAGCATTTCTATAAACAGCCGCCTATATATTATTAAAAATACTTCAATTATTATCGAGCTATACATTATTAGAGATGGAACAATGATAATTGAAGTACAAAGATGAAATACTGAGACCTATTGTGGTCTTCCACATTTTTTCCAATCTGCGATAAATAAATTCTCATGGATAAAAATTCTGGGCCATATCATGTTCAATGAGTGGATAGTTCCTTTTCCAACGAATAAATTCTTTGAATGGACTGGGCAGAATATTCCTCAGATATGAAATACAATGTTTTATTATTCTAGGGACAAAGGTTGCAAGTCGATTAACACTCCACAAACAATTCAGTGGATGGAAAGTTTTCTTCTACAGAAGTGGGAAAGAATACCCTTATCCCTCATTGATAAACTCATTGGTTCCATATCTCGTATATTTGTGGCATTTTTTGTTAGTCAGGAGAGGAAACACATATCCCTTATTAAAAAGAAATTAACTTTTATCTGAGAAATCACATTTTTTTATTTAAACTATGCATGACTTGTATATTTATTTTTACCGACAAATATCATTAATAAAATTTAATTGTTTCCTATTCATTGCACTGTCTTCTTTTTTTTATACTTTGTAACATTTACACATTATGCATCAGTCATCAAACATTTTCTTTCTCCCAGATCATATCCAAAATCATAATATCACTTAATTGTTTTGAGCAGTATTGATATAAAAAAAAATTTATACTCTAGCAATAAATATGTTTTCTGTGTAAGAATCCGTTACACCCCATGTTTTTCACTTCTATCGATGCAGATTTCTATTTATATTTTTCTCTCTTTATGCAATTCTCGACATTATTATTGATATACCAGTAAATATTTTCAATTGCATGCTCCATTTTTATTGGTCTCTCTATGAATAATTTTTTTTAATGTGCTTAGAATAAAAAATGTATACCTCGTGAGAAGAATAAATTAAGAATTTGAACTAATAAGCATAGTAATGTGACCTTTTTGAAAGTTTATTGTATTGATACTATAATATTTATAATTTAAAATTAAAGCACGTATCTGAGAAAAGAATGGAACTTAAGATTCTTACATATTTATTGAGTTAGATAACGATTCGAAACAGTGAACAGAATTTATAGGAAAGTAAAGCTTGCGCTCTATTGTAAAAGTGGGAGGAAACCTTATGACGTCCTTTTTATAGAAATAGCTTTCTTTCAGGCTCAAATGGCGCCAATCAAGTTTATTTTCAGGCAAGTAAAGGAATGGAGTTCTACCTTTCTGCCAAATACAGTTTCGACCTTAGAAAATTTTCAATGAACATCTGCATTCGAGGTCAAATTTCTTTTTTCTAAGGCGATTGATTGAATTTCATCAAAGCAAGTTTGAAAGGGATGATTATTTTTCGATTTGTATAATTTATTTTTGAAACTGCGTAAAGTGTGTGCTTGAAGGCTTTTATGGGTATAAATAATAACAAAAATTTTAACTCTTATAAAGTTCAAGTTAGATTTGAAAAAATTTCACATCTTTTCTTCATATGAAAAATTGCAAATTTTAAATTTTTAGGATTCGTTACTTATTTTTTTAAATGCAGTAAATGAGTTATAATGCAATAACATCAGTGCTTGTTTTCTCCTAACTGTTGTTCACTTAGATAGAGATATTTGCACAACTTTTTGATATTATATATTTAAAATATTTTAGTTTAAAATAAAAAACAAGAATTCTTTAAATTTTTTCTCAAGAAATTTAAGAAAAGAGTAACCATAATGAGCAATTTCAATTGTACTCAAGAAATACTTCTTGATTATTTCTCATTTTCTAAGACAATTATTATTATTAAAATTTAAAATATTCAAACAAATGTAATTAAATATTTAAAATAGCACACAGTTCAGCACAGGATTCGGGTAGAGCTAAAATATAATCAGCGAGGATCAGACTGGTGAGAGGTATTAATTCTGTTGGTAACAGAAAACAATTTATGAGAATATACTTTGAGTTAACTTAAATTCTAAGAAGTAAAGCAAACAAAAGTAGTAAATATTTAGTAAGAAGTAGTAGAATCTCTCCCAAAATTTTTAACAATTTTATCTAAGTCTATTCTATCTAATTCCATCACAGTTTAATTCACAAGTACACTATAGGGCTTGTAATAGATAACAAAATACTAATGAATTAGTACGAAAAACACAGCTCCATATAGCTATAATATGAGTGTTTGCATAGTTGATTTCCTTTCGATATAAACATTAATCTGTTAGAATTGTTAAGAATAGAGTCCTCCGAATATATTCTGAAACATTTATAGATGAAATTCTTCTCAACATTTATTTAAAATCCAAACCAAATATTAAGAAAGAGATATTCTTCTGTCATTAAACTAGATCAACAGCCAAGTAATAGACAATCGGCACTAATGTAAATTATTACATGTAACCAATTTCAAATGTTTCTGGTTTTGTATTTATTGATGATTATTTCAATTAAAGACTTCCCTCGTTGCCTATGTGATGAAACAACCTTTATCTACTGGTAACAGACCACAAATGAAAACAATTTTTGTTTATCTTTTAGTTTAATTAAATAAGTAATTCCATTTCTTCATGAATAGTGATTTCCGACGAGAAATGAGGAAACGTTGAGTTGACTTTTCAACATTGTAATAAAGACGCTGTGTAGCATGGCACAAATTTAGTCAATATAGCTTTTGATTAACCAGGGTAATGGGAAATTTACTATTGTAACACAATTTTTCATAGACTGATTATTAATGCTTCCTTGTTTATTCCATTAAAAGTTTTTTCAATAATCTCCTGCAAAGGAAACCAAAATAAAGTTATACTAAATAATTAAATTATTCTTACCTAATTAAACTCGATTGCAAAATTTGTCTAATAAATGACGCAAAGGAAATAGAAAATAACATATTTACAATGCAGTTATAGGGATTTATTGTTTTAAATATTGCCTTCAATATGGTTTGTGTCAAAGCTTAATGTTATTATATAATATAAATAGTTTGTTTCATTTGTTATTGTATAATATAATTAAATCTAATCTTATAAAATTAAAATAAATTTATCTTTTATTCCTCTTACAAGCGATTATTGTGAAAATGGAATTAAATTTACCTAAATGCAGCTTGGCACAGAATTTTTTTTTCATTTTAGTGAAAATATATCGTTTTTATTTACTACAAGTCAAAATATGTGTGTGTGGGTCATCCAGAATATTTATCGTCTAAAAACAATTTGGTATAAAACATAGAAATACTTTTATAAAGAAATACATACATAAAGTACAAACGAATATAAAGTTCAAATTTAATTATTTTAAACCAAAAAATTCAAACATACACACACAGAGAGATAGTATTATTTATCTCAATAAATTTTGAAAATTTTATCCTTAAAATATCTTTCAATTAATCGCATGGTTTCATCTTCTTTAAATAAACCATTTTAAATCAATTTTGAAAATTTGACTTAAAGTTTTATTGTTCTTCGTTAGCCATTCGTGCCGTCATCGCTTCTTAGTGAATGGAGAAATAAAATAGTATTTTTTTATATGATGACCACATTTGCATGGGCGACTTCGACAATTTCTTAGGTTTTATACGTACTTATTCTACAGAATGCTTTTGGAATATCAATCAGCATTTAAATTGTTCCCTTCCTTCACGTCAACAATAGATGTTATTAATAAAATAGGGCCTCTCTGGTATCTTAGAAGATAATATAATGTCTTAAGAATAATGTGAAAGTATCAGTGCTTTTCCTTATTATCTGCTCATTTTAAGACTTTTTTTATGACATATTTTGAGTATCTCGTACAAAATTTAATAAAAGGATAAAAATTTCTTATAATAACACAACAAATTTTTAAAAAAAAACGATATGCAGAATATTTATCCTTTAATTGCTACATGATATTAGAAAGAACTAAATTAAATTTTTAAAAAAAATGTTTTAATTGATGAAATCATTCGCTATATTAAGATATATTTGCGACATAATTTATTGATAAAAAAAACTTTATTTTAACTTATAATTTTAAAAATGGGAATTTGTTTTAATGCCTTAAGTGTTTTTTTTTTGTAATCAAGGGCATAAATATGGCAAAGTATTCCCGAATTTATTTTTAGTTCATGAGGTACATATTTCTTAAGCAGTTATGTATAATTGACTTTTGTAATGAAGCTGTATTATATTCTATGACAAATTTTATTTTATATTCCAACACATTGTATTTGAATTGATTTAAAATTTCTCCTGTGACAACGCAATAATAAAAAAATATTTTATATTATTATTCATAATAATAATTACGAGGATTTACTAATATATCTATATTTTTATATAAGCTAGAAAATTTTCATATATTTTGGAGTATCTGTTAAAATACCATTAAATGTTTTAGAGTAATAGTCCTTAATAAACTAAAATAAGATTTATTTTTTATGAATAGAATATGTCAAATACTTGTATTGTAATACTTGCATTATTTCAGAAAAAAATTTATAAATCATATTTATATATATTTTGCGTATAAATCACAATTGCTATTATTTAAATGCTCCTTTTTGTAATTAAAAATCTATCTGTTAAAATCTACTTACTTATTTAAATTTATGAGAAAATGGCATTTTATATATTTTATATGTATATATAAACGAATACTTATTTTCTATGAAAAAAATCATGCATAAGAAAAACTAAAAAGGAAGCTATTTTAATTTTTTTTAAAAATTATCCCTTCTATTCTCTTACAATCAAAATAAAAATATTTAATCTGATTTAATCTTTTTTTTTTATCTTGACAGAACTTTGATTGAATCATCGAATGAATTTGAGATTTTAAAAAAATTTAGTTTGAACTGGGACAATGTTACATCTATTCTGGTGGATTGCAAAGCTTGAGAAAGGAATGATCAGCTTTACACGATTTTTAAAAACCCATTACGTGTTCCACCTTCAGATATTTGTTCAAATATGAAATAGAGATAAAGAGCATGAACTCATGAGTCATAAGAGGATCATGGAATCATAAATTTAAAGGGTAATTTTGTTCATTAAGAAACTATACTTCATAAAAAAAATTTTTTTTCTCTATAAGGAGGATAAGACAAATTTTTTTCTACTTCTAAAACAAAATAACAAATATTTATTATATTCTTTCATGCAAGCAATTAATCAACACAAATTCACAGGTATTAAATGTTGCAAAAAGCTAACAATTTTTAAAATTCTTGCTTGAAAAATCATTATTTCAAACTAAACAGACAGGATTTTATTTTTTTATCATGAATAACATGCGTAATATTATAAGAAATAAATAATCGAAAAATTAAAAATATTTTACATACAAGAGAACAAAATGTTGTGTTAATATAGATAATGAGAAAAATTAGATACTTTGTATAATATCATGGACTTTTAATAATATAAACATTTTGGATTAATGAAATAATATTGCACAACTGATATTTAAACTTCATAATTTAAAAAACAGCAAGTAACATATAAGGCAAAAGAAATTATTAGTCGAATCAATACTAATAATAAAAATAGACACAAAGTTATTACTCTTTTGTAATATCCAATTAGGAATTATATAGAAATCTGTTTGGGTTTTTGTATGAACATCATACTGAAATGTTGTGATTATGTTACAAAAGAGCTGTAAAAATTTATCTTATATATATATTTGTACAGTTATATTTATTCTAGTCAACGAAAAATTCTATCAGTGAAACTCTAAAGCTCGAATTCTCATTCGTTGTTTCATTTGAAATATTATAATGTACATGTTTACATAGTCCTTATGCGATATATTATGTGAGCGCCTAAGTGCACAGAACTAAAAACGATCTTCCTTTTACTCATGAGTTAATTGAAAGATTCAAATTAATTGAAAAAAATTTAATTAAATTCATTTAAAACATTGAGCAGTTTTTAAATTTAAACTAGCTCACTTTTTATATTTACACAATACGCGCTATAGTTTATTTTGTCAATTATCATTAACTAACCAATGTAGTAGTTTTTACAGTGGACTTGATTTATTTTACATTAAAAGTAGTTTTTTTATGTTATAGTAAAAGAGACTATATAGTAATCGTAAAACACAAGATTAGCTAAAATATTTATAAATACCAATGAAAAATGTTGAACTTAAGATAGATATGGATCATGCATGATATATCATTGCAGGAATTGATGTATTATATAAAGTTATTATGTGCAAATGATATCTTTTTCTAAATCTTTTTTAATTATTTTTCAAAAATAAGTTAATAAAATGTATAAAAAATCATTTTTGCTTGGTTATTATTGAATGATTGTTTATTACGGAAAATTTTTCTCATTACTATATATTATTATCAAGCATTTTGGGAATGTGAAATACTTCTGTACGATAATTTAATATTAAGATATTTTCTGTAGCTTTAAAGCTTCTTAATCTTTTTTTAATTGAACTATTAAATTTTCTTAATGAGTAGCAAATTTACTTACCGAGAGAAGTTCGAACCAATGCATAATGATGAAGTGAAAATAGTTTAAAATATTATCATTTTGGAATTTTTTTTTTTTTTTTTTATTTCAAATCGACTTTTAATTCTGTGATCATTTTAAAAGAAACAGACTTTTCACCCTTCATTGCAAATCCATCATTGAAAAAAGAAGCTAAATTGCACACATCATTTTGTAAACAAAATACGTTTAAATAAGGTTGAAACGAAACGAACTACTTTTTAAACAGTCAAAACTGCAAGCTCCTCACTTTTGCTTTCGCTTTTACATACGAGATGATATTTAAAACCATTCCTTCGGTTTGTAATCTGGTTTTACTACAAGGTTGCCAATTGGCGATGATTTTCCGGCGCCAAGTTTATTTCCTCATTTCACATTCGTTGGAAATAGAACAAGATCACATCCGAAACAATTTGTTCGGATACGAAAAATCACAACGATTCCTTTTTCACGTTCATGAATCAAAATAAATGGATGAATTGTGATTTTTGACCCAATGACATACCCATGTGATCTTCGTCACACTTGAGTTAACTATATAGTTTTCACCAAAGTGGTAGAGATAGATCACTGGTGTCACAATAATAAATAAATAAGTCAAGTTTCCTTTATGGACTATTAACTAAGTGGGATTCTTAAAGAATGAATGAATAAAATATATTGGATTATGACCGTTTCTTAAGAATTTTTTATTATAATTGTTTGTCAGAGTGTAAAAATTATTTGCGAAAAATAAGCAGCCTTTCTTCCTGAATTTCCACATCTGACATAATGTCAATTAAATTTTTAACACTACAGGATAAAAAAAATATATACTGAGGTATTGAAACCCTACTGCTATCTTCATTAAGTACTTTTGTATTTTTTAATAGGTTTAATTTGTGTAGAACGTGATATTTATAAGAAAATTCATTACATAACAGAATTTTAAAATTAAAATATATTCCGAAAGAGGAAAAATTCTACATGATTGTATTATTTATATTGCAAAAATTTTCATATTAAATATAATTTTTTCAGTTTGTCACGGAATTTTTTCCCAGATATACCTAACTACTCACATTCGCAAAAGTATTTGCATATTTATAGTCCTCTAAATGTTGCATACTTAGACGAAGTACAAATGTTAAAGTTCATAAATAAAGTTTTGAATTTCCTTATTTATGCTAAATATTAAATTCTTAATGTTTGGTTTACATGAAAAGTGTACGACATTCTCAAGAGATTCAATACGATCTATATTTAATTCATAAAAGATATTTTCCTCGTGTAAAACGCAAGTTATACATTAGTAACATTAAACTTACCCTCAAATAGAAAGGGCAGAGATTGAACTTAGTTGTCGAAGCTTCGTCCTTCATCTATTTATCTAATAAAGGGCTATAGATAGGATTTGGACTTAATGATGGCAATCATACTTGCATTTAACAGAAGTTCAGTAAAATATCTGAAAAATACTTATAATTATTATACAGATGAATTCATAAATTTTTATCTCTTTCCTTTAATGGAATAGACTTCTTTCAATAGAATAATATCTATATAAATAAAAATTATAAAAAGAACTTTAATAACATTAATTTTACTTTTTATTTAAATTAATATTATTCCAAACGAAAAAAATAACATGAAGACATTACTTAAACGAGGTTCATTTAATAGTACATCACGAGTTTTTAATAAAACCTCAATTTTATGTCAGCAAAAAAGAACGTAATTTTAAGTTATTCGAAACAATTATTTGTATTTGTGTTTTATGAGTAAACTAAACCTTTGTTTATGAATAATTATGTATTTTGTAAGTCAAAATCAATCGAACGTATAACGCTTCAAAAATATATTTACAAACAATTTCTCTCCAAGAATAATATACAAATAAGAAGCATAACAGAGTTTTTGATTACCAAATGATTCCATGATAAAATAATTAGAAGTACGAAAAAAGTAAAAACGAAACATTGCACGAAAGGATACTGTAGAATCAGCAGTTTGAGAGGAAAAAAAATATATTTAAATGATAATAATCAAAATAGTCTTAGATAAATTTTTACGAGAAGTAAAACGACTGATTAAAACAATACGAAAAATAAGCATAACACGCAAAGAAAACTTCTCGGTTTTCATTGATTTCAATATCATTTCATTTTATGAATCAATGTACAAGAATAAGTTCTAGAATTTTATAAACATTTAGTCATGATATATTTGTTTCTTATATTTTAATTTTCAGTTTTCACGTTAATTAAAACTAAATATTTCATGTAATATCAAAAAAAAAAATAATTAATGTAAAAATGATAAATAAAACAAAATACATTTTTGCTGTATAATGCAATCTTACGAAACTTACATTAAAATCAATTTTTAGCTCAAAGTTTACTTTGGTTAGCTTAGATATTCTTTCAAAATCCCTTTCTGTACTGGAAAGGTTATAATGCGAACTATATTCTGTACTTTAAGTGAATGCAGAATAATAAATATTAATATACCCCAGATGCATGTCCATTCTTCGAGTTGTTGAACTAAAGGAGTGAACCACTCAGCTGTTCACTCAGCTGGCAGCTCAAAAAGCGTTATGTAGTACCATATAAAGGAGATTTTTAGAAAATAATAATATAACAAACAAAATCCTTTTTTTTAAATATCAATCTTTATTCTCAATCAATGTGAAATACTTCATTTTAATATTTAAGAAGGAAAAAGCTTCTATTTTAAAAGGAATTAAAATCTGTTTGGTTTATATTTAATTGAAATGAAAAATTATCACATTTTTTAAATCTTTAAAGTAATCGATTTAATGGTAAACTTCATTTTTTTTCCTTTGCGAAATTCTATATTTTATTTATTTACTTTAAAAAAATATTTTAATTGGATTTTGAATGAGTTTCCCGCTTGACAAAGTTCACATTTTTTTTCTTATAAATTGAGCGTGCTCTCTTAAAAACAGAAACTTTCTTTTATTGTTATTGTGATGTTTTACAAAAACCTCATATTAACTCGTATTTGTGAATTTCAAAATAAGAAACTGTTGCTCTTTCGTAATATGGTTCAATTACTTCTCATTTGTAGAAAAAGAAATGTATTCAAGTTTATTGTTCTATTAGACATTACCACTATTATCGGCTTAGTATTCATTCTTGGTTAAAAAATGCTCTATATCTGAAAGGAAAGCAATTATCTGTGTCATTCACTTTACAAATATATTGTGAACATCATGAAGTTTCATAAAAAGCAAATCGTGGAGAATTTAATATCTTTGCATCTGTTGTGATCAATCCGAAAATTAGACAATTTCTTATAATTGAAAAAAATAAAAATATCGATAATCAAGGTTGGGTTTTAATTTCTTGTTTATTAAAGAAGAATAGAATATAAAGATACAATTAAATTCAAGATTTTAATATATGATTAATAGAATCCAATAATATTCTATTACTTATACAAATAATAAGACTGGTTAAATATGTTAGATAATATTGGTTATCCAAGAATAGATTTCGACTCCTAAGTGATTAGCATTAAAATTTAAATTTTCAATAAAAATATTCCCAAGCGCAAAATTTTATTATTTTTAGGAAAATGCATAAAACATTTTTGTTTTTAAAAACTAATATTTCTTTACACAACGAAAATCCTACTAAACTAAAAATCATTATGTATTGTAAAAATCATTATGTAAATTTATTAATAAAGTTGCATCAGTTTTTCATGTTAGAGTCTGTCACTTTAACATGGTGTTGAAAAGAGGTTGCTATTCTTCGAATTCACTCTAATTTGTGTCCAAATTCATATTAATTTTGTTATTTTCCTTAAATTATCGCAAGGTTCAAATGTTCTCAATGTTAAAATATTTAAATTCTGATCTAAAAATTGAGAGTGAGAAGAAACATTTCCATAGTAGTATTTATGAATTAAAAATTCCTTCAATTACTTTTTATCCTTTGAAATTGGTGATTAGAAAATAAGAATTTTTGCTATTTACTTAGAATGAAAGGAAAATTTGATATAGTATTTGGTATTAATATATAACTTCTCTTTATTAGTTATATCACTAAACAAATTTAATTATTAATATCAGTATCACTCTGTTTATAATCATTTGTAAATTATTTAAATAAAAGTACTCTAAATGATAAAAAAAAATTCCGATTAAAATAATATATAAAAATTAAACATATTTTAGCAAATAAAGATAATTTAAAGCAATATCAAATTGCTTCTTTTTATTATGAAGTCCATTGCCTATTTTCGACTTCAATATAAATTAAAATATATGTCATTAAATTATAAAAAAAATTCTTCTTTTGACACACTTACAGTGATAAATATATTTAAATTTACAAGGAAATATATACAAAATTTACAGCATATTAGAAAATATAAAGGAAATTCAAAGCAATTTATTGAACTAAGAGGTAGTTTTTTTTATATAAAACTTGTTTTATGTTCAAGTATGATTTAAACTAAAATATGAGACATTAATAACTACAAATTCTTAAAAATCAAATTCAGTAAGAGCATTTGTAATAATAAAAATGGTAAAATAGAAGGAAATTTCACATATAAATTTGTAAATGGAAATAAATTATTTCTCATTTTCATATTTTAACCTTTTATTTTCGAATTTCCTCAATGAAAATAGCTAAAAAGTGTAAAAAAAATCACTGGTTAGGTAAATTATTTCCCTAGAGAAAATGAAAGAAGGAAGCAAAACATTAGTTTTTTTAATTCAACAACTATATAACAATAGTTTTTCCTTATTTTATATTAACATCAGTTTTTTCCATTTTGAGTGTTAATTAACAATATATGTAATTAAAAATACTTTTAAATTATTCTCACCTATGTACATATTTTAGACGATATAATTATATTTGCTGGTATAACATAGAATTATATTATTAACTCTTAAGTAAATAATGACCTCATTAAGTAAAAATTAATTTCTTCAGATGTTCGATTTGTCACTTAACGGTCATTTTCCACACATGTAAATAATTTGACTAGGAAGTAAGGTTGGATGAGGAGTCGGAAACCCTACAAACATCTCAACTGTGGGTACTAAAAGTAAAACTACTAAGATAAATTATATATTCAAACTGTATAATATATTTACATTTAAATATTATCATTTCACTTAATTAATATTAGACTACTGATGACAGTATAAATAAACGCTGTATTCCTGCATACTCATTTTAAATAAGCTATCATATCTATTTCTTTAGCAATAGATCGGGGGAACAGGTAGGTATGGGAAACAAACAGTTTAATAAGCTAAAAAGAATTTAGGACATTTCGTGCAATGTGTGAATATTTATTGCCTTGTTGAAATATGATGGTCGACAAGAGCTAGAGATTAGAAAGGAGAGCATGGTACATAATCTCACAGATATGCTAGCTGGACATAGTACAAATAACATACATAAATATAATTAAAAAATGGGATCTATTTCAGATTCAGCAATAATATGATGACGCATAAGGTTAAAGTTTTGCAACCTCTCTCTCTCTCTCTCTGGCGTTGTTGTTACACCAACATGCTTCCCAGTACTTATCTCTGACTTGGGCTCTACCAGTTTTCAGAAGCTGCCCAGTGAAGCCTTAGTGATTTTGAAGCAGGGACCAAGCAGAAGGCCCACAATACATGACCTGCCATTTCCAGAAGTATCATTTCACTTGGAGTACATTGTGACTACAACATGTTTAACGAGCCCCAGTGGTCTTACAAGCAGAACCATGGTTCATCCATACGACATATTGTTCACAACGACTATTCATTGTATTCATAAACGTAAACGTATGTAGTTTAGAATCAAAAGCAACCGAAGTAATGGATTTCTTTCAGATATTTCATCCTCTAAAATTGATATAGAATGATTTGCAAGGTCATAAATTGTTGTATTGAAAGCTATATTTGCATTTATGTAGTTATTGCGTTTCAATTGTACTATGTTCACAAATGCCACTTTTCAGGTATATAGATGCAACAAAACAGATGCAAAAGCTTCTGACGTTCTATTATACCTCTTGTCTCAAATTGATTGCATCCTAGTAAGTCTTTCTATCTCTTGTATTTAACAAGTGTCAGCTAGAAAACACAAGGAACTTTACTGGTGCAATCTTTTTCCATCTACAGATTTCTTATTTACAGGAAAATAAAACCAGGCCTGATCTGACAGGATGCCTGAAATAGTTCTTAGCCTGTCAAACTCAGAAACATAATCGTAGTTTCTCCCTGATATGAGACATATAGAAGCTGCACACGTGTAAACGATTCCTGTTTTAACGTCTGTGATTCTTCTCACACAGCAATTTGGACTATTTCTTCTCGATGTTACATTTTCAATGGACATTAAGATGTTACTAGTTAGAGTACAAATGTTATTAACAAAATAGCAACTGAAAAATATTATACATTTGTTGTAAATCAGGACTGTTTTAGAATGTACTTACATTTCTTAACATTATTATATTTTTGCAAAACATTAACTAACTATTAACTTATATTATTAGATCACAAAATATGTGATTTAAATATTTGTAATACTAAACAAAATTATAACAGAATGAAGACTTATAAAACATTTTGCAAACTGTTTTCAAAGCAAGAAAATAAATTGGTTGCAATTCTTTTTCAAATGATTAGACGAGCATTTCTACTAAAACAATAATAAAAATATGTAATAAAAATAAAGCTTTCTACATTTATCTCATAGCTTTAAAATATTTATTGATAGAAGTAAAAAATAAGTATTCTAACAAGAGCAAAAGGAGTATTTTGAAATTTTTTATGGTCTTGGAAATACATCTGTAACAATAGTAAAATATTCTGGAGAGATTTCTTTCTTTGGTGCTGAACAATCCCTGTAATAATGTGGAAAGAATGAAAGTGCTTTTTAGAAAAAGTAATAAAGTTTATTAACGTTCTTCCAATCAATGTAAAAATGTTCAAACAGCTACGCAGCAAAAAAGGACAAAGAAGAACTATTCGCCTCTATTATTCTTTTGAGTTCTTTATTAAAATTGTAATTCCATTTATTTATTAAAATGTAAAATAAATACGATGAAATCCCATCGCAGGCATTAATTTATTTCAATTAAATTCGTATTTAATGTCTTCAGATTTTCCAACTAGTTTTATATTGTCTCTTCAGAGTTCCTAGAAATTAAACTACATGAGAAAAAAAGTCTTGTTTAAAGTAATAAATTTAATGTAAATTTACATTTGAGTTATTATAAGTAGTAAAAATTTAACATTTGTAGGTTATGTAAAATATATATATTTATAGAAGAAAATAAATTAATAAAAATATTGCAAGCAGTATTTTTATAATTTCAGCATGAAGGAGAAACGAAAATAAATGGTGGTTAAACAACGGTTACCCGTTGTGTAATCGGGAAGAGTATATGATAAAGTTTTGAGGAATAATCAAATTAAAGCATTCTAAATAGTTTGTACTATGTGTTATTCAATAATATTAATCACATCCATCATTATTTAACATTAAACGTCATATCTTTTGAATATGCTTTTTATTTATTCCGGAGCTTTAATATTAAGATTTATAGCTAAATACAAACATAAATATTATGTGAAAATCAAACATTTACTGGTCATAAACCAGGGTAGTAAGCAAAAATAAAAAAAGAAAACTGCCACGAGACAGCAAAGCATAGGCATATATTAAAGTGCAGGCGAATCCGATCTGCACCTTAAGGTTAACGGGTTCGAAGTATTCGCCTATCACCAAGTATTTGTCATTTTGAACCACGGTCAGGTGAAAAGGTCACACCTGAGTTGTCACTCTCTTCTTTACATCCACCCCATACCAGCAGAAAGATTTTGAACACCACAGATTAACATGGACACCTAAGAAACTCCAACACACGCGTCACTAGCAACCCAGTGAGGGAAAACTTGGCCATCCTCCCAATCATTGCTTGAGACAAATATTGCTTCACTTTGCTGATATTACGGAAAATAGCGGAAATCTAATTAGTCACCTAGTTCCTTGTTTAATTACACAGAGTCTGCTTTGATGGAGTATATTTCGAATTGTTTGGTTTTAGACCTTTTGTCTTACTGTCAAAAGAAATTGAGCTCCAGCGACACAGCAGCTTCACACAACTTCTCGTTAAGATCAGCAAAGTGAGGCATCATTTTCTGCGAGCATGACTGGAAAGGTGATCACACATTCTCCCTCACTAGTTTGTTGGAGCTCCGTGGGTGAGGGACATGTTCACATTAATCAGTGATGTCCAAAGGCCTTCCGCTGGTATGTTATGGATGTGGAGACGATGATGTCAGCTCAGGTATGACCTCGTCACCTGACCGTAATTCAAAATCACAAGGAACTTGTTAATGGGCGAGTATTCCAAACCCTATAATCTTAAGGTAAAATTTGTGGCTCACCTGCACCACTATGTATACAGGCCACGGTGGCTTGGTTGTTCACATTACCTTCTCATTATCTGAAAGTGGTGAGTCGTTCGCATTAACTGAAATTAGTGAGTTCAAATTCCGGCTTAACAAAAAATCCTTCGTGTTCACTAAAGGTGACTGGGGTACGTTAAGTATATCTTAGCCTCAATGTCCTCCAAAATATACATACAATGAAATGATATTTCTGGCGTGGTAGGCCAAGTATTGGGGGTCTTTTGCTTGGTTCCTGCTTCAAAAAAACTAAGACTCCGCTCGGCTGCTACTATCTAACTAGCAGAACCCAACTCAAAGCTAGGTACAAGGAAGCATTCTGGTGCAACAACAACCGCTTTGTATGTATATTAAAAGAAAGTGTTTTTCTAAGAAATATCGTTGCCTGTTCTATCTTACAGAACTTTTTATAGGTTGAATACACCTCTAGGTGCTGTAGTTGGATAGTGTTCTTCAAAATGCTTACTGTCACAAAAGTCTGAGGTTCAAAGGATGTTATATAAAATACCTTACAACAAGCACAGGCTAATAGGGTGTCCTTTGCATGGTGTTAAAATATTTATTTCATTTCATTAAAACTTTATCTTCCCTAATTTTTTATCAGGGTATATTGTAAAATTTACTTAAATATTTTAACTCCAAAAATAAAGTTAAAAAAATTTTACAACATAATTATCCTGCAATATTAATTGATTTTATTTAAAACTTTAACTGTACTAGTGTGAATAGATTTTAACATTTTTAAGAAGTTACGACTAAATTCATTTCATTTAAGTTTTAGTATAAATTAAACATCTTTAAGTTTTGCTCAAGCAAAATACCATATATTATTTTACATTGAATTCTTGAAATAAATATATTTATATATTCACAAGTTAATGGAGAAAAATACATTATATATCTTTTGTAACTTCTTTAATGAAAAAAACTGCCTGCCAACTGAATAAGAACTAAAAGAAGACACAACGAAAAAGGAACGTGGAAAAAAAACTGTATAAAGTAGAATCTGAATATTATCGGAAATAAAATCATGAAACTACCTGAAACTTCAAGAAAATAAAAGAATGCCTCTTGTTTTAAAAGTCTCCCTCAAAATGAGAAATAAAAAGGAGCTCTTTTTACAGCACACAAGACATTTAATTGAATATACTTTCGGGAGCTCTTTATACATTTCAAATAAAGGGTAGGATAAAATTTAATAGAAATGGCTTCTAATATGAATATAAAGCCTCCTGCAAATGGATATAAAAGAAAAGGCAGACTAAAACCTATCCTCCCAAAACTGACTAATATCAACCTGGCAAAGACTAGGAATACCATTGCATTTTGGAAAATTTGGAAGAACAATATTGCTTGTTTTTACTTGAAAAATCTCTGCACACATGGAACACCTACTGTATGCAGAATAAGGTCATCTCTCATAGTTCTGGAATCAATATCTGAAAGCTAACTTTGTTTAAATTTGCTTGCTAGAAGGATTGCATTAATTCCGAACAGCAGTTTAAAAATGTCTGTTGAATGAAAATGTGAAGAAATATCTATAACCATGTTGAAATTTCAAATATGTTCATCGCGGCATCGTATTTCTTATTCTAACACATTAAAAATACAGTAATTTGATCTTAGCTATTTTTTGAGGAAACCAATAATTAAGGGCAGCTTCTTCTAAAATAGAAACCAATTTATTTTTCAAAAAGGGAATTCTTTTTATTTCCCCTTAATTTTAAATTAATTTCAAATTGCCCCATTTTGAAAACAAATGACTCGAAGTACGACTGCCATGCGTGTTGTCCAGTACATTTATATTGAAGAAAAAAAATCTTGTATGAAGAAAACTTATTCGACACAATAGTAATTTACTTCAGAAAAAAAAAAAAAAAAAAAAAAAAACTCGGTGAGGCACCGCAAATAACATTCAATAGAGGAACAAATGAGAAGGAACGCTTCACTCTATAAGCAGCAGCAAATTATACAAATGATTCACCGATTAAGAAGTAAATTAAATAATTTTAAATTATAATTTCAAAAAGTCAAACATGCAAATAATCCGAAAAAAAGATAGAAATGGAAATTTCTGTAATTATAATTCGCGTTGTGAGAGGTGAGAAAATTTAGAACAATAATAGATTTAATAAATTTATGTGAAACCCCATCACACGAAAGTAGCCAACCAGACACACTGAATTTCTATACTTCAAGCAAAAAATATAGGCTTTGCACATTTTTATAAAACACGAAAAGTATGTTTAAAAGGAAATTTGAAATTTTCAAGTTTAACACAGCTTGAGGGAATACTATTTCTTTTTCTTTCCTTAAGGATCTTTTTAAAATAATTGCATTAACAATGACATTAAATAAATTTCCTTGAACTATACAGTTAAATTTAGACGTTTACAGTTTCAATTCATATGGATATGATTCTCTTGACGAGAGTCAACTAATCTTTATGAACAGTGGAAAGTCAAACAATCACAGTTGGATATTATTTAACAATGTGAATGCACAAAATATTTTTATATCTCGGGAATAACTAAAGGTATGCAGGATAGAATATTGATTGACACATATCCATGATGCACTCTAAAAATTGAGGATTCAAAAATTTAAGTGAATCTTCGAACACAAAATGTTATATAATACTCCCAAAAGACACACACCAGAAATTATGTCTTAAGACGCTAATACCTCAAGTAAAATTTTAGCAGCCGAGAGAAAGTGCTTCAAATATTCACTGCTGTATTTCTTTGCTTATCTTTTTTTTTTTTTTTTTTTTTTTCCTCAAAAAAAAAAAAAAAAAAAAAAAACCGGTTTTAATTGTGTATTAAAATTTTTTTTTACTGCTAAACATTTTATTAAGACGCAGTTAAAACTACACTGCTAGCCACCGTAAATGCAACATTCTGAAGGAAGCATGCAAATAAAATGAAATTTACAACACGCATTACCAGGGATGACATATGCAAATGATTAGAATTTTAGAACAGACGTACATGACGTGCGCCTGTGGCGCCACTTCAAAGCTCTATTTAAGCCTTGAAGATTTCGATAATTTCAAGTCCGGCAACTGTTTTTTTAAACGATTAATTATGACTCAGAAAACAGTGATTATTTTTTAATCAAGTATCTGAGTTCGACAGAGGAAGGATAGTGATCTACCAAGATTGTGGATTATCTTTCAGGGAAATCGGTTGTCGTGTTGGACAAAACCAAACAAGTATAATGCGAAATATGACTGTTAGATGCAGGAGGGTACGTCGGACCGACGTGTTCGATCGCATCCACCTCAGTGCACCATTTCACGTAATGGCAGGCAAATTGTGTGCCTGGCAGTGATGGATGCTCAGCCATATCACGAACCATAGCACAGAACATTCAGTCTGTAAAGCATCATCCGGTATCTGCGCGTACCATTCGATACCATTTACAGCACAGTGAGCTGTTCGCAAGACATCTATTTCTTCGTCTACCCTTGACGCAGAACCACAGACGTCTCTACCACCTATGGTGCGATGAAAGGATGTGGACGGCAGAATAGAATGAAAATGTATTTACTGACGAGTCACACTTCTTTCTGCAACACCACAATGGTCGCATTCAAGTCTGGAGACACCGTGGAGAGAAAATGTTGAACAACAGCTGCGTCATGCACCACCACACTGATCTTTCTCCGGGTAATATGGTATAGGGTGGTATTATATATCTCTCGCTCCTTTAGTACGCATTGCTGATATTTTAAACGGTCATTGCTACATCTCCGAGGTGTTGGAGCCAGTTCTCCATCCTTACTTTCAGGGCTTACCCACAGCTATGTTTCAACAGGTTAATGCGCGATCACACGTGGCATGCATTGTCCTACTTCGTCAATCACCAGATTGAATTATTTTCCTGGCCGGCTCACTCTTCAGATCTTTCACCGATAGAAAGCATGTGGTCCATGATTGCTCAATGATTGACCCAAGTTGCATCCCCAGACTCCAGATCAACTTTGGCAAAGTGTGGAAGATTCTTGGTCTGCGCTGTACCCCAAGAACACATCCAAAGTCTCTTTGAATCAATGCCAAGGCGTGTGACAGCGGTGATCTCCAGCAATTGCGGATACTCTGACTACTGATTTTAGCAGGAACCACACTTCACATAAGTCTATCAATCTAATCATTTGATACTTGTTCATCTTGTTACCTATAAAGTAAATTTTGTTTTGATATCTCTTATCTTTCTTGGTGTTGTAATTTGGGTGGCCAGCAGAGTAGTTATAATTCGAACACTTATCAAGAACTTTCTTAAAGTTTCCAAAAAACAAAATTAAGAAAAATTATATAGAAACTCAAGTAGATGCGTGATATTTTACACAACAACTTTATCGTTAAAAATCATCTTTAAATGCCCAATTAATGTCTGGCTGAAAAGTTTTATTCATAATACTATTCTTCAAAGATTTGAAGATTATGCAAGGGAAGTATTAGAATTGGTAAAGTGAGCATGAGTGCTAAAACAAACGGCCTCTTTTGTTTTAAAGACATGCCGAACATCTGATAAGTTTTTGTGAATGGAAACATTATTTGAAATTTGCGTGAAGTATATTTAAATCTCTTTTCTGGGAAAAGAGTTCGTAAACGTACTAAAATGTTTTGGCGAAGTGGAAAATCATTAGAATTCCTAAAACGTATTCAAGTAATATAAGAGAAACCCAGAAACTGTATCGAGGTAAATATTTATTTCGTTTGTCTTCTTTAAAGCTTCATCGAATTCTAAAAAGTCTTTCTGTCCATCAAATAATATTTCAGAGCAGTCGTTAACACTCGACCTCATATTTACACTTTAAACTCGACCTTAATAACCGATTAGCACTCGACCAATCCATTTGATGATTCGCAATAGTTCTATCTTTTTCAGATAGTAGAAATTTGTAAAGAAATTTAGAAAAATTAAATTAAACGTTTAATTTTAGTTCTATGGCTAATACTTCATACACTTTGAATCGAAATCCAACTAGAAAAAGAAAGTTTGAGTAATAGTCTCTCATCTGATTCATGATTTGGACTAATTCAAACCTTTAAGTATGACAATTAATGCACATTAACAAATAATAAAAGTCTCGAAATGAGAATAATATTAGAAAAAGAAATTTGAAGAAACGGATACAAACTTTAAGAAGGTTTGGTATGTATGTACTTGAAATGATTTTACACGTGATGCATGTCTTACACCCTTTAATAGTCTTCTACCATGGACTGCTAAGCAAAAAGTTTCTCTATTAGTTTCTATGTAGTATTATGGTCTGGAGAAGATAAATTATGGAGGAATCAAAAGGCACATCAATGAAACATTTTAGGGATGATCGGTGAGGTAGCTTTGGTGGATGTTTCAGAGTACAGCGAATAAGAAGAGGAAACTTCAGTTTCTTCAGCACAGTTTCTTCAGCACAGTTTCTTCAGTTTCTTCCAATATCAGAACCTAATAAGGACGTCAATCCTACATCCGAACTTTGCACGCATGCGGTATCAGTATCAGAATTAATTGAGAAGTTGTCTCAATGCACAGTAGACGTCTGTGACAGTAGGTAACTCAAATCTTTTATAATGTATGTATATTTATAATGTATTACGAATATCTTACTTGTTAAGAAGAATGTTTATAGTTTTTTTTTCGTGTTGTATCTGGATTAAAAGAGCATTATCATCAGTAAATACTGAAAACAGATATCCCTCTTGCATATGTTATATAAATACAATGCTAATAATTATTACTCTACTGTAGATGATTTTTGGCATTAACATCTGTAATAAGTGGCTTGGGAATTTCTGCTTTGCCGTAACTGTTCTGTTTATGCAGATGCCTTATAACTGTAATCATTGACACTGGAGAACTCAAATTCTAATTGAGCTCTGCTGTCACTTTTTCTGCAGTTGTTCGCCTTTCAGACATATTATAATATGCTTCAATATTCGTCAGTCTCTTTCACTAAAATGCTTCTGTCACTTTTGCTGCAGCAAGAAAGACTTCTACAATTTGACTTCTGCCAATTTGAGAGGCTTAAAAAATTTACGCTTTTGAAAAAGTATTTACAAAACTTTAAAAAAACTACCACATGCTACCAGAATATATTTTCCATTCATAAAAATATAGTAGCACTTATATTATCTATTTATATTACTAGTTAGTACTTATTATCTTGTAGCCAGAAAAGTATACAAATTACAGTGTAGGTGCACCTTGCAGAGTTACGCAAATTATTTGAAATGCACAACACCAAGGACTTGCCAGAAAGATGATCTCCAGAGCACATAGGATAAGGTATAAGATGAGGAACCGGCAGAGTGGGAAATCGTCGCGCCGTTATTGTTACTTGGAAAATAATCGTTAAAAGTTTGATTTTGTGTCAGAAAGGACGTCTGTGTCTAAGTGAAGAGAATGCCAAGCCATACTCAAAGGAGTCAGTTCCATCACATAGATGAGTTTACGAGGAGCATGATGGTCAGACTCAAAAGGACAAGTTGCTCCTTACAGTAAATTGCAGTTGACAGACACCTGAACGCATCCACAGTGACTACTGTGGCGAAGATGGTTGGAAAAAGAAGTGTGGAACGTTTTTTAATGCCGGTGCAACCCAAGTAAAATCAGCACGTGTGGATCGACGAATCAGGTGAAAGCAGGTGATGTCCCCGCAAAGCACGTCTACCGAAATTCAGCAGGATGTGCAAGACGCCTTGGATGCTCCCATATTGAGCAAAATCATTTGCCGTCGATTCGTTGCTAGTGGCCTGTGTTCATGGAGTTCGTTAAGAAGGCTACCATTGACCCCACAACATAGATTCCAATGTCTCAATGGGTCAGAATACTGTGTAGAGGCACAGAAGCGTCTTCTCAGATGAGTCACGCTTCTGTTTCTTCAGTGATAGTCACCGGGTACGAGTGTGGATTCGATGTGGAAACAGGTTCAATCTTGCAGCAATTGTGGAATGCCCCACCGAGAAACAAATCTGCATCATAGTTTGGGACACTATTGCGTACAATTACAAGTCATTTCTAGTTCATTTTCACGTCACTATGACAGCCCAATGTTACGTGGATGTTGTTCTGCTGCCGGTGACACTCCCCTACCTTCAGGGGGTGCCCAATGCCCTTTATCTGCAAAATAACGCCCAACCACCCATTGTCATCAGCCAACAAATGTGTGCAGCTTCTTCTTTGACCACTGTGCTCGCCAGATCTCTTACCAATAGAACACGCTTGGAATATTATTGGACGCGATTTGCAGACCCAATCAACACCTCCTTCAGAAGACCCTATCTTTTATTTTAGGAATTTTATACTTTAGCAAGTGGTTGAAAGGGAATAGAGAACCACTTCTCAGGACGCCATCCATACTCTCATTGACCCTATGACCAGACGTGTTGCATCGTGTATCGTCGTCTAAGGTGGTTCTACAACTTATTGACCCGATCTTATTTAGGCTTTGTACTATGCATATCATATCGAAATACAGATCACTTCTTGTTTTTTGACGTTCCACTCTGTTTGCCGAGTTATGTCTCTTTCGGGCAACTCCATCTTATTGTTGCATTTTCAATGTCGGGCAGTGTAATTTAATGCTCAGCAAAATCAAATATTCGCTTTTATTCATATATAGGTGTTACAATCGTTTTAATAACCCCCCTGTAATTTATTCAGAAATACCTAAAGTTCTTAAAAACACTTGATCATTTGATTAAAAATGTGATGCTGCGTTTCGTTTTGATTCAATTTTTTTAGAAAATTGTTTTATCAAACTTATTTACGAAATCCTGCGTTCGTTCGATAATATAATGATCAAGAATGGTGTCACAAAATTTAAAATTCTGAAGTTTACACCAATTACCACATTTTTTGTTATTAAAATGTACAGGACTATATAACAGACATTTGGGGTATGTTATTTTACCTTGTGGTAAAGGCATTAGAAGCTCATTTTTAAGTGCCTTTAGTTTTCAGAAGTATACCTACTAATTTTAGAAAATACTGGTTATTCTTTTTTTTTATTACAATATAGTCCGACAATTTAATATATTGTAGCCATACAGTAAACCCTACAAGCCCTACATTATGAGATTTATGTTCTACATTTAATTTAGTATTCAATAATTTTGTATATTTCTTAAGAATTTCACACCGTATGGAAAATTTGTAGAAATCAGGGTTAAGCTAAAAAGGGATGCAATGCAAATGAAATTTTTAATTTTAAGTGAAGTAATTTGATCTCTAAAAATGTGAGAGTCTGATACAATATTAATATTTCTTATATTTCATTTGGAAAAACTTCTAGGTTCTAGAGACAAAGGTTCTAGGATTGAGTGAGTGATAAAAATATCATATTACAAAATATCCGCAAAATGATAAAATGTCCTGAATGTTCTCATCATGAACTTTGATTTAATTTAAGAATTTAGTAACTCTTAGAAGTTTACTTTGAAAATTTTCGAGATTATAGTGATACCGATTACTGACAAATTTTACCTGACTCAAGTGTCAATTCAGAAAGTTCCTCTGTTTTTTATTGAGATACTGTGGTACATAAAAAAACATTAAATGAACATTCTATGCTTGTGTTATTGTAAGGCTTCTACTATTGTAGGCCTTTACAGAATTAATAAAAATATACTCAAAGTAATTCTGAAAGTACTTTACTGTAAATTAAAAATCATAGCTTAAATAACTAATTTTGCTCAAAGTTATTTGAACTAAAATTTTTAATTATGTTGCATTTTAAATTGAAAATTCAAATGGTTCAAAGAAAGGGTATCGGCAGTGGAATATAAATTTATGAATCTGAAATATTGTTATATAATTCTTCTTATAACATTCATTAGTTCGTGATTTTGGGATTTTAAATTTTTCAGTAATCTGTATTTACATTTATTAAGTCAGATAATAACTTGAAAACTGAGTTCGATTTTTTTTTTTAATTTAAAGTGAAGTAAAAATTCTCGCATTATTAAGATTCAATAAAAATAGGTTCCTCTATCTTCAGTATTTATTATTCAATTCTATATTTAATATGTTATTATGATTCTTATTGGTGTTTTATTAAATGGAAGCTTAGAATTTTAATGGAGATGGGAGAACGTTAATAAAAATGGAGGAACGTTTTATTCAATACAAAATAGTGGTTAAAAAGTTTTCCATTTGCTTTAGTAGTATATTGTAAAAAGTTTTTCTCTCAAATTGGGCTTAAATATTTGCCTTTTTAATAAGTTTGTAGCTAATTATTACTCATATTTACCTTTTATAATAGTCATTACATTTTTATTCTATTAAATTCTACAATATAAAATATTTTTATAAATGTGAAACAATACCTAAATGATTCAGAATCAAAATATGTAAATAAAATCTTTTTTTTTGTTTTTATAATTAATAATTCCCTTAATTACCGATACTTATTAAACTTTTTAAGATAAAATTCTTCTCATAGAATGGTATTATTAAATATAAATAAATTTTTAACTGTATTTAATAAAGAAGAAAACGGATGAGAAATCGTAATATTTAAATATATTTTTCAAAATTATGTCAAGTTTAAGAAAGACCCTAAATGTTGTGAGACCTCATCCCAACCTCAGCATCTAATTCATCCACACGTTCTTAGGTCTGGAAATGAACCAACGCTTCGCCGGCCAAGCAGTAAGAAGCATTAAGGCTCATCTTTGCTGCGAACCATGTGAAACGTTTGCTAACATCAAAACATTTTTTTTAAAATCACTTGATCAAGCACACTAGTTTTTTGGTTTTTTTTAAAAAAAAATTGATTAATTTTATTCTAAAACTATCATATTTCCGGCAATCGATAAATTTATATTTTGTTTTCATGGTCTGGTTAAATTTATATGAAATCTTGTTGACATTCAGCTGGTAGGATAATAAGCTGACATTCAACAGAATGTTCTCAATAAATGTTAAAAGGAAGACCTTTTGTTAAATTTCGGGGTATTATTTAGTCAAATTTTACTTAAATTTTTATCTTTAATTTTTCTTCAAATTTATTTTAAGTTCCGAGAATTTATTAAGTTTTTAAATCCTCTTCTCAAAAATAAATGTGTGCATAATTGTATGGTGAGCATATACATATTTTAAAATTTAGAATACTGTCAAAATATTTGAACTAAAGAAACCATATAACTAACTAATAAAGTACAAATATGCTTAAAAATGTAGGTTTCAAAATCGTTTAACGTAGGCAACTCTTAATTTTTTTGTCGATATTCGTTTTTAATGACAAAATCAAAAGATGGCACTTATAAAAAGAAAACTATGAAGATTCCTCACAACTAATAGTTTATAAATTTATGAAGAGTAAATTGTAAAAGAATACTTGAAACCTTTCGTCTTACTGGAAAGAATTGTTCTTTTCCAGTAAGACGAAAGGTTTTAAAAAGCACCTATTGTCTGAATTAGTTTAAAAAAACTACACTATAAGCAGTTTTCAGCTCTAAATTTCACATGTTCTTTTCTGTCTTTCGCATACATTTTTTAACATAACAATTGCTTGAATACATGTAAATTAAGTGAGATGTATGTGTGAGAACAACATATACCAATTTCTTTTCTATTCATTTCACGTCAGATATTTACGATGCTTATTTTCTGCATAATTTGTTTAGTTCTGTTTTTTTCCATTAAATATTGAGTTTTCAATAATCACACACATCTCATTTTCAGTCTATTTCTATTTAAGTGGTTTCATTGATTTAGTGCCGAAAACATTGACCTGACCGAAGAAAGTTGTAAACTCACCAATGATAGTCAACGAATGTTAGATTAAATGTTTGACTTCCATAAACAAATATCCAGAGTAATTGACGGGAAATACGTTGCAGTGAAATTACTTTGATATTGCTTTCTTTTCTAATATATGCAGTAGTTTTTCGATATATATTGAATGATAATAATATAATAATGATGAGAATTTTCGCGCTATTGCACGTGAAAATTACTTGATATCGTATCCTAACGACATTTATAAGTAAATTTATTATAAAGTTATTTTTTCCTGTACTTAACTCTAGTGGAGCGTTAAAGATAATCAAACAGTACTTTCTCTCTCTCATTTACGAACTATATTACACAAATTCCAAAATAGCGTGTAATGGTCACATGTTACACCCATGTGACAATCTCATTTGAACTATAAGTTTAACTATAGTCTGATTTCTAATTATATATTTTCTTTTGTTAGCATTATTTTTTTCATTACCCACACTTCAGTTATCTACACACTTCGTTCACAGTTTTAATGTCAGTAAAATTGTGCGAAAATTTAATTACCAGTTTATAATATGCATTCTTTGTTAATAGGATATGCATTCTTTATTAATGTACTTTTCTTAATTACCTTGATCAATTAACAATGTGTTTGTATCAATATTAAGAATTTTCGCGAATGCAGAACATTATCCCTGCGTATAATGAAAGAAATTTCTAGATTAAATTCATATCTATACCACATGTTTCCTCACATCTAATATTTTCAGAGATGAGTTTCTAAAACAAATTACAATTGCATTCATGTGTTACATCACAAGAAATATTACACACAAATGTTATTAGTTTTGTAAAGGGTATATTTTCAAAAATATTATAAGTATACAGATGAAAAATATATGAAAAGAACCACAAGCTTACCAAGTTTTTATATAAACATACCCTTTAAAATTATCCGTAGTGTATCACTTTTGGTGACAAGACATATGTCCAGACGATAATCGAACTCACTCCACACATTTTGTCGCAAACAACTAATATCCCTGAATTGCCAGTACCACCACAAAACGCTTTATTTACACAGAGGGTTTTTTTCCACTCTCTTCTGAGAGCCATATAATATACGTATAACTAGCATTTTCAAGAATACTATCACTTTTTCTAGCTTACCATGATTTTCGGCTGATACTAACTTCGTACTTCTGCAACTGATTTGAAAGATTATAGTCGCATTCTGCCACCTGGAAGACACAATACAAACTTGGTAAGTTTTTGGTATTTCATACAAAACTTTCATATATGTACCTATTATTTTTGAAAATATAGCCTTTCAAAATGATTAAATCATTCATGCTAAGCCTGTAAAAAAAATAGCAGAAATAGAGTTTTAAAAAATTATAATGATAGAGCTTTTGATAAATTTTGAAATTTAATGAAAACTTAAACAAATCATTTATTAATTTGTTGCGATATGAACTATGTTTATAAAGTGCATTTGAAAGAAATTCGTTGCTTTGTGGTCTTAAAAATACTTTTCATTATCATTTCAGATTAAAAAAAAATTTTTTGTTAATTTTTAATTATTATTACTGGAATTTTTTTTTTAAAAAGTTAACAGAATTGAGAAAGCTTTTGTCATTGATAAATTGTATTAAGTTTCCAGTTCAATATCTAAATCCAAATTAGATTTACATTCAGTAATTACTTTAATTTCACCATGTACTCGTCTAAACATTCATTCAAAGAATTTGAATATTTCTAAAAAATGTGAAAGAAATAAAATTCTTTCCTAAAAATATTTTATAAATTTTTAGAACTTATCCTAGTGTTAAACGTAAAAGAGTTGTATCTTTTTAGTTAAACCATTTAAAAAATGACTTTAAAAAAATCGTATTGGAAGAAAGCAGACATTGCACAGAAGTCTGGTAAAATTTCTTCAATCTATTCTAGTCCGACCAGTCCAACTACCTGTATGATTAACCAATATAATATCTTATTATTAAAGAGTAACTACATTCAAATTCTCAACTTTTGTGTTAATACTTTTCTATTTGCTAATGATAATAAGAAAGAATGAAATACAATACTATTTTTGATAAAAACTTTTTAAGAGTTCTAGTGTAATTATTAGGCTACGATCAAAATCCAGATCTCGTCGTGTCTAATATGCACTAAATGATATTTTTTTCTTTATAGTAATCACATAATTCCTTATTAAATATATGTAATATCAGACTACCATATAAAAGGGATAAATGAATACTTGCAAAATCGCGCGCGTGATTTCCACATATTTTTCAAGAAATTGTGGGTAAAAAAGTTTATTTAATTGATTTTACATATGGTTTTATTCTGAGCACAAATTGCATAGTATTAAGTCACTTTTCTTAAAAACGAATGAATTTGATATTTCGGCTACTCAAATGTTAATATTAAGAAGGTAACTAAATGTGTTGTACATTTTTTGTTCAATAACTTGCGTTAAATTAGTATGCTTGTGATAAATTAATATGATTTTACGTAAACTTGAATCTTAAAATTATTGTAATGAAAAGTTTTGAAAACTGATTAGAGAAAGTGCTTCCGTTCAAATAGTGAAAAAGGGATGTTATTCACAGCGTTCAGAAAAAGTCAACGAAATTGATGAATCAGAATAAGAATATTTAATAATATGAATCAAACAACTTATATAAATTTATGGAAATCATTAACTTTTATAAAGAAGGATATTTTAATCAAAAAAAGCAAGAGATTGTCGTAGTGATGCTGTTGACGTGGATTGCTTTACACTATATTTGAAAGGAACTAGTTGGGGGATATACAGATCTGAGTTTGAGCTCAATTTGTTGTGGCTTGCCACAAATGGTTTACAGTCGGAAGGGCTTAGGATACAAAAAAATATTTGAAACTCAAACTTTTACAAAAATGTGTCATATTTTATTGAAAATTACTTCATGATTTTTCTTAGTTTTATTATCTTATAAATGGAATAGCACACTGTGAATGCTAATCACTATAGCTCCCAAGAGTTTTTTTTAAAATTCTATCTCAGTAATTTCTTTTATTAAGTAAAAACTGTGAATAGGTATGGATGAGAGAAAAAAGATGATAAGTAATACATTTTTTCTTTTATAAAAATTAGAGATCACATTGAATTAATCACATAAAACACCATATATTGCGTAGAAACAAAACAGAATACCACATAAAACTAACATAAATTAGCATAACTATTATTTCCTGCAAATGTTAGGCAAACGTTTATTTCAAATGAAGTTAAGGAAAGCAGTGAAGTAAGCACTGTTCTACAGAAAAAGAAAAATGCAATGCCATCTTTTTTATTAAAAGGTATCTGTATATACACAGAGAAATGAAGATTCACTATGGGGATGATAAATAAACAAATAATTCGAAGTCCTTATCAATACAAAACTCTTATTGAAAACTAAATGTACTACATTCTTATATAAATTAAAGAATTCAGTGATCGGCCTATTCCCTGTTACGGAGTTCACTCAGAAGATTCCAGGCTTTCTTTTTATTGAGGTCAATACTATTATGACTCTAGAAGGTGAAAGTTGAAGTAAGCTTTCTCTTATACCATTTGACCCGAATCAACAAACAGTTGCGGGTGGGTTTCCGGTTAAACAAACGCAAACAATAAGAGGAGATAGATCACTCTCTTTTCGCATCCTGAATAATGACTTCCGAATGGAGAAATGCTCTTCCACAAGAAGATTACGCCCAACTTGAAAAAAATGCCTCTCTTTCAATTACCAGGTGTGGGATTCTATTCACTGAATTCATGAATGTTAAAATGATTAAGCACAAGCATTCATGGCAGAAATTTTTGTTCTTGATATTACGGCATTTCCTTTTGAAAATAACATAAAAATAACGTTGCCTATAGTAGTATTCAACATAATTACTCTTAATTGAAGCTCCTTCAGTGGCATAATAATTGTCTAATGAGCTGTTATATTATGTAGTATTTTGTCAAATGGAAAGTATTACTAATTATATTTTAATTTACACTTTGAGCTATAATGTGATGTATGACAAATATATATTATATAGAATAATTATATATGACTGATAAAATTTGATATTTATATATATATATACGGAAATCTTTTTACAATGATATTTCGAAAGTTTATTATTAATATAACTAATTATTATTAAAATATAACCGCGCCTTTATTTTTCTTACAGTATTCAATGTATTTCTGCATTTCTATTAAAATAATCAGAAAATTACAGTTTTCAGATGTTATTAATAGAGATATTGAACTTACCGTGACCAAGCAACTAACCCTGCTCTTTAGAATATCAGGTCCAAGTTTCCTACTAGTTGTCGATAAAGTAAGTATGGAAGCTTCATTTTTGCATCTGCAAGCATATCCATCTGAGTGAGTTCATAAAAGTTTTCCAGACTTTTGCCTTTAATGACATGTAAATACCATTCACTTAATGAGGCTGTGGTGGCCTGATTGGTTAGGGGGTCATTCTCATTATCGGAAGATAGTTAGTTCGAACCCCAACTTGACCGAAAATCCGTCGCTTTCTCTAAAGTCGGATGTGTTACGTTAAAACTTGGCCTTGTTGAAATGTCCTCCAAGTGAAATGATACCTCTGGCAGTGGCAGGCCAAGTATTGGCGGTCTTCTATTTGGTCCATGCTTCAAAAATCCCGAAGACTCCACCCGGCTGCTTATCTAACAGGTAGAGTTCAATTCAAGACTAGGAACAGAGAAGCATGCTTGAGCAACAACCATTCACTTAATGAGTTCATAAGTTATACGAAGTGTTCTCTTCGAGAAAAACAAACAGTAAATGTTCCAATTCCTCTTGCATACCTTTCAGCTATTAGGATACTTTTACGCTTTGTCAATTTAAAAGGGATAATTATTTTATAATCGCTCTAAACATTACTGCAGATATGGCAGATATTCAATATTTAATTTCTATCCTATGAATAAGGAAATTTCATTATATTGTCTCAATAAATTACGTTATTTTCTATTTTTTACTAAAATCTTAACAGGTGTAATTATACATTCAACACAATGCAGGTATTACATCTGATTCAGAACTCAGAAATGTTTTTGTAAAAATTGATAATTATGTGCGAAGAATATAAAAAAAAACATTTTTGTGATTCCGAAGTAACTTCATTGCTAACGAATGTGGAACAATCGACTGAATGATCAATACTGGCTTTTTAAATCATAATAAATATCCAAATTTAATAATCACCAATCGATCAAGTTTTTTATAATGTTATATATGGATTTCATTTATAAGTGCTATTAATTTCCTATTTGGTTTTTCGGTTATATTTTAATAATTTGAACCGATTTTTAATAATTTTAGTTTTTGAAAGACAATACGAAAGACATCTAACAAATCTTTGGGAATAGGTGCTTGTTTATGGCTTCAATTTCGATAATAACTATAGTTTTGATATGGAACTACTTTAAACTATCTCGAGCCTAACAGCCGTGACAACTAAGCAGTTTATAAAAAGGAAGAAAATTGCAAAGATTTCAAGATAGACCATGAGCAAAATAAAGAAGTAAGTAAAGTTGAAAATCAATGAAAAGAATGAGGCTTTTTGTCAAGTCTAAATTCAATACGAAGCATATGTAATCAAAAAGAGAATATAGCTTCAAAATACGTCTTAGACATAAAATTTAAGGTAAAAGATTTTATCTGATCTTTGATATAAATTTAAAGAAGACAAGGAAATGTCTCACGATCATGATAAAAAGAATAGTTATACATTGTATGTTTTTAGAGACATCCAGAATACACAGGATACAACTCTGTATAAATTACTTAAGCAAATTTTACTTGAAATGAGGGGGATCCTAATAAGAAAGATAACATTATTAATCTTTAAATATGCGTTGATAAAAAAAATACACATATAATTCTTTTATGTTCTAAAAATAAAAAATTAAGTATTAGAACTAGGATATTCCACTAATTTTTCAATGTTATATTTTTCATACATTGCTAGTCTTCAGTTAAAGAATAAACACTAATAGCTTTTTAATTATGGAAAAACTAATTGCTTATATAGTTAGCATGTTTCTCAAATCCTCATAATGAACAGGTGCGGTTTTTGCCAAGTTTAGTAGCACCGATGACAGTGAATTCTCCTTGGATGCGAACCGCCTTCTCGTAATGGGTATGTATGCATGCATGCGTACATCCATCTATTAAGTGATATCAGAATGTCACCTCAAGTATCTTTTAGTTAGAAATCTCACTAAATTTCACGCTTTAAGAAGGTTAATAGAAAGTATTTCCTAGCTGAAAATTATTACACAAATGAAATATATGAATTATATCTCTTTTAGAGACACCTGTAAAACCGAGGAAGTGTAGTAGCCCATAGGGATTGCTGATCATCTTTCGGGGTCGTGTTGGATGAAAACTAGCATCGGCGAAGTGGATCTGTAATCGCTGGATACAGGAAAGGACGGCAGATAAACGGTATAGAATAAGCGCACTTTATTGCACCATTACACGTGATGAAATGTATATAATGCTCATGTCAGTGATGAGGCTCTCAGCCACATCACGAACATCAGCACAACAGATTCAGTCGATTTTCACATCATTCAGTGTCCTCTCGTTCCATTCAACATCATTTGCAAATGAGTGAAATAGGCGCAAGATATCCGTTGTTTCATTTAATCTTGAGTAAAAAACACAGGTCTTAGCTCTGTCAATGGTATACAGCGAACGACGGACATGGGAAACAAAGTGAAATGACATTGTCTTTATTAATGAATCTCACTTCCCTTGTAACACCATAATAATCGGATTCGAGTCTGAATATATTGGGATGAAAAACTGCTGAACTGTTGCTTTATGCATTGGCACACTGATTCTGCATCTGGTTATATGGTTTGGAGTAGTACTGAACTTCATTCCTGCCTCCCTCTAGTACGCATTGTCGATACACCGAACAGGCGCCGCAACATTTTTTACATGTTAGAACCCGTGGTTCTACCATACATTCTGTGCTTGTCATCAGCAATATTTCAACGGGATAATACACCATTATATGCGTCACGCAGTGTTCAAGAAATCTTCTTTGCCCATCAGATTGCATTGTTTCCTTTTCATGCTGATTTTCCCGTGTGTCTGAAACATGTGGTCCATGCTTGCGCAACAACTTGCCCAGGATATACCACCCGTTTCTATACTAGATCAATCTTGGCAATATGTGGAAGATATATGGACTACTATACCTGAAGGATACATCTAAAGCCTATTTGGTTCTGTACCGAGGAGTATGGAGGCGATTATTCTCAACAATGGAAACTACATTAATTACTGATTTTACCATCATCTACACTTGACAAGAAGATAATTTCGATCACTTTCTTTGTACAATGTGTTATTTGTCAAATAAATTTTGTTGTGATATCTCTGGTCTTTTTTTGTGCTGCATTTTGTATATCCAGCAGTGCAGTTTTAGCATGTATAAGAAAAAAGGAACCACAAATATTTAATTGATTGCTTATTTCTAATAATGTTAATTTAAAAAATGAAGCACATTTTTCTTTTTTTATAAGTTATAGCATAAATTTATAATTACTGAGAAATTGTTAAAAAATATTATTTAGAAAAAAAATTGTTGCTTGCTATACGGATAATTATAATAAAATTAATCAAATATTAATCATTTGTATTATTTTTCTATTTTTAATCGCCACACAAAGTTATAAGATTTGAGAAATTTATGGATACAATTCTAAAATTTTAGGAACATGGTGTGTAAGATTATCAATAAACTGAATCAGTATTATTGACATGCATTAATTTTTTATGGCAAAATTCAATCTTTAAACAGTGTGTCAGAACATTTAAACTTATACTATAAATTTTAATTTGAGACACACTTTTCTTTCTTGAAAAAATTAGCATATTCAAATCATCTAATGAAAATAATTGATTGCTAAAAGTTATTAAAGAGTATATGGCTTCTTATTTACACTATACTGTTTTATGATTCCCACTTTTTCTTATTAATCAATATGAATTGACTGATATATTAAAAATAAATTGAAAATAATTGATATATTAAAAGAAATTATTTTTCGCAGAAAGTCCTCTGTGTCACTCAAGATTTTCTGTTCTTGACAGTTTAATTCCCCTTTCAGAGTTGAAGCCCATTACAATAACATAATGTAAATAAGAAAATATTTACAATTTGCATCAAGTTCTACAATTGACAATTTTATTTTCAGTTCTACTATTACTTAGGACAACTTGAGTTATGAGGTTGATATTAATTGTTTATAGCCTACTTTGAATGCTAGTAACGGATGATAAAGGAAATCTTGGATGAAAAAACTCATATTAAACAGAGTTCTAAGAAATTCAGTCTTTTTGAAATACGCAGAAATCATGCATTTAAAAAAAAATCAAACCTTATGTAATATCAGTAGAAAAAATTCAAATTATATAATTTGTTTATATAATTGTTTTATATAATTTTGGATCCACACCGCATTATGTTATACCGAAATATATCGCTACGATTAACATTACAAGCCTTATGAAGAGCTAAACTTACTTTTCCAAATTCTAAACAATATATTTTTGTCTGTTTCAAATAAAGTAAAAGGTCAATCAAGTTATAAGATCATTATTCCTTTATCATTCTTGACCCCATTCGTCTTTTCAAATGCAAAAAAAAAAGTTTTTCTGTTCAATTTAGTAAATCTTGTCAAAGAGAGTGATTTTATTCTGATGATTTGATGATAAAAAAAAAGTCGTTTTTCTTCAAGGGCATGTTCGTCATAATCCTCCAGTTGAAGTAAAGAATATTTAGATCGATTGGAATGAGAACACTTCAAAGGCGTTCCAAAGTACATTGTTATTAATGAAACAAGACGCCATCTAGGCCTTAAAACGAAGTGTTGCATCAGATATGCACTTATAAGAAAATGCCTTTTAGATGTGTACCTCTACAAATGTAAATAACCCATTCTTTAGAAATAAGACAATCAACTCTCAAGGTTTATGTAATGAAGAGTTATGTGCATCATTTGTTATTTAATTTCTCATGTGTTCTTATCTAGACGGGTTTTTTCTTTCAGTTGTTTTGAGGGACACTTTGATTGTGGAAAGGAATATTCACACGGGAGAGGATCATATATATAAGTCTGTTCATTCATCCAAGTGTTCAAAACAATAGTATATATTTTATTTTTTCCTTTTCCTAAATATCTGTGCAAAGATACTTATTTTTATTAATACTGTACATTTTTAGCATAAGGTTGTTTGAATCAATGTTTTCGTAGATACAATTCCGTGATAAGTAGATAAAGCTGGTAACTAAATGGTCAGAGAGCTCTCGTCTTTGTTTAACAACTTGTAGATTAAACTTCTATCTCTGGTGTATGTATGATTTCAGGGACTCAGAGAATTCTCTTAAAGCCATACTTCTTACTCGAATCATCCTTTGAATTAAAAAACCGAATACTTTGAATACTAATATGTTATTTTATACAAAGAGCAAAAAATACATATATATTGTTTTTATTATTGCCATACAGAAAAATACTTTGAGATTTTGTCTTATTGCTAGTTCCTAATTCCAGTTTATTATCCACAATGAATCACTCCTTTCCAAATGTTAAGAATAAAACTACCTGTACAAATACTCTTATTCGCCCATTTTTTTAAACAAAATTTGGTTAAAAACTCTGTGTTATGAGCAAAAAAAAATATGTGAGAATTTTCTAAATTTTTAAAATGCATAACTCTATGAATTTGTTTAATTTTCTAACATAGTCATTTCATTTGTTTGATATAATCATTTGTTTCGGCATTACATTATTTTGAACTTTTCTGATACAGATTAGGAGAAAAAAATATTTTTATCTGAATTGTTGTTGGTTTTCTGATTACACCACACAGTAAATAAATCTTAAATAAATCTTAATCTAATTAAATATATCCTTTACTTCTCTGAAATTCTAGAAAAATTCACCAAATATTTTCTTATAGTTATTCAATAGAACGTATAAAAATCAATCTGTTCTATTACTATTTATCACATATAGAAAATATATGTTTTTTATATTTCAGAGAAAAATTAATTCTCTAGTTTAATTTCAATGCCTCTAACAATTCATATATTTTAAAGAAAAAACAAGAGATTGTGAAATATTTTATTTTTGTAAAAGTAAAATGAAATCTTTTCAGCTAACAAGACTTAATAAAGAAGATCTTACTGATAGATCCATATAGCTTTCCAGTCACAAAGGGAAATATGCTTAATCAAAAATCAAACAAATATTTCAGTAAATCAATTTTTTAAGTAATAAATATACGACCTCAGTAATAAGCTGTGAATACTTTCTTTAAAATGTAAACCACAATTTCATCATTTTTATTCTTCATATTTATCTTTCTAAAAATTCTAAAAATTATTAGTTTTCAAATTAAAAAGCACTCGATAAAAATTTTATTTAATACTGCTAATTTATCAGTGTTCGATTAGAATTCGTACTCTAGTTTTAAATGCAGTTTGTTTCCATAATGAAAATAATGTTTTATTTTCCGTAAGTTCACTTTTGTTACTTTTTATGTAATTTTCTCGACAAATGAACTCTCGAGTAATCATAATAATGCTAAAAGCTTTCTATAGTATCAAACATTGTTTTATTTTGTTCAAATTACACTTATTGGCCAATTCAATTTTTGAATCCAGATAGTTTATTGGCATACATTTCCAGCTGCTTATTTCTGCTGATAGAACTCTATAAACACAGACAAAAGTCCCGGACTCTTGAAATGTTACACATTAACAAGATCAAACATTAACAAGACTCACATTTGGCTTTCTGGTAGGACAACGTTCTTAAGAACGAAGGGTACTGGGCTCAGTCCCAGCCTCTCTTAAGCAACGGGAGAAATGTAGCTTATTGCTTTCTGCATGCAATGGTGAGTGCTTGGGAATTTTCCGGATTTCTTCCATTACAAGTGCATCTATTAAAATTTCTCCCAGACGGCAATTACAAGAGGGGATGTTAAAATAAAGTGCAACAGCTTTAAACTTTTATACAGTTATACGTATTGTCAAAGGTCATAATTAGAGTGGTAAGACTGAGCTCTTTGGAGAGAATAAAGTCCTGGATTCGATTCCAGCCACTGTTGAGCAATGGGAGAAGGATGTTGTGCTGCTTCCTTCTGAATGCAATTGGAAATTGAGGAACATGTAGGAATATGCAACACGTGAATATGACCCACTGTCTCGGAACGTAATTAATGCGATCAATAAAAATTTAACTCTTAGTAAACGGTCATCGGCCGTTAGGCTATTTACTACGAGATGTTAAAAATTGACCATTAGGGATACCATGACCTACGAAGGGACTTTTTAAAGTTAAGCGTCAAGGGTTCAATCCCAACAATTGTCGAACAACTGGAGATACATGTTATGATTCTGCATGCTTGTCTAGCGGAATGTTTCGTATTTCTTTTCTTGCGACCTGTGAATACCTCTCACTATGTATGAAAAAATTCTTCCGGGAAAGCAATTTATGCCGTAGAAATCGAAAATCTCTTGAAACAGTTTTGGGCCATCATACTGTCCCTTTGCTCAATCGTAAGTCTAGCCTTAACGGATCTATTGTAAAATGATAAGGTTGACTTTTGTTTTATACTACATCATTCCTGTTGGAAAGAGAATTGGATCTCACAGTGCATTTAATACGCACAAGCTTCCTTAACACAAGGATTTTCAGGTGGTCAGGTATCAATGCCGTTGTCCTCCGGACACAAGAGTGATATTTTTATTCACCAAGCTACCGTAATCAAAGTTATATTTGATTTTAAGCACAAAGTTCAATTTTCAAATACTTCTCGTTCATTTTATCTGTAATATTATGCAATTATACAATTATTTTACTAATTTATTTACTATTACAGTCACTTTTTTAAAATAGTTTTCTATTTTCTTTTCTCACTCACATCTATACTGTATTAATGATTTAGTTTTTATTATTTATATATATATATATATATATTTACTGTTTAAATATCTTATTAATATATATAAGCATGTTGCTTTATATAAATCTAACACTTTATTAAATAGCAATTTCTTAAACTTTACGAATCATGAAAAACTTTGTTAGTCCGCTATTATTCTTCATCAGAGATTAGAATATACAGAACGGTTTAAGCTATACCAGTGGTATTAAGAGGTTCGTTTGTAGTTTCGGTTCCGCTGAATAAATACACATGAAATTTTAAATATATGTTATGTAAATCATAACTTACAGTGTAAATCATGTGGTTAAAATTATCATCAGAAAATAATTGTTTAGAATTTATCCATCCAATGAAGATGAAACAAAATTCAAAGTAACTCAAAATTCAATGAATAATGATATTTTATTTATGTGCAAACACGTATACATATTAAATTTGCATATCTATATATGCATATCATTTTTGCTCAACCATCTACTGAAAACGTATTATCAACAACCACAAGCATGTTCAAGCAAGTTTGTATAAATCACATCATGTAGAAAGTATGTTCGAAACTCCTCATCGCATTCTACGTTATGAGTTTTTGCTCTGTCTTACATTTATGTCTTGCAATGTATTGTGGTGGTCGAACAACCACCATGCCTCAACTTCAGGTTAATATAATCATCTAGGAATCTTCTGTATCGTTCACGCCAATTTGGCAGTCGAATGGTTAGTGCTCTTGCCTTCGGTTCAACAGTTCGTGGGTTCGAATTTCATCTCAGGCATGGATGTTTGTAGTGGTTCGGAGTTCACTTTAAACCATATGTATCAGTCTAATTAGCCCTCGTGTGCAAAAAATGACCGTTGAGCGAGCGACAAACAAAAAACAAATCTCTGTATCGTTCACAGGTAATGATATACCGAATAAACCAATTCATTGTAATTTTTCGAAGAAAAAATGTAAAATAAAATTCGACGTTAATAAACTCCAGGTTAGGATGTTTATGTGATGCAGTGATTATTGAGCATGAAAATTGTTGAAACTCCATGTGTCGTAGTTTCATGTGTTCACAACAACTAGTCTATTTAAAAATTCATCCAACTAAATGCCGATGGTGATATAAACGGATAGTCCCAACAGCCTTAGAAATGTAAATGTTCTATGACGTAACCAGCGAATAAGTATCATCTTTCAATAAAATACGCAATGAATAAAATTCACTCTCTTGGATCCTTCACAAAAAACGTAAGGCAAAATTAAAAAAAATGCTTGATTTCAATTACTGTTCAAAATGCATGGTGTAAGAGTTGTTGTCAAAATAGCATGCTTCCCTGTACCTATCCCTGAGTTGGGCTATCTGTTACATAGTGTAAGAGTACAATTTCAAATTTTTTGGGTAAAATCATGCTTAAAATTACCTATGGAAATTCCAGAGCCGATGCTATTCAGCGACCACTTACACTGGCGTTTGAAAATTTTGAAGAAGCTGAAATTGCAAGTTGCTCCATAACTCGCACACCGTCTTTTTCCAAGCACAACATTTAGAGAACCAGTCCTGATATAAGCCTTTCAAGCTTTGGCATTGTGACTTTAACTGCACTTACGGACATAGTTCTACCCTTAAGTTTTTCTTACTATAAGTATAGATTGCTATTGCAAAGCTCTTCTGATTCCTACGAGAGTCTTTATAAGAACGCATGTACCTTTGTAAAGTTAAATACTCACTTCAAGAGGAAGATTAAATTAAACCCTGCTTATAGCTTTTATAGAGAAATTCCATGAAGTAGGCATTTGCACAAATTTTTAAACAGTATATTCTATCTACTGACAGGATTTAAAAAAATTTCTAGCAAAAATCTTGCCTGCAAGAAGTACATAATATGTATAATTACTGCTTCCGTAGAACCTAAACTACGAGCCTGTGAGTACTCTCAGTTTATTTTTAATAACCCTCTCTATTTCATTTAATTAAGAGAGAGAAATATAATCATACTTTAATATTGTATATAAAAACATCTTATTTTTTACTCTCACACATTATATTCCAAAAAACATTTACTTTTAAGGATTTTCGTGAAAATATAGTGCAGTTTTTTTATAAATATTCATATATTGTGAATAAAAGCAATATATGTATTTCGATTACATTCTGAATTCAGTATACTTCAGTATCTGCTCCAAAAAATTAATCATATAAATAATTCAAAATATAAAACATTTTTAGCATTTATTAATAAAATTTCTATTAATCTAAATGAAAAAGCAATTCTCAATATTAAGATTAATCCTGATTTTATAAACCACTTACATTTTTCTACAGCTTATACATATCAACGCATTTACTTATTTCTACATCAATAGCTTATGCAATGTATAAAGTTTTGCGATAAAATAATGCATTAAAGTTATAAGGCATCTAATTACTGCGTAAAACGGGTTGAATGAGTTCTTAAGAATAGTGGTGTTAATTTATGAGTTGGTACTCAGAGAGAGAGAGAGAGAGAGCAATGAAGATGTATATCTCAGTATCATCCTTCACGAGTTTAAGCGCCATATTAACTCCGTTAAGACATTTATCTTACTTTCAGATGATAAAGAAGTCATTTTTCGACAAGCCAAAAAGAAAACTTATTGATATAACCCGTAAAAAATATTATAGTCTTGGCCTATTTTTTCTCTTTTGTATTTGTGAGAAAATTTTGCGAGAATAGAAACATATGTCCAAACAATAAAAAATAAAAAATAAAAAATTTCATTTTTTGATTCTATAATATTTAGAGGGAACATAGCAAGAAATACACATCAAACCCACTTTCCTTGTATAAATAATAATTAGTTTTAGTATAACACAAGAGTGCGAAATATCCCAAACAAACCGTGCTCTTATTTGAATTTAAGCTTAATTTGAAAAAAAAAATTCATTGAGCATCAGGAAAAACATGAATCAGCTTAAAAATAGCAATCAGAACTTACAAGAATCATCAGTATAAGAAATTTTTATGCATACAGAATTAGGTTTACATACGATTAGTATCCTTTATTATATACGAAAGTAATTAAAAAAACAAAATATATTTATTAAAAAAAATTATTATTATTATTATTATTTTGAAAAATAAGTTTTAATAAAATGAATTCCATTTAAAAAATTTAAAATCAGTTTTTCTTTTGTAAATTGAATTTTTTCTACATAAGAATTTAAGAATGTTTTTAAAATGGTTACTTAACAAAACTTTCAGCTGAAATTCATAAAACAAAATTTTATTCACGTAGAGTTTAAGTTTATATTGAAAACTTATCAATTTAAATTAAAAAAAAAAAAGATAGATTGTATTTTAAGAGAAGTAAGAGTGTGTTTCTCTACCTAAAATAAAAACAAATTATTTTAAACTATTATTGTGAACTCTTTCCAAAAACTTTTAGCAATAATTTTATATAATTTGATATTTGAAATTGAAGTGTAAAGACATTCCAAAAATAAAGGAATGAAGTACAACTAATCATAATTCATTAAAAATTTTGAAATGTTTAATATATCTTTAGTATCCAATTTTAATTTCATAAGAATTTTTTTAAAAAATTGCAATAAAGGTAATGTAATTTTAAGTGTACTTGAATGACTTTAAGGTGCAACAAAAACCATAAATTTATTTAAAAATTAAAAACCAGAGTAAATTATGTAAAATTATAATTATAATTTAAGATAACATCAAAACTTGTATTTAAAAAATAATTGATTTATGATTCTAGTGCAAACTCATTTATGTATATAAAATGCTGATTTTTTAATATGTGGTTCTTTATTTTAGTTAAAACGAAATTTAAACACCATCAGTCTTAAGTACAATATTATGTTAAAATATAAACATTTTAACTTTAAATATAAGTGAAGTGTAACCTATAATTATTTATATTCAAACATTAATTGCAAATAAAATGAACTCTTTAATTATTGTAAATAAACTTGAAATATTCATATGATATTCACCATCATAAAATAATCAAATCAATTTTATTATGTTAATCTTACTAAATTTATAAGAATTCACTCTTATTATAAACTTCAAATTCAAACAAAGCCAAAACAAAGCATTTCAAAATTCTACCATGAAACTTATTTTCGTTTCATTTATAACTCTTTACTTTCGCTTTACAATTACCAATAATCACTGAATGTACCTTTGTTTATAAATTATATTTTATCAATACTTTGATTCCACATTCAATAAATCAAAATATATTAATTAAAATAACTTAATCAAAAGCATTCAAAGAATATTTTATATATAAATAATAAAAATGTTTCATTGACTTTTTATATTTCTTTAACTTTAATGTTCTTCAATTTTCTAAAATATCAATTCTCATACCTTTTACCAAAATATTAATAATTATTTAATCTTAATATATAACCTTAAATATACATAAAAACAATATATTTTTATTCTTTATTCAATGAAACCACTTACTAAAAGAATAAAACACAAAAGATTCTAAACAGAAAGTGAATGACGAAAAAAATAAAATAAAAATGAGCATTAATATATACTGAACTCGTAGCATTCCTAGATATTGAAAGGCTAGACAGAGAGGCGTTTATGAAAGAAATAGCAACGGTCGTTTGCGGCGCCTTGTTTCGTGTTTTAAATCAAAACAAAAGTATCATCCCATGAAAATGCACAGTCATCAGACAATTAAATTCTGTTAGATGCTCAATTTTAAAACACTATCTCACTGTAAAGAAGATAGTTTCTCAAATATTCACAATTTTAAGAAATATAATATTCAGAAGTAACAGATACTTTACTTATTGTTCATATTGTTCTTTACATATAATTCACGCACATATACTATAATACTTCAAATATAATAATAAAATTAATGTTTCTTTTAATTCAATACTCTAATACAAAATATTATGTATTCAATAAGTTTTGAACATATCAACCAAATCAAACAAATAACTATACTCACAAGTAATAATACTGTTCTGAATTCAAGAACATAAAATAATAACCCTTTTAACGAAACACAACAACATATAAAGAAACTTTTTATACAGTTTTACATTCATAAGTGCTTAAACATTAACACTCATTAATTACTTCCTTAATTGTAATTCTTCACAATTAATTAGGAGATATTAAAAAATATAATACAGTAACAGAAACTTATCTGGAATTCTCAAATCGAAAACGGGGTACTCCAATTGAAGGAGACATTCCAATTGAACCACAATCTCCGATGAGATTATATTTGTCATGAATTTATAAACCACAACACATCAGGAGGTAACCTGTAAAATTTTTGAGTTCCCCTCCAACAACAAAATTTAATTCCGGGAAGAATTTTTAACAACGAAAAGAAACTCGAACTCGGGTCTCACGTAGGCAGCCAATATTTTATGTTATAGCATTTATCTGGTTTATAATAGGAACAAAGAAATAAGTTCCTTAAATAGCTCAAAATAAATTATTACAAATTAGGGTACAATTTGAGCACAACACAGATACATATACTACAAATAAAACAAAATTACATCTAAACCTATAAAGTTAAAGGGATAGGGTAAACATGAGAGTCATATGGATATACGCATCATTCCTACGGTTGGAGAGGGATTCGCTTCCTTGTTGATGATGTCATGGGTGATGTTGTAGACAGGGGGCGCTATATATACTTATTTTATAGGAATACATATTATATTATACAAATATTCCTAAAACAAAATGAATGCATATTTTCACAAGTCAACTTACTAACAATTTATCATCTAACTCTTTAAATTCAATAGTCAAATTTTAGTAGTTTTGGATTGCTATTTAGATCAAGGATTAAAGTATTATAATACAAGTGAAATGTGATTGATTATTTTAATCATTAGAAAATAATACTTTTCACTGTTGACAGTGAAGAAAATGACAGCCACAGATATCATTGCCGCTGAGTTCAATTACGTGTTGAATGACTGAAAATATCGCAGCCTTGTCTCCATAAGTAATAAAAAGCGGGTAATGGGGAACTTCCCAATTTTTTGATGATATGTGAAAATCTGAAATGGATCTCTTCTACAGACCTAAAATTAAATCAATAACTTTAGATCTCACATTTTGAAGGTGAGATGACTCCAGACATGAGTAACATTAAATATTCACCAATAATCCTCCTCCCCAAAACGGACATTCTACCTTTTTTCGATTACTGATTCTATAGAAAATGTATTTAAAAAAAAAAAAAATTAAACACCATCCGTGAACCAGAAAAGACTAGAACTGCTTGTTATTTTTCATCAAGTGAGGTAAATAAAATTCAAGGCAATAAAATATATTAGGCATAATATTCACTACTACTGTATATTCAAAGGAGTGGAATTTGTTTTAAATATATATATATATACATACATATATATATATATATATATATATATATATATATATATATATATATATATATATATATATATTATAATTTTCATATTTATTCCAATTATTAACCATGACGAATATTCCTGTGCCGTAAATCTTGGGACTAATTTTGATAAAAATAAAAATGTAAAATGTTATTACATTACATTATTTTTGTTCTTTTTAATAAACTCATTCAACAATAAAATTGTTTGCAATTCCTTAGAGAAAATTAATATATAAATCCTTAAAAAAGGAGAAATTTTAATTATTGAATACAATTTAAACTCTCAAATTAAAAATATATTTTATCAAGTAATTGAAACACAATAGGATAAGTATTATTGTAATCATTTTACAAACTGGTTTTTTTAACCTAGTATAAAAATAGCTCCCATAATTCAATGGCTAAACTTGGAAGAGCGCTGTCCCTTTCCTTGTTTCGCACGATATGAGATCTCCAGATTGCTCAGTGTGATTATTTATTTTATAGACTATTTTTTTCATCATTCAATTAGAAGCTAAAATAGGTCTGATGTTAAGGGGTGGAAAAAGAGTAAACACACAAAAACCAGTCAACCTACTTATAGCACGCTACTTTTGTTTACGAGAAGAAAAAAAAAAAAGAAGAAGAAACCTGAAAAAGTTACCAATCAAAAATAAAAAACCTGTCTGAACAGCCTACACCATGACCTGATGAGAGCATATTTGTTTCACTATTTTACAGAAAAACTAATTTTCGAAAATTATGAAATACATAAACATCTTTTTTCTTTTATGCTTCATGATTATTTTTTGAAGTAAAAAGGTCTTAACGCCCCATTATAGAATCAGTACAAAACTAAACGAATATTTGATGAATGAAAATATTTCGCTTTCTTTGTTCAAGGTAGTTTTCTGGATGAGGATTTCGATTCGAGGTAACCTCGAGTACATAGATAATAAGATATGACAATTTGGAAATATGCATTAAATAATTTATTAGAAATAAATTTAAAAAATTATGTGAAACGAATAGCTCTATAGGTAATTTTTATTACTTACAAATATGGACTTTAAACTAATTAACAAACATTAAATTATTAATTTTATTTAAAAAATTATATACATATATATGAGTATGTGTATGTGCAGATATATAAATATATATATATATATAGAGAGAGAGAGAGAGAGAGTGATGCATACTTATATTGATGTGTGTGTGTGGATAGATATAGTTAAACAGAATGTGTATAAAATCGAAATTCAATAAAATTTTATCATATAAACAAAATGGCATACATTTTATAAAATCATTCTGCGTAAAATGCTAAAATAACAATTTTTAAGTGAAGAGTGTGTGTATGTTGTATATTTACTTTTTGTGTTCACATTTACTTTTTTTAATATAAATGTCATTTATATTACACATTTTTCTTTATGAGCTTTAAAACCATATAATTTTTACACTATCAAACTCATATTTTTCAAAATCTATGGATATTTTTTTTTTCAAAATGATCTTTATTATGATGTCAGGGAATAAAGACAAAAAAGAAATAATTATTTGATTTATAAAAGTATTGTAACTCGAAAACATTTTTTTCTCAAATTACAGTAGAATACATTAGAATAATGGTATGTAGTTCATACAGCTTTGAAGATCGTAAAATATGCATTAACACACAAGAATAAGAAACGGCTAAAAGAAAAAATAAAGAGAAGCCATTTTTGCGCTACAGCGCCATTTTTGCGCTTAAGGTACTTATCATGAAAATATCGTTTCAGTAATAGGGAAAATTATCTTAAGTTCTTCTTTTTCATCGAGATATTTTAGAATCTATAGGGTCAGTTATATTATAATTAAAGACAAACGAATCAATTTCAACAAGAGTAACTGTGAAGAGATATTGAAAAATGTTTTTGTTAATGTATCGTTATAAAGACAATATGTGAGATCCCCAAAAAAATAAAAATTTAAAAGAAAAATAAATAAAAATAGTACGAACTTCGTAAAATACTCTTAAATGGAAAAGATGTTTAAGACATTAAAAAAATTGTTTCATGCTCCCATTTTCTTCATCTCTTGCATTTAAAAATGGAATTTCAAATGATTGCATTTAATTACAGGATTAATTCATGTGAATCCTATATACAGAAATGGTTATTATGTAACTTATTTTATTAACTTTGATAAATTTTAGGAAAAAGAGATGAAAGAGGAATAAAAAATTTGCTTCAATAGTGAAAAGGGAAACACTGACTTACATTTAATGTATATTGCTGTCTAAAGCAATTATTGAATCGAGAACTTATCTCAAAATCAAATGGAAGCAGTTATTCAATATGATACATTTTCATGAAAAAATTCATGCATTTTTGATGACATTTACGTATAACGTTTGCTGCTACTTGTTTTCTTTCGGCATAAAATATCAAATTTTATATTTAGGAAAGGCAAAATTTATTATTTACCTGCTTTAAAATAAACTGCTACAGTAATCATTATGGTTTAAAAATTCATTACTGGGTAGAAACAAAAAGCAATTGAAAACAATCTTTGCCAAATACAAAATTCGATGAACAGTAAACCTAAAATTCTGTCAAAAAATATGAATTGCAGTAATTTAAATATTGATTCCAAGTGATAGGAACACAAAAAGTCGTTTTGAGCTAGTAGCAGAAATTGAAATCTACTCAGCAATAAAAAGTGGATCTTATATTTTATCTTATGAATGATTGTTTTCCTTTATAGGATGGACGTACATGAGGATAACGTCTTAGCAAATTTTTGCTCCAAATTTTATCTCCTTAAAATAAACTAATAAAAATAAGCGACACTGTAAAAACAGGAAGATCAGTCTATAATGTTTCATGTACTGATCTCGTTGCCAACTTGCGTGACCATTCTAAATTATTCGCTAACTTTTCAAACAAAAAACGCTGCTTTCTTAAAAAAAAAAAATGCTGACTTTTAGAGTAATAATTCTCCTGTATATTCACTTACGTTTGTTCGAGGATGACTTAAGGAGAAGATGAAGATGTAATCACGCAGATCTTTCTGGTCTCCCAATTGCATAACTTCAGCATTCAGCAGTAACTTAAAATTAATCGAATAAGTCTTTTTAATCCATTCAGATTTTAAATATAGTGTTTACATGTTTGTTTCTCACAATTTTCCATGACACATTTTGTACACATGCATGTAAAGATGTTAGATTTCTTTGCTTCCAATTCATAATTTGTACAATTTAGTCTCTAAATTCTTTCATTTACATATGTTAAGAAACACAAGCAAAGAACTATGAATATTTTATATACCTAAATAACGTTTTATTTGCTTGTATAGTGTTTCATCTTATTTTGCTATTCATGAGTGTACTTCAAAAGAGATCCAATTTCGATGAAATTCGGTTGCAGCATTTCACTAAATGTGAGAGAAAAAATGTCCGATAAACAGAGGTAAGAAAAGGAATTTAAAGTGTCAATTTTAAATAAATTAAATAAAAATCTATTATATTGCTCATCTTATGCTTTTTAGTTATTCTGATCAAGAGGAATATTTTTAAATGATGAATACCTTAATTAAAATAAGATATCGGGAATCTAACCGAATCACAAAATTTTCTAATATATAGAATATGTTATCTGAACATATTATATTTGTATTTCAATTAAACTTTTATTAAAGATTATTCTTTCTAATAAGAAAATGTTTTTTTTATTAAAAAGTCCTAGTTTAATTTTTACATTTATCATGATTCCTAAAATGAGTTTAAGAAAAATGTTTTGTTCCAAAAAATCGAAAATAAGAAGCCCTCTGTGATCACCAGGGTCAAATATGAAAGGTAATTTTTCTTCATTTAATATGTTATTTCATCTACTAATTACATATTTGTCAGATTTTTTTTTAAACAGTTAGTAATATTTTTATTAATCTGATGAGTAAAAGAAATATAGTGCACATTTTCTAAGATTATTATTGAGTTTAAGAAATAAAAATGAATGCTACATTTCATAAGTTGTGTATTAAAGTAATCGAATAGGAAATCATATCTACTAGAATCTAATAGTATTAAAATTATTTTTAACGTATATTTCTATATTGGTTAAATATTGAATTAGTAGAAATTAATTTAGATAAATACTTAACCATTATAGTAAATTTTATGTAGAAAATAATATCACTACATAGAAATTGAATGCACAAAATAAAATTAGAATTGAATCATAATATGTGTACAACTTTCTGCATATATATTTCTTCTTAGTCACCTTTGTGTAATAACTTTGCTATGAACTCCAAAATTTTATAAATTGCTATTCTTGGTGTTTCAGAAATATATTGAATTCATCGTTGCATTATTAAAAGCTTCTTTTGAAAAGCAAGAATATACTCTGTACTTTGAAATAAATTTGAATTATTTTCTGAAATAATAAAAAAAGAATTATTAAATATGAAATGAATTTCTACAGCAGAATGAATCGTTCAATCGTCAGAAATTTCCATTTTGTGATGATTAACAATAGAAAAACTGATTAAATCTCTCATTTTATGTAAATTATCAATATCCATAAATTCATTTACAGGCAGTATATTGAAGCATTGATGTAAAAGTATTAATCTTTGATGCATGCAAAATTATGTATAATTTTCAAAATTCATTCAACTAAAACTTATTCAACTAAATTATCAATTTAGCTAAAACTTTCAATTGGAAAATTGGTTTTCAGTTATATTGGAAACATTTTTATATCATAGAAAGCTAGTGATTAATAAATTTCTATATTGTTTTCATAGAGCTGATTTCTACAAGTATTGAAACAAATTTTTATAACTAAAAAATACAGTTTTTCTGGCTTTAAATTCGTTTAAAATAAAATTTACTCCATCAAGAACAGTTCCATTATTAAAAATACATATCTATGACCAATATTCGCGGAAAATTTTTATTATTTTACTAAACATTCATATTGATTCTCTCTCAAAATCTAATATTAATTTGATTCCTAACTGAATCTTTTCAAATTTATTAATGTCATGAAGTGATTTCTTATAAAATAAGTTTTAATATAGATATTAGTTTGGTTGATAGAAAAAGCAAATTATATTGTGTTAGTGAACTTCTCATTCTTTCTATTTCGAAATGGTAATCCATTTGTGAAAGAAATTTTACTGCGCAGGTCTTGGGGGAAAGAAGGAATCACGAATTTACTGATGCTAGTTTTAATTTATTTTTTATGCATCTCATAACAAAATACATTAGGAATCAAATATGGCTTGGGAAGCAAATAGATATATTCATAAGAAACTGGCGATTTAAGGATTCAAAATAATTACATATAAAACAGGCTTAAGAAGCCTAAACAATTCATTAATCATTAATTTCGAGACTGATGTCTCCAATAACATAACACTTATAAATAAAATAGCTTAAGAAGCCCAACTAATCGGTTATTTAAACAAAAGGAGATTGGCATCCCTATGAGCATAATGATGCTGTATCTAAGTAGGCTTAGGGAGCCTAAAAGAACAGCAACTCTCGTTACAAGGCGAGGTCCTCTCTGTCCTGCAACCCACCGGAATTCAACTAAAAACTAAACAAAACCGAAACAAAGAAAAAAAAGAAAAAGAAATATAGCCATTTCACCTCTGTTTTTTCCCTTCTCCTCTGCGGTAGTAAGGGGTGGTGGTGTAGAGGAAGTATTGCCCGGATGTTGTCTCAAGGAGCTTACGATTTTCACAGTGTTTTTGTTTGAAAACGTTTACAAAAATCATTGTTTAATCTGAATGTTTACCTTTTGACTTGATTGTTGTAGCTTCATTTAAAACTAATTGACCACCTAAAATTGTTCTAAAAACTAACATTTTCCAACTAGGGAACTATTCGAATAAGATTTTCACAAAAACATTTATCGCAAAATATATTAAATTGAAAGGATTCAGAAACCAGACGGAAGAATCAAGAAAGCGAGAATGAGAAAGAAAATAGGAAGAACAAGATTTCATAACTTATATAAGAATGCATAAAAACATTGTCAATACACTTGAACTGATAGTTTTCTTCCTAAATTTTTACGCAAAAAGACAGAATTACATTAACATAAACAGATCAATGTGCATAGGTCTTATTAATGCACTAATATTTGAAAGGCCGAGGATCAACTATTCTACTATCGAATCACATGAAATGTTTTTCCTAATGAGGATACTGCAGCCTTTATTTTAAATAAAACAACTTATAATTTATTTTGTATGATGGTACGCATTTCACGTCCCCAGTTAATGGGTCTGATTAAATGGTCTGAGAGACGGGATTGCAAATCTCGACGGAAAATAGGCTATAGAGATCATCGCATTCCACTCTTGATTCAGCATTCATTTATTTCTAGATCTCACTTTCTCATAGACAATCATCAATATACTTTTCCTGCTCGAATACAACATTAATGAACAAATTTTACTTTATTTTATAAATATAGCTTTTTTTTTTAAATTTCAAAATACGCTTTGTTTGCCCTCACAGTAAACAAAAACAAATTCGGATATCTGTCTCTAATCGTTCTTTCTAATTGGATTGCGAAATAGCGTGTGATAAAGCATATAATCACGCAGAGGCGAAAAATAAGATTAAAATCTGAGAAATGCGCTTCTAAGAAACATTAAAAGAGATAACTTTTGCTGCGATATCTTCATGAGAAAGGGAACCAACGGAGTTAAATAAACATAGGTCTAGATAAAATATTTTACTTCAATTTGTAGATATTATTCATTTCTGTTGCATGGAAAGAAAATTTCTTCTTAATAATAATGTTTGTTCATTTATTTGATTTCATTTCCTTTTAAATTTGCTAAGATAATCCATTAGCTTACAACTCTAAAAATGTTTATTGCATATCGTGTTTTCCAAATGTCTAAGTTGAAATAAATTTCGTTAAAATTTTTCCTGCATATATATATACCTAATTAATATTGAAGGATCTACTCCTCTAGAGTTCCCACCACACAACTTCATGATACTCTTATTGCTTATTAGATAGGCTTATTAATAGCAAATACAATAAAGATTTTAAATTGGAGATCACCTCTATTGAATTGGCAAGGTGGATTCCCCAAAATGTATTTTGTGTGACTAGAATCAGCGTATGATTTTTTAATATTTAACTATCCATTGCATTTTTTAGGTACGGGGGCATTGTTTAAAAGTATTGGAGAGCTTTTGAGTGAATAGCTTAAACTCAAATACTTGGCATTTTTAAAGTAAAAATAAAGTAAAAATAATGATTTAAGTAAATTTAAAGTAAAAATAATGATATATTTTCAGATTACTCTTCATTAGTTTTTTCCCCAGATTTAAAATCTGGGGAAAAAACTAATTATAAAATGCAGCATATTTTTAATTACTATTTTGCTTGAACCAAATATTTTGTGATTGAAAACGCAAATGAAATATTGAATATGTAGATAGGATGTGATATCATTCGAGCAATTTCTTACATGTAGGCAAACAATTTGAGAAATGAATTTCTCTGGACATTTCTTTCTCAAGGAAATATCGCTAATGAGAAGTTGTATTATTTACAGCAATGCCCACTAAGGCAAGATCCTTCTTTCAAAGAATGCTCAAATACGTAAGAGATTATATGCGGCACTGACACAAAAGTGTAATTCTAGCTTCTGATGATAGTTCAGATTATAATAAAATAAATAATACATTTTTCTAATTATTCAGAATTAAATATATATTGAAATTCTATATTATTCTTCAATGATTATATAACAAATTTCATGCTAAATACACACCTTGAAAGTTTACACAGATAATAAAAAAATGTTTTTTTTTTCTTTCTTTTTTAGATGATATCAATGCTTACTTCGGCAGACAAAAATCATTAAAAGCTTCTATGAGGCATTAAGAAGAGATAAAAAAAAAACTATTGTTGAAAGAAATAAACACATTTAGAGAAATTGAGATAATTTTGAAACTCGACACGGGAATGTAGTTTGTCAACTTACGCAAACTATACAGAGAGATTTCTGCACTTAAACACGCATGTTTAAATTGCGCTTAAGAACAGCGTTTAAAAGACCCACAGCTTTTGTTAAAAAATCAATGAGAAATAAACTGCTATCGTTGACATGCGGGATTCTTGAAAGAAAAAAAATGTTTTTAAGTCATGCACTACGAATCTTAAACTTCCAATTTTCAGAAAGAATATACTCACGCATCATATGATTCAGAGGACGGGGTTGGAGTGGCAGAGACATATCATCATGAAGTAGTTAAGTCAATCTGAAAATGACGTTGCAGTAAAACAAGTTAAATGTATGCACTGTCAAGACAAAGGATATTGAGTTTGTAGGTTGATTTTGCACCTGGAGAATTGTTTGGCTGATTGATACATTGTTGACAGACGTAGTAGGTTATATGAGATAAAATTGACATTTATTTGACAGGAAGAAATGCGTTTTATTGAGTATCTGAGTACAAAAGAAAAGAATCACAATATGCACATGTAAAAAAAATAATAAAAAAGATATTTCTTTAAAAGAAAATCGTTTTTAATAGAGGGTATATTTTGCCGGATCACCAACAACGTTGAGCACCTTTAAGACATTGAGTCAATAGAATTTTGAATACTTTCTATTTTAAAAATTAACATCTGAAGAAAGTTGTGTGTTTATATGTGCGTGTGTTTGTGCTTTAATGACTCTCGCTCGCAACAGAGAACCGAACCATAATGAAATTATTGAAATCGGATATTCTCCATTAGAGAAGTCAGGTTGTATTTACGCATTGATGACACAAATAATCTTCGTGGGTAGGAGCTCCATAATGGCTTTGCATTTTAGGGGAATTGGCGATTCCCATAGCTTATATTATAATATGTAGATGTAGTCACTTACAACATATGCATTCTTGATCTATGTTATAAAGGCTCATCTGGCATACTGCATCTTCCTGTTCCATGAACAGTCCTTCGAAAGATTATAGAATCTTTTTATTGGTATCTATATACATATATTTATTGGTAAACCCAATCTTTTCATAAACAAGCTAAAACATCTTAAATAAAATTGAAACGAAAAATCAAGAAATGTATCAAAAAATTAGTAGCTTAAATCCATTTTTATTTATATATGTTGTTGCACAATAAAATATGAGAACAAGCAACATAAAAGCGATTATATAAAATATCAATTTTCTATATATATATATATATATAATTAGGATATTTTTATAATATATATTTATTATTCATTATACTCTACTTTTATTAGTATCTTAAGATTAAAATATTAACTTTTCATTGGAATGTTAAAAAAGATTTCATGCATTTTATATAAGGACTTAATTGCTGATGAGTATTTTTAACAGTTATCTGCGAAATATAATAAAACTTGTATTCTAGTATATTCGGTTTTGAGAATTCCAAGACACACCTTGGAAATACATTGGAACTACTAAGAGAAGTTTTAACAAAACTATCAAGTGTTTGTGAATCTGTTGAGTGTTTGAAACAAAACTATCAAGTGTTTGTCAATCTGTTGAGTGTTTGAAACAAAACTATCAAGCTCAAAAGTCAGTATAACAACTTAGTTTTAAACTATAGGATTGTCACCGGGCAAGATTGATTGCCTTTCATTTCACGGTTCTAATGAAACCTCTTCCAATGAGAGTTATTTTGACTCATTGAGTACAGATGTATCGAGATATTTATACCGCAATGAAATTTCTCGGCTTAAAGGAGATGAGAAAAAGTATCTCTCTCTCGAAAAACGTATCGTATTAGTTAATCTAAGATTTAAATTAACATACACTTTGCTACATGAAAAATAGATGTATATAACATTATGTGCTCAGTCGTATCGCAGAAAGGAATTCTTTGAAATTTTAAGCGTTACATAATGAAGTATAAGAACTTACATCTAAGTGTCTTGTTTTTCCTGAAATAAATTATTGTTTTGATTTTATTTTTCATTGAATTTGTTGCATCAATTTTGACATCACAGGTATTTTTTATTCAAGCATTTTTTGCTCAATTTTCAAGTCAAGATTTTGAGCTCCAGTATTTTTTGATTTTCCAATTTTTAAAGTTTAGTTTGTTGCTCTACGATCATATTTTACACACTTGAGTTATTTGAACCAAACATTAAAGTTTGAAATAAGTTCCAAATCACTAAAAACATCCACATTTGAAGTAAGAATCGAGCCCACGAACTGTTGGACTGAATGTCAGAGTGATTGATCATTGTATGACAGTAGACAGTTTCATAAAATTTCATGCCCAAGAATGTTTCTGACCAAACAATTGTTTTACAACAATCTCTTTTAGAAAATTATTCAGAAATATAATTGTTAAGTTTCAAAAGTAACTTCGACATATGAATTTTTTAAAACAGAAGTCTTACAATTTTCAAAAATTAATCTAAAACAATTATTTTATGAAATAAATTTATTCATTTTATTAATTTTTTATCATAAATTCCTTAACAAGTAGTTTACTACTTATAAAAAATATTCTTTTTATTGGATATTTTTAATAAAATTTAAGAAAGTAAAATGTTAAAAGTAAATAGAAATATATTCATAAATAATAAGAAATTACTTTTATTATTTATGAAACATAAAATAGTCACAAGCAGTATTCATTGTATACGATAGTAAGCAAATATTTTGATTATAGCAAGAAAAATTTTCGCGCTCGCGCTAATTGTAATTAAGAAATAAATTTGAAATTCAGAATAAAATTTTGTCGAAACAGAACAAGAAATTCTGGATATAAAGTGAGGGTTTTCTTCTTTTCAAACTTAGTTGGAAAATAAACTTTTTAAATTGATCTCGAAACATCATACTTTCTTGAGACTGCCTTAATTTATATTAATACAATTTCAGGGAAAATTTATTAAACTGAAAACAATTGATTTTCGCATATCGTATATTGCTTTTCTAATTTTCTTAAAGGGTAAAGGGTAGAAATTTATTTTATTTATAAAAAATTAATTAATAATATTGTTTTTAATAAAATACATGCATGCATGCATACATACATACATACATATATATATATATATATATATATATATATATATATATATATATATATATATATATATGTATGTATTATATATATATATATATATATATATATATATATATATATATATATATATAATTGCAATTTTCCAAGTATTCCTATAATGCTCAACATATTAGTTGAAATTATGTATATGAACACTGAAAGTTACTGATGAGAATTTTTTAAGGTATTAAAATTGCATCTACATCTTAAAATATGTCAACTTTGTAAGTTCAAACTGAGTTAGAAGCTGAACACACACACACACACTCTGGCCTTTTATTCAACAGTTCATGGATTTGATTCCCAATTTGGGCAGGGTTATTTGTAAGATAATGGAACCCATTCTAAACTGTAAATCTCAAGTGAATTTTTTTTCTGTATAAAAAAATACATAAAGCCACAAACACACTGATCCACTTTAAATTCAAGAGCAAAGTGAATAGGATTGCTGAAATACTTGAACTATTTTGTTTAGTATCCCTGTAGAATACTTCAAGTTTGCATTCAATTGACCTTATTTTATCTTACTCACTACTATTTCCATACGATCTCTTGGTAACGTGTTCCTTTCACATGTGCTTGTAGGATATTATAAATCACCACGTTTTTTCTTATTACTTCTTTTCCACAATATTTAAATCTATGGAAATTTATTTTTATGGGAGACATTCAAATATTTCAAAAAGTAGGTGTTTCTTCATTGTATATAAAAATGGAACAAACCCTATAACTTGTCCAGTCAGAATACTAGAACAATGTTTATCTAGCAATTTTTTAATCCTACAGAACATTAAAAAAAGTAATATAGGTTCTAAAATTTGCAGAAAATAAAAAAGCGCATATTGTCTTAAAAAAATATTTAATCAAATTTTAATATGGCCAAACCATTTCCAATTAACACGAGGACAGTAAAGATAGTTAAAGAATTTGTTTTTTGTGGAATTAAAAAAATATTCTATGAAGAAAATTCTGTTAGAAATTCACAGCAATTGTGAACTCCAAGTATCGGCAAATTTTAACGGAGTCATAAAAAACCCTAATACTTCTTAATATTCACACAACTATTCCTTATTATGATTCGCTGTGGTTGCATTAAATAATATTTTACAGTAAATCCGTGGTAAAAAATAATAACATTTAATATTTTAATTTATATATATATATATATATATATATATATATATATATATACACTTAATACACTTAATAAACCCTTACGTTAATTAAACCCATTAAAAAACTGTTCTGTAGAGAGAGAGGGGAAATTCTAATAGAACCTGAATTAAACTATATCATTAATTAACTGGGAATTCAAAACTTTGAATTAAGGGTAAGGACAACATTACTGCATTCTGAAATTTTTTCAGTATTGAATTCAAGAATCCATATGATCAAATCTCTATAAATTCTAGAATATTATAAATCATAAAATTTATCATGTTCTTAAGCCCACTGGAAAATGCCTTGTGTTTAGTGTCCAAATAAGCGCTTTCACAAAATCCATTTTTTTGTGTGAGTTATAGTTTTAATTTTAATATATTGTAACAATATTAAAGTACAGGTTAACAAAACTTTTTACGTATGATCCCATCCCTAAAATCATGTTTAGGGATGGGATCATGTACACGGGACATCCAAAATCGAGACTTAAAAAAATGAATTAGTTTTCATGTTTAGTTACTGGAAATATTTAGCTCCAAAAAGGAAAAAAGGCCCTAATAACAATGAATTTCCAGAAAAAAAATTGCTTGAATGGTACTTAAATATAATAAGAAGTCCAATTGTTGGCAAGTCTAAAAAAATACGTAGTCATGGTTTTTGATCAATGAGCAATAGAATTTCACACATACGGAGCCTGAATAGTTTAATAACTCAAATTTGTTGTGATTTTCTTAAAATTTTACATAATTTTTAGGTTTTAGCTAATCACCTCTATCATAGAGAATGAAAAGCAAAAAATTCCCCATCATCAACCTCAACAGTTATACATGCGGAAGAAAGAAAATCCAGTATCCCTACATCGTAGTTCAACAACTATTAAAAGCCTGAATGTTGTGACTACTAACGAAGATCGAATTTTATATAGCCTTTTTTTGGCATAGTCAATTTAACATAGAACCTTGTAAAGATTATGAATCCCTTATACAACAATGCTCAAATCTAATTTCATATAGCTGAATTTATTTATATTAAATTTTTCTATGACTTATTAAATAAATTTTATCTCATAACTATAAGAACATGAATTGTTTAATCATAATATTTATAGGAAAATGCTATAAATAGTTAAAATCAAATAAAAATTCCTAACTATAGATTGCCTTGTAATAAATAACTGTTTTTATGATAAATACAGAAAAAAATTGTTTCAATTATCATATTTTGTTATAAGACAATTTACTAATAAAAACATTTCATATTGCTTAAGGAATGGTGTTTAAATCCGTCAGTCATTCATATGTAATATAAATCTACAGAACTCAGATTTTAGACAGTGTGAAAACCTTTTACATACATGGATGTTCTATGGATTTTTATAGACTTTAAAATCTCAACTCCTTAGATGCTTAAAAATTGTGGAACATCACTTATGAGTTAAATCCGCGAATTCTCTGGTCATGATCATCTTGGAAAGTAATTTGTGTCATATTATTGATAACAATCTGTGCCATATTCTTTTAAGCATATGTTTGTTTGAAAATTTACTCGTGGTGTTGAGTAAATTATCTACTATCTTTAGATGAGATAAAAACAATCGTACACTATAACATTCCCTCGCAACGGCTTATGGTATTAACGAAATGTCGGCGATATTTTTCTCATATTTTTTGAGACACATTTATATATTATTATCAAGGAAAATACGTTAAACATACTTGCTCGTTGGAAAACGCTTTAATCCAATCCATTTTTGTCATCTTTGAATGAATTTCAACAGATATTATCAGTCGTTCTATTTATTTTAGAATCAAATGTTTTTTTTTAATTTTATTATTATTTTTTTTATTTTATGTGAGGGTGCAGTGGTTAACCAATCCAGCATCCTTCATATAACAAATATTAAGTACAATTACAATCATAACTTCTTTTATCATTATGTCAATTTAATTAGAATTTCTTCTTCAGTTGCTCATAACTTAATTTAATAGAAAGAATATATTCTAGCTAAAAATTACGTTTCTAAACATTTTTAAATCCATTTGGACAAGAAATTTAAATATTCGAGAAACATATTGCTAGTTATATTTCTTTTTTCTGAATTATTTATAACACGATTTGAATCACCAATGAAGACGTCATGTACCATTGAGTTTCTCAATCTTTATCTTAGAACAAACTATTTACTAAAGTAATTATAAAAAATAATAATAAAGGAACTATTTTTTGAATAAAAAGAGTTTTTTTTAAAAATATCTTCAGAAACATTTACAAAACCTTTCTAAATATTTTAAAATCTTTTGAAGCATTCACAAATATTTAAAGAGCATAATTAAATTAAAACTTCTTAGACTTTCGATAACAAACCAGAAAACAAAATTTTATCAATTAAAAAAAATTGTAGTAGAGAAATAAAATTGATATCTTAAAAAAGTTATTCATGGATTTTATCTAGAAATGACATTTTGGTAGAATGTAATTGTACGTGAATTTTAAATTGCAAATAAATGAACAGTTCTACGTGTAAATTAAAATAGAATTATAATCCTTATTAAAGTCTACTAAGTAAATATTGTATTCACACAAGTAGAATATATATATATATATATATATATATATATATATATATATATATATATATATATATATATATATATATATATATATATATATATATATATATATATATATATATATATATATATATATATATATATATATGCAATATTTCTCATGATGTGAAAATATTTCATTCATTATTTCACAAATATAATCGCCATGTATCTATAGTGTCGTAGACTTCAAGTCATTTGCCAAGTTCCTTCCAGATATTTCAGATCGTATCCTATAATGCACACCTCAGCCTATAATGTGTTCTCAGGTATTCGCTCCCCTGCTTCTTTATTGTTTTAAAAGAGAGGGAAATACAATTTTTGAAGTTCATCTCCGAATATTGACCAAAAAGAGGGTAAAAAAGGGAAAAGAGGTGGCCCGGAGCATTTCCACTGATGTCTAGACACCCCGTCTGAGACCACCCCCTGAGTTATCCAGTTCCTAGCAAAGTATTTTTAAGAAATGAGCATGCGGGAGCACTGAAAAATATAAACCTAAGCTTTTTAAACAAAGGTTATTTAAGCAAATTCAACCCTTTAAAATATAATTAGCTAAAATTAAGGTAAGCCTGTATTAATTTAGATTACATATTAAGATATTTAAAAATCATATTAAACACCTAAAATATGTATTCAAAATGTGAAATATGGCATGCAAAGTCTCTTGTATAACAATTTCTAACGATAGATTCTTTTTTTTTTCACAGTTTTTTTTAATATATATGTATGCATGAAATCAATTTATTATGATCAATTCACATGATTTATTAATAAAATAATGAGAAATCTTGAATTATAACATGTAATTTTATTTAACGTAAAAGATTTCAATTTTTCTGGAATTTAAAGTTAATTCTTTATCATAAAATTCTGTAATCATTGACTTAGATCATTTAAAGACAATTTCCATATTTAGATAAATTTTATTTTAATGTACGCAGGGTGGTTCTATAGTATGTAAGGTATAAATCCTATTTTTTTACAATCATTATTGCCAATATGACAAGTGGATCCTAATAAGCAGCGTTTGTAATACATATTTAATGGAATTTAAGAAATTCCATCCACTTATTTGTGTATGAAGTTAAATGTATATCAAATAATATTTATCTTTTGAAATATATATCGAATTACATTTGAAATAAAAGAACTTAAAGTAATTCATTTATTTCAAATGTAATTCGAAATAATATTTATCTTTTGAAATATTATTTCGAATTACATTTGAAATAAATGAATTATTTTAAAAGTAAATAAAAATAAAATCTCCTTGTATTAAATACATGAAATTTCTATATTTTTAGCGTAGAAATATCTGTTCAGAATTGCTTTAAGCAAAACAATGTTATCTAGATGAATAAAAAATTCATTCAAACTGTTTCAATTACGAAAATAGGAGAATTCTATTCCTTTGATAAATATTTAAATTGTTGTTTGCTCTGCAATTTTCATATCGGGATGAAATTTTGAAATTCGACCATAATGAGTAGAAAGACTATCATTGTGTTATAAATCGGACATTTATTTTTCTCCTGAAATTCAGTTAGTGGCAACAATCTATCTGAATCATGTAAACTGTATAAAAAAATTTTTGGAAGACCCTTAGTGTCGCATAGAAATGAAATATACGTCATTATTGTTAGCGAGAACTTCAAATTAAATAGAACCAACTTCCAAGATTTTCATCTTTGATATTTTTCCTTCTCAGTCATCTAAAATATTATTATTATTATACCTATCAACCAAATATTCTTTATTCAAATTCACTTTTAAAATGAATTCTAAAAAGTTCGATTTGGCACTTGTTTCAGTGAAAATAATTTTTTCATGTAATTAGACTTCAAATGATTATGAATACGTACTGAAAAGTTGTTCTGAAAGTTTATGTAATTTTTACATACTAAATTTTATTTTGATGTCAAATTTCTAATTAAATATATAATTATTAGAGATAGTTTACCCTTTGCTATGCTAATTACATAATTCCAAATAGTTACAAATGAAAAAATTCACCAATTGGGAACTCTTCGCTTAAAAATTATTTTAAAACTTGAAAATTAAATTTTTTAAGAAATATATAAAACAATTTTCAAAAATTCAGATTCCATCACAAATTACTAATTTTTTTCACTTAATATATTTTTCTTGCAAAATTTATTTTACTCAGTTTAATTAAGTTTTTATTGCCCAATGTTAAGAAACGATTATAAGCCAAAATTGAATCCGAAGTAAAAATTGAAAACATTCACTTATGATGTAATATGCAGATTTCTTAATATTCATATATATCATAATGTTCTAAAGAAAAACATTTTTATGAAATATACACAAGCTTTATGTATATTTCTTTAAAATTCTTTAGAATGTTTTTCTGTTTATTTAATTTGTGTTTTTCATTAGAAATATGCATATATATATATACAAATGTATAGTTTTCACCATTGAAGTTTCAACACTAAGAAGAAATTTGCAGAATTGGGTAAAAACTACATTCATACTACTGATATAAATTATAAATTAAAACTTCAGATCAAAGGAGAAATTTATTGCTGCTTATAATTAGGCATAAAATATTATATTTTTATTCGTATTTCTGTCTACTGTAACAATTAAGAATGATCTATCATGTGATCGACTAGCTCAGTTTTTTCCTCCCTCCTATCATCATTCTGAATCGTAATGAATATTTGACCAACAATTATTAAACTCATTGACATAATATTGCTTAAATAAATACACTTTTGTATGATATTAATTAGTTTTTAAAATATGATATTTACTACTTTAAATAGTTTTTTATGGGATTTTTATTTCATATTCTTCATAGGAATTCATTTGGCTCTGTAACATAAATAGACTATTAATTATGTTGTGCTGACATCTAATAGGCGGTATTATGTATCACTTATGGTGACCTTGGCTATACAGTTCGAAGATGTTATAAGGCTTTCAGCTGAATTCCACAACACATTATCTATAAAAAAGGTTTTCTGAAGCAGTGAACCTTCTTCTAGGATGCAGAGAGAAAGTATCGAAATATCTCAAGCACCACCAATTTTGAAAAAAAAAAAAGTTACTCAAGAATCAGACATATTATTGCTAGAATATGTCTACTATTAATATTTCATTCCACACTCACTTTATATTCAACAGTGAATAGAATCGTAGCAAGGACCTTTCAGTCTAAAAGAGTCACTCTAAAAGGTTTACTATCACTCTATCATTAGGACCCCCGAATCTTAGTCACATGGTAGAACAGAATATGCAGAGATATTCCTTAAAAATTAATACACTATATCATCTTAAAAATAAAACCTTATGCCTGACTTTCGATCGATTTAGAAAAGGATGAAATCTATCTGAAACAATTGAGAGTGCATGAAAAGAATGAATTAGGCAAGAAATCGGACGAACTTAAAAAAAATAAAAACAGTCTTGAAGATAGAAACAGAGAGAGCTATTTGATGATTAAACTGTTATTACCTTGAGATAAAGAAGTGATAAAAACTAAGAATGAAAACATTTCATTATTAAACGCATCAGCTCAAAACGTAAAGATTCAAACTTTTCTTTATTCACTCCGCGATTGTTCCAGTATTCAATAAAAATAATAATTTTCTTTCACGATTACAAGGCTAAAAGACATTGGGTCAAGGCTTACCAAGACATGAAATGATTCCATACGGAATCCGCGCAATGTTAAGCACTTACTTTTATTTTCTATGGATATTCACAATCAATTCCTATTCAAAACGAATGATTTTATACTTCTCATTGCATATAGAGAAGACCGACGCGACGCGTATTTAAATAAGAATCACCCAGATTTTTGCCAACAAAAAGTTTCATTATTCTTGTTTCATGCTCAGACAAACACTTAATAAGAATCATATCGATTTATTTCTAAAGCTTTTTTTCTTCTTTTTAGTGTGATCCATTCATCAGAATAAAAAAATAAAACTTTGAAATAGATAAAATACTTTACGTATATTCTTCTTATTATTATTATTATTTTCATTTGTGTGAAAACTAGTGAAAATGTTTTAATACGGTAGAAAATTAATACCTCGATTTCCTGGTGAGCAACAAGATATTGAAACAAAGGGTTTTTAAGGTATCAAGGTGTAAATAAAAGAAATAAAAAGCAAAACTTTTTGACGTACTTGTTAGTATTTAACACCAAATAAAATACAATTGTTTCTCTTTTATTCAGTAATTACTAATGATTTAAACAAACATTTATTTTGAATATTGTATCCAATTGTCAAATTTAAAAAATTATGGGAATGATTGAGAATTATTTTATCACTTGAGAACTGCTCTTATAATAATGGGAATTTTATAAAAAAAAATAATAAACAATTATAATAATAAATAAAAAAGAGTCATCTTGAACAGTTTGTTGAACTGATAAAAATATATACACTCTTTTCTAAAATACAATAATATTTATAAAAAAATTAATTTGGATTCCCTAGTAATAATTATAATTATTTAATAATTGAAAAATAGGTTTTAAAGAATCAATTAAAAACAAAGTAAAAAAAATTATGTTAATATATTTAGCAGCTAAAATTATTATCTCATTGATATTTAGCATATTTTTCATTCTGTTTGAATATCTACTAAAACCTTTATTAAGCCTATTATTTTGCTGCTGCCTATTATTTTGCTGTTATTTAGACTCCATAGAAATGAGGTTTTCGAAATTAAAGTGTTAAATTTTCTGGGGAAATATTACATTTAATATTGGTTGTAAGCAAAAGTTTTCTAGATGAAAAAATGATAAAGCAACAGTTGCAGTGGCTTAGTTAAAAATCACATTTAGAAAATCATTCTATCTTGTAAAATTATTCCGTAATTTGTTCAATTTCATACTTTTTTTATTTTACTTTTGATATTTCCTTAAATATTTGATTTGAAATATCCAAATTCATTTTCTTTTATTAATCATTTTTATTTATTTGCTTGCCTTTTATTTTCTAACATGTTCATTTACGAAGATAAATTTACCTACTCCTACTAAATTTAAAAAAAAAATATTTTAAATAAAAATTCTCGAGACAAATGACACAAATCATTTTTTCCAAATTATAACTGTATAATTGGCATTCATGATATAAATTGTACTTGCATAAAAACTATTAAGGCTACTGAAAGAAAGTAATAAAGTTAGAATTGTGTGGAGGGAATTATTTTTCTCGAATTCTGTTATGTCAAATGCCGATTTTTTCAAACTGAATATTCAACTAGATATATTAATATTTAGTAACATCATATAAAAATAAGAATAACACTCATATAATTAAATGATATCACCTAAGACAATGTTTCATGCATCTCTATTCTTGTTTTGACAATAGGATTTATCGTTTAAAGGCATTTCACTGTAAGTTTGATAATTAGGTGAACTATAAAGCTCTTTACATTTTTTTAAAAAATCTGATCGCAAAATGCCAAATATGATACAAAAAGAACAACTAATAAGATTTGAAATTTTATTTATTTCTAACAAGTTAAACAGAGAATGAGTTAAAAACAATTTTTAATTACAAAATATTATATAATTTCAGTAATACATTTTACAGCATCGTTTCCTTGTAAAATGAGTATACGACTATTGTTGTTAAACTACTATGGCGATATTAAATTTAATTGCTCAAATTAAAGGGCGTTATCCTACTGATAAAGGGTATTGGGCTCCTTATGAAAAGTAGGGGAGTGTTACTGGCCTTAGCACATTACCCACGTAACATACATGTGCGTTGTTACAGTGCCATGAATACGAACTGGAGTTGACCTAGATTGATCACGTAATGGCCCCCCAAACCATAATGTCACCCGGTGGGGCGTTTCACAATTGCTGCAGGATTGGACCTGTCTCCACGTCGATGTCACACTCGTACTCGGCGACTATCACTGAAGAAACAAAAGCGTGACTCATTTAAGAAGACGATCCTGTGAAGCTTCATCGTCAACATCGCTCTAATCCGGCACCATTCCAGACGTTGGTGCCTATGCTGTAGGATCAATGACAGTCTTCTTAATGAACGCCATGAGTACAGTCTACTAGCAATCAATCGATGCAAATGGTTCTGTGCGATATGAGATAATCCAGTGTGTTTTACACATACTGCAGAATTTCGACAGACGTGCTTTGTGGGGCATCGACCACTTCCCATCGGACATGTCGATCCACGAGTGCTGACATCACTCTGGCTGCACCGACACTCCGTAAACATTCCACAATTCCTTGTTCCAACCATCTTCGCCACAGCCGGTGCAATGTGGATGCATCCAGGTGTCTGTCACTTGCTATTTGCATTAAGGAACAACCTGCCCTTCTCAGTCTAATCACTATGAGCCTCGTAAACTTGTCAGCGTGCTGGAATTGACTCCGTCGAGATGATGGCCAGGAATTCTTTGCAATTACAGGTGTCCTTTGTGATAAAAACAAACTTTCAACAATTATTTTCCAAGCAGCAATAACGGCATGAATGTTGCCCATTCTGACGGTTCCTCGCCTTGTATCTTATTCTACGTTCGCTGGACAGCTGCTCATTTCGCATCATTTGCATAACTCGGTAAGGTACGTCTACGCTGAAACTTGCGCAATTTTCGGGCCTCCCTTTCTTGATGTTGCATTTTCAGTGCCAGGCAGTGTAAATTAATTTATTAGAAATAAGCATTTTTTAAAGCCTGATAATAGCTATTGCCTCTTGTAGGATTTTGAATATGTTGTTGACAAATGGTTATTTATTCTGCTTCCATACATAGCCAAAATTGACTTGTTGTCCTCTCAAATACTGTATTTCAAGATTGTCGTTCTTCAGTCAGTGACAAGAAGTGTTCAACAGATGATACATTAAACAATTGTGTATGCTAAGATGACAGTGTAGTTTGCTAGTCTAAGAAGAAATTTTGGACATAACAACTTATAGTTGCGTCATTTTCAGTTAAATTGAGTTTAAAGTTTTAATGATTATTGCCTTCTGGTAAAAATGAAAGCAAAGAAGAATAACAAGCTCAAGAATATTAGAAATAAGTCACTGACGTTTCAAAGCATCGGCAATGGACTATGAGAGTGGAATCCAATAGCAACAGAAAGTATTAACCAAATGAAAGACTGATATGGAAGAGCATGCATCAAAGACCACTGTTTGACAACTAGGTCGTGGTGAGACCATACCGAAGAATTATTGTTTTATTTTTTCTTGTCGTGCAGGATTCAAGTTGGACTTTATACGAGGGTTACTCTGAAATTTTTGAGATACGCGCAGACTAGAATTTACAAAGTAAAAATAAAGTTTTAATTTTAAAATACAAAGTATTTTAACACAGAAGACGATTTTTTACTGACTTACTTCAACCTGTTTAGAGTAGAATAAATTTTAAACAGAAGAGAAAATGTAGTTGACGCGAGAACATTTTCGCGTTTTGATTTTCAATGATTTTAAAGCAGGATTAAATCAAGAAGAATGCGTTCAACGGTTGCAATTAGCATTTGGTAATGAATCTCCAGCTCGTGCTACTGTTTTCAGATGGTTTACAGAATTTAGAAGAGGTCGCAATTTTCTTCAGGATGAAGAACAGACAGGAAGGCCGCCGTCGGGAGTAATCCCGGATAATGTGTCTGCCATACGAAAAATTTTAACGGATGATAATCGTTGTACCAATCAAATGATACAGAAGAAACTTAACATTGGATCCGCAGCCATACACAAAATCATTCATGAAGAATTACATATGAAAAAAGTAGTTTGCCGTTGGGTTCCCTATAATCTAACTGAGCACCAAAGACAGGAGCGTGTCAGAATCAGTAAAGAAACTCTTAAATTGCTAAATGATGGTGGCCACCGCATCATTTCTAAAACTGTAACAGGTGATGAAACGTACATATCGTTGTTTGACGTTCCAACACGTCAAAAAAGCAAAGTATTGGTCTTTGAAGATGATCTCACACCGAAAATGGTGAAAAAACAACGCGCATTGAAAAAAGTGATGTATGCCGTTTTCTTCAGAAGTACGGGATTGGACAAAGCCATAAAGCTGGAAGGACAGAAGACAGTAACAGCAAACTGGTATACCACTAAATGCCTTACAGAAATTTTACAAGAACTGAATGTTAGGGGACTAATGCTTCACAATGACAATGCATCTTCACATACAGCCTGATTAACAATTGAGTTTCTTAAACAAAAACAAATTAAAGTGATCGAACTTCCGCCGTATTCACCTGATCTAGCTATGTGCGACTTTTTGTTATTCTTTAATCTAAAAAAGAACTTACGTGAACGTCGTTTTCATTCAGAAGAAGAGATTGATGTGGCTATAAATGCATTTTTTCACCTATTCCAAGAAATGAATGGCTTGAGACATTTAATCTGTAGAAAATTCGTCAACAAAAGTGCATTGATGCTGGAGGAGACTACTTTGAACATACCTAAAATTTTGTAAGTATAACTTTAAAAACCTAGTTGTATCTCAAAAATTTCAGAGTGACCCTCGTATACCGTTATTGAGAGTTATTATCTAAATACACCACTGTAAAATATTTTGTCTTTATAATGAAAAAAGTTCCTTTGTCATTTATATCGAATATAAACTACTCAAGATCTTTCTAAAACAAAAATGTTAAAAAATACTCAATTCATTTTATTAAACTTGCTGATTTCATTCGAATTGGTAGTGGAACTCTGTTTTGTATTTCAAATGTTTGGAACAGGAAGTGTTTCACTGCACGGTTATAATATGGTTATACGCCATCCTGCATAAAATTAATTACATATGACATGCATTTTGGAACAATGAAGATGACTTTACTGAGCCTTGCATTGAATCAAACATGCGAGAAAAAGAGGAAGATAATTCTCACCTGTGACTGTGCTCATTTTCCAGATTGATTTTGTACATAATTCTTCTAAGAAAAATGGTCCACTAATGCAAATTAATTAGAATTTGGATTTTGTTAGATGCTTCTTGACGAAATCGGATTCCTTTGTGATCCTTTTCTTGCAACCGCACGTCTATATTGCAGCAAAATTTATTTGTGTGATAATACATTACATAACACAAAGATCAAATGATTGAAATCACATCTTCTTGTGAAGTGGAGATGATGACTAAATGAGTATTTAGTGTAGCCATCATTGTTAGCTAAATCACTGCTTCTACGCCTTGGCATATACTCAAAGAGGTTTTGTATATATTCTTGGGATATAGCAGTCCATGCGGCTTACATATACTGTTAAAGTTGATATGGTAATATAGCGGGTAGTGTACCACGGGACAGTAGTTGTGCAATCATAGGTTTTCGATTACCTGTAGGTCGGAAGAACACACAGGCCAAAGAAACAATTCAATTTGATGAGTAAAGAATACTTAAACATTAAGTGCCAGTGTAGTCGTGCATTATTATCCTATTGGAATATGGCTGATCACCAGCAGTGAAAGTATGGGAGGATCACGGATTTATCACTCAAGATATATAGCACTGACTTTTCAGTGCACCAGCAATATTTACTTGATGGATGCTGGTGTTAAATCAGATTCCATCCCTAGACAGGATATCGGGTTCATGATTCATCAATAAGGATTATTCAATTAATTTCGTTCTCTGTGTCCAACGTTAATTGCACCATTGACGGTTCAAACGTCTGTGGTTTTATGTCGAGGGTTAAATGAATCAATGGACGTCTTGTGAACATTCGTCTCAACTCCAAACAACATCTAATGGTACTAATAGAAAGGGCTCACAGTGGCCTAGTGATATGACAGCTCTCTTAAAAACATAAGTCCGAAATTTGACCCTAATCGTTGGTGAACTATGGAAAATAGCCGTTGCATGATTGTCTTCATCATGCATGTCCGTCGAGGCTGTTGGTTGAAAGTTTTTCGGATTTTCTGCTTCTCAAAACGTGAATATGGACCGCTATTTTTGAATAATTCATTCCGAAGGCAATTTATGTGGAGGATACTTAAATGTCTTATAAGGTCTTTGGTCATTAGGCTGTCCACTTCGTCTGTCAAAATGATACAAGCAGACACCGATTGATGCTTATCAGACTGAATCTTATGTACTATGGTTTGTGATGCAACTGAGCGATCCACCACTGCAATGAGCAAAACACGAATGTCATCACGTGCAGTGGGACAAGGCAAATAAAAAAGTCACATTGGTCCACCGTCCCCTATTGCATCCAGCGATAAGAAGTTCTCCTCAAAGTTGATTGGATTCAACCACATGATCACTCTGAAAGATGATCTGCTATCCCCACAGGCTACTATTCTTCTTCGATCGTTTCCTGAAACTTGCTGGAAAGACATCCTTTGTCTTCTACTAGATATTGTTAAATAATACACGAAAGAACAATTGCCATATTTAAGTGTTCTCTTCATACAGCGCTTGTTGGTGGCCCTACAATCACCCGTGATGTGCGCATCCTCTGCAATAGTAAAGAATTGCATACTTCTTTCAGGGTGTTGTATATTTTCGGTGGCCAACATTATATATAACATATTTACAAACATATATATATGTAGTAGCACCAGCATGCTTCTTTGTATTTAGCCCTGAGTTGGACTCTATCAATTTGAACGAAGAAGCCGGGTGAAGTCTTCGTGATTTTGAAACAGGGACCAAGAACACCCTCAATACTTGGCCTGTCATGCTACTCTCAGAGGTAACATTTTACTTGGAGGACATTACGACCACGCCTAGTTTTTAGCGTGATCCAGCCGGGTTTAGTGTAGACGACGGATCTTCGGTTAAAAGATGGTATAAATTATATGATTTCCTCTAAAGAACTGTTAAGAAATTTATATACATTACCTTTTTCGACATTTTCAATACACTCATTATCCATTTCTGGCTACTGATTTTGGTAGGAACCACACTTCTCAGAAATCTATAAATTTAATCATTTGATACTTGGTCAACATGCTATCTACAAAATAAATTTTGTAGTGATCTCTTGTCTTTCTTGGTGTTGCAGTCTCGGTGGGCAGCAGTGTACATGATTATATTTGAATAAACAGAGCACAAATATTATGTAGAGCGGGACACTATTACACAAGAGGCAATTTAAATTATAACACTAAGGAGAAATGCGAATTTCAAACTGCTAATATATGGATAAATAGTTATACATTATGAGAGATATAATTAAATTTTCAAGAAATTTGAAAGCATAGTCCTAAGAAATCAGTCCCCAGAGCAAACTTAAAAACAGAGATTGGACAGCAGATACAGATACAGTTGCCGCTGCAACTTCAATGCGAAGCCACAGTTCATACACTTTTTCTATTAATGAAAAATCGGGAGATAGAGCTGGCTAGAATAGAAATCTAATAGTCTGTATAATGTAAAATAACAAGGCTGAAATAAAGAGTAGAGACATCGATTTAAAATAACAGAACTATAACGAACATTGTTCAAAGTGTCATCATTATGAACAAAAAGAGACCTAGATGTGTATCCAAAGGAACTCTTTACAATTACTTCAGTTGTTAGGTTAGTATGATCATGTTGAAAGCATGTAGATAATGTGCATTCCCCATGTACCACCAAATATGGATAAGACTATCATAATGTCTTAAGTAGAGCTGAAATTCGCTTAGAAACGTAGCGCCAGCCATTCCTGTGTCCATGTTCGTCGTTCATTACGTCGTAGAAGATGTTTCTTTTTGTGATCATTCTTCACGAGCTGGGGAAGTTATGATCATCAAGATAACAGTTCATATTCAGTAAATGTCTTCGAACTGTTCGTGCAGTTATTTTTTATTTTCCACAAACGACCTTATTTATATTTACTGTGGCCTAATGATAAGGCTGAATTCTTTAAAGCCTAAGCTCCCGAGTTTGATTCCAGCTACCATTGAACAAAGGGAGACGGATGTTATGTTTTTGCCTTGGGCATGAATGCCTGTTGGGTAGGTGTCAGAGAGTTTTCAAAGTTTTTACCTTTCAGATACGTGAATAGTCCCCAATATTTAGGAAACGTCCTATTGTAGATATTAAAGTCTCTTATAACTGACTTCGGCCGCTATACTATCTATTATTTGTTGTCAAAATATCGCCATTTTTTGACTTCATGGTAATTCATCGAAGTCAGACTAGTAACTTTCCTGTCTTTTCGGCTGTTAGTGTAAATGCTTTACTGAAATCAAAATCAGCTTTTCTTATGATGGCTATGAACTCTTATTCTGCAGAGAGTCCCTTGATTATGGCTGTCATGAGGAGTAATATTGTCATATGATAAATAGTAATCCAGTAGATTATAATTTGACCTTTATTAAAGTTAGAATTGTGCTGTTTTAGGTATTTCTTTTTCTTATACGTATCATTACAGCAACTTTTCAATGGGCAACAATATTCAAATTCAATTTCTGAATGAGAAACTTGAGGTAGAATATTTACATTCACACACCGTAGGTATAACTATCACCGTCTATTTTACATGAATACGTTAAATACGTTTTCACATAATCTTTTTCCTGTTACTTTCACATGATTAGCATATCTCTTTCCATCAACTGATGTACCAATTTTAATGGCTAGAAGTGTATATTAATACTAGAAGGACACCAGTTTTAGTGCTTTTTTATGTACTCTCCATTAAGCGTCCAGTCTCCCTATCTTTGGAACTCTCTCCGCAGAATGCTTTTAATGTATATAAAACGTCTTATGGAATCTTGATTCAGGAAACTCCTTTTTTTCGGTATGAACTGAAACTTTTCTATGTGCAATTCCTCTCTGATTTTCTTGATAACTATTAAATTTTTCTTTTCAAAATTTTAACATTAATTAACAAAATTTTTATAAAATACTTTGTGAGTACACAATAATTGTGATCATACTGCCAAACATGTTAGGTTAGGTTAGGTTAGGATAAAAACTGTTTTGGAGCTTTATCCTCTCGTAGGCTTATAGCTCGCATTGAGTAAGATTGAGTTTTTATTTGAAACCTAAACAAATATTGATGGATTGATGATTTTGAAAAAAAAGACAATCAAAACAAAAAGTTAAGCACGGCGTTTGTTTGACAAATGAAGGGGAAAATAGGCCACTTGAAAAATACACAGACGAGAAAAAAATTAAGATATATTAATTTGTTTCAAAAAAGAAATACTTGCGTCAATTTTCTCTTTTGGATTCGTTGACAAATCTAAGATCCAAGAGAAAGAAAGAGCTCCGATACCAAGTTTTTCTCTTAAAGAATTTCTTGCTTGATCATAACGAGGACATGATAGCATTATGTGATCCATGGTTTCTCTTTCTCCACAAGAACATTTATCCGTTGAAGAAAGTCTGAATTTATGTAATTTAGCATTTGTCGGAAAAGATCTAGTTCTAACTCTAGCTAGCCACACTTCTTCAAGGCGAGAATTGGTATAATTGCGGTGAACTTTCGTGATAGAAGACATGTGCGAAAAGTTAGACGCGTATTTATTATTATTCCATTCGTTGTTATTATAATAGGTAAAAATATTTCTTATATTATGGATAAGGTCTTCAGGTGAAATCGAGTGAAGAATATAACTTTTAATAATGGCCGATTTTGCAAGAGCATTTACTTTTTCGTTCCCAGAAATTCCAGAATGACCTGGAATCCAAACTAATTGAATAGATTCGCAAATCTCAGTTGCATTTCCTAAAGCTAATCCGATGTGTTGAATGATGGCTGGGGAAGAGGTTGTGAGAGTATTCAAACTGCTTAGGCAGGATAAGGAGTCTGATAATATGACATAGTTGGAGGGAGAAAAATAGAATTTAGTCACCGCCAGATATAAAGCCAAAGCCTCTACTGTAAAAATGGAATTAGAGTTATTGATTTGCCCGGAAACAAAGGAGTTATTTCTGCTGTTATAAACAGCGATTCTAAGTTTATTTTCTATTTTAGATGCATCAGTAAATAATAATATGTGATTGGACCATTCAGAAATACTATGCTGTTAAAAGAGGTCATTGATAGTATTTGTAGGAAAATTTTTAGTCTGAAAAGTATATTTTCTTAGAAATATTTTTAAATTAATATTAACAGATGTAGATTTTGCAGGAACTCTTAAAATATGTGATTCTTGAATTCCATTTTCTTCAAGCCATTTTTTCACTCGCAAAGATAGAGGAAGAGTGCCAGAGATATGGCTGTAAGGCATTGATTCCCATAATTTACCACATGAAGATCTAGTAGAAAATGCAAGGTTTCTCATGTACATCCTTGTAGAGAGAAAGTTTTGTCTTACAGAAAGAGGTAAGACCCCTGCTTCTTTCAGAAGAAGTGGAATAGGTGTCCAGCGAGGAAGACCTGCAGCAATTCTAAGTGATATATCGGATCCAAGATTTTTCGGTCTGATAAGCTCGCTGATGTAAATACATGACATCCATAATCGAGGCTACTTGTAATTAAGGAATGAACAATTTGAAGTAAATGATTAGTTTTTGCTCCCCATCTATTTCCTGCAATAGCTTTTAAAACATTAATTTTCTTCTGGATGGATTTTTTTTTCATTTGAAAATTATACTTGAAAGTTAAATTATTAGTAAAATAGAGGCCCAGAATTTTTATGTGCTTAGACCAAGAGATAGGTAATTAGTTTATAGTTAGTACATAATTTACAGGAGATTTTTTGGAAGAGAAATCAATGACTGAACATTTTGAGGAATCCATTTTTAGTTTCCATTCTTCACACCATTGTTCAAGTTTTATGATTGCAGTCTGCATTTTTTGCTCTAGTCTTTCTTGTGATGAATGAGCAGCCAAAGGATTATGTCATCAGCATAAATAAAACACTTAATATCGGGAGAGAGAACTTCGTAAATATCTAACATATAAATCATGAAAAGAAATGGAGAAAGAACACTGCCTTGAGGAACACCTGTATTAGAGAAAGTGGGTTGAGAAAAAGTTCCACGCCATTTCACTTTATAACTTCTATCCGATAAAGAATCCAATATCCAATGAGCAACATTTCCTCTGATATCAAATTGGAGGAGCTTATAAATAAGACCGTCTGGCCACACTGCATCGTTAGCTTGAGATATGTCTACAGTTGCGCATATGACATATTTTCTCTGTGTACGTAAAGCAATAATATGATAATGAAGCATAGAAAGAACACTGTCGCAACCTCTATAAGGCATAAATCCATGATGATTTGGATGAAAATATTTGGAAAGGGAAATATGATTCATTAGATGATTTAAAATCATGCGTTCCATGACCTTACATAGAACACTTGTAAGAGAAATTGGGCGATAAGAATTTACTGAAGTAGTATCTTTTCCAGGTTTTATTACAAGAATTAGGATGAATTTTTTCCAAGACGGGGGAACAATACCGCTTAATTAAGAGGTATTTATGAGTGACAAAAGGAATCGTAAAGCTATGTTTGATTGACTCTTCAAAATTTTAGCTGATATTAAATCAGGACCAGCTGAAGTATTTTTGCATTTAGAAATCGCCATTTGGAGCTCAGAAAGGGAGAATGCAGAGTTATATTCTAAATCAAAGTTTGAACTTAAATCGAGAGGTAGTACTTCAGTTTCAGATTCACGAGAATAAAATTTGGCAAATAAGTTAGCCTGAACAACAGGATCCGAAATAATTGAAGTTTCGCTAGAAATTAATAGATGATGAGTTGGTGAGTCAGTAGATCTATTTTTAAGTCTTTTGAGAATAGAATAAATGTCTTTAGATATACCAGCGTTTGTTATAGTTTTATCCCAGAAATTTCTGGAAAGGGTTAGAAGAAGCTGATGGAGTTTTGCAGAAATTCGTTTGTACTGTATCCACAGAGTCTGATTAAGAGAACTTTTCGCTTTTCTCCAAAGTTTTCTTTTTTGACCCAAAAGATAACAACATTCCGATGTCCACCACGGAGGATATGATTTTGACAGAAAGATTTGCTTTTTCCTAAATTTATGAAGATAGTTTTTGCTTAAAATTTGAAAATGATCTACAGAAACTAGTCCGTTATTAGCAATTTGAGTGTTCATTGAATTGAAGAAGCCAGTCCATAAAATTCTATTGCAGGAAGTACCTTTTAAATAATCGTTGTTGTAGATTTTGACACTTGTTTGAACGGGGACATGGTCACTACCATAACTATCTGAACTGACTGAGAAAGTACAAAAAGGAAAAATATCCGGAGATAAAAGTTATAATCGATAAGGGATGGTCTATGGTGGAGTCCGAAATGAGTAGGCTGAGAGGTATTTAAAAGACAAATGTTGCTATCCAGTATCCAATCGAGGAATTCTGAAGATTTGGGAGAGTTTGAATAACTGCCAAGCGCCGAACTTCGTATATTAAAGTCTCCAATTATTATGAAAGGAGGAGGAATATTTGATAACATGCTATAGAACAAAGAACTTGAAAATTTACCGTGTGGGACGTACACATTTACTAAAGTAAGAGATGATTTGGATATAGTAATTTTTATAGCTAATATTTCTGTATCGTTATCTTCTGAGCGGGATATATTTAAAACTTGCACAGGTAGAGATTTATCAACAGCAAAAAGAAGTCCTCCACCACGGCCATCTTGCCTATCTAATCTAATTATTGTTTTATTATAAATTTGAAATAAGTCGGAATTTTTAAGAAATGTTTCTTGAATTGCTAGGACATCGGAAGATTGGAAGTATGGAAGTTTTATATACGGACGCTTAGATAGAACACTTCTTGCATTCCAAGAAATAAAATTGAACATTAAATAAAACGAAAAACCTGAACAGTTACTAAAAATCAAACAAAAAAGGTGTGCTCGTAGTAAAAGAATACTATTAAAAAAAATTATGAATGTTTTTTACGCCTTCTTCCTGGCTCAATTCTTTCTTCAATGTTAGGTTCTGCATACTTAATATTTGGTTGAGGAGACTTCATAATAGGTTGCTCGGGAGTTATTATTTGCTGATTCACTGAATTTTTTGGACTTATCTTTCTAGACTGGATAGATCTTGCACGACTCTTTCTTGGAGAAGATCTAGAAACTGATCTAGCTGGATTCGAACATGTTCGCATACATTCTTTCATGAATGAGAACATTTGTTTTACCATTTGACCTTGTCTAGCCTGTATCACAAGTAATTTTGCTTCAAAAATAGAAGCCATCTCTGTCACTGCTTTTTTAACAATATCAGTTATTTCATTTTGGTTCGGCACGAAAGGAAGATGAATTTTGGTTACACTGGAGTAACTAGTTTTTAAAGATTTATTATAACGTCTTCTCGTCTCAATAAATGGAAGGTGGTTCATGCTTTTAAAATGTAAGAATTTTTTTTTCTTCAAGTCTCGTAGGGCAGGAAATGTCATTAGCTGCATGATTTCCCTGACAGTTTATACATTTAGGCGTTTCATTGCCACAGGGAGAGTCTTTATGGAATGTTAGTTTTTACATAGGAAGACTTCTTGTTTACATTTTTTCGTAGGGTGAGTGTATTTATAGCATTTTCCGCATTGGCGAACGTTATCAATAAAAGGAGAAATTGGAATGATGGAGTAGAATAAGTTAATAGTTTGAGGTAGATGATGACCAATGAAGCTCACTAAAATATATTCACTCAATTCTTCTGAATTCTTTTTTGTAAATCTTTGTAAGCTTAATATCGTTAAGCCATTTTGCGCAATTTCTTCAGCAACAAGGTATAAAGGTAAATCTACATTTATTTCTTTTATAAGAAATCTTGAAGAAATGTATTCAGTTTGAAAACTGGAGTTAACAAGTACACCAAGAATAATGTTTATCTTGCTTATTTCTACAGCAGTATCTGGGCAATTAGTTTCGAATAGAAGCTTACCTTGACGGGTGTGTTGAATTTGTATTATTTTCTTGTAATTCTTTACAAGTTGAATTATTTCTTGCTTTAAATTGTAAGGTTTCTTTGGAATAGATGCAGTATTATTAGTGGGAGACAGGAAAATGAAGAACTTAGTAATACCATTTCCCGCAGATAACTGGATTAGTTGTGGAATAGAATCTTGGAAAGTCAATAATCTTGAAGTGTTTATTTTTGGAATGCACAAATCGCAATCCGTGTAAATCATTTCAGTCTCTCCTTCAGTCATTTTAAATCCATAATAATGAGGAAGGGAAGAAAATAAAAAAGAATTTAATAAAAATTTAAATATTAAAAATAAAAGAACAAAAATACTCAATCTTAATCAATCAAACACTAAGCCAAAGTCAGACGATAATTTCAACACGAAAAAGGAGAAAAAGTATCAAAGAAAAACATTAAATAATGAATAAATAATCAGAGTTCAAAATTTACGTATTTCGCAATGTAGAACAATCCGCCATTTTTTCCAAAACATATTTCATAAGTGATACAACAACGACCAAGATATTGGTCTGTGGTGATACAACCATGGCATACCTTAAAATGTTGCCATAAACAAAATTCTAACATATACTATGATAAATAAACGACTCTAATCAGAGTAATTTTCTTTAATCTAAAAGACATTTAGTGATAGTCTCAATTTAAATTCAATGAGAATAACTAAATTTAATTATATGATTAATATGTTTACTTTTATTTTGCATGTTTCAGTTGAACTAGAGCTGCACAGGTAAATGGTTAATGCTTACTTTAGATTAACAGGTATGATGTATTCAACATCAATTACTAATAACTGTGAATCAAGTTACTTAATATGGGACATTTAATCTTCTCTAGTGCACCAATAGACAGGTTTTAACTTCAATAAAGTAAACAACACTAGATATAATTCAGGGAATTCAGTCTTTGACAATGTCAGCATCAAACCAACAATTTTCCGAACATAAAAAGAAGACCCCTTCATAGAGCTACCGCTACTGTAACCAAGTCAGATAAAAAAAAAAAAAAAAAACAAAAAAAGTACAATACCATCCATATATTTTGCCATGGGATTCCATTTCACACCAACTTTTCATAGACATTAAAAATTCGCATTATATAGAAAGAAACGAAAAAGTAACCAATTTTCTATGTCAACAATTATAAGCATAGGAAATATCGGATATTTGTTCTTTAAGATAATTTGCGAAATTAGGAAATTTTTTTATGTCACATGAAGAATTAACTGGTTGCTTTAGTTTCAAAAAGATTAGAAAGGAAAAGTACGAGAACAATCTTCTAATTCTTTCAAATTCTACCGTGTAAGCCTGAGTTCACCATTATGAAAAACAATAGAGACCAAGCAGAGTGAATGTAACAGAATGAGGATGTTTTGAAAAAGTGCACTTTAGCAACAATAGAAATTAAGTCCGATTTGTGGAACTATGTTATCTCAATGATGGAGATTTATATCATTCTAAATTATTTTCCCAAGATCGGAACTTATCATTAAGTAATTCATGCAAACAAATATAATCTTGTGCGTACCATTCTCGTGAGATAAATACGCGTATAAAATTCTTGTGCTTAATAAATATTTCTTCATACACTATAAGTAATCTGTCATGTGTCATTATATGTTACCTGGTGATATAATTCGGCTAAATGTTGGTGGTACTAGGTAATTTATTTAATCATTTGTTACTGAAAGATTAAGCATTATATATTTAATTTTGTATCTATTCTTTTTTTTTTTTCTAAATGATTTAAGGTATAAAATATTTTGTAAGATTCTTAAAATACGTTATTTTATAGGAAATCTTAATATTTTCTTTAAATTTGATTAATAGTTGTATTGAATCTCACTTCTCTGCAATATATATATATATTAACAAATGAGATTTTATTAATCTGTTAACCAATATTTTATTCTATAGTTGCTTTAGTTTTTCATGTTAGTGATCTCATATCATGAAACATACGTTATATAAATTGAAATATATTTAGATAAATTGTAACCCTGAAAGCCAAAAATGATTTCATCTTACATTTATTGTTAACTTTGTTTCATGAACTTAGAGCTATAAAACATTAGAAGTAATTGTTAGTTTTTTTTAAAATTTATTTCAAAAATAACATAAAAAATATATGTTTGCTTATTATTATTTTACCTGATAATTAAACTGTATGACAAAAGAACTATTTTATGAAATTACTCCATAAATAGTGACAGTTACATTCAAGGTGCTTGTGCTTTATGTGTACATATTTTTTTATTTCTTGAAGGGAAACATTTATTCTTTGATCTGATTTTGATGGACACTGATTAACTGTCCAGATATAAGAAATATGGATAAATTTGCTTCTGCTAGCACTCAATGTTTCATTGTGAATAGACTTTTATTATAATATTAAGAATTGTTAGTTTGCTAAAAGATGACTAGAGCAGCCTATTGTTATAATATATTGTGCTGAAGATTATTATTAATTAACTATGATGTATAAATATTCAATTATAAAACTTTTTTTTTTAAAATTACGCTGCCAACATCTTCTTAGACATAAGGTATTTTGCAGTCCAATATAATTTGGAAATACATCTTATAGTAGGAAGGACTCCAAAGTTATCTTGATAGTAAACATGAAGAAAGAAGGAGCAACTAAAATGTGGTAACCCAGTCATTTGCATAATATCTCATAGAGGAAAGTTGACCAAGCCAATTTTGAACAGGTGGGCCAGTTTTAATCAGAACAGGTAGACAGATAATCATATCCATGTTCTATAACATGCCACTATCCATCCAAGGGAGACGAGAAAGTTGAGCACATCTCTGGCTGTAGAGTAGGTAATCTCAAGATCTTTTGAGAAGAGACTTAGTCAGGCCTGAAGTACTCTTTTCTCAATTAGTGTTCACCTAGGGAAAAGGTATAGTAAAGATGTCTTTCAGGTGGACTAAAAATTTCAGTCTGCAGTTGCTTAGCAGCAGTAATGTAAACAGATGACTGCACCAGTGATTCTAAATGCTTTATTTTGAGCAATGCAAAATTTGGACAATACACTATATAATCAGTGATAAGTAACTGTATAAATTCAGTATCCTCATATATGATTTCTCACCAAATCTGGTACCCTTTGGCTGTAAGTTTAATCTAAGTTAGTCTGTAATGTTGAAATCATGAAGTTATTTAATCTAAGTTAGTCTGTAATGTAGCACAGTTGATTCTAAGTAAAGTACATTACTTTATACTTGGTTTATACTATGCTTTTTTGTACTCAGAGTGAAAAGCTCAAAATTGGTTTTACCAAGTTTTAATAAAAAATCATTTTGTAGAGATCATTCTGCCAAAACCTCAAATGCTAAATTTAGGGCCCCTTCCAATTTAGAATTATCTGAGCTAGTTGACCATAGAACTACATCAACAGCATATAGTAAAGAATTAACTTTCAGGATCACATTTTCAATGAAGTTCAAAAGATCATTTATCATGATATGTAAAAGAACAGGACTTAAGACATAGCTGTGTGGAAGGGCTTGAGCAATAGTTTCTATACTTAACATTTAAGAAATGCTGAGAGAAGGAACTACTTATTCATATAAAGAATTTACCCCAAACTTCCATATTCATAAGAATTTTTCGTACAACATTTTACCCCATATCCTATTAAAAGCTAAGTGAAAATCAACAAAAACAACTAGTGTAGTTTGCTACCTTTTGAAGCCATCTTTGACATTTGAATTAAATGGACAATTTGTTCAATTGTATTGTATCCCCGTCTGAAGCCAGCCTGTTTCTCAGAGATGACTACAACTGTCCAGGAAAAATTCTAATCGATCAGTCATGATTTCAATTAATTTGCTTATGAATATATATATATATTACTATTACATTATGAAAGTTTTGCTGATCATTAAATCAAAAAGTCATTGTGTATGTAAGAAAATTAATGTATAATATGTGAACATTTTTCATTTCTTCTGAGTTCTTTGTACATATGAGGTGTTGGTTACGTGATGGCAATATTTTAACTAAATTAATGATTCATTAAAGTTTTGTAATATATATTTTATCCTTTGTACTGGTTTATTAGACATAAGTTTCTTTGCTTTATTATAAATATTACCTTCATTCAGCCAAACAGTTGGCACTCTGGCTTTTGGTTCAGCAGTTCTTTTTTTTTTTTTTTTTTTGAATCCAGCTTTGGACATGGTTTGTAATCAACTTTAAAGTGTAGTACCCTGTCTAATTTACCCTTGTGTATGAAAGTGATTGTATTGTTAAGCAACGAACTAACTAAACAAACCTTAGTCTATTTAATTACTTTTTATTTTCAAAGAAATATATCGTATTTATGAAACTGTCTTTCATTAGAGGTAAATTTATTTACTTTGAAATGTTTAGTCTCATACTCTTTATGCTGCATTTATTGTTATTAATAACACTTATTTCAAAGTAATAATATTTCCTTTGCCACCTAGTTTGTTTATATTAATCTATAGTCTTAAGGTTTAATTTTTAGCATAATGTTTGTGATATTAAAATCGTTAATTTTCTTTATTAGTTGAAATTGTGTATATGTCTTCAATATATATATATATTTTTTTATGAATTTCACTTTTAGACTTTACGTATGAAGGTAAACAGTCTTTTTAGTCAGGTTGCAACCCTGAATTTACCTAAACCTAATGTTGAGCCTTATTCATTGCAGTGTTGCCTGGATCCCTCGGAGGGGCTGTTTGGGGTGCATTTTTTGCCGAGCTGGCAGCTGAATGGTTAGCGCTTTTGCCTTTGGTTCAGCAATTCATGGGTTGGAATCCCACCTAAGGCATGGATGTTTGTAGTGGTTTGGAATCCACTTTAAACCATAGGTCCCTGTCTAATTAGCCCTTGTGTGCAAAAAATGACCGTTGAGCGACAAACAAACCATCTCCAAACCAACTGGGGTGCATTTTTATTACAACTTCTCTTCCCCAGTGTCTAAAAAAGAACTTTTGGCAGTTCATCTCAAACAGCTGGTTTTGGAAGTTATTGCCAATGTTCCTGAAAATGCTATTAAGATTTTTACTGATGGTAGCGAAATGGCTGAATATGTAGATAGTGGTATATATATTTATATATATATATATATATATATATATATATATAGTGATACCTTATGACAAAATAGCATAAAGCTGGTGCAACCTGGACTTTTGTTCACTCTTTAGAAGTGAGCTAATTGCAATTAATAAGGGGCATGAGGCTGTCCTATCAATGAAGGATTATGGAGAACTTTGTATTTTATCAGATAGCAGTAGCTCTTCAACATCTTCACAAATGGTTTCTGATCGGTAACCTGACTAGCATTTCAATCTTGAATAGGTTAAAACAGATATCGCAGCATCACGAGATTCATTTACAGTGGATCCCTTCACACGTAGATATCCCTGGGAACGAGCTTTCAGACTAACTTGCCAAGTAGGGATGCAATCAACTGATTCCAACTCCATCTACCCTTACCTTTCAGGAGTTGTACTCCCAGAAAATGGAACAAATTATGGCAGATTGGAGGGTTTCTCAAACTCACCACTGGTATATGAGTAGGAAGCCGGGAAATGCCCTTGCCCTCGACTGTTATAGAAGTTCCTCAACTGCGTTAACAAGACTCGCCAATTGGCACATTAAGTGCCTATCGTTTTTTGAGGGAAGAAAGAAGTAAAACTCCTGCACAAAGAGTGCTGTGTTCACGAGGCTTTGCCACAGTATATTTTGGATTGTTATGTCCTTCTCTAGGGAAGACATCTATGCAACTCCCCTTCTTTGTGCTGGACTTTTTAAAAGTCAACGGAATTCTAGATCTTGTCTGACTCTTTCAGACAATGGAGGATAAGAAAGAAGAAGACATATGAAGGTGGATTTCTTTGTATGCTTTCCAATATTTGACTGCGCTTTAACAAAATTTAATTAATCCTTCCCAATTTGGAAGCTTGTTTGTGACTTCAGACGATTTATATTGCTTACGTACTTCCTTATATAGCTTTTGAAAAATAATATGGATTAGCAGTAATTCTGATCATCATCATCATTCATGGCACGCCAGCCAGGATGGGCCAAAGCCTTCTAAACAAGTTTCTTCCAGCCACCTCTACTGGCAGCCAAACTCCTCCAATTTGTTGTTCTTTCCTTCAGTTCAACAGTTCATGGGTTTGATTCCCACCTTGGGCATGGGTATTTTAGGGGTTCGGAATCCACTTTAAACCGTAGGTCCCAGTCTAATTAGCCTGTGTGTGCAAAAAATGACCGTTGAGCGACAAAACAAACCAAAACCTCCAATTTTTTGTTCCAAGGACCCTGCAGTCTTTGACTGCATCCATCCATCTCAGCTTTGGTCTTCTTCTTTTTCTTACGCTGATGGGTTTTGCAAAAAAAATTTAACGTAGTGTTTTACTGTCCTTTATTCTAATAACATGTCCAACCCAACTGAGACAGCTTACTTTAATGTGATGTACAACGTCTGGCACCTTGTACATTCGATAGATTTCTGCATTGTATTTTCTGCACCAGACACCGTTTTCCTTCATATCTCCAAAGATACTTCTTAAAATCCTTCGTTCAAATAGACCCAACAGCCTCTCGCCTCTTACAGTCAAAATCCAAGTTTCAGAGGCATTGGTCAAAACGGGACAGATAAGCATTCTATAGATGTGTAACTTAGTTTTTTATGATAAAAACTTAGTTTTTAATAAATGTCTTAGGCCAAAAAAGGCTTTGTTAGCTGCAGTTAAACCTCTTCTTATCTCTGGGAGAATGTCATTATTTTTGTAACCATTGAGCCAAGATAGATAAATTCATCAACTGTTTCAAATTTATAATCACCAATGAGTAGATGAGTTTGGGTAAATTGGGTTCTAGTGACAGGGAAATATTTAGTTTTAACTTGATTAACAACAAGTCCTGTCAGTCTAGCTTCTTTCTTAATATCCTCAAAGACTTCTATTAAGTATTTTTTACTTCTTGTTACCAGTGCAATGTTGTCTGCAAACACCAACACTTGAACAGATTTTCCGAAGATACTGCCCCTGGTATTAATACCAGATTTCCTGATGACTCGTTTCAAGAACGATTTTAAGCAAAAGGCAAGAAAGAGCATCCCCCTGTCTTACTCCCTTATCAACAAGAAAGTTTCTAGAAAGCTGTCCTCGGATCAAGACCCTACAGAAAGTCGAGTTGAAGGTCATTTTTAGCAAATTAACTAACTTTTAATGGAATACCAAAAACAAGCATAGCCGTAAATAATTCATTGCGGTTTATAGAATTATATGCCGCCTTGTAATCTAAGAACAAAATATGTACATCAATATCAAATTCATGACACTTCTCCATAATTTGTCTAAGGCCAAATATATGGTCCACTGTGGATTTGCCAGTACAGAATCCACACTGATAGTCACCCACAATATTATCTACATACTGGTCTAGTCTCTTGTACAATATCCTGGAAAAAAACTTTGTAGCAAATTCACAATAAGCTTATTCCTCTATAATTTTCACATACTAAAGAACTGTCCTTTTTGAAAAGTGAATAAAGCAAGCTTGTAAGCCACTCTGACATCTTCTTGAATGTCCAAACATACTGTATTATTCCATGTAAGAGTTCTAACGCCTTTGGCCCTCCTTTTTTTACAAGTTCAGCCTGTATGAGATCTATTCCTTGCACTTTATTGTTTTTGAGCTCTTTTAAAGCACAAGTGAGGCTTCCTGCATAGTTGGAAGATCCATAACCAAAGGTGCATCTATGATTTCCTCCTGTGTAATCGCAGGATCAACAGTATAATCATTAATCTTTAGCAGGTCTTCAAAATGTTCAACCCATCTCTCCAAAATTTCAGAGCCTTCTCACTAAGTATAACACCAGCCTTATCTCCACAATAGTTGATTTTAGGTTTAAAGTCTCTTGGACAATAACTGATCTCTTGAAAGAATGCATGGCATTCATTGGTCTTCTTGAGGTGTTCCACGTCTTTGAATCTATCTTCCTCAAATGCTCTTTTCTTAGCCATGATAACCTTCTTCTCATATCTTCAAGCTGTATGGTACTCCTCCAACAAACCCCTAGTACTATGCTGTAAAGATCTTTTATATGCAATAAGTTTTTGCTCATTTGCATCTTTACATTCTTCATGAAACCAATCCTTACTTTTCTCCATAGTCTTGTGGCCCGAAATTTCAGCTACTGTATCAGAAATGACCCTCTTAAGTTGGTGCCATAGTTCTTTAAGATCGACCACATTGGAGATATCCAATTTCACTTCTGAAATTCTCCTTTCTAAAGTATCTCTATAGTTATTGATCACTGTATTTTCTTTAAGATTGTTATAATCAAACCTTTTTATCTTTTTACTTTGTTCTTTATTGGCGTTGGAGACTTTACCTCTTAGCCTAACTAACACTAAATAGTGATCATTGTCAATATTAGCTCCTCTAAAAGTTCTAACATTAATCAAGCTTGTAAAATGTCTAGTATCAACAAAAACATAATCAATCTGGTTAAATGTTACACCAACCAGTGATTTCCAGGTATATTTATTAATGTTTTTACGCTCAAAATGGGTACTACCAACCACTAGGTCATGTGCAATAGCAAATGCAATGACACGTATACCATTATCATTTGATTTTTCATGAGCACTATGGCCACCAGTAGGTCTGAACTCTTTCACTTACCCATTTTAGTGTTCAAATCACCCAAAAGAAGTTTTATATCATTATGTGGGCAGCTTCTTAAACACTCAGAGAGGTTTTCTTAAAACTTTCTCTTCACCCCCTTTGTCCTCTGTACATGTAAGGGCATGTACATTAATAATACTATAATTCGCAAGCCTCCCCCTAAAACATAACTTGCATAATCTTGGCTTTATAGCCCTAAAATCCACAATCAGATGTTTCAACCTTTTATTAACTAAAAAACCAGTTTCCTCTATGTGCTTTTTGTCGTAGCAGCTGTAAAACAGTAGCTACGACAAAAAGCACATAGAGGAAACTGGTTTCTGGGCAGGGTTCCCTAGACAAGAGAACACATCTACTCTTGTCTAGGGAACCCTGCCCAGTCTACCTTATCTCCTGGACCTCAGCAACATCCACCTTGTAACTATCAAGTTGCTGTATAAGCTCCTGTGGGGGCTCTAGCACGATTGAGAGAACGCACATTCCAAAAACCAAAAATCATGTCCTTATACCTTTCCTGAGTTTGTCCACGAGTTAGGCACTGGTCAATTTCCTGTTCAGTCTTCAAAACCATAGTTCCGATAGTTTATTCAATTCTAAATCTAACAATTTCAGCATCTTAAGTGTTTTGAAATATATTGTACCTTAAATTTTCTCAATTATTTTGATGATTCATGAGTTAATTTTTCTAAAGATAAAATCGAATTTATATATGAGTCCGCTATTAATTTCTTATTTTCATACCTTTCTTCCAGAGTTTTTTATAAAAACTAAGTTTCATCTGTTGTTTGAATGGATTTTGCTTCACTTTTTAATGATGCTTATAAATAATAAAGTTTCTGTGTTTTATTTAAAACATTATTGTTAACAATAAAAGAATAAAATTGACTTTTAAAAACATTCCATTCTTCATAATTACAAAAAAATATGGGTAAAGGTATTTTGTTTCTTATCAAATTCAGTTGTAATTTTCAATTGAGAAATAAAGAATTTCAGTCTTACCTCAATTTTATGCAGACTTTCTTGTATCTCCCCTAAATTGTTTATATGTTCATCATTATTTACTTCTTATGATAATGCACAACATCATTTCTTATATCAATACACTTGCTTATAGCTTTAATGTTATCCATCTTTTGTAAAAGTTCTGTATGTCTTTCAATTGTTTCCTGATTGTCCCTTGTAAAAGATTCTAACCTTATGATTTTTGTTTTAATTGCACTATGCTGTTGATTCAAACCAACTATTTGTTTCTTTGCCGTAATTTTATTATCTTGTTTGCTCTGATTAGCTCTGAGTCTCTAGGACTAAAATGAAGGAGCCGTCCTACTAGTTAACAAATTTAAGTGGACTGTAATTTAATAAAAACAACATTTATTTAAACATAACAAAACATTAAAAGGGACAGAAAACCGATGGCAGGCCCTCCTGTCACCTTCCAATGTTACAGCTATTCTCTTACAAAATTACGTAAACAGCTCCCTCACTGGTTGAGTATATATTATAACTGAGGTCTTAACAGTTATTGTTAAAATGTTCTTTAAAGAATTTTAATCTTTGTATTAAATGTGTTGTAAATTGTTTAATTTTAATATTATTTTACACCTAAAGATATATAAAATATTTTTAATAGGTTGGCAACATCTCGTCAAACATTGACATGGGTTCCAGATTCATTTTTTACAAGGTAAGTATAGTTAGAATGAATTTTTGAGTTTCATTCTATACGTATAGTTATTAATTACATTGAAGTTACTGAAAATTTTATTTTTATATATTTTTTTAATAATTTTTCACACACTTATTTCATAACCTGGCTTATGGTTTGTGGGTTTGATTTCTGTCTCAGGTTTGGATATTTGACGGGTTTGGCATTAATTTTTTAAACTGTATCTCCCAGTCTACTTAGCCCTCATGTAGAAAAAAATTGACTATTAAGTAATGAACAAACCTTAACTTGAATCATACTGCAATGTAATTTAAATATATTTTCAGTTATAAAAAATTATTTTATATTTGGAAATGGAAAAGTGGTAAATTTTAAAAATAGAATAATTGCATTTGTAACTGTGCATTCTTAGAAATTTTGCAGTTTTAAAATTTCTAAAACCCAAAATCATGCCCATGTGAAGCTATGATTAAATAATTGTGTAGCAAACTGTATTAGTTAGTGCATATATTCAGGCTTTTAATAAAAGTATATTTTTTGTTTTATACCTGTATTTTATAACATTTTAAAAATGTGCTTCATCATGTACTTCACTATTTTATTCAAACATTTTAATTATGAAACATAGACATATTTTGGTCAAGTATTTTGAATACTATTTAGAAATGTAATTTGAGTTGAATCAGCTTATTTTACTCATTAAAACATCTAAATTAATAATTATTGATGTTTTTATAAACAATTTTTAAATTTCTATTTATTCTAAAAGTCAAAGCGTGAAATTTTGGGGTAGATGCCTGTATAAAAGATATCTAATCATTAAAATGTGTTTATTTTTATGCTGTAGTATGTTTAGCAATACTTATATATATGTGTGTGTGTAAAAGTAGATGCCATTGCAAGGTATATATTCTTATATTAATTTTTCAAGTTCAGTTTTTACTAAAATTTTTATCAGTATATCTTTTATTTTAGGCCCTATTTCTCTCTCTCTCTCTCTCTCTATATATATATATACATATATATATGTTAATAAAATTTTCTATCTCATTGAAACCTAGCTTAGCAAAACTACTAATGTGAGAAACATACTAATTTTTCTTTTTAAAATTTTAAATGTATCTAACTATTTTACTAAGAGATAAATGATATATTTGAATAATATTTCTTTAAATATTGAACATGAAACACACACACAGGAAGTCTTATAATGAAATAAATTTATTTCATCTTTAGGCTTATTTTTATACCGCCTCTTTAATATAATTTTCAATTTTAGATATAAATTTTTTGGGAGAATTCAATATGAAAATAATTTAAGGAAAAATATTTTGACTGTTATATTTTAAAAGTATTTTAACATATTTCCTAACTAATGTAATTTCTGTAATTCATGTATTTTTATATTCCATTTCATCACATTCAATACTATAGTTGTTTCTTCTGAGGACTGTAGCCTGCAATTAACTTGATACTATACCCAGCAGTTTACATCATTTTATTTACCCCAAGATAATACTCCTTCAATCTCACTTTTATGATTTTTTATATCACTAAGCAGCATCAAGCCAATAAATGCAATGTTTACTTTTAAAAATACTTGACAGTAATATTTATATTTGGATTCTCAAATTGAAATTAGTTTTAATGTGAGAACTTAATCTTTATGTCTAAGTTTAGTTTTTAATTATTTAAAATAGTTCTTAAATAACTTAATATTGTTAAGAATCATTTTTAATTTTAAAACTTTTCTTAAATTTATTTTGCAGTATGCTAAGTGGGAGAATATCAACATTAAAGGATGAAACTGGAGCCGTAAGTATTTTAAACTTCTTGATATCAATTTTTATCTTTAAATTTTGCAAAATATGCAATTAATATTTTTCTTATGTTAGCTTAAAGTTAAAAAAATTCTCAGAATTATTATAAGCAAAGCATGATAACCAAAATAATTTATACTTTTTTAGTTAATTACTGTAAATATATTTAATATATCATATATCAAAACTGAAAATAATTATATAACTGATATTTACTGATGTACAAGTATCATTTGTACTTTTATATAATATTTTATATCACCAGTGAATAAAATGATGTTCATTCATTTTCAATTTATTTAAAGAGTAAAGAATCAAATTTAACTTTGCTTCTGTGTGATTTTAATTTAATTTGGCACTGATAACTTAGTAAAGGAATATTTATACTTTTCTTTATTAAGTTTCCTGATATACATTTTTTTAGCTAACATTGAAAAGAATCTAGAAATGTGTTTGGTATTAAATCATTTGTCTAGAAATGTGTTTAATATTGAATCATTTGACATAAAATTTAATGTATATAAATCCTGATTATACTGTTTTTTTTTGTGGAGGTTGTAAATAGTACAAGATAATATGCCATATTTTTGCAAACTAATAATTCTCATTTATATTATAATGTAAATATGCTGTCAATTAAATATTTTTGAAGGTTTGTATTATTCCTGTTTCTTTGGTGAATACAATTATTCTTGATTGCTTATAGCAGGGATAAGCAATCGTTTTGGCTTGAGTACCACATATTGTGTGTTTATTAAAGCAAAGGATACTAGAAAGTTGTACTTTTGTGAATTGATGTTTCTCATTAGTTAATTTTGCATGTCAGAAAAGTATAGATAGCTCCACAAAAAATTATATTAAATAAAACAGTAGCAATTTTATTCAATTCATTTTTTATGCTAATTTTATATTATCTATAGTCTAAATACATTTAATTTTATAAACAGTTTACTGTCAAAAATGTACTTTATCACATTTTTCTACAATTTTCTTAAACTTTCAGTGAGATTGCTTATTGAATTTCACATTTGTATCTTTATTTACTCTTCATCTCCTCCCAAAAAACAATTTGTTCACGAATATGTATCAACATAAATATAAAGATAATTTTTTCAGAAAATTTCTTTTATAGAAATTTTTCAGCAATCAAAAATTTTCAAAATTTAACTAATATATAGCTTGTTTTAAATATGTGTACATGTATCTGTATGCGTACCACTGACTGTGATTGACATTTTTTTAGCCATCTTAATTACTAATTTTCTATCCTAGAATAGAATAAATTATGCTGCATATCAATGTAAAAACACATTTTTTTTATCCTTTAATCATTGGAATAACAACAAGAAAGAAAAAAATGTATTCCATAAGTTACCCCTTTAACTTTTTACAGATTTAAATCTATAAAACCAACTTAAACTTTTTATTTTAAAAAACAATCTTATAAAGTGCGTCCCAAAAGTTTATGGACTGCTGTGTTTTTTTAATTTTATAGTAGGAAACGTTTTGCAAGAATTTTTTTTACTTTTTAATTATCAAAAAAACCAATACAATACTAATACTGTATACAAATAAAATAAAAACATCACACATTTCGTGAAAAATTAAAAAAGTTCGATTTTGGTGTCCCAAAAGTTTATAGACAAGTCGATTTTTTTCATTTAATTTTGCACTGTTGTTCAAATTTTTAAACCGTTCTTCTTTATCACTTGAAAAACTCGATCAGGCATGCTTAAAACAAGAGTTTGGAGAATTTCGGGCTTCAAATTAAACCAACTTTGTTCGATTTGCATCTTCAGATCTTGAACTGTTGCAAATTGGCGCCCATTTGCGTAAACGTCCTTGAAAGTATTCCCCAGAGGTTCTCCATGGGGTTCAGGTCAGGACTTAAAGCTGGCCACTCCATAACTTTAACATTGTATGCGTCTAAACCACTGCATAGTGGAGTTAGACACATGAATCGAACAGTTGTCTTGTTGGTATTCCCATTTTTTACCCCCTAACAACTCCCCAAATGGAAGTAAGTGGGCTTCAAGAGTTTCTTGATAATCATCAGAATATTGTCGACCGTTCAAAAAAGCAATATCAGTTGTTCCGTTGAAGGAGAAGGCTCCCCACACCATTACTGAACCCCCTCCTTGTTGCCTGTTGAAAAAGGACCTTGGTTCCTTCCGAAGATCGTGCCAATAGTACTTCCACCCATCGGGGCCATCTAAATTAAACTTTTTTAGTCGCTAAAAACAACACTTAGCCATTTGTCCTTATAATGCATGTAGTTTCTTGCCCACTTAACTCGAGCATCCTTATGGCGTTTAAGTAAGCATTAGCGTGTGTCGCATTTATGATATTTTAAAACTTACTTACTTTTAGCCTTCGGTGGACTGTAGATTTCGATACTGAAGCTGTAATTTTTTTGGCTGTAGATCGTACAGACAAATTTTTCGGTCGAAACAAGTCTCACAATTTCTCTGTCTTGCCTCTTTGTTGTTTTTTTTTCGGTCTTCCAGAGCGAGATTTTGGTTCAAGTTGTTACCTTTAGCTAGGATTTGATAAATTCCAGCTTTGCTGCGCTTAATTTTCTAGCAATATCTACAGCTCTCAACCCACGAGCTTTTAACGATAAATTTGTAAAATTTCAGCTTTAATTAAATTCTTGGCGTTGGCAGGCATCTTTGCAATCAATTGAAAAAGGAACCACCCACTAGTTTTTATCTCAGGAAGCTATTACGTCACGTGTACAAATAGTGGAATATGCAAATTTGTATTTTTATTTCCAAAAAAGCTCTAAAGAACTTTTTGTCCATAAACTTTTGGGACATCATTTTTTCGTTTTTAATTTTTAAAAATAAATTTATGAACTTTCACAGTTGTTTGAGAATTTTATTACTTGAATTAACCTTTTATGTATTTGCATAAATTATTTCGTCATTCGCACTCGCTTATTGGTCGCTTACACTTGAAAAAAACACCTGTCTATAAACTTTTGGGACGCGCTTTATAAATTATTTGAATCTTTTAAGATTATAATTTATGACATAATAATTTTGCTTGAATAGTTCATCTATGTGAACATCCCTATAGAAGACTGCTAGTTAAACAAAAAGTATTTTGAAATTATTTAATCAACTTTACATATGCATTTTCACTTTCTGGCATTTACAAACATGATTGTTTTAATTTTTGTATGTCAAAACAGAACTATTATTAGGTAAAATTTTTCGTTTTTTATATTATCTAGAATGACTGTACTTCTGACAAACTTTAACGTGAAGAATATGATTTGTAAAAAAAAACTACAATTTTTTCCTTAATTCTTAAGTTGTAATAATTTTTTTATTATGAAATTAAACAAAAACTTCAGTACTTTAGATATATTTTCTGAATAGCTCTTGTTCTTATATGTTATTTAAGCTCACTTTTTAACATTGAGAAAAATCTTTTATCAAAAAACTTAATAAATTTTCCTATCTTTATTAATTATATTTCATTCATTAATTGGTGCAAATTTTATTACTGTGCAATCTTTATAAATTAAACTTATTTTACTTCAGTTGATGTTTTCTTAAACTTTAAGCTATTGAAACTAACATTAAAGAAGTTAAATAATTATTTTATTATGCATAATTATATATTTTTGCTTAGAAAGAGATTTTTAAAAATAATTATTTTTATCTTATTAAATTTGTTCTAGAATTTTGTTTAATTTTATCATGAACTGTGCTAATCGTGGCTTATGAATTTCTGATAAGTATATGGAAAATTTTTTCCCAAAAATCATGAAAGGAAATTTTTTTTTACTAAATGTAGTGATTTATTATAAACTTTCACAAACTATTTCATTTAGTAGTTTCCTACTGTATTTTGGACATAGTAAAATGTATTTTTTATGCATATTTTGCTGTAATTTATTTCCTTAGCATTTAATAAGAAAAATTTGATTATTTGTATTGATAAAGTATTTTTTCCAGAAGAAAACAATATTTATCAAAACATTTTTCTAATTTTGAATAATATTATAAATAAGAGAACTGTAAATAATCATTGTTGTAAATCATGCTGTAAATAGTCTTTCTTATATTTATGTATATTTTTTGATTAAAATTCTTTGTTTTTTAGATTTTTATTGATCGTGATCCTAAACTATTCAATATAATTCTTAACTTTATGCGAACTAAAGACATTGATTTAAGGTAATCTTTTTTATAAAATTGCATATAGTTACCTTAACATTTTTGTTCTAATGTGTGTGCATATATATTATTGCTTGAATTTTTATGTTGAGTTTCATTACTTATATTTATCAATTATTTTCAATGTTTTTAGGCAATATGGAAACAAAATGAGCATGTGAAAATGAATCATGGTTTTACCAAATTTTATTTATCCCATAACTTTATATCACCTATAAGTTAATTCCGTCTATATTCTTAAATGTTAGTGTTATTGATAATATGATCTATTTTTAAAATGTTCTCATCATTTTTATTGTCATAGTTTTAATGTTTTCTATATTTTTTTCTTTGTTGCAATTTACTTATATGATTTTTCCTTTTTTTATATTTGGTAATCTGATGATTAAAAGTAATTACCACAGAATTTAAAAAAATCTTCAACATAAAAAAATATTAGAATCATTTGTTAGAGCAGTCAGTTGGAATAATTTTGTTAAGCTATAATTAAGAATATTTTCTCCATTTATAATAACTGAAAATTGCTATTTTAATAAATGTCTTTCATCAAAGAATTTCTCTGTGTATGTTCATAAATTTTTAACTATTACAGATGTAAGATTTTCCTACCTGACTTCTGCTGTGTTTTGGAATTTTTCTTTAATTTCACTCTTTAGAAAAATTGTGAGAGAAATATTTTTTGTATCTGATTGTTACCTTCACTTCAAACTTTTCTAGAAAATAAAGAGTATTTAATTAGAAAGCTTATATTTTATAAATTCCTTGAATCTTTGCTTATTAGGGCGTTATTCGTTTTACAAACAACTATGATTATCAATTTTTTTTTATTTTCAAATAAAATTTAGCAACAGCAATTTAATTGTAATTAAATGGCAGAAATATTTTCCTTAGTTTCAATAACCTTAATAAATCACTTTAGTATATGTTTAAGGTGTAAAAAAATATTAAACAGTATAATGATTCTAATACTAATTATAATTATTAACAATACAATATTTTCATTCGAAATTTTTATGAAAATCAAATCTTTTTATGTCATCATGTTTTATCATGTTTTCTGTTAGAAAAGCATTTTTTCTCTTCAAGAGTCTATAGGAGTCAATTATTTGGTGCAAACTAAGAAACTCAAATGTCATGTTTATACTTTTAAAAATGATTTAAAATAATTTTGTCTAGTAAATTTGTCATTCTGATGAATTTGTTTGTCTTTTAATGGGGCATGTTTTGCTTCTTTAATGTTTATAAACTTATTGAATATAGTTATATTTGAAATACTTATTTTATGATATTTCATTTTTGTAGCAATGTTGATATTAGTACTTTGAGGCATGAAGCTGAATTTTATGGTATTTCTCCATTAGGTGAGAATTCAAGCTATATTTTCTTTCATGTATAATTTTTAAACCTTTAAAACATACCTTGGGATCCCAATATGCATTAGTGTATGGGATAATTGATATTCGATATTTTTTCACAAAATTGGCAATTGCTTTCCAGCTGTTGTATTAATAGAATCTGCTTTTTGTACGCATAACTGTATGATTTAAGCTACTTTAATAAGTTTCCATCTAAAAGAAAAAGAAACCTTGATAAAAATTTACCTATTGCTTTGATGTTGATGTATCAACTGTAAGATGTAAACTTGTAGTTGGCTAACAGGCTGGGAAGCTAAATAAAAAGAAAATTGAAATATCAATGTTTTTATTTATGTTCATTATATTATATGCATTAATAAAACCAATTTTAAGACAAGTAATGTTGTTAAATGTTTTTATTGTTTTATGCAAATTTTTATAAATTAAAATAATAATTATGATTGGTTAATTTTATTATAAATATTTTTTTAAAAATTATATTCTTGTCATGAAATTCAATAATTAATTTCATCCAATAAAACTTTGCTTAGTGATCACAAATCTGTACAACTATTATTTCTTTTTGCTGATCCATTATTCTGTTTTGTAAAGTAAATATTAAAAAAATTTTGAAATTCTTTTCCAACTTCAAATTTGAACAATCAAAAATTCAAGGAATTTCAATGTTTTCAATATAAATTAGACAATGTTTAAATTAAGGACAGTTTTTAATTTGTCATTTTTATCCTTTTTTTGGATTTTTAATCCAAAGAAATAAAAAAATAAAACATTGTATTTTATAAGAATGAATATTGCCAGAATTTTTCTTAACTAATGTTAAACTTTATAGTCATGGAAATAATTTTTGATATCTTAAAATAATAAAATTGCTTTAAAAGTCCTATTTCATAGAGACCGTAATTGAGACTTCTTATTTATCTCTTCTGTCAATATTCATGTTCATTAGTACTTAGAAAATACTTAGAAAATGGCTTAGTGATAAGTAACTTAGCATTAACAGTTCAAAAAAAATGTTTTAATAAGACAAAAAAATGTTTTAATAAAACAAAAAAATGTTTTAATAAAACATTCAAACTTGTTCCTAGTGTTCATAATTAATTTCTTACTTGATTTTTTTTTCTCATGAAGTATTTTCAGACCCTAAACTTTTCATTGGTACACTAACTGTTTAATTTATTTAATGTGTATATTGTTATATATTTAGTGTTTAAAACTTTTTGTAGTGAAAAGACTAATTCTTTGTGAAGATCTGAACCACTCCTCCTGTGGTGATGTATTATTTCATGGCTATTTACCACCAGCAGGTCAGTTCTTTTAATTTTGTAAATTATCAATAACTCTGTTTTATTTAACATATCTTTGCTAGGTTCTATGATTCAGCTTTTTTATTAAAGTGTGATTGTGTTCCATTGCCTGCATTGTCTACCAGATTTAAAAGGGAAAGTGATGAAAAAGCTGGCAAACTATTAACAGGGATCACACAACTCCTGGTTACTCCTTAAAATTCCTGAAGTTCAAAATTTTTGTAAGCGCCCTTGAAGTTCCTGAAATTCTGACTCCTTGAAAATCATAAATTACTAATAGAATTTTTACTTACCATGAGACATCTATTTTTTGTTAGAAAATATACTCTTTTTGAGCTTTTTGTTTTAATATTTTATAATTTTCAATGAAATTGTCTGAAAACCGGTTGAGTATTCCCTATTAATATTGCCACAGAATGGCAACACAATCGATATTAGGTTGTGGTATTCATAACTATTGACTAAAAGTAAGACTTAGCTTGTCCACAATAATATCAAGATAATCCTGTTTTGTCAAGATCGGATGTAGTATTTAGATTTATGTGTGAAGTGAAGTAATCAAGAAGATAGTCATGCTGTGCAATCAGATGGGCGATTTTAATTGTATGAAATTTATTAGATATCATTTTTGTGTGTGTAATTAATTGCATTCAGTTCCTGTTAGCTCATTAAATTATTATATCATGAATTCTTCTGAAATTGATACAGCTTTTTATTTTTGTCAATCATTGATATATTGAACCATTGATATCATATTTGATTGCATTTATTTTAGAACCTATGTTTTTGTGCATTAAGTTATTATTCTATAAATTGTGTGCATGTTATCATTATTTATTGTGCAATAATGTTTGTTTGAAGGTATGCTCTATCATTAGAACAATTAGATAGTGAAACAAAAGTGATACCTATTTGTATAAAACTAAAAGTTCTGTCAATATTATAGGAAATAATATGAAAATAAGTTTACAAAAATAAAAGGAAAATAATGCTATGATAAAAGTTTTAAGTAATTTAATTACTGTTATATAATTAGAAAGTTTGTTCATATCAATCAGCAGAAATATTTGATTTGGTTTTCTGTTTGTATATTTCAACTTTGTTGCTTTAGTTTAATTTTATTTACATAGATGATGTTAGGAATTGAATTTAAAAAAGTAAATGCATAAATATTTTTTTGAAAAAATATTCATCTTATGGTTGTATTTAAAGACACTATTTGATTGTTGAATTCAGTTATTCTCTTGTTTGATTGAAACTGTGGTATCTACTTCATTGATTAAACTATATGATATTTATGAATTATTTTACTTTAGCATTCATAAAAGATAAAAAAATATTTAAAGTGATTAAAATAATGGTTACTTGTAATCAACTATACACATTCAATTGTTACCCTGTTACAATAAGATTTTACCTTATTATTATAATGGATTACTTAATTGTTGATGAATGTTGTTGCCACTTAAAAGTGCAACCTTTATTTACATTAATAAAAGGTTTGTTTTTCCTAATATTTTACTTGAATAACTGCAGTATCTTTATTTTATGTTCTGTATAGAATTAAATTATGTAGTATTATTAATTAATCAGCTTGTAGCATCATATTTAATAATAAAGTTGTGAGTATTATTGAGATTAAAAGCTCTATATGATCTAGAAGAATTTTAAACTTCTTTGTAATATTTTTCAATTTGACATAGTGGTAGTGTTGATAAATGTGTTTTACAGATTTTTTTTTAATTTAGTTAAATTTTAGTGTATTTTTTATGGTTTAGAAACAAAGAAAGTAAATCTCAAACTTATGAATGTTAAATTTCTAAATATTTTTGTATGAATGGGCTTCTATTAATTTCAGTCATAATTAAAATTATATGTTCATTATTTACTTTGTGAAAAATTAGATAGTTTGAATCTAATAATACAATTCTCAAAAAATTGTTCTATAGTTCTATTTCAGAACATTATGTTTAGTCAGAATTTGTTTAAAATTTAATGATAAGGCATTCTTAAATTTACCCATATTTATAACATTGGTACTTTTTCTCATATTTTTGTAAAGAATAAAATGTATAATAAATTGGTTTTTAAGTGTAAGAACAAGCATGAATAAAAATAGTTTCCCAAGTTCAATTTGTGCTTAAACGTACAAAAATATACTTAATTTTATATTTTAAATCATCAGTATACAAGATAATTTGATAACTAATAATGATGGAATACGATTATTTTGTATTTATTAAGATATACTTAGGTCTTAAAAAATATAATAAATCTTAGATATCTGAATATTAAGTTTTTATATAACTTTTAACTGTTTTGCTCAAAGCATTGGATATTATAGAATTATAATTTTATATCATTACCATTTTAAAAGAAAATTTTACTATTTACGTATTTAATGCTATGATTTTTATCATTTTGTAAGAACTTTTTCTATTAATAAAAAGTTGATGCTTTTTTCTAGTGTATCTCCTGATTTTAATTTTGGTTAAAGTGACACTTAGAATATAGACATATGCATCATTATCCATTATCAATGAAACTTTTTTTTCTATTTCACACTCTTGCTCACACTTATTAAAATGTTTCAAATTGAAAGAGATGTATTTTATCTCACAAAAAATATAAATTACAAAATCTAAAATGTGTACAATTAATTAAAATATTTTATCATATTTTATTTTTGATCTTTGTTTCTTTCTTTCTTTTTTTTTTTTAGCTGTTCCACCAAATGAACATATGTCAAAAAGTAATGAAAAAAGTGAATCCTCTAACTTAAGATCAGAAAATAATATCTCATCATGCACTGTTTCCTCTGCTTGTGCCAATACCTCAACATCTACAGTTGATTCAAGACCAGGGTTAGTTTTTCGAATTATGCCTGACCATGTACACCAAAGAACTGCTTCTGTGTCTGCAACTAGGACATCTGAGATATGGCCTCAATCTTCAGCATTATCTCGTAGTTCATCAGATATTCGAAGTATTGGGAGAGGCCATTCTAGAACTTCTTCCTTAGATATGCATCATTCCAGAAATTCTTCTGCTGATTTGAGCAAAGCTTTTAAAATTGACTTTAATTCTTTATTTAATAATCATGGTAAATATTTTTGGATACACTGATTAATTTTGATTGAGGAAATGATGAAATATTTGTATATTTATGTTTGTACTGAATGCAAATTATCTAAAACTTTTTCTTCAATCTAGATTCTTTTGAACTTCGTAAAAATTTTAAATATTTTTTTCTAATGTGCTTTTCTCTGTAATATTCAATGGAATGTTAAGAGGAAGCTCTATTTATAGCTAAGCACAGCTTCCATTGATAGTTTTTTCCTATTATACAATGAATAAATAATTTTTTTTGTTATCAAAAAAATAAGTGTTGAATCTATATATAAAGTGTTGAATCTGATTGTGAAAAGTAAGATATATTTCTTCATCTCGCTTTTTAATGTTGAGTGATTTTTAATGTACCCAATTTTAGTATCTTAAATTTTGTTTTTCTTTAAAAATATTATGGAATATAAAATTGGAATCCTAAATTTAGATCCTAGAAATGATTGTAATATCTGATACATAATGCTACTATAACAGATTTTTTTCCATATAATTTGTGTGAAATCTTTGGAATTGAAGATTTGACTTTCAATACAAATTTTAATAATCAAATATCATTGATAATAATATTCATAATTTTTGTTTCCTAAAATTGTAAGTTCTGGGAAACAAAACACGTTCTAAGAACATTTTTGAAGCATCCTTCCACCTTCAGCTTGTTTAAGATTAATTTGTATACAGATCAACCAACTGTTTCCTAGAAAAAACTGTTATTCTGCAATATAAAAATCATATTTAAGCTTACTTGGTTAAATTTTCGTTAATACATTTTAAAACCTTAATATTTTTATATTGAAGTTATACAGAAATCATGCTCTCAGTCATATTAGTGAAGATGTGTATCTTATGTACTTGGATTTTATTTATTTTATCCTGCCTCAGATGAATAATTTATTGCTATTTATTTTTCTGACAACCATCTTGAGGTCAAACAATCATCTTTTGTTTCAAATCCATAAAACAATTTTTGAATTACTTTTGAAAATTAGTTGTATTGAACCACAATCAATACCCATGAGTTGTCAGTATGCATTTCTACTTTATTCATATCCTTTGGCATTCTTCAAATCATCTCAAGGATATCTTTTTCATTGTTTTGATTTTATCTTAATTTTCTAATTTTTAAACTATTCCTCAATAACAGGAAAATTTTGTAACAGTTTGACAAAATAAAAATTCTTATGAAATACAGCTTTATGTGATGAAAAAAATATTTTAATGATCTAGAGTTTATTTAAAACTATTAATTCCATATACTTTTGAATTTAAAATATTACTAGCATATACGTAAATTAATGTTTATTTCTTTTTTATTTATTATTTTTTGCATTCTTCGTTTTGTTATTTAATGTTTCTTGTGTATAATATTGTAGCACCTTGTAACTGGACTGATCCTCTTCGTGTACGAATTGTTAAAGGTCATCATAATTGGATTGCTGTAGCTTATGCACATTTTGTCAGTTGTTATAGGTAAATTTTATGAATACATTTAACAATAGAAATTACTTTTCTTTTATCTTTAAAAAATTTTAAATATAACGGACACCAAAGGTTTAATTTTTGCTGTTTTTTAATATCTTCCTAATAGTCCTAAACTGAGTTTTTTTCATATTTTCATTACATTTTTTTAAAGAAACTTACTGATATTTGATATTTATATCTTTTAACTTGTAAGTAGATTTTTATTCATCAACTTCTTAAAAAAATAATTTTAGGATTGCAATCAATATTAATTCATATATTTCTTTATGAGTAGTTGAAATTTGAGTTACATAAGTTTGGGTTTTCAAAAAGATCTTCAATAGTATAATTATTAAGTTCCATGCATTTTAACAGAGATCATTAGTTCTGTTATCTAATAAAATAAAGTCAACTTAATTATTTAACTAGTTCTATGCTTCATATTAGTTAGCATTAAATATTATAAAATTGTATTAGTTCAAAAATATGTTCTATAAAGCATATTTTTGACATTTACAATTAAAACTTTTCCTTTCATACAATCTAATAAAATCTAGTTATTGATATATTTGTGTAAGTTACAAATGAAAATTCTCTATGTATATTTTGGTGTATTTTATGGTTTCATCTATTATCACAGATTCTTTCCATGCTGGAAATGATTAGAAATTGGTTACATAACAAAACAACTTCATCTATCAATAAATTTGATTCTAAAAATAAGCAGTCAATTAACACTTACCCTAGACTAAAATTATCAATCTGAGTAGTGTAGTAATAAATCGAAAATTTCATAAAAACTTTCAGTTGTAATTTTATTGCATCTGTATTGAGTGTAGATGTTTATGCATCCTTTAAATTCAGGATTCCAGAAATTTTTGAAAATTTCTATCATCATTGATCTATCATCATCCATTTCTATCATCATTCTATCATCATCATCATCAATTTCTATCAAATGAATGGGCTCAATGTGTCCACAAATTCTCGGTGTCAATGATGAAAGGTATCTACTTAGATATTACCAGACAGTTAAATGAGTAGATGAAGTCCTCATAAGCTAGAAACAGCATTCAAGTCTTTTTTCAAGAAGGGATGTTAATTTAAAAGTCTTGGTAAACTATTCAATTAGTGTATAAAGAAATCAAAATACTTTTTATAATCTAAGGAAAATCATTTAGCCATTCTATTTGCATGTGTATAAGGCAAGGAATACAACATAAAGCACATTAATGGAATTCAGTTTAATTTTTCACTTACATTTAATTAAATTTTATGTTTGTAAACAATTTCAACTTCATCATATATATATATACTTAAAATACCATAAACAATTTCTTTAATTTTTTGCTAATAATATATAAGTTTAAAAATGTAAATATAATCTTCATTTATTGAATACTAATAAATTTTTTTAATTTTCTATCATTAATTAGCAATAATTAAAAATTTATTAGGAATATATTTATATCAATTAATTTATAGTTATTTTTTTTTTTTTACTTTTTTCCTAGTATGTCAGATTTATTGTGAAGTCTAATTTTTGATTTTTTAGACATAGTATATGAATGTTTTCATTTCCTTAATGTTTTCATTGACATCATTTTATATTTTATCTGCTGCTTTATGAAATATGATTACAGAAAATACTAGTTTTAAATGTAATACATCACAAACAAATTTTTTTAAATTGTTTTCCCTTACATACATCAAGTTTTAAATTGCTGTGAAATGTAAGAAGTAAATGTCCTTATTAAGAAAATGGAAGATTTTATATTATTATTAATATAATATAAAGAGTAAGAATAAAATTATAAATAATTGGGGAGTGCGGCTTCAAGTCATCTATAACTTTCTCTTAGTTTTCCCTTATCATATTTTAACATTTGAGTTTATGTTGGCATTATTTGTGATAATTTATCTCCTCTAATTTAAAAATATACTTAAAATCTAGAAATTAAATAGTAAGCTAATAATAAAATGGTAAAAAAATCTATCTTAAAATGACAAATTTATACAATGACATTTCAATAGTGTAAGAAAATTCATTTTCTAAACTGATTTACATCCTTAGATTAAAGTTTATAACTAGTTTTATGTTTTGCCAAGATAAAGCTTTGAGTTTTTGTTTATTGCACACATACTTGTTTTTTCTTATTTATACAAGAGCGTAATAAATATCATTTAATTTTGTTCATTCATTGTTAGTATCTTCTCCACTTCCATTTTGAATACTCTTCATATTAAAATTCTCTTATTCACAATATAACTCTTCATAATACAACTATATTTTTGATCATGGTAAAAAGTATTTTTACATTTAAAAACTTTTCACACCAGGTTTCAGACTATTGTATAATTAGACATATATTAATTTCTCTTTTTTTTCTTATTTCATATAGTTTTATGATTTCTGTCATTTGCAGTATTTTATATTAAAGTATTAAAAGGGGAAAATACTTTTATTAACAATATTAACACATAAATATTAGATTACGGGATTCTGCAGGCTGGCAGCTAGCTTTCTTAAGTCCCTACCTGGAACCAGTTGTTGACAGAATAGCTTTAAATGCTAAAGTGGTTTCCAACCCAGTAGAAAATAGTACTAAAATGTTAGCCATTGCTTACAACACTCAAGTACGACTTTGGGGAATTTCTGAAGATGGAAATAAATCAGAAATAGGTAATTGGATTTAGTTTTATTCTTATATTTTTGTAATAGTAAGGTGAAATTTTATATTTTCTAGTAGTATCTCTTGTTACATTTATTATTAACAACTATTTAGTTTATAAAATTTCATTACACTAACAGTGTTTTCTTAAATAAAATAACTACCTTATGTTTTAACTGTGAGTAAATTTTTCTATATAATATTTAATGAAAAGTTTACTGTGTGTGAAATTTCTAAATAATTTAGATGATTAGAATTTCTACATTCCACCATTCTTTTATTGTAACTTATCTCTATATCCAGTATTTATCATTAAATGATCATAGTTGCCAACTCTATTGATTTTGTCGGGAAACTCCTGATGTTTCATTATTTCTCCTGATAATATATGAAAATCTGCTGATTTTGGGTAATTTCAGTAAACAACTAAAAACTATCTCAATTTTCAGTTTTTACCTAAATTTATAAGTTTAATATTTATAAATTGCACTTTCGTAGTAAAAGTTACCCCATAAGATAAATTTTGGATCATAAACGCGTTTTTGTTTACTTTTTTACATGTAATATATTCTTTCCTTTTTCATAGTTCTTTAATGAGGTTGATGGATATATTTTATTAAAATATTAAGATTAATGCAAAATATGTCACAAATATCATTCTCAGAATGTATAATCTAAAGAGTAAAATAATTTTTTTTTGTCACAACCAATTTAAACATTCTGTTTCAAACAAAATTTTGCTAGTAGTATCTACTGATTTTTTTTCTTCTCCAAGTTTGGTAGGTATGAATGATATTAAAGTAGTTGTTATATTTGACAGTGAATTTGCTATCATAATATCAATATATATCAATATCTTAAACATTTATTTACTTCATTGTAATTAATTAATCATAAAGTTATATTTAAATCTTATAAATTAAATTAATATAAAAGATATCAATATTTGTGTTTTCGATTGAATATTATTCAATTTGATGCATAATAAACAGATTTTGTGTACTTGAATGTATTTGAAATTTTTTATTATTTTAAGTTCTAATTTTGTGCATTTTAATCTTTGAGAATTTTTTTATTGATTATTATTTTTTTAAAGTTAAATTTGGTTTTTTAAAAACTTTTATTCATGTGAAACAAATTCACACATCATTTCACAAATTCATATGAAACTAGTATTTTTTATTAATTTACCTTTATTTAATTTAGTATTACATTAAATTGTTGAATGTGTTATGTAATAGTGACAGAAAATTGTTTTTATATTCACTTATCTTTTATGATTTTTTCCTGTATTTAAAGCTTTCTCTGTAAATGCTTTTAAAATGACATTTGTGTAATTTTTAACTGTCTATTGTCTAATTGTCTATTAAACTAAGTGCTTACAAAAATATCTACACTTTATGGATGTTTACATAAACTTTTTGTAACAAGAAATACTTAAAATTTCTGGTTCTTGCATTGTTGGTTATTACTTTGATTTGATTATTTATTTTTGGTTATTCAACATTTATTTGTGTCAACTTTATTTCCAGGAAGTGACAAAATTTTTGTGTCATTCTATTGTGTTAAAATACTAATTTATCACCATTTTGTCATCTATAACTTATATTACTTTTGAATATTTTTAACTTGTGAACTGACACAAAAATTTCTTTGAGAATAAAGAATTTAGTGCACATATGTAGTTTTAATTTTAATAGATATTTTGATATCATAGATATCTTGATTTTATTTTTTTCTAGTGATTAAAATGTAAGATAATGAAGACAAATTTATTAATGCAGATTTTTTATTTACTTTTGCCTCATAAATACACATATTTTGTCTAATTGAAGTTATTTTTAGGTACATTCCACTTCACTGCATCTGTTGATCATTTGTTTTTTATTGGGAGTCAACTTGTTGCTTTAAGTCACACTGGTAAAGTTGGCGTATGGCATGCAATGACTCAACACTGGCAAGTATGCTGTTTTTGTGACTATCTGTTTTACATATTATTTATTTATTTATTTTTATTTTTTTATTTTTTTTTTTTATCTTTACAATTTTATTTGTGAAATTAAACACAAAATTTCTTGTTCATATGTGTAGATTCAAGATGTCACTCCTATTACTAGTTTTGATACTGCAGGCTCATTTTTGTTACTGGGTTGCAATAATGGATCAATATATTATATTGGTAAGGAAATTCTTCTTGTGTTTAGGAAGTAAAGCTTTTGCTTGGTGCCTGAATTTTAAGTTTTGTTTTTTCATATTTTTAAGCATAATATTAAAACTCTTAGTATAACAATTAAATTTTTAAATGTAAAAAAAAATAAAAAATTAGAGCTAACTATATTATTAATTACAATTTTTTTATTTTTTAAGTTTTTTTAAATTTTTTATTTAAAATTAAGAAAAAGTCCCCCATCAAATTGTTATTTAAATGAATTGGATTCCATTTCCAAAACGACTATCCAGGTTATTTCAAAATATATACCCAAGTTTAATTGTAAGTAGTTATTTTATGTTAAAGTTATACTACTACTACCACCTCAATCTAATTTTTTTTATTTTATATAGTAATGTGATTTTAATAAATCCTCAGTTGCAAATGAAAGTTACACTGTGTAAAAGGAAAAGAAAAGTTTTGTGTAATTTACTTAAATTTTTTTCATATTTCAGAACATGACTGAATTAAAAAATTATTTTTTCGATTTGATAATTATCAGTTTTATTATTTTAATAATTGTATAATAAAAGTAGAAACTATTCGGTAATCATGACTGAAATCAAAAATAAAAATGTAAAATTGCAATAATCAAAATAATTTTTCAGTGTGTGTTTTTCATGTAAAATTTAGATTTTGCCTTTTTCTGTTATTATGTAATTTGGTATCTAAAACACCCATCTTTTACAAATCTGTTAAACTAATTAATTTATTTTACATCAGAATTACACTTGCATCCATGAAGTAAATGATTTCAATTGCCAAAATTTTAAGTCTGTTGTGAATATGTCACTTTTAATAAAATGTTTGTGATACCAATAGTAAAATTTGTGTAAATAAATGTACAAATGCAAAATATCAATGAATTGCTATTCTGTGTAAACAAAATTTTATAAAATTATAATTGGCGCATATTAGGTAATTTCCTGCTCTTAAAAATATTTCTTGCACCTATTCTGGGGCATTTTGTCTTATTTGTTTTACATTAGGTTTAGTGTAAGGTCGTTCCAAAGAGACCTAGCACTGTGACAATAAGTTTATTTTACTATACCCTGAAAAAAAAGCCCTTACATTAAGAGACTAGTGGTTGACGCAAAATCAGCACACATTTAATAGAAATACCCTGCTTTATCTAATGTTCAATTAAATCCTTTGTTTTCAAATATATGTGCAAAAAAGGTTTCACATTCTCAGAGAATATGCAATAAATCTTCCTCTATATATTGATAATCCCTGCAAATTGGATCATCTAATACTCCCATTATTGTGAGGTGTCTTATGGTGGCAGTGTCCAGTAAGAAGTCACCACTGTTTTCCTTAAACAGCTTCTACTGAGCTTTAATAACTATTTTTGCCTTATACTAGGACATTTACTATTCAATAGCCTTGATTGCCTTTAACCACTGGCATTGTACTAGTTCAAAAACAGTTGTTTTCTGAAGAGATCAAAAATGCTGTTTCTGATCAGTTTTTTTGAAAGACCTAGCAATGATTCAGGACCAAAAAATTCGGATGTTGATACAGAGCCCATGAAACTCATCAACTAACTCATTGTCAGGAACATTAGATTGCCTGGACACCCTCATTAAGCTGAGGGAATTATTGTTAGCCAAACTGTATAGAGTAAGGCAGAATTCTGAAACAAGAACAGAAATTACAGTAGACTTCTGTAAAGCCAGTAATGCAGCTTGACTGTCAGAGCAGCAAAATTATTCCCATTTAGGTAATTAACCAAAATAAGGACATTTTAATTTTTTGCTAACATCAATACAAGTTCTAGGTCTCAAATTGTGTTTATCATAAAATACGTTAAAACCTTGTACATGTGTAGATGCAAATTGAACCATTATGGATCAGTGGCTCATGAATTAATATAATGTCAACCTCCCCTCTAGTCATTTTCTAACTAAGAATAGCTGAAGCTTAACATCGCTGATGATGGTTGATTTTTGCTTCTTTAATGATGTTTTCCATTGTAATAGCCAAAGAAGCTGAGTCAGAACACTGCTTCTTGTGTGACTGCAGCTAGGCTGCAGTCTTGTATCAGGATCAGTATCTAAAACCAGCTCTTCAATGTGAGGTAATTCACTTTCCTTAATAGTAGGGGAGGATTTACTTAATTTGAGGAAGTTGCCTGATCTTCTGGTACTACTTCCATCTCTTTAATATTATGAGTCTCATTCAAGTTTAAATCCAGGAGAATTTTAAAAATCACCCAGTCTAAACCAGTACAGGCCCATAATTAGCCTTTTCTATAGCTTCTTCAGTTTCAATATCAACCTCAAAGATTCATCTAATAAAATGTGCCTTTACAAATTTCTGCAGAGCATGCCCTTCTAAAGACTTCAACTCTGGATTAAGACAATGAAGTCGTTTCTGAATAACCACAGCTATGAGTACCCTTGCCCTTGTGGACCACTTTTACCATTTTAGGCAGATCACTGGGATCCAATGAGTTTCTCACTACCACATAAATATTAGTTACAATGCAAACTTTTTAATCCATTCCATGGAATTACAGTTATCTCAAAGGAGGCAGATGATTTCCAACAGGGACCTCATCTGTTCTAGTAAAGATCATTAACATGTTTTTTTCTGATCAAGTTTGATGGGTGGAAATTCATCCTTCACAATGTCTGTGTTGTAGCATTTGACAGCCTTTAGAAAAAATTCTAGATTGGGAGAGGGAGTTCAACCCTTGACTTAATGCTTTTTCTACCTACCTATTGATCAGTTCCCACCTACTCCTTTACTTTTCCCAACATTGTAAATTACACCTTTGGGTTTTTTTTTTTTTTTTTTTTTTTTTTTTTTTTTGAAAACTTCCATCTCCCCAGCTGTAGTGTCTGACTTCCCCCAACAGCATGATTACTAGTGCTTTCCTTTGTGCCTGAATTCTGTTCCATTGAAACTATTTCGCCAGCTGCTTTAAACTAGAAGGTGCGCCCAATCCTTTTTTCTTTATTTTTTCCCTTTTCAATTCATTTTTGTCATCTCTAGAGTGACCTGGGAAATGGAAGGACTTATGTAGTTACCACATACATAGACTCCCTGTACACATAAAAGGCAAACATACAATGAGGTTATACCTGATTCTGATCCATTAACAACACCATAACCCTGGTGCCATCTATTGGCAGAGCACCTAACGCTTTGTAATTAATTACTTTTCTGTATTAGCCAGGCATATTTGAATAGCCCTCACGTCATAGGTGACCCTTCCAGAATTCTAAAACAAGTTTAGGTTTCAGATGTACCTTGCCTGTGCAGCCTGTTCATACCTTCACACTGCTTTGAAGTTACAGAATAAGATTTTGTGAGAGGTCTTATTTACTTTTTATGTTTAAATGCTCTATAAAATTATGAACTTACTGAAATTTTCTTCTATGGGAAACAAGGTTTTTTGAAGTTCATTATTATTTAATGAACTTATATTCTTAGATGCTTGCAATCTTTGGGAAAGCTGCAGTGTTAAACATTTCTTTTTCCCTTTCTCGTTTTTACTACTTTTTTCTATTTTAAAGTTTTATATGCAGTTATATTATTAACATTCAAACACTATGGAATTAGAATGGTTTTCATTGTTGTTATATTTCTATTCAAAAATTTTAAAACTGCACAATATTTAAAAATTTTTCTAAATTCAGATATGACAAGATTTAGTTTGCTTTCCTTATCAGTTTATTGTATTTTAAGTGGTTTGCGACTACATTGTGAAGAGTTATGAATTTTAATATTTGGCAAATTTTTTCTCTTTTCTTTATTATTTTTATTTATAAAATATTGATTGGGTATAAATGTTTCTAAATATTCTGCTATGGAAGCTTCAACATTCAAAAATGTTTTACAATTTTTTTGTATGCTTTTTCAAAAGTAAATGACATGCATTTTCATGCAATTGTTATTTACTTATTTCCGATATTTACAGCATCAGAAAAAAAGTATAGGAATTTATTATTAATTTATCTTCTTAGCCCTGTTCATAAATTATCACCTTTCCCATGAAAATATCTCAAAGCATTTTTTATTTTGATTGTCAAAATAATAGTAATGCAGATGAATTTGCCCCATAGACATTTTCTGTTTTATAGTATATTTACATCTATGTGTATATATATTTATATAAATATATATATGACAGATTAAATTCTTTTGTTCATCTGTTTTCAGCCACAACTAAAATAACAAAAATTTGTTAAATTTGAAAAAGTAATGCATATTTTTTATAGAATCTGTGAGGACTTTGTAAAAATTTTTGTGAATTCAGTTTTGTTTCAATTATGAAATTTAGAAATCTGTTTTATTGGGTAATTTATTGAAAGCAAAAATTAAATTTTTAAAAAGAACTATTTTAAATAAAGTATAAAGTTAAAGATTTTTTGTGAAAGTAAAAATTTTTGTTTACTGTTTCATTTATTTTTGTTTTTTGGTTAAAAATTTTTGCTCAACTCTATTGTTGAATTAAAATTTCTTTTTCAGATAATGACTATAAAACATTTTACTTTTTTATGTAAAATAATTGTTAAAATTTATAATTTATTAGATTATGTAAATAATTAAATACTGTACGTGTAAATTATGTATGACGTTTTTAGAAATATAATTTGTCTTTTAATAATGTTTATTCAAATTTTTTCCAGATATGCAAAAATTTCCCCTTCGAATGAAGGATAACGATCTTCTTGTTACTGAATTGTATCATGATCCATCAAATGATGTCATCACTGCAATAAGTGTATACTTAACTCCTAAAACTAGTATGAAATGTTTAATATTGTTTTAGATAAAAAGATACTATTAAGGATTAGTTATATGCCAACAAATTAATCTATCTGGTAAAATTTTACTGCAGAATATCCATTATTTAACAAATTTATAAACAATTATTTCTTAAATCTCTACTGTATTAGAATTTATTAAAAAATGTTTTCATTCTTTGCATTATTTCATTCAATTTACATATTTTCTGGCAAAATAAATTCTTGATTTATTCTTGGAATAATATAAGAATGATATGTGGAACTTATTCTGTCATATATCCAGCTATGAGTTCTGTCATTTGATTAAATATTGTTTTGTCATAATCAAGTTATGTCTGTCAATCGGCATCTTAAAATGTGTAAAAGGGTTTGTACAACTAACTGGAGACTCCTTAAATTCCAAATTCTTTCTTAAGGACCATATGAAATTTCTAGAATTTCTTGACTCCTAGAAAATTGTGAATTACCCATAGAATTTTTACTTACCGTGATGCATTTATTTATTTATTTATTTTTAGAAAGTATTATAATTTTTGTGAGTTTTTTTGTTTCACATTGTGAAATTTTCAATTAAATTGTTTGAGAACCTAATTTATTAGTTCTTAATTTTACCTCTAGATGGTGGCATGATTGATATTAGAGTGTTGTCTTCTTAACTGCTGATTGTATCCCAACTTGCTTAATAAGCCAGTTCAGCCACAATAATTTCATGATAATCCATTTAGTAGTATTAAGATATGTGTGTAAAGTGAATCACCAAACAAAATCGCCATGTTGTGTTATCAGATGGGTGATTTTAATTGATTATTTTTCTATTTGCTTTTGTTTTTCTTATATTGAATAAAATTTATTAATATTTAAACATAAAATTTTTGAGTTATAATATGGTTTCCATGTCTCCTTTGGTGAGAATTGCACTTAATTTCAGTGAATCAGTATGAATTTTCATCAATGAAATAAAGACAAAAATAAATAATTTAACATGCCTGATGGAAAGTGTCTCTTCAATGACCAACAGACTCTGGAAAAGCCATACAAGGATTGATTTTTGCATTGTTTAGAAAAAACACATGCCTATTGTCTGTTTTACAAGAAAGACTTCTGTATTTCAAATATTTGCAAACTGGCAATCAAATTCCATATATAAGGGAAAAAATATGTGTATTTATTATAGCAGGTTGTTATCTGCAAAAATCTACGTATTTAAAAGATTTTTTTATTACTGCTGTTCCTGTTAAAGAATATGAATCCAAAGCATGTTTTGAAATTTTAGATTCATTTGTTTCTTCAACAGAAATTTTAAATACTGCAATTCTATCTTTTGTAAGTTTTAAATAGTGGATTCAGCTACAGTTTTTGTAACAATATACATTCCCTCTTTCAAATTATGTTTCCAGACAGTACAACTATAAAGTAATTCAGTTAGGGTGAAGAAAAAGTAACAGTTAATATATAAATAAGCAAAAAATGAGAAAATCTGTTGATTGATTAAAAAAATAGAAAAACCTAGAATATAGATAGGAAATTGAATTTTATTGAAAGAATTTGAAAGTCAGTGTAAGAAAAATTTAGAATTGTTTTTATTAAATAAAAATTTTGAAAGAAAGTCATCATTTTTAACTTTGTCTGATAGTTGTATTTGTGTTGAGTAAGTATATTTATATATTTGAAAAGAGGTTCTATACATCTTGAAATACTAAATAAATTAAAAATAGGAATCTATTGAAGTTTAAAGACACTTAAAGTTATTTTATACAATGTGTAATCCAATAATATAAAAATATTGATTAGTTAAATGAAAAAGATTCTGTTCTAGCTGTTTAATGTTGAATTCTTGAATATTTTTTAATATTACTGCTTGAGAAGTAAACATATCATGCAGTGAAAACTAGCTATTTATTATCAGTAATAATAATGCTCTTAATAGCTTTACATCATTGTATCATTTGGGTTGGTTTTCATCATTAAAAATTTTATAAAAATGTTATTTATTTTATTAAAAGTTTGACATCTATTTTTCTTGTTTTATTTTTTTATGTTTGCTTATTTTAATTGTAATCTTTTCCCAGGGATATATACAAAAAATTTGTCTTTAACTTGTGAAAACACAAAGTATATTGTAATGGAGTCTAATCAAATTTTAAGTGCTTCTGCACTTTATCAGTTAACAAAATAATTGATTCTTATAGACTTGATATTAGAACTTATGATACTGATGCTAGCTTTAACTTAAAGTAACTTTTTTTTAGAAAGCTTTAAGTTATTTCAATGATTAATTCCAAGAAATCATTTGCTTTTAATGTTATTGCATACAATTTAAATAACCGTGAAAATGCTTGGTTGGTTTAAAATATTATTTACTTAATGATTTTTATTCACCTTTATTTATGAAACAAAAAAGAAAGAATCAAAATAGGGTAATGGAAATATTAAAACTAATTCATTTTATAAAAAATACTATTTGATTTGCATGATTATGTAACATAATATTCTAATGAGATTAAAATTGTTTATGGTATCTGACATTTGGAAAAAGAAATTCATAAATAAAATTGATTTAAATCTTTTAATATTATAATTATTTATCTTATGTATTAAAATTGTTATTAACATTATTAATTCTTAAACTGTATGAAATATTTAAAGTAAATCTGAAATCTGGATCAAATTATATCCAGTTTTGGTAATAGATGTTTTTAAAAACTTTATAACAATCTCTATGTGCAATACTGCCATTAGTCACTTAGACTGCAGCTTCAAGTGTCTAACAAAACTTTTTTTATATGATTTTAGATATATTAGTAAAATTTTTTTTATACAAATAGTAGATAAATGGTTAACATTTGTTTTCTGTATGCTTCAAATTAAATATTATTCTTATTTATCATTTTTTAATAGTTTTTAATAGCATAATTTAATTACTCTTATGCTTATTAAGTATTTTCATTTCGTTTTCATAATTATTCTTACATAATTTGCAATTTTAGTTTTCTGAATAAGTTATGTTTTTAGTATTAAATTACATTTATAATCAGTGTTATGTATATACCAATTACACCAAAACCAAAATTATATTAATGGCAAAAGCTTCCTTTAGATAAAACCAAAGGTAGATATATAGATTTCAGTTTTTCTGGTTATTTATTACATTGTGTTCTGGCATTTAATCTCTTCAAATATATCATTGATGAACATTTAAGGAACCATATTTATTCCAATCAGATACATATCAATAAATAAAATGAATTATGTGGCTTTAAATTAATAAAAACATTTAATACATCAACTAAGATTTTTTTTTTTTAAATGCATTTTCTAGCAATACCTGTTAGTAAATTTATGTGTTTAAATTAACTTTTAATATAAATTAATGAATTCGAGTTTTATTTAAATTGATTAATTTCTGAATAATTTGCTAGTGAAATTGCCAAATTCAATATCATTTCTTAATTTTTACTTGGTGCTCCTTCATATTTATTAATATGTAATTATTTTGCAATATTTATACTTTTTCTAATATCAGTGATTATAATAATTGATAATTATCAGTGATTAAATGTATCAATACATATGTATAATCTGGATGCTTTTGTAAAACTTAAGTATATTTATTGCTTTTTCTTAAAAACTTCTTATATTTCTAAGAGATGTATTTACACAAACAAAAGAGAAAACAGGCACTTTCAAGCATTCTCTGATAGATGTGTTTATAGAATTCAGTATTTATTTTTCATTGTTCAACAATGCTGATTTACTTCAGTGTTATGATCTTAGCATTTCATCTTTAGTGAATTTCAGTTAAATACATGATACACCTATACAAAAAACATTACTTTTCGATGTTTAGATGTATATCTTTCTTTTATTTTTTAAAACTAAATTTTGCTATTTAAGAGTATATTTACTGTAAAAAACTTACACTTATTTCTACATTTCAAAAATTTCATTATATATATTACAGATTTTTGTGACTTAGTTGAAATTAATATAAAACCTAGTATTTCTTTTACTTATTTTCTTTCTTAACTTTTAATTTGAAATCATGAATTTTTAGCATAAATTTATGGATGTTTCTTTTAATTTAAAAACTTGTTTGTAAACTTCATACAAAGTACTTTCTAAGCACCTATTACCATACTATTGCATTTTGCATAAAACTAATATCTTACAATTATGCCATAGGTCTTTGTGGAAATTGGATTGAAATTGCGTATGGTACAAGTTCAGGAACTGTGCGAGTAATAGTTCAACATCCTGAAACTGTTGGTCATGGACCTCAATTATTTCAAACATTTACAGTTCATAGGAGTCCTGTTACTAAAGTTGTTCTTTCTGAAAAGTTTCTCATATCAGGTATATCTTCTTTTATGTTTATTACATTTAAAATGCAATTTTAGTGTGATTTGTATTTCATTATTTTTGCATTACCTCATATAAAAACAATAATTAAAATTTTACATTATGACTATGTTTTTATTGAAATCTTTAGTTCTCTTATCAAACACATAATATGCAAAATATTCAGAAAATTTCTGGTGTCACCTATAATATTATAAAGTTTTGTTGTTATGTGCATTTCCAGCTGAAAAAAAGGATTCATTTCCCAAAACAAATTCAAATCCTAAAATATATTTTTGTTTGTAATGTGAACTTAAATGGAATCTCCAGAGCTAGCCTAACAAAAGTTATTTGGGCAATAACCCTGGGATTCTAATTTTACTTACTTTGATCTGCTTGACAAAGAAACTGCAAGACTAGTTATGCTCGAAAGAGCCAAAATAAGGACGTAAAAAATAGTTGTAGTATGTAGTTTGCATTATAACTTAAGTAGAAATATAGAACCAATTTATGCTGTGTTGAAAGATTGCATAAAAAACACTTCTAAATTTAAGTTTCATTGAAGAGTACAATCACACATTAAATTTTGTGGCTTTCTCTGTAAAACTGTCATAGTGATAAGATAGAATATGATGTAGATCAAATTAAAATTTATGCATAATATCAAAGAGTTGAAACAAATTCAAATTATAAATAATATTTCACTTGAGAATTGGGAGGACTATTATCAATATGCTTTTAATCTGATATACAATACAACACAACAGTTTATTTTAAAATCACTTGGTTGTTCTGCAACTGACTCAGTTTTTATCTATGACCAAGACATTAAGTTGCCTGAAGTAGACATTTTAAAATTTAAATGAAGTTAATGTAAGAAAATTATACTAACAACATTATTTGCTTTCTTTTTTTATACTAGTTACATTCAATATAAAAAATTGTTATTCATTGAAATGTTTAAATTCATAACTTTTAATAATTATTGTGAAAACTAATGGAGTTTAAAAGTTTTTGCTTATTATTTCTCTTCTATATTAGCTATTTTAAATTTTATGAAAACGGTTTCACTCTCATAACTTCCAAATTCCAGTTTCATCATTTTGTAAATAAGCAAACTGTTTTTATTGAAAATTCTTTAATGAAATTTATCTTATTTAAATAAATTTTTAAAATAATACTTATTTTTTTTAAAGTCTTAGTTATGTTTTTAATTTGTTGAATTGAATAACAATCCTACTATTACATTTATAAAAAATGAAATTATCAAAGCATTTTGAATGAGAAAGTGATATATTTAATATTTTAAATATGTGTATTAATTAGTTTGCGAAGGAAACATTAAAAAAAATAAACTTTAAAGTTACAAGTTAATATGCGTGTGATTTTTTCTCTCTATTTCAGTAGTTTTTATCCTTGTAAGTTATTTTTGTACTTATATATTCCTTAATTCTTAATCCTTTGTTAAATTTCATTGGTTAATCTCTCTTACTTTGCTTTTTGAGAATTTTTGTTTGTAACCTACAGTTAACAAATAATTGATGATATAATAAATTTTTGTTTAGATGTAAGAATCCTTATTTCGTAACTCCAATCAGAAGATTAACAGATAATAAGAGATGATTGTAATGTAGCCTTGACTAATAATTTTGGGATTCAGGTTTCTGATCTTTAAAATATTATTTTTGTAAATTCATAAATTCTTTATGGCAAAAATAAAACTTTTCATATAAAACGCTTTTCTAATTGACCCTTTAAAAATTTTCTTCTGAGACAAACTAGCACTTAACCAAAGAAAGTTATGTTTGTATGATAGAATTCTATTCTCTTTGTGAACATACCTATAATTGCTTTTTATAAATTAAAAAGGAAATTTTCAGTTTCAGAAAAAGTTGAAACATTTTATATAGAAGACATATGCAACACTAATAGATGAGAGAAAATGCACTTCCCTTAGACTGTCCGTTTTTCGTCTGAACCATCATTTCTTTGCCCGAGAGAGTGTATACAAATTTGTTAGTAAGGATTTTATATATCCAGATGATGTGATGATCCTAGGAGAATGCAAGATTTACATTGCTAGTTATTAAAATTTTCACCAAAATGCCTATAGTCTGAACTTTAAAGTTACATGGTAAGATAATAGCATATGCAAATGATCGATTTTCCATTCATTCATGTAAACAATGTGTTAGTTACACTTACAAAATACTTGAATGAAAAATGCTTTATATAAGAAGAAATACATTCCAGCGTATTTCTTATTTTAATAAAGCTTGAATTGTTGCCTAATGGGATACACACAATTGATGGTATCACAGTATTGTTAGTTGCATTGGTTAATACATTCCATGATCATTTGGAGAATATAGAATTCAGAGTCCAAAAAGTTATGTAATTCTGCACTGGATCTGAGCAACTCACTATCAATAACAGCTGAGAAAACAAACATATTACAACAAAGAATATAAATATCCTAGACTAATGCTTATAGAAATATGTTTATATTTATATTATTTTAAAATAATGTATTTGAGGTTTCGTTTTTTGGATAAACAGTATGATTTTGTAGCTTAATGATTTTTCTTTCCGATAGTGTATTCATTTTTTAAATTAAAATTATAAAAACTATTAAGAAATTTTTTGGTCATAAGAATATTTTTATGGAAATAAGATTATAAAATTATGAGAATAACTCAGTAAAAATCTTAATTGATTGTTTATAACCAAATAATTATAGCTATAAAAGTTATTTTTCTTTAAATACAAGGAAAATTCTTAAATATTTCAAATTTGCTCCAAATGAAAATCAAATTATTAGATTTGATAATAAATAGAAATAAGCAAATAATTTTATTTAAATCTTAATTGTATTGTTATTAACTAATACAAATAATATTTCTTTAGTTTGTTCTGAATACAATCATGCTAGAACTTGGAGTGTTACAAGATTTCGAGGAATGATTTCTACTCAACCTGGATCCACACCATTAGCATCTTTTAAAGTCATATCTTTGGAAGATATGGAGCCAAATATAAGTTATAGTGCAGGAAATGATAGTGGTAGGTGAATTTCACCAATACTTCTAGTGAATCATTCATATTTTCCATTGCTTTTTGAAAGAATAATCTTATTTTAACTTATTCATTAGAATCATATATTTATAATGTTTCATCAAAATACCAGTTTTTGGATCAAAGTACTTCCCATTGAAGCTTTAATGATTAAGTCTGCTAAATTGATTTGTATATCTTCAATGAAAGTCAATTTTTTATAATGTGAGTAAGGCTTTTCATAAATTTTTCATGAATTTTAATTTTTCAACACAACTGTAAACTTCACTTGAATAAATTCTGAAATTTATTCTTAATTTACTAATAAACATGAATTTCAGTCAACCAAAAAGATACATATATCTAATGCATCTTTATCAAATTAAATTACCTCAAATTTTTTATTAAAATTATTATAGTGACACTTAACAAAATTGTTCATTGGAACTATTAGTGTATTTTAATGTTTGTGCAGTGTGCCATTTAACATTATTTTTTACCTTAAATATTCAATTACAAAATATTCTTCAGTATTACCTGATATCATTAAAGGTTATGTGTGCTATAGTGTTTTCACAAATGTTTTGAAACTGTTTTGTAATATGCGTCGGCATTTATCAGAAAGCTTGGAGTATAAAATTAATGGTTAATAAAAATAATTGAGACCAGGATTACATTTTCTTTTTCTTCTGTCTCACATTCTGACTTCTTCCTTCTGTTTGATATTAACACATTACTCTTTTTTTGAATTTTTACATTTTAAAATTTGCCTGATTTTTTGGAATCATGCTTCTTTAGCAAGATCTTGCTGTAGGAAAAACAATATTTACCAATTTTGTGGCAATATCTTGTCCCTTGATCCTGTGAAATTCTTTAGATTTTATAACATTATAAAAAAATGTAAATTATCTTAAACTCCATTAAAAGAACTGATGAATTTTATAGTGCAATATGTAAGTGTATAAATATATTTATAAAAAATTTTTAATTTTATATGGTTTTGACAACTATCCAAATTTATGGTTAAAGGATTTTTTATTAATTTTCAACCAAAAATTCATTAATATCTTAAACTGTCTTTTCTAATCTTTAAATATCACCAAATTTTAACTTTTATACACCTGCATATCATATTCCAAACTCTAAAGTAACTTTTAACCTTATTTATAATTTTTATTATTATGTCACATCTTATAAAATGTATTGCATTCAAAGTATAGCCCTCAACTAAACTATTTAGAAAATGTTACCCTATCTAAACAAAATTTGATGGTACATAATTTGCATGTGTACATTTATTGTGAGTTTTATGCATATATATGTATATATATGGAGTTATTATTTGAATAGGGCCATATGGAGAACAAGATGATGAGCAAGTGTTTATTCAAAAAGTTGTGCCTGAAACTGATATGTTGTATGTTCGCTATGCTTCAACTGGAAAAAGGTATTTTGGAGCAAAATGATTGTTCAAATTATAAAATTATTTATTTTTAACATTTTAGGTATTTAATCTCATATTCATCTAATTATTTAGCTCTAAGAATGAGTTATTGAAGCCATTTATGATATTTCAAGTGTATGTCATTATTGTTTTAGTGATTGGTAACAATTTATTGACTGAAGTACCTGAACATTTAGCGATATTTTTCTTAGTTTTAATCTAATTAACCATAATTTGATTCATTTTAAAGCTTCTATACTTTTTGTTTTTCTATATTAATATTAAGAGAACTGATGATTTTCACTATTATTTAACTGAAAAACTGTACAGTAACTGTGTCCATTTATCAGGGTTTGTATAGTTCCTTTAAACTCATGCAATTTAATTACTTTTTTTCTTGGATCTGGGAAATTCTTATAATATTTAGTTGACTCTTGGAAGTTTTTGATTATTTATACAATTATTTGTTTTCTTTGCTAGAAAATATTTTCAATTTTGTAAATGTTTATGTACATGTGTTTATATATATATATATATATATATATATATATATATATATATATATATATATATATATATATATATATATATACACACACACATACATACATACATAATTAAAATTTTCAATGCAATGAATCAAAGGAATTAGTTAGATTTCATGTGTTATAAATATTGAGATTTTCATCTAGAAAATCTACATGAAGAATGTTACGTAAGGAATACTTAAAGAAAAAAAATTACTTTTAAAAGTGCTTGTTGCCATGAATATTAGAAATACAGTCCATTTAAATTCATCTTATTTCAATCGTGAAAGTTTCGTGTTGTTGACTTATTGCTTAATAAATATTGTGCTATTGAAATTAAACTTTATTTTTCAAATTAAATATTTACATGAAGAATTACGGGTAAGGAACTGAAAAAATGATTAATTGTAATTTGAGGATTTCAAAGCAGGCTTTTATTAATAATAGTTATGAATACAAGAAAATACAAGATGTTTTATGAATTATTCATTTTTCAATTAGAATTATCCATATTAAAAAACAAAAAAAATTTCAAACTTCTGTAAAATTCTAATTTTTTATATATTTTAATTATGAAAAAAGATTGTAAAATTTTTGATTTGTACATTCAGTTCTATTGAAATAATAAATTGATGATTAACTCTAAAATGGCAAGAATATTTAAGTTGCAATATAAAATTTGGCATACAACTACTGTAGGCTTTTGCAATCACATTTGGAACTTAATTTTTCAGCTTTATATAATGAAAATTTTGTAACACTTTGTTGACTAATAGCACTTATAATGAATGTATCTATGAAGTAGAATATATTATAATAAAAAAATTTCTTATCATTTAAGTAAACTTTGATAATCATTTTTAACATCTGACCAAAAAAAAAGTCATTAGTTTTTCTAAATATCTAAATTTTTTATGAAAAATACTTTTATAATATATGAAAAGTGCCTCTTAGTAGAATTATTAGTGTGACTTTTGGAAAATTTCTGTAATTTGTTTCATGAGTATCTATAAGGCCTGATGTAGTTATTCATTAAAACTGTATTTTGAATTGGGAACTCCAGTTCAAATGTATCGATAAATAAGTTGCAGTCAACCAAGTTATTTTCAAGTCAAAAGATTTTACATAAGTGGTAGTTACCTAAGTAAGTGATTACAAATCCAGATTAAAATTCAGATTTATTATAAATACTTGGAGCAATTTTGTTCATAAAAAGATAAACAAACATGTAAATTATTTTTTTCTCTTGTTCATCTCAATTTTTATTGATATATAATTGTGAGTATGCATCATTTTACTCAAAATAGTTTGTTCTGTTCTCTGGAGAAGAGGAAAATAAATGATAAAGTATAAAAATGTTGTTCATATAAGTTTGACTGAAATGTAAGTTTTAATTTTTTTTATCTTTAAATTTGGTTGAAATATTCAGTATATTACTAAGTAAGAAATAATGCTTATGTATTGCATTATATGTATGTCATATTTTCTACAATAAGAGCAAAATTCACTAATTATATACCCATTTTACCATTATTTATTAGTTTAATAAACCTCTTTGTACTCTATTTTAAAGTGTTAAAAAGGTTTCACAACATGTGTTTAACTACTTATAAAATAAATTTAAAAAATGTAAGTTTGAACTTATATATATATATATATATATATATATATATATATATATATATATATATATATATATATATATATATATATATATATATATATATATATATTTGTTCTAAACTCTGATAAAGTAATTCATTACATGTATGTTTAGGTTTTGGTGTTTATCTAAAGTTAGTGCATTATTTCAATGTTACAATATCAATTATTTGTTACACTATTGTTGCATTTGGTTAAACTATATTAGTTAAAGAAAAGTATTTTTGGTATTTTGAAAATTTTCTAAAAGGAAATTAATTAGTGAGAATAAACTATATAAGAAAGTGAAGATGTTTAAACAAAAATGTTTTCTAAAAGATACTTATATTTGTTAAAATATATTTTCCCTGCACATAATAAGTGACTTTATTAAAAATGTAAAGTTTGAATTTATTTTAGAATTTGCACTATTAAATCTGTGGATAATACATCTATAACAGCCTTTTGTGTTCATGAGTGTGAGGGCTCTAATAGAATGGGATCTAGGCCTAGACGTTACATTTTTACTGGGCACAGTAATGGAGTCATTCAGGTATTAACTTTTCTTTATAATTTTTCTGGATTTATTGTAAAGTTCAACTCTTCTTTAATTGTACGAAGCATAATAACTTACTTAATTTAGAATTTTTACTATGAAGGAATTTTTTACTTATCTATATTAATTCATGTTGTCATCATAAAAATAGTGTGATTGTGTTCTACTTGAACATATAATTTGTGAAAAGAAATGTTTTGACACCAATTCATAAATAAAATTATTTTGCTATATTTTTTCACCATTGAATAATATATTTAAAGGTAGTCTACATATTCGTTTTAACTGTCTCTGGAATAATGAATTGGGTAAAAGGTGTTTTTGTGCTTTATCAGAAATGTGTTTGTATAAAATGTTTAATAATAGTTATTGATAGATTCTCATATAAAAGATTAACTTAAAAAGGAATAATATGTCAATTAATTCATATTGCTTTTCAAACAATGCTCCAAAACAAGACATTGGCTAAGCAATAGTCTATCTACAATACAATTAAATATTCTGCCTTTAATGAGATAAGTATAAAAATTTAAGTTATTCTGTGGAATATTGTGCTTTAAGATTTTTGTAACTTTTTACTGACTACAATGAAACATTAGATGTATTCTAAAAAATTGCAGTGGAAGAGTGGAATGAAATCCAATAATTTCTTTCTTTTCCATAAGAAATTGATATGTAATCTGCTAAGTATGTATGTATTTGTGTGTGAGAGAGGGAGTGTGGGAATGTGTATTAAATATAAATAAAACCTGTTTTTTTCCTTGTTTAAAAATCATTACAATTATTTATTCAGATTCATTCTGTAATATATTATTCATTTTGTTGGACTTTTATATAAGCTATTAAAATTTATACCATAATATATAGCAACATTAATTTTTTGTCATATAATATTGACAAATGATTCATAATTTTAGTGACTAATTACTTTAATTGTTTTTCAGATGTGGGATCTCACAACTGCTTTAGATCTGTCTGCTAAAGGCGAGCCAAGTATGTGAAAGATTTCCCTTAATTACTTTTTTAAATTACTTAATCTTCTTACTTCTCATAACTTTTTCTTAAAGTAAAATTTAACTTCCTCAGTGAAAAGTGCTCACATGTTCTGTGATTTTAATTTTCTTACATTGATTCATTTTCTAAGCTGGAAATTTTTCCTCTCTAATAAATTCAGGCTGAGCTCTGAAATTTTATTTTATAAATTCTCAGTTGGTTAATATATTTTATATCAAAAGAACCATAACTAAAGAAAAATAATTTTTTAGAGAGAAAAATCATTCTGCTGTGAGAAATAGCCTTTTTCAGAGATATGTGAAACCCTGGAAATTTTGCGCTTTAAAAATATAAAATTTCAAATTTATTTTATCATGACAGTGAGTCAGAAAATTACTTATTAGGTGCAATTTTCTGCACTGAAAGTACTATGAATCTCTTTTTTCTTTTAACTAGAATAAAAAACAAATATATTAACTTATTAACACATAATTGTCAAACAGTTATTTAGTTCTATTTTTCTTTGTATTTTATTATTAAATACAAAGATGCTTGATTTAGTTCTCAGTGAAAAAGAAAATTCTTTTTCTTGAAAATCTTAATATTAGTTTCTTATTCTTTTCATGTTTAGAAGGATACAAATTTTAGATTTTTTAAAATAATTATTCAAATGTTATTATTAATCATAGAGTAAAAATAATCCAAAATACATCAGTAAAAAAAAGTTAGCTGTTGGTTAAAAATGATAATTTTTAAATTTAATGCATTAGCAGTATAGCAAATAAATAAAAATCAAATAAACATAAATGTATTTTTAAGTATTACCTATGTTAGTGGATTGAACAGTGTAAGCTTTAATTCATCTTTGGCTAGATAAAAGTTATCAATAATCAAATTTTTAAAAATTCAATTTATTCTGCAAATTTTGAAATAAAATTTTTTCTTTTTTAAATTTATATATAGTTTCTAAATTGAATATTCTTTAAATTAAGAGTCCAAAATGCTTTACCAAAGCTGTTGCTATGAAGATAATAAATATATAATATATGAAGCAAACAAAATGTTTATTGAATTTTAATGCTATGAAATCGAAATGTGAGTTTTGCTGTTTATTCCATTTCATTATTTTCCTAGAAAAAGTTTCCTGGTTTTTTATTTTTTTATCTGTTGTGTTTTATTGAAGTTTTAAAATTCTTTGTAAAATGTTTGTTTCCACAAATTAACTGTATTTAAAATTGCAATTTTCTTTTTACATTTGGTTAAACAATTTTATTATTATTAGCTGCAAATGTTTTCCAAGACATCTACTTTTCATTTGATCCCAAGGTTTTGATATCATGGTTATCAATATTATGGTGTATTTTCTTTGATGTTTTTTTTTTATTTATTTATGTATTTTTTTAATGATTGGTCCATTTTTTGCATAAATAAACCTTTTTGTTCTAGTGAACATCTTCCAGAGAAAATTAATCTGCTTACTAGTGTCTAGTATAACATGGATTGTTGCTTCTAAAATATCTCACTTTGTGAACTATTTGTTTCTTTATATTAGGTTTATTAAGGTATCATTGTAATACATTTGATAAGTAAACTGAACAAACTTAATTGTAATTAAATCTAAATGTTATTTCCTGTTCTAATTCATAGTACTTTTTATATATAATGGAGTACTATTTAAATTGCTTATATCTCATTAACGACTTTCTTTATTGCATTTAATAGTGCATATAAGGATATATTTTTTTTAAAATTTCATACTACAATCTTATTAGCTGATTTGTGGATTGAGCTTTGTGTCATAAGTTGTTCTTATATCATTCATAAGGCAGCTAAAGTCTATACTTATTTTTAAATATTTTGTTTAAAAATTAGTAATTTTTGATGACACTACATGAAATTCTGAAAGCGACTTGTGATATTTAGTCATTTAAGCATAAATGTCTTATATTTAGGGGAAAAATAGATATTTTGAAACTTTTTTAGATGTGTCCAAAAATGTTCTTCTAAAGGCACTTAACAATGTATATAATTTTCTTATTTCATTTAATTTCTTGCAATTTAACTGGATGACTCTTATAATGTGAAATTATTGAAATTTCAGATCAACGCGATCTTTCAAATTCCTATTGTTCAGCATCATGCATTAATTCATTACTCATGATTGAGATCTTAAAATTTATTTTTTCAAATTTTCATACTATAATCCTATTTGGTACATTTTTCTTATTTCATTTAATTTCTTACAGCTTGCAATTTGACTGGAGGACCCTCATCACATGAGATGATTAAACTTTTAGATCAATGTGATCTTTCCAATTCCCATTGTTCCACACCATGCATCAGCCCATCAGTCATGACTGTTGGAACTAGTGCACGCCTTAAAGCTTCAAACCTTGCATTTTTAAATTATCAAGCCAAATATTTTCCAGATGTTGATGGTTCAGTTCCAGAAAGAGACGATAGAGTGTTACATTGCTGACTATTTGGAACTAAACCACATATTATAATGTATAAGTTATTTTTATCTTTATTGTTTTCATGTTCACGTAAACATCAAAATGATTGAGATTTTTGTATAAGTTTAAAAATATGTATATTTATATAATGTGAAGTATATGTGAAAAGCAGAGTTTTATAAATTATTAACTTTTGTTTATAATGCTCTCTCTTTGTGATAAAGTTCATATATTCTGTAAAAGCTATTTTTGAATAAAATAATTAATATACTTTGTTGCTTATATCTCTCTCCTTTAATAGTGTTAACTAGCAAAATTTGCTTAGTATATTAACATTAGGAATTTATAATAAATTTGATTTATATTTTTATTGTAGCTTTTGCATGATTGTTTATTTAGCAGGTAATTGAAGCTTAAAGTGAAATAGAAAATGTTATAAACACCCATTCATGTGATAGAAATTGCACTCATTAACTGTTAAACTAGGCGAAAGATAACTCTGTACCTTTATGTTTTAAAGTTAAAAGAATACATGCATATAATTTATAGGAATAATGTAGTGATATATTTTCATTATTTATTAGGCCAAGATCCAAAACTTTAAAACACTCCACATGTTAATTTAATATAAAATGATAATGTGTTATATACATGGATATAAAATTGTATTTCAAAAAAAAAAAAAAAGTATATTTATATACTCTGGAATATTTGCATCGTAACTTAAATTATAAAAGAAAAGTTGAAAATTAATAATTGTTTATTAATTCTGAATTCATAATAAAAATGATAAACATTTTCAGAAAGGAATTTCACCCTAAAATTATTTTGCTATATATTCTCCAAATTTTGGTTGATTTTTTCAACATTGCAAACGTAATATGCAAAAGTTTAACATTTAACTTGCCGTTTATTTTTTAATTGGTTACTGTGCAAATATGTATCTGTTCTAAATATATAGAGTGCAGCCAAAAACTAAAGAAGTAATAGCATAATGGAAGAGATGTAAGCTAATTTGTTTATTCATTCCCTTTACTGCTTTAGATATCACTTATTTTATGTATTGTATATAATTCTAATTTCTAGTAAAATATTTATTTTAAAGTTTAAGCAACAAAAAGGACAGTGCATGCATAATGTGCCTCAGCAAACAGTGTTTCAATCAATTTGGTATTTAAAAGATCTCAGCAATGATAATGATGATCGTCGTCAGAGAAGTAGACGATAGTATAATGAAGACTTTCAGTAATCGCAAAGCCATCTAAAAGGGAATTCAACGAAATCGAAGTATTTCATTAAGAAAGAGGGCTCGGTAATATTTGACGTATAACTGCGACGAATGGGTAATACAGCTTGAAGTATTGTTTTACAAATTCTAAGTTCAGCTTACTGTAAAAAAAAAAACTTATTTTGCTCTCAAGATGTCGAAAGTTTTTTAGATAGACCGCATGTCAGAATTGGTAGAAATTCCTTTAGACTGATGAGAAGTTTTTTATTGCTCAATGAGCTCAAGCACCAGAACAATAAAATCTGGTCTGTAAACATTCAAAGCTACTCCGCAATTACTAAACATCGCAAAAATTGTTCATGGTCTAGGCTGCAAGTTGCAAAACACCTACTACTCTTTTTTATTATTATTATTATTATGTATGAGGGTGTTCAAATAATCAAAATGTACCATGGTGAGACATTTTAGAATCTGTACTTCAACGGGGTAGAAAATACTTCCGTAAAACTGGACATTTATCGAAGTATTTCGAAAGAAGGACAGTCCGTAAAATTGTCCCATGCATGCTCTATTGGATTCAAGTCCGGTGAGTATGCTGGCCAGTCCATTCGTCTACAATGTTTGCACGGTGAGGACGGGTGTTGTCATCCATAAGCAGAAATTCTACACCCATGGCGCCCCGAAACAAACGTACATGTGGTTCCAGAATGATATCCCGATAGATAAGGTTTGTCATGGTTACATTCTGAGCAAGCAGGTTAGTTCTGGAACTCAGAATAATTCCTCCCCAAACGAGAAATCCTGCACCACCCTAATGGTGACGTTCAACGGTGTTCTCTTGTTGATAAAGGATACTTGGCCCTCTCCATATGAAAGTCCGGCTAAAATCATACTGAAAGCTAAACCTGAATTCTTTGGAAAACATCAGACAAGACCACTGTTGCGGTGTCCATATTGCATGCTCTCTCCTCCAGGCGACAGTGAGTTGCGATAAGTGGAACACATCTGACAGGCCTACGAACATATAGACCAATGCTGAAGAGAGGTGACGAGACAGGTCTTTTGTTGAGTTCCGTTTGTTTCTTTTGGGAGTAACTGCCAAATGCCGGTCCTCATTCGGCGTTGTAACTCGGGGGCGACGCATGCTGTAACGTCTACTCAGATTAACATCATCTTGGAACCGTTGCCAAAGCCTGGAGATGGCACTCTGGGTGATTCCAAGTTCCTCGGATACTTCCAGCTGGGTACGTTCACATTCCAGGCGACCGACAGTTCTACCGCGTATAACATCGAAATGCTTCTTTTGTGTCATAACTCTGCGGTTACTGAACTGAAAGGCTTTTAATGCGCTTGTGAACAATTTTACTTCTTTGCAACCATTCCTTATCTACTCCTGTCTTACACTCTCGTGATTGCGACGTACTATCTTCGCCGCCATCTGGTGGTTTCTTGTAATTTGCATATTATTCTTCAAGATGTGTGATAATTCTGCACATGTGAAATTTTTATTTTAGAGGTTAATTTTTGTGCAATTTTGAATTATCCTTAATTTTCGGACACGAGCGTAGATTTTTTGTAAATAAATTTAAGTAAATCGCTTATAAAATAATTTATGTAAACCGTTGAATAATTCATTTTTGTAAACTGTTGAATGTACTATATAATTAAACAATTAGATTCTATTAGAATTTATACTTCTATTTTTAAAAAGAGGTAACTTATACAAACCTGTCACTGTGAATAATTAACTTTAATTTCAACAAGAATAAACTAAATGCTTGACTTAAATGTAAGCATAAACTGAAATATTATATACACTTAATTTTTTTTTAACATTTATTTTAAACTATTCCACTATATTGAATACATCAAATAACATAAGATCTTTTTAAGTCATACTTAATACAAATTTAAAAAATTCATCACTGCAATCATATCAAGATTTGGGTATACTGCTCGCTTATTAACTGAAACTATAGTTCTACACTCAATCGTAAAAAACTTACATTTTTAAGGAAAATAGATATTTAAATAAAAAATGCAATATTTGACATTACTAATTAACTAATCTATTTATAAATAAAGTCTCACGATTTCAATAAGTTATAGATATAATTATGTTTTTAAATATAACTTATAATTTTGATTCTCCGGGTAATAAGCTGGAAATATTTTTTCAAAATTGAGATTAACTGCATTTAATAAATTTTTCTAAGTCATCAATATATAATCAAATGAAACACGAAAATATAAAATACATTTTGAAAATTATAAATAATGGTTTTATGCTTTTTATCAATGATTTATTGTTCTTTTTTTTATAGCGAGATTTATTTTTAGTAAAATTTAAAGAGAAAAATTCTGTAATACTTTTGAAAGAAAATCTTAAAAGTATACAATATCTAAACACTTAAAATCGAATAACCATGCGTTAAAATAAACATCGTTAAATAGTGATTTCCATGATTTATTATCAGTGGGATAATACACTGCTGGACAATTGCTAAGGAATAAACAGGACTGGGCATGCTTACTATTCTCAGATGAGAGTAGGTTCAGTCTGTCATCGGATTGTAGACGCCAATTGATCTGGCGTGAGAGTGGTACTGCTTATCGTCCAGAAAATATCCAAGAAAGCGACCGATATCTGACAGGACTGTTCGGTCCAATTGCGATGCTTACAACACCATTGCAAATAGGCAGTACAGTGCTGTCTGATCAATGAGACACACATAACAAGTTTGCGGACGTATAGTCCTCCTCCCTCAGACGTCTGGCAACAGTCTTTCGGGAGATCTGCTTTCCTGAGGCAGTAAGAAACTGATTTACCACCTGCTGAGTTGTGTTGCTCCTGTTCCTTTTTGCTGATAGGATGATATATATAAGTCTTCTGCAGGCGTAGTACTTCTACCACGACCTCCCCCGTGCCGCCTATTACACGTTCCAGTTGGTTTAAATGACTTTGACAGTCGTGAAACAACGCTGTGAGCGATGTCAAACTCCTTGGCAACATCTTTTATTTTTCGCCCTTCTTCGATCTTTCCAATAAATCGGCCACGCATAAAATCATCTAAATGATGTCGGGGGAAAATGCCAAAAATTTCAAGTTCGTCTATTAAATCTTTCCTTTAAAACTTAGACTTGAAACAACAACTGACCATACGCGTCAAAACCTTTAAAACTCTTATGAACGCTATAACGTGATGAACAGACGTGGAAAAAAAAAATTTGCATACGCATACTTCTTCTTACTTATTCCCGCACTTATTCTAATTTTCCACATTTTGCTTCCTTTCATTTTGTGGTTGCTAGGGATGATAGTGTTATCCATCCTTAGCAATTGTCCAGCAGTGTATTATTGATATGGACTTACGGATTTTCTATAGTTTAAAATTTTTTATTTTTCAAATAAGATTATCGATATTTTTTGATATGATTTGAACTTAGATTAAATGATTATTAAATGATCGAATTGGAAATTATACAAGATTTATATATCTACAGTGTTTTGCAAAGTTCTTAATTAAATATGCAACTTGCTTCAATGAAATTTATAATTATTTGCAAGATTTCTTGTAAATTATACACCATATCTACATTCGAAGCACATTTTTAATACAGCTTATTATCTATCCTTTTACACATTAACTGTGATTAAATTATTTATAATTAATTTAATTGTGAAATAAGAGATATACGAGGGTTACTCTGAAATTTTTCAGATACGCGCAGACGAGAATTTACAAAATAAAAATAACGGTTTAATTTTAAAATGCAAAGTATTTTAACACAGAAGACAAATTTTTACTGACTTACTTCAACTTGTTTAGCGTAGAATAAATTTTAAACAGAAGAGAAAATGGAGTTGACGCGAGAACATTTTCGCGCTATGGTTTTTTACGATTTTAAAGCAGGATTAAATCAAGAAGAATGCGTTCAACAGTTGCAGTTAGCATTTAGTGATAAATCTCCAGCTCGTGCTATAGTATTCAGATGGCTTAGAGAATTCAGAAGAAGTCTCAATTTTCTTCAGGATAAAGAATACACAGGAAGGCCGCAGTCGGCAGTAATCCCGGATAATGTGTCTGCCATACGAAAAATGTTAATGGAGGATAATCGCAGCACCTATCAAATGATACAGAAAAAACTTCACATTGGATCCGCAGCCATACACAAAATCATTCATGAAGAATTACATATTAAAAATGTAGTTTGCCGCTGGGTTCTCCATAATCTAACTGAGCACCAAAAAGAGGAGGGTGTCAGAATCAGTAAAGAAACTTTTAAATTGCTAAATGGCGCATCATTTCTAAAATTGTAACAGGTGATGAAACATACATACCGTTGTGTAACGTTCCAACACGTCAAGAAAGCAAAGTATGGGTCTTTGAAGATGATCCCACGCCGATAATGGTGAAAAAACAACGCGCACGGAAAAAAGTTTGGTATGCCGTTTTCTTCAGAAGTACGGTATTGGTCTAGGTCATCAAGTTGGAAGGACAGTAACAGCAAACTGGTATACCACTAAATGTCTTCCAGAAATTCTACAAGAACTGAATGTTAGGGGACTAATGCTTCACAATGACAATGCATCTTCACATACAGCCGCATTAACAACTGTGTTTCTTAAACAAAAACAAATTAAAGTGATCGAACATCCGTCGTATTCATCTGATATAGCTATGTGCGATTTTTGGTTATTCTTTAATCTGAAAAAGAACTTACGTGGACGACGTTTTCATTCAGAAGAAGAGATTGATGTGGCTATAAATGCATGTTTTTCATCTATTCCAAGAAATAAATGGCTTGAGGCATAATCTGTGGAAAATTAGTCTACAAAAGTACATTGATGCTGGAGGAGACTACTTTGAAAACTCCTAAAATTTTGTAAGAATAACTTTAAAAACCTAGCTGTATCTCAAAAATTTCAGAGTGACCCTCGTATTAAATAGTCCTCATTTCAGTTAAAAATATATTTGTATAATTTTTTGCTATATGAGATTTGTGAAAAAGTTCGTTTTAGGACTTCAGTACTGATTTGCTATCTTATGAATAAAGGATAATTGAATTTTACTAATTTAATTTATCTTAAAATTAATAACTATTAACCAATATTTATATTCTCGAAACATACGAAAAAGATATTTTTGTAATGTCATATTCTAAAATAATATTCTAAAACCCTTAAAACCCTCCAAAATATAAATACTCACATCAAATCAAAAGGAATCTTCAAGAGAAGTACTTACCTAGAAATAGAAATTAAAAATACAGAAATCTCCAAAACCCTCAAGAAACAATTGAAAAACAGTAGCATCTCATCTAAAGACAAGAGAGTAGCGAATCAGAAAATTATTATCCTAAATTTTCCCCTTGACAATATGAATAATAAAATCCTTTCCGAAATAAAAAAAAATATCTCAAACTTAGTGAAGATCTTGATCTTAAAATAACACAGAAAAAGATATAGGCAGACTAAAAGTTAAATGTAGAGATGGAACTATGTACTAAATGTGCCAAAGCCCCTTGCTTATAAGCTTTCCTAACTAAAATATTTATATTTGAACATCTCAAAACACAAAATAAACAAATTTTCATCTGTCCGTAGGTGCCAGCAATGCTAAGACTTTAGACATTTCTCCTCAGAATGCACCTGAAAAAATTATTACTGTGGGATTCGTAGTGGAAAGATAACATGAATCCTAATCGTGTAATCCAAACGTGTAATGTGTATCACAATAAGAATGGAGCCAATTTTCCTATTAACCATATAACGTATAGTTACACCTGACCCTCCAATTAACTTTATCTAAAAGAAAATTTCTATTCATAAATTTACTCAGTGTACAGTTTTACTTTTTAACCACTTTTTAAATTCAATTCAGAAGTCTCAATATCAAAGTTTTCATAGTGCAATATCTACACATAAACATAAATTAAAGCATCCTACATATACCCAGTAGCAGGAATTACTGACTCTCGAAGAATGACAAGGCTATAGTCATCACTATAGTAGACTTATGACCAGTTATTGGTAGGATCAAGGAGAATGGAGTTGCTGTTAAAATTTCACTTAACTCTGCCCCACTGACGATCTACTCTACACATAGTGCTCCACCAAATCGTGGGGACAATTCCAATAATTCAGATACAGCCAGAATCATCGTTACTTTTCAGGACATAGACGCTTCTTAAGAAATTTGGATAACGAAAGAACCATCATTGGAGCTGATCTACTGGCCATCACATCATGTTGGATTATAAGGACAAAAATCAACGAGGCTAGATTCTACGAGAATTTCTAGTAAGCAACAATCTAAACCTCCTAAATACTATGACTGCTCAGCCAACAACCAGAGAAGAATGGCGGGATGTCATGTTCACACGAAATGTAGACCTGGCAACGGACAGAACTTGGAAGGTCCTGGACATAGAATCGTTTTGTGATCATAATTACATACAAATTTCCCTGTCAGCACAACCTGATACTTCTCAACTTACCAGGTTCAAAACCAAATTTCGAGGCCACCACAAGTTTCTTAAGCGCCTACACCCTCATTTAACTGCTTGCTGCAATTGATTGAGGACACGCACACCACCCAGCAATTATACATCACTTAATCAATCAGACAAAATCATATAATTGAATATTGCCGGCAATCGTACAAAACAGTAAGACAATGTAATAACCTTGCTCCAAATGGTTGACTTAATCATTTGATACTGGAAAGAGGGTCCTAAATGCTATGAGGAGAAAATTGCAAAAACCAGTAGCCGATAGTAATTAAAGCTCTCAGCAGAATACAAAAAATAGAAGGCCTCAAATAAATAAAATCTTTGTAAATCTAAACGCACCTGCTTGCGAGCACTGTGCACATCAGCAAGTAACTCATACGAAAATAATAACGAAACTGCACTTAGGAAGTCTTTTCGCACTTTTCTGTCAGGATAAGTGAAAAAATGACCACATCACTATAGCCAATAAAATCCTCAAAGACCTCTTTCCAGTACAATCAAACAACTAAATTTATCGGCCTCAAAATACCAACTACAATGGTCCTGATATCAACAAGGCAAAGATTAACAGGGCAATTGCTTCTCCTCTCAATGGAAAGGCACCAGGATCGAAAAGAATGGATTATGCAATTATCAAAGAAATGCTATACTATTCTACCAAACTCATTAAGAAATGTAAAACCAAACTCATTAGGAACTGTTAAGACATGTGTCACACACACACACCACACACACACATAAACCACACACACACACACACACACACACACAAACCACACACACATTTCTCCAAGTGCTTCAAGGTTGGCCTAATACTTCTCTTTCCCAAGGAAGTAAAAGACAAGTCGTGTGTGAATTGTGTAGGACTATCACTGTCTTATTTATAATAGGAAAACTACTGGAGAAGATTACAGCTTTACGACTGACTTTCTTCTTAGAAATCAACCACCTTCTTTACCATTGCCAATTTGGTATCCATCAAGTTAGATCAGTGGACGATGAACTTCTGTACGAAATAATATCGAGAGAGTCAGTCCTCAGCAAAACACTGTGATATCATCTCCTTGGACATCAAAGGAGCCTTTGATTCTACCACTCAAGTAAAAAAATCTCTTTTAGAAAAAGCACTTGACGAAAAAAGATGTCCAAACAATACCAAAAATATTTTAATCAGTAACCTTGAAGACAGAGAGACTGCCCTCAACACCAATCTGGGCATGGTGAAGCGGACTCAGGCCTGTGGATGCCCGCAGGGCACCTGTAGTGGACTTTATTTTTTTATTACAAATACCCAGGAATTTAGCCATTATTTCTCTAGCCTTCCAATATTTCTGAACTCTACAGAATGTGTAGCGGTCTAATCCTCTGGAACTTGATAGCTGATGAACTGCTTCAAATAGATTAGATAAGAGTCGAAGAAAACATCGACCCCAAAGTGACACTCATTCTAAGAAATTGCTGATGGCTACACATTTGTAGTGTTAGCGGACAGTGAAAGAAATCTAAGTAGTATTGCCACTCAGGCACTGAGTCTCTTTGAAACATAAAAGAAAGACATAATATAGAAATTTATATTGAAAACTATAAGTATCTACTCTTCACGAAATTGCAAAACGGATCACAGAGCTTCTAGAATGCTTGAAGAATAAAGAGAAGCAGGAACATCAAACTTTTGAGCGCTCTTCTAGACCATAGATTTCCAGCGTGGACGATAATGCCCACTTTCGGGTGTTTGAGGTTTTCAGGGGGTAGTAAAAGACCTAGAGAAAATTAGGGGGCATTGATATAGTATGGAAGGGCATGGAAAGATTAACCAAATATAGTCTAAAAAACACTTAAAAATCACACTGCTATCACAAGAGCAAAAATTCACTTATTTCGATATGAGATTTCACAGTTTGGATAAAGAGTTACCTCTCTAGTTTATGCACCAATTTTGTGAGATACACTCCTCACTGCAACCCTGAAGCTAGCCTATTTCTCTCTTGTAGAAAATTGTTGACTTATTCTCACTTTTTTTTATCGTTCATTGCAGCACGTACTGCGTATGAGGAAAATGGCATTTGTGTGCCTTGATATTTTACTACTTCAACTTATATTATTTACGCTGGCTGTATCTCATGCAGGTCCATTAACTTGGATCAAGTATGAGTAAAGAAAATCCCATGTCGGAAACAAAAAAGAAAATGCGTCAGTATTACGGGGATTATATAAAATGTGGATTTATCAAAAATCCCACAAATCCACCATCGCTAATGTGCTTTATTTGACAAAAATATTTTAAAATGAAGCGGCGATGAAACATTCTAAGCTTCAAGATCACATGTTAATAAAATGCATCCAAATAAGAAAAACAAAGATATGAGCTATTTTTTAGACTTAAAAATAGTTTGAGAATAAACCGAATACATTAAAATTATTTTCACCAGCTTCTAAACAAAAAGATGACGGACTTTGAGCTTAGTACAATATCTCATTATTGATTGCTAAAACAGGCAACTCGCATACTATTGGGAAAGATTTAATTTTACTAGCAATTAAAGAAGTAATAATACCGTCCCCCATAAAACAGCTACAGATGTTTTCCAAAAATTCCTTTGAGCTATAATTCTATGCAAAGACAAATTGATGAGAGGGCTGAAAACATTAAAGAACTATCATGCAATTATCTATAGACTTGTCAATTTTCAATTCAGCTGGATGAGTCAACTTTACTAAGCAATGAAGCATTGTTGTTATCATACGTGAGGTTTATCAAATATGAAAAAATATATCCAGAAATGTTGTTTATGCTACTAATTTAGAAATAAATACAAAAGAAAAAAATCACATTTCATGCATTGGAAAAGATTTTTGGTGAAAAGGAAATTCCTTTTAATGATATTTTGTAAATTTCTACGAATGACGCTTCGGCCATGACAGGGACTCACTGAGGCATCATAGCATGCTTTAAAAGTATAGTTCTTGACTTGATTGCTATGCGTTGCATAATTCATTGACATCATTTGGTTGCGAAAAATTTGAATGAACTTCTTCATAGATCACTGCAATATGTTATAAGAGCAGTTAATAAAATCAGAAGCAACTCGTTGAATGATGATTATTTAATCAGCTTTACAATGCAAACGAGGAAAATTTTAACCGATTGCTGCTTCACGCAGAGATGCACTGGCTTTCAAAAGGTCTTTGACTCGAGAGAGAGAGAGATTTTACAATCTATTTAAATCTGTGATAGAGTTCCTTAAGACACGGAGTTGCACGACGCCTTCATCGCATCAAAGAACGATAATGCGTATTTATCAGACCTGTATAAATTGTTTAATGATGTCAGTCTCCCACTTCAAGGAAGTGACTTACACTTGATTAAGACTAAAAATAGCATTGCTGCTTTCGCGTGCACACTGCTATTATATGAAAGAAATATAGGGAGGCGTGAATTTAAGAACTCATATTTATCAGCAATATCATTCAATCACGACAACTTGCTAGTTTACTGTCTACACTTGGAAAACCTGTACAATGACTTCAAGGAGCGGTTCCAGGACATTTTAAACATAGGCATACCAGACTGGGTTTTGGATCTTTTTTCCAGGGTCTCAACACAGAAGGATCATCTCAGTTAGAAGAAGAGCTAATAGAATTGATAACAAATGGGAAATTAAAAATTAAGTTCAAGAATGGCTACCAAGAACTTTGGCAGCAGAAGTCAATTTCTTAACTGTATTCCGGATTATTGGTGATTGCTCAACTATTTCTTATAGTATTCCCATCTTTATATTTTGCAGAATGTGTATTTAGTGTTGTAGCAACATTGGTATCTAAAATGAGAAATCGACTCCATGTTACGGAACGCAGAGACTTACACACGTTTTTAAGTAAAATCGAGCTTGATATTAACAAGCTACTTAAAATGCATCAAATTCAACTTTCTTATTAGTTTAGTTGAAAATTTAATACCTTTAAATTTTAGTAAGAATACTTTTTAATATAATTAAATAGGTGTTTTGATTGTTCTCTGAAACTGTGCCAATTTATTTATTTATAAAGCAATAGTTTATTATCGATTACTTCGTATCATCAAAATTCCTGCCTGTCCTAATAAATAAGCCAAAACTTTTATTCATTTTAAATAAAGAAGAAATTCAGTAATGCTTCAATTCCAACAATATTCGATCTATTAGTAATTTCTTTTATTTAATTCTTGTTTTCTCCATGCATTATGTACGCTCTTATTTCTCTGGAGTGGGAGGTGGGTGGTATTGAAATATTCACTAGAAAAAAAGGGTGACTGTTCAAAAAAGGTTGGGAACCTATGCTCTATACGAAAAGTTTAACTGGTCCACCCATATTAAACAATGGGTGGCAATGATTTAAGCATTCATCAGAAACTTCTTTACGCTGCTAAAACAACGTGGAATTTCTCAAAAAACAACATACAATCCTGTATATAACAATAGCTGAAACTATCATGACATACAGTGATGATCGATGGAGAAGCAGTCGCGATGTCAAGAACCGAGTCCTACCTAACAAAACACAGAGTTACTACTAAACATCAGTTACTACTAAACATCATTAGTAGTAACTGATGTTTAGTAGTTACTACTAAACATCATTGGGATACTCAGAACAACATCAACGGCAGTACTGCAGTATATTGCGGGCGTCTCAACCCTCTACTTCACTATCTAAAGTGAAGCCCTTAGGAAACTAGACACAAAATTCACTAGCAGCAACATCGTGGAATCCAGAGTGATAACTCCAATGATTCATCCACGAACATTTCGAGTAGATACCATTGTTAACCCCAATTCAGAGTATGATCCTGCTATAGACAACCTGGCCTATCAGATATTCACAGATGGCTCTAAACTAGACATAGGTGTATGATCGGTACAAGTGGCAAGATTGAATGACAGCATAGTCTACAGTGTAAGCCACAGACTGAACTTCAACCGCTCTGTCTTTGAGATGGAGCTCTTTGACATCTAACAGGCAATAAATCAGACCTGTGTTTAAAACAGAAAATGCATAATCTGGTCAGACAGCAGAGCCAAGCTATGGTCATTTTGCAACCCAAATGATATAATCCCTATAGGCAGACAAATTCAATCAAATCTTAACGTCACACAAAATATTTCCTCATAACGGATAAAGGCGCATGTTGGAATCTATGGAACGAGCAGACAGACAGTCTAACAAAGACAGATGCCCAATCAACAAAATCAGAAAAATCTCCCTCTGCCTCGTTCCCACTTTAGAAGGACCCACAATGAAAGAACAATGCAGAGTTAGAAAACGTTGAAGGACCAAAGCATCACAGGACGTCTTGTCTACGATATTTTACCAAAAGTGAACTCAAACCATCAATGCATTCCTAGGCAAATAACTACGTATATTCCTCACGGGAGAGGAATCGTTCAATATCTACCTGTATAAAATATGTGTACTTCCAAATGGTCATTGTCCGTGTGATCAGGAAGGTACGCCAATCCATTATGCAACAATTTGCCCTGTTATTAGCTCATGGCACTTTACAGAACCAAGTGACAACCTCAGAAGTGTCTGGTTTAAAAACCTAATTACTAACAAGGATGTTAAGTTTAAAGTTATCCAGTTAGTAAACTTTTTGTTAGAGAATAGAGATCTGATATTTCCAGGGGCTTCCAACCACGATAAACTGTCCCAGGACGATAAATTGTAATTATTTTCTATTGTTACCAACTGTCCCTATCACCCATGTAGTTAACTTTAACAACTGTCTCTTTTCATGCACGTATTCTTTAATTTACAGCCTCTTACACAATTTAGTCATTACAATTGTATTACCATTTCTTGTCAATTGCTTTAACTTTGACTTAGTAACTGTAACAACGTTATGTCTGCTTTGGCTTCAAAAGTACTCTGTTTATTTTGTATGCAGTCTGTTTATTTTGAATATTCAAATTTTCTCACATTTTCCTTGATATTCACTTAGCATTTGGCGTTATACATGTTCCATTTATCTCACTGATTTTCACTTCTTATTTACATTATTGAATATACAATGCTTAACATTTCATTTACTCATTATTTTCACATCTGCATAACTACCTCAATCCGTCATTTTATTTTTGTAGGTTCCATATTCTCATAATCCTTAATTGTATATTTCTGAATAGTATTTTCAGTTGCCTTCTGTGCATAATTTTCCTGTATCCCCATTGTGTTTTTCTTTCTGTTCGTGCAGATTGTGTTCTGCATTTTCTTACTGCAACATGTTCATTTCTATAGTTCGCCATTTTATACCTGCCTCACTCATGTTTAAGTTCATCTCTTGACTTTCATCACCATGTTTATTGTTTTCTCAAATGTAATGTACTAAACAACCATTTTACTTTTGTTTCATATTTTGTAAAGTGTAACTTCATTGTATAATTACGTTGATTGTATAATTGCTTATTGTATGTTGTTTACGTTCTTTCACTTACACACTGACACACACAATAAAATTATACAAAGAGGATAAGAAACAGCCAAAGCTCGGTGGCTACTATTCAACTGTTATAATAAGAATTCAGGTCTGCAGTGGTGCTCCTTCATCTCGGAGGTGCTTTTTTCTCACTCCATCGAGCTCCACCTAAATTGGTTAAGCTCTGTTAGGGTTAGATACAGGGAGTTCTTGATAGTGTTTACTGGAAACTTTTAACAAGGCAACAAGCGAACACTTCACAAAATTAGCCATTTCAGAAATGCTTCCACTCTTGGCTTGAAAACCAATGATCATGCCCTTTTGAACGTTGGATAAATCTCTCCGTTTCTGCATTATACTAACGATTGCAATGTTTTCCGCAACTTTGGCACAACATTTACACACGCTTAACTCTTTTATTGTGTTCCCTCTTGCCTTCTGTGATTGGTTATTTAGCATCGACGTCGAAAGTACGTGGTGGTCACATTAAAGTGATTTGGCTGTATATATATATATATATATATATACTTATACAGTCTAGTGGCTTTTCAGTGGGCATGCTGTTGCGATACTCACGCGCGCCCGTGTTATTTTATAAGTGATTAGATAAATAACTTTTACCTTATCACTTCAAAATAATACATAAAGCTCATAAGACAATGTACTTCTTCAAATTGTGTTTTGATTAAATTAGCTATTAATTCAAGCAAACTTTAGATAGTTTTTATTTTTTACAATTATTAACGGGATTTCAAACATACACATAATATTTATTAAATTAATTGTCTTGCATTAATTATACTATATAGTTCTTGTATATCAATATATTATAAAAATAGTAAATTAATATAATATACAATAAAAATAACCCTTTTATTGTTAGTTATATTCTAAATTATTTTAATCTGTATCTAAACATGATTAAGATCCCTGTTTTTTAATACTAAAATGCATGATATTTTTAAGAATATATTTCTATCTTCATATATGTTTCATTTATTTAATTAAAAATGCATAATTTTTATTAATTTACAAGGGTAAACCTCCCCATTCCTGATAATTTTAATGAGAAAACTGTCATACTTCTAAAAATATAAAAGTATTTTATAAAATAAGATGAAGAATAAAAATATTTATGTTTATATATTTATTTCAAATAATTAAATTTCCGGTAATATAAAATTAAAATGTTTTACTTATACTCTCAACATTTATACATATAAATAAAATATTTAGTATATTTTATTTTCATTAATTTTATTATATACATAGAAGAATAAAAAATTGCCCTAGTAGCAATTCAACACTGGGGTGCTGATTGGATTAACGACTTGAACCGATGGAAACTCAGCGGCTCCTGTGCGGCTATAGTCATGGAACTGCACTATTTGTCACCTCGGCCGGATAGCGGTTGCTGTATCGCCACCCGTTCAGATGAAGTGCCCGATGTGATGAGCTTATGGCATATGGCCCGGTGAGTTTTTTTTAAGATTCGACGAAATGAGAGTGAGTGCAACAATGATACTATGTCATGCAATTTTTTATTCTTCTCTTGTACTAATGCTGTTTTCTGGCTTAAATATCAAAGATATACTATCGTTTATTTAACGATAGTGTAATTTTGTACTAAGCCAGACAATATTGAGGAAAATCCTTTTTTTTTTTACATAAATTACATTTTACCCGTAAGTTTTTTTCACATTGGAAGATAGTTTCTTTTTTATAGTTTTGAATAAATTCAAAATGTAATAAAAAATTAGATAGTATACTCAAATGAGGTTAATATGAAACATATTTTACCGATCATCTAATAATATTTCCCTCTTGGACATATCGGTATTTTCAACAGTTTTATTTGAAGGACGCATAATTAACATTCAATAATTTCAGCATTAGAAATTTGCTTTTATTTATTATTATTTATTATTTTTTTTTACTAATAGAAAAAAATCCAATAAATTTGCTTTGAGACAATATTCATTAAGAATTTTTTAAATAATTTCCAATTTTAGAAAAAATAAAATTTGAATTAGCAGATTGTAAATTGTTATGGTTTTCCAATTTTTTTAAAAATTTTACAGTGAATGCTTAATTGTAAATATATGAGAAAAAATTATTATTGCTTCTATAAGATATATTTGTAACAAGTCTTCATAAAATCATTCAGAAGTTTGGTTCTAAAGATTGAAATCATAAGTTATTCATTTAGTTCTTCCAATGCATTTGTAAAAATAGGAATATATTAACATAGAACATATCTAAAAAAGAAATTTTGATTTGTTTAAAATAGAACATTGATTCTATTTTAATATAGAACACAAGACAACCTTGTTTAATTCCTTTTTGATATTGTTTTTCATCAATTTTATATTAACAGCTTAAAAATAGACTTAAATATGAATATTCTTGAAATTTTTTAAAAGAAATACTTTCTGAGCTAAGGGTGATAAACAGTTAAAAATTTTTGGTAATAAGCGTATAAAATATTTTATTGTGATATTAAAAATACATTTGTATTCTCAGTTAAAAGTGTTCCTATTTCATTGTATTCTTTTTAAATATTTGTTAAATTCTCCATTTCAATATTTATGAACGTAATCACAAAAACAAAGTGTTCACAAAAGATAAAGTTTTATTTTTATTATTTTTTTTACATATTATATATACATCAGACCCCGGGATTTTTCAAAAGTTCTTTTTAAGTGTCTCCCATCTTTGTCAGAAACACACAGAAGCCATTTCTGAGTATATTGCTGTACATCACTATCTGTAATACAGCTGCCATGGCATTGAGTGGAAGCTACAAATAAAAGTAAAAAAATTAATATCAGAAACAACATAACTTTTCGAGCATTTTTATTTGATACTATTACCATTAAATTGCTTCTGAATAAATTCTGCCTAATCCAACAAAATAATTTTAAATATTATACTTAAATGTCATGCAAATTTAAAGCTTTTAAAAGATGCTTAAATTATGATTTATATTTAGAAGGAGAACTTATAAATTAAAAAAAAATTATCTATATACTTCAATTAACATTTTGATCCAGTGGCAAACTTCACATTTAATAAGCATATAAATACATAAATGAAAAATAAAAACTATCCATTATTTTTTCATAAGTTACAAACATTATATAAAAAGAAATCTCATACATTTAACAAAGGATAATAGAAGAATAAAAAATATTGTGTTCTTATGATTTTTTACAATGGTTATGATTCTGAAAATTTAGAGTAAACTGAATTAGTAAAAATAAATTTTTACATTTGAATTTAATGATTTTTTCATAGATCATTATATACCTTTTAAAATTTATTTCTACCATTTATTCTTTGTCAGGGGCATAAATCAACTATTTCTTTATATATTGCTGTACATCAATATCTGTGATACAGCTGTCACGGTGCCAAAGAGAAGCTACAAATAAATAAATTTTGATCCTATTAATAATGTTAAATAAAATAACATCAGAAACAAAGTAAGATCATTAGAAACATTTTTATAATTGATACTATTAATATTAAATTGCATCTGTTATAAAAATATTTTAAACATTACATGGAAATGTCACAAAAATTAAAGTTGTTAAAATATATATATATATATATATATTACAATTATAATGTTTAAATTTATAGAAAAAAGTTATAAATTTAAACCATATCCTCTAATCAACATTTTGAACCAATGGTAAACTTGGCATTAAAAAACATAGGCAAAGCATAAATGAAAAATAGAAAATAACGAATCTTCCCAATTTTAAATTACAGGAACAATATAAACAAAAATTACGTATATTAAAGAAAGGATAATTAAACATGTAATTAAAAATTATAACAGTAACGTATGAAATATTGTGTTCTTATGATTTGTTACAATGGTTATTATTCAGAAATATTTTGATTAAATTGAATTAGTTATTTTTTTATATTTGAATTTAATGATGTTTTCATATTGCACTATATTACTTTTAAAATTTATTTGTACAAGTAGTTCTCCTCAGAAAATTAATAAATAAAATGCAAGCCTGTAATCAAATTTCTAACATTCTGAAGGGTGGAAAATGGATGCTTAACACCTATACTGCAATTTCAATTATACTGCTTTGACAAATCATTTCTATAATCATTCTTCTGATAACGCCACCAGAGCTTCCGCCATCCTTATTAGTCAAAACAGTCAGCTGAAAATAATTACAAAATAATAAAAATTTAAAATTCAACTCAAGTTTCAGTTGGTAATAAGTTTCAGGTTCCAACCTTAGAACATGTTAATACTTATTTATCAACTAAATATTTTTATACAGAAACTTAATGTTTTTTGTTACTTAAATGTTTTAAATTACTTTAAAATTTGCATTAAATATAATTTTTGCAGCAAAATATAAATATACACTTCAATATCTGCCAGTTTGAAGTACAAAATTTGCACATTGTATACATTGGCACTAATGTATAGTTTCATTATATATTTTTCATGTAATAGTATTTGTAATATTTATTATATTATTTCGCTATTATATTATACCATATATTGCTCTATAAAAATGGTTGTTTAATATACGAAAATAAAGTAATAAAATGAATAGTTATGAAAATTGAACTATGAAAACAGATTTTACAAATAAATAAATAAATAAAATAATATATAAACAGTATTTTTCCATTCTACCCCACCAATAATGCCAATAATAGGAAAGAAAAATCATAAATTAGTCCAGAATATTTATTTTCATCGTATATTGTTTAAAAAGATTTATATTTTTAGAAAATGCTAAAAATAATACAAACATTTTATTAACATTTTTTCCCGTGAAACTAATTAGATTAAGATATAGAGCTTAAAGTGGATTCCGAACCACTATCCAAACCCAAGCTGGGATTCAAACCCATTAACTGTTGAACCGAAGCTATCTCTTCAGGTTTATAAGCAGGGGTATAATAGAAAAGCAGCTTTTTTGCTTCCTGTTCAACAGAATAATTTTTTTTATTTGTAAATATGAACATATTATATATAATACATACATAAAATTCTTGGTTATTCATTTAAGCACAAAAACTAATATTAATATACAAACTGTACAGTGACCTATGCTGAAAATTGACTTCAACAACATGGATTAATTTCAACTGTTCACTACAAATAAACCAAAGATAAAATTAATTTTATTATGAAATTATGGAAATTATTGTATAAAAATTAATTATTATGAGAATATGATTAAATTTCAAATGTAAAAGAATGATTAAACTTTAAGTTTTATTAAAATTTAAGAACTACTTACAGACATTTGTTATTCACTTATTTATAGAAAAACCTTGCAAAATAATGATATATAACCTATTCTGACTTTTATCACTAAGATAGATTTTAAGAAATTTATTTTGGAATAAAGCCTTAGGTCACTAAATTTATTTGAAAATGCTAACCTATGGTCAAGTTTCACATATTAATGTGAATAACAAAAAAGAAATCTAATTAAAAAATAGCATACATCAAAAATATACAAAAGAAATTATCAACATTGTTCTTTAGGGTGGCTACTGGTTTTTAATTATCATAAAAATTGTAGATTATTAATATAATGGATACAACATTAAAAACAATGAACAAAATAAAGTGAAATTTAATATTAAAATTATATATAATTCATATTATTTAAAATAGATTATTATTTGCAATGCTTATTTTGACTTAATTTTACGAACACAAAATAAAAATTAACTTCGCAAGTACAATGTGATAGAATTAAATAACTAGACATTTTAGAGATATATACTTTATATTTATTCAAAAGAATTGATAGTACTTACTAAATTATTCTGTTAAAAATAACGTTATTATTCAAGATCTTAAGTAAACATACAGAAAAGATGTAAGCAACGACCAAGGTTGATATTGGTCTGTGGGTGTTAGGTATTTACACACAACGATTAATCATTATAACACAACGATTTTCAAATATGGCCGCCACGCATGCGTAGACCTATTAATGTCTGCCCATGATTTTATTTTCCCTAGTAGCAGAGGCTCAATGGTATTACAGTGGCCATTTACCGGTTTCATTGGTAACTCCCTTTACACTGAATTTTTTCAGCGGTCCGTGCCCAGTAACTTATACATGAAGCGGTCACTGGCTTTTTTACCGCATATTGTGGGAGCCAGTCCCAAGAGATTTAAAAGAGTTTGCTTGTAAATAGTGTAATTGAAGAATGGCCTAGAGTCTATTCCTGGAAAAAGGGTATAAGCTAACCATTTAAGCGAAGTTTTTAATTCAAATCTCTATCACCACTACGACCTACACCACTACGTTGGTGGCTCTTAGTAACACCAATAACATCGGTGGCTAACGTAGGCGGAGGGGACACTGCTTTTTTTCATATTATTGTAATATAATTTTGAAATTTTTTTTGGTCGAGTGTGTCAAATTATTTTGTTTATTATTTATAATTTTTAATCAGGTGTGCTAAAGCTTAGCTGATTAACACCAAAATGGCGGAAGTACCGTTTTTCCAAGAAGGAGAATCATCAATCAAAACTTCAGAAGCTCAGAAACAAAATGAGAAAATTAATGCTATATTTGATCTTGAAAAAGATCTTCAAACCATTATAGCCAATAGTAAATTAACATTACCAGCGCAGTCCAAAATGAGAGAAGGAATTAGTGACTTGATGAAAATCATCATGGATCAACTACAGGAAATAGCGTATTTAAAAGGACAAATTAAGACTACAAAATCATATGCTGCTGCTGTACAGCAAGCGAATAAAATAGACCAATCTCACAAATAACAATCTAAAATTAAAGAAGCTAGAGATAGATCTAGGCAAAGGAAAAATAACCTCCTAATAATTTATCCAAATAAAGAAGGTAAAACATCAGATGATACACGGAAAATAGTTAAAAGAATCGTTGACCCGGCAAAGGTTAAAATCAATGTAAATAAAACAAGAGCAATCAGGAATGGACGTATCATCATAGAAACAAGCACTGAAGATGATATAGATACAATAATAAAAGAAATCCAAAAACAGGATAAAGATGAAGAATTAATAACAACTAAACCTAATAGAAGAAAATCTAGAATAATACTTTATGATGTAGATAAAGAAATAGAAAAAGATGAAATAGTTTCCAAGTTAATACAACAAAATAATCTAGAGGAAGACTTTGGATTAGAAGTTCTGTTCAAATTTAGCGGAAAATATGGTAATAACTGGATCTTAAGTGTAGACAGTAGAGATTTCCCTAAAATAAAAGATTATAAAAGACTGTACTTGGATTAGACATCTGTTAGATTCTGGGAATATATTAAAATAGTACAGTGTTACAACTGTATGAAATTTGGGCATTTTGCCAAAATGTGGCAGATGCGGACAACAACACAAAGAATAAAAATGTGAGAATGAATTCACACACACACAAATGTTGCAACTGTGAAGAACATAATGATAGATTTAAAACCAAATACAAAACAGATCATGGGGCGAAAGATAAAAAATGTACAATATACGAAAGAGAATTCAATAATATTATATCAAAAATAGATTATGGCTCTTAAGTATAAAAATAATGGACTTTTTGGTCAGCGGGAGATATTGTTGCTGACTTTGGATCGGAAGCTGAAGTACCGGCTACCGATCAACCAAGAGCTAGGTGCTCTCCTGGCGGATTGCAGTCCGCTACTAGTCATTGTCGCTGCCGTATACCTTGGTCGGCCTCATAACATCTAGCGTTGCCCCCATATTTTGCACAATACCGTCGTCGGCTGCTGGTAGAGTAGTCTCTGGACGGTGGCTGTAGCTCTTATCATTGAGATTGAAGGAAAGTAGGATCATGCGCAGACTTATTAATAGGTCTAAGCATGCGTGGCGGCCATATTTGAAAATCATTATGTTATTTACTTTTTCTGTACGTTTATTTAATGTTACGTGTAATGATTTATATAATTTTTTTTAACAAAATATTATGGTAAGTACTATGAATTCTTTTAAATAAAAAAATAGTACATATCTATAAGACGTCCATTTATTTAATTCTGTTACATTGTTGTAAAGTTAACTTTTATTTTGTGTTTGTAAAATTATGTTAAAATAAACATTGCAAATAATAATACATTTTAAATAACATGAATTATATATATATATATATATATATATATAATTTTAGTTTGAAATTTTGCTTTAGTTAGTTCCTTTTTTTTTTGATGTTGTATCCATAATGTTAATATATTTTGTATATTTTTTATTAGATTTCTTTTTTGTTGCTAGCATTAATATGTGAAGCGTGGCCATAAATAGGTGAGTCTTTTCAAATAAACCCAGTAATCCAAAGCTTTATTCCAAAAGGAATAATTCTCTTAAAATCTTATCTAATGCTACATCTTAGTGATAAACATCAGGATACATTATATGTTATTTTATTGAAAGGATTTTTTTCTAAATTGATAAATAACAAATGTATATAAGTAATTTTCATAAAGTACATTTTAATAAACTTAAATTTTAATTATTTATTTACATTCGAAATTTAATTATATTCATATAATAATTAATTTTGATGCAAATTAGTTTTATCCTCGAGCTATTTGTAGTGGATTGTTGAAATAAATCCATGATGTTGAGGTCAATTTCCTGCATAGATTAAATTAAAGTTGTATATAAATATCTATACATATGTAAAAGAGAAAATGTGCATATAAATTCTTATACTGAACAGAAAGTAAAGTTTTTTTCCGTTATACCCCTTCTTTAGAACTTGAAGAAATAGCTTCTGTCCACAGGTCGTGGGTTTGAATCCTACCTTAGACTTGGATAGTAGTTCGGAATCCACCATATAGGAAACCATAGGTCCCTGTTTCATTAACTCTCATGTTGCAAAAAATGTAAATAAAATGTTTGTATTATTTTCAGTATTTTCTAAAAATGTAAACTTTTTTAAGCAATACACAATGGAAATTGAATATTTAGTACAATAATTTACAATTTTTTTCTTTCTCATTATTGGGATTATTGATGAGATATAGTAGTAAAGTATCATACAAAATATTGTTTTATCTGATGTTTTAAAACATGGAGAAGTTAGTTGGGTTATGTTGTTATTCTTAGCAAAATTTGTAGAAGGTAAAAAATGTCTTCAGATCTTAAAAAATGATCAAATCCTTATTTTGATAAGAAAACATTAACTTATGTTTAAAGTGTAAATATATTTAACTTTGTATACATTATAAAAAATAGGTATGAACTGAATAATCTTCTATAATTGGCAGGGTAAGTTTTTGCTTGATGACAAAATTCCCATCAGCAAGCGAAAAATGCTAGAATATAAAACTGGAAAAATAATGTATATCCATAATTTCTTGGCTTGCAACGAAAACTATAAAAATAAATTTTAGAAAACAGCTCTCTCTCTCTCTCTTTCTCCAAATTACAAATATGAATTCTATATTTTAATTTCATAATCATTAGTAATCATTCTAATGAAATAACACTTCCAGTATTTAAAGATTGATAAGATAATGAATAAGATTATATTTGAAACTTATTCTTTTCTTTATCAAAACGATTAAAATTGCCTTGAGCTGGACATCACAAAAATTTGCATATTACTTAACAAATGGTAGGTTTTTCATAATTTTATCAAGTATCTAGGCTTTAAAGTTAATCATTGTTTTTATAAAATGAGTTTTGATAAATAATAAACATAAAATGAGAGCAAAAGATATCTACCAACAAAATGACTGATAACAATCTCTGCAGTAAAAAAATGTAAATCCTGAAACCACAATAAATGGAAAATTGTGCGAAATGAAAACAGTCTCCAGGTGTAGTAAACATCTTATTTGTGGAAGACTTATCCATTATTTTAATAAAAACTTGAAAAGTATAAAATTAATTTTATTTTATTCATTAAATGTTTTTTACGCAGCTTTCTAATTGTAGAATTTATCAAAAAATGGAGATAAAATCATATAGGTAGGAAGATTACGTCGAATTAGATAGATGGAGAAATTTGGTACTGGTCATCTTGTAAAACTTTGACTAGAATTACAAGATTTAAAAAACTTCAGCAAAAATCGGTTTAAAGTTTCTTGTGGCCTGTTTTCCTGCGGTAAGTTATTTATTCTCTGGACATAATTAAGTTAGTTATATTGCATATCTATTGTTATGTTTATCATAAATTTTACTTTGCATTTAGTATTAAAAATTCTATGTATCTATAAACGTCATATTAAAAAAGCTAATAGTTTTTTTTTCAAATTTCTTTAAATCCAATTTTTTATAAAAGCCCTTTTTAGTGAAATATCTTTTTATAGTTTAATTTTAATAATAATTTTACATTTTATAAGTTTATTTTTGTATATTAAAAAGCAAATTTGTAAAGAGAGACTTATTGTATAATAGAATAGCAAAATAATATTACACACAAATATCATTACATCAAAAATAATCAAACCATAAATTGGTGCCAATGCATACAGTACGCAAATTTTATGTTTTAAACTGGTAGATACTGAAGCGTGTGTTTACATATTGCTGCCAAAAATTATATTTAATGTAAATTTTTACTGTAGTAAATACTTTTAAAAGAAATAATTCCAAAAATCTGGTCTAGTTTTTCATTTCTCTTGGAATTTTTCCTGACAAAAGGCAAATTTCAAAGCAATTTAAACCATTTGAATAAAAAAAAGAAACAATGAAATGAAAAAAGTAATCCTGTTTGTATATAAAGTTATTTAGTTGATAAATAAGTATTAACATGGTTATTAGGGTCGGAGAACTTAAAGTTAAGTTGATCTTTCTAATAATTTGTTATTATTTTAACAGCTGACTGTTTTTTGACTAATAAAGGTGGCACAAATTCACTTGATGTTATTAGATGAATTCTGATGGAAATAGCGACAAATGAATTCTCAAAGCAGCCTAACTGGAAAGGAAGCAGAAGGGTGGAACATCCATTTTCCAACCTTTAGAATGTTAAAAATTTGGTAACATGTTAGGATTTTATTTTTAAGCTTTCTATGGTTAACTGCTTATAGAAATAAATTTTAAAAGTTATAGATGAATGTTATAGATGAATTTAACGAAAACATCATTAAATTCAAATGTAAAAATTTATAATTACTAATTCAATTTAATATCAGTATTTTCGAATCATAACTATTGTAACAGGTCATAAGAACACAATATTTATTATGTTTCTGTTATCCTTTGTTTAATGCATGCGATTTTAGTTTATATTGCGTAGTGTACACTTAAAAAGAACTTTGGAAAAATCCCAGTCTGGTGTATAGAATATGTAAACAGAGAATAATAAACCTTTATCTTTTGTGAACATTTTATATTCATGATTAAGTTCATAAATATTGAAATGGAGAGTATAACATTATTAAATGGCTAATTAATAAATAAGATATTTGAAACTTCATTATACTCTTCTAAAAAAATTAAATGAAATCTTTACATGTTACATAACAACTATTCTGTTTTTCAGAATTTTGTCTAATATCAGAGCTTTAAAGTGAATCATGGTTCTTATAGAATAAATTTTGATTAAAAACTGTAAAACAAAGGTTAAAAAAACCTACTAATCCTCAGAACACAAATAGAATTTATTCATTAAATATTTCTAATTTTATTAAATATTTTTCATATAGCTTTCAAGTTGTGGAATTCATAGAGAAAACGGGTGATAAAAGCGTGGCTGTTGCAGCATCAAATTGGATTGATGGGGAAATATCTTACTGGCCTCATTATAAAACACCAAACCATATCTGATGTGCTATTGAAAACTATGAAGATCCTAATAAAAATTGACTAAAAGTCTTTTTTTGCCTCTTTTCTTGTGGTTAGTTATTCTCTTGGTCTTATTAGTTATGATTTTTAGATACTTAAGTTAGTTATATTTAGTAATTATTATGTCCATCATAAATTTCATATTACATTTTCGAAAAATTTTGTGTATCTTTAAATCTTATTTAATAGGACGATTAATTGGATTTTTTTTTTTTGTGTGTAAAATCTGGATTTTTTTTTAAAGTTTGATTTTAATATTTATGATTTTACTTTTTAGTATCCTTTTATTTTTGTATAATAAACAACAATTTGTAAAACTTTCAGATACATATACAAGAGTTTGAAAAAGACTTGGGGAAATTCAGCAGTGAAAATCCAAGTCGAATGAATTTGGGTTACCTATTGTGTGTGTAAATTTTGCCTTTACAAAGTATTAAAGATAAGGAATCTTTTGATGTTTTTTTAACTAGTGAATAGGATTTAAAAAATCTAAGTATTATTTGATAAATAATAAAAAAAGAAATGTCAGTTTCTTTGTTTTATTAGTTGATCAATGATAAATATTAAGGAGTAAGCTAAAGCAATATAAGTTATGGTAGAGAAATTTTATAATGTATACAGCAAAATAATATACAAATATTATTGCATCAAACTAAAATAATCAGCCCATTTCAGTGTCAATGTATATACAATATGCTAATTATATGCTTCAAATATGAAAATATTGAAGAAGTATGTGTTGATCTATTTTTTGCAGAGAAAACTGTGTTTAAAATAAATTTTTATTGTAACATATGTTTTCTAAAGAAATAATTCAAGAAATCTGATTTGATTTTAATCTTTCTTGGAATTTTTCCTACATAATTTAAATTTCAAAGTAACTTAAATCAATTAAATAACAAAAAAAGTTTAAAAACATTAAGTTTCTATTTAAAAATATTTAGTTGGCAGGTAAATAACCATTAACATGGTTAGTAGGGTCGAGAAACTAAAACTTTAATTGAATTTTATATTTCTAATATTTAATTATTATATTCAGCCAACTGTTTTGACTAATAAAGGAGGCACAAGTTCTATAGTAACATATAATAGTAATGTAAGTAACATCGGAGTATTAGTGATATTATAAATTCTAATGGAACTAATGACATTATTTGTCAAAGTAGTATAACTGGAAGGAGATTAGAATGGTAAAGCATCCCTTTTCCACCCTTCAGAATGTTATAAATTTCATAACAGATTAGCATTTTGTTTTTAAACTTTCTAAGATTAATTACTAGTACAAATAAATTTTAAAAGTAATATAGTGTATATGAAAACATCATTAAATTCAAATGTAAAAGTTTACTAATTCTATTTAATCAAAATATTTCAGAATCATAATCACTTTAACAAATCATAAGAACATAATATTTCATATCTTTCTATCATATTAATTATAAACATATTTTTATTACCCTATGTTTAATGTGTGTAATTCCACTTTATATTGTGTTTGTACCTTAAAATAAGGAAAAATTGTTATTTTCTATTTTTCATTTATGGATTGCTTGTGTATTTTTTCTCTAAATTTAAACCTTAATTTTAATATTTTAAAAACTTAAAATTTAATTCTTGTGACATCTCCATGTAATGTTTAAAATTGTTTTATAACAGAAGCAATATATTGCTTCTGTTATTATAATATTAATATGTTCTTATAATTGATATTATTAATATTGTAATGTTAATAATATCAATTATAAAAATGTTTGAAATGTCGACCTCTCTCTCTCACTTTGTTTCTGGTGTTACTTTATTTAACATTATTTATATGAGAAAAATTTGTTTATTTGTAGCTTCTACTCGCCACCATGACAGCCATATTACAGATATTAATGTACAGCAATATATAAAGAAATGGTTGATGCTTGCTCCTGACAGAGATGGGGTTCCTTAAAAAAAGAACTTTGGAAAAAATCCTAATCTAATGTTAATAATAGGGAATAAAAATAATAAAACTTTGTGTTTTGTGATCATTTTGTTTTTGTGATTAAATTTATAAATATTGAAGTAAATATAGTTTAACAAATACAAAAATAAAAAACTCAGTGAAATAGGAACACCATACCTAAGAATGAAACTAAGTTTTTAATCTTCTTACAATTATATATTTAATATATTTGTTACCAAAAGTGTGTAACTCATTTTTTTTATCATCCCGAGCTTTGCAAATATTGCTTTTGAAAAATTTCTAGAATATTCTTATTTAAGTCAATTTTTCTGCTGTTAATATATAAAATTACTCTAAGAACAATATTAAAAATCAATTAAACTAAGACTGGAATCAAAGTTGTCTGCGTTCTATATTAAAATAGAACCAATGTTTTATTTTAAATCTATCAAAGTATCTAGTTTAAAAATGTTCTGATTATATATCCTTATTGTTACAAATATATTGGAACTAAATGAATTGTGTATGATTTTAATTTTTAAAACTGAATTTATGAGGAATTATTAAAATATATATCTTATAAAAGCAATAATAAAATTTTTGCTCTTAAATTTCCATTGTAAAATTTGAGAAAACATTTGGAAAGTCAGTAAATAACGATCTGCTAATTTATTTTTCTAAAATTAAAAATTATTTCAAGAATAAATTTATTAGAATTTTTCTATTAGTAAAAAAATAAAAGCAGATCTCTAAAACTGAAATCATTGAATGTTAATTTTGAGTCCTTCAATAAAAACTTTAAAAAACGTGAATGTCCAATAGTGGAAATATAATGGATGATTGATAAAATACATTTTATATTGATTTCACTTATATAAGTATACTATAGGAATTTTTTATTACATTTTGAATTTATAAAAATTAGTTTTTCAACGCAAGTATTTTTATCTATAAAAAACTTGTAAATATATGCATATTTAAAATGGGTTTTTCTTAATATTGACTGTCTTATTAACAAAAATACACTATCATTAAATTATTTTTTAACGATAGTGTATTTTTGCTATTTAAACCAGACAACAGCATTGGTACACGAGTAGAATACAAAAATGCATAGCATAATATTATTTCTGCACTCACTCCTTTTTCATCGAATCGGAAAAAAATTGACTCGGCCATATGGCATAAACTCATCACACCGTGCACTTCAACTGAACGGGTGGGGATACCGCAGCCTCTCTCCGGCCGAGGTGACAAATAGTGCACTATTCCATGCACTATTGCCGCACAGGGGCCGCTGAGTTTCCATCAGTTCAATTCGTTTACCCGATCACTACCCCAGTGTTGAATTGCTACCAGGGTTCCTTCAGTCTCAATGGTAAATGCTGCAGCCGCCGTGCAGCGGCGACCACTCTATCAGCAGCCGACAACGGTGTTGTGCACAATATGAGGTAGAAAATACAGTGACCGTTTCATGTGTAAGCTACTGGGCACGGCACGGATCGGTGTAAAAAGAGTTACCAATGAAACCGGTAAATGGCTACTGTAATACCACTGAGCCTCTATAATTAGGGTAACAATGCATGTCAAAATAAAAGGTGTATATTCTATAGTTCAAAATCTAATTGAAAATATAAACTTTTCGAAAAAGGTAGCATATAAATAACATATGTTAATTAAATTTTATATAAATTTTCCTACTGAGTAAAATGTTTTATTACTAATTGTGTCATTCTAGTGATATCCCATTCAAGATCCATCTTCGAAAGAAACATGCACAAATTTTGAAGAAAGAGTGATTTTAAAACAAAGGTAACAGAGAAAGAGAGGGATTGTGAAAGCATCATAAAATAACATTGTATATTGACATATATTTAGCTGTTTTCATTATTTAATGTAAAAAAATAATCTTATGGCTTTTGTTTAACGTTAAATAGCAAAAATTTCCGAAATTTTTGCTTTAAAATTCTTACATTTCTCAAGTCACTTAGCAAAAAACTCTATTGAGATACAATATGATCACGATTTGGAGAGCAGAAGAATCACGCATCGGCTCATGAATGGAGATGCAAGCCTTCACTCCCTTACCGCCAAAGAATATTGCACAATTCATTTACCTCCAATTTACATGTTCTGTTGCCCACTCCCCATGGTCACCGCTTGTTTTGCTACTGAATTAAAGCATATCATTGGTTTGTAAACTCTTCAAAATTACAGTATGGAACCAGTTTTGGACAGTTAGCGTAGAAATTGAGATGCCATTAGCCCAGAAAAGGTGTAGTTGAAGATAATGGCATTCATACTTCGAAATTTCCAAATCGTTGGCGTAAAATATTAATTTTCATTTGGTGTTGTTACATGCCTACGATACTGCAATAGTCTTCAATCTGCATTTTTATCCACAAAAACAGTTTCAGACACTGGAAATTATACTTCGTGAAATTCGCAGAACATACGTGCTTGTGGTGCCACTTCAGAATGCTTTTTAAGACTTGTAAATTTCAACGATTTAAAGTTCGGCAATTGTGTGTTTCTTAAGGATTTTCAAAGGGGAAAAAAAAAGATCAATTATACCTTGTAGAAAAAACGATCATTTTTGATCAAGTATACGAGTTCAACAAAGGAGGATAGTTTCCTACTGAGATTGTGGATTATCTTCCAGGAAAATCGTGTAGGACGAAATCAAACAACTGTATTGCGGATATGTGATCATTGGATGCAGCAGGGTATGTCCAACCGACGTGTTCGATTGCTTCCAACTCAGTGCACCACTTCACGAGATGACAAGCAAATTGTGCTCATGGCAGTGACGGGTCGCTCAGCTGCATCAAGAACTACAGCAGAGCACATACAGTCCGTAATGCATCATCCAGTGCCTGCGTGTATCATTGACGTTGTTTACAACAGAATGGTCTGTTCGCAAGATGTCCATTGCTTCGTTTTCCCTTAACGCAGAATCACAGACGTCTCCGCCTCTAATTGTGTGATGAAAGAAAGATGTGGATAACAGATTGGAATGAAATTGTCTTTACTGAGGAGTCACGCTCCTGTCTGCAATATAACTATATTCGTATTCGAGTCTGGACACACCGTGGAGAGAGGATGCTGAACAGCTGCATTATGCATCGCCACACAGGTTTTGCACCAGGGTTTATGGCATGGGGCGGTATAGGATATAACTCTCGCAATCTTCTAGTACTCATTGCCGGTACTTTAAACAACCAGTGCTACATCTCCGAGGCGTTGGAGCCAGTTGTTCCTCCTTAACTTCATGTCTTGCCCATAGCCATATTTCAACATGATAATACGTGACCACACATGACATGAATTGTCCAAGGGTTCTTCGTCAATTGCTAGATTGAATTGCTTCTATGGCTGGCTTGCTCTCCGAATCTTTCGCTGATAGAAAACATGTGGTCCATGGTTACTCAACGATTAATCCAGATTACATCCCCTGCTGCCACACCAGATCAACTTTGGCTATGTGTGGAAGCTGCTTGGTCTGCTGTGCCCTAAGAACACATCCAAAGTTCCTTTGAATCAATTCCGAGGCATGTGGTAGCGATAATTTCCAACACTGGTGGCTACTCCTGCTATTGATTTTGGAAAGAACCACACTTCAAAGAAGTCTATAAGTTTAATCATTAGATATTTGGTCAACTTGTTATCTACAAAACAAATTTTGTTGGGATATCTCTTATCTTTTTTTGGCGTTGCAATTTGGGTAGCAAGCTTTATAAAACTTCAATCTTTGTTAGCCTGGTAGTCTTTCAATAATTAGAAATCTAATCTTTATTTGCTGCATCTAAGAAGTCGTTTCTGATGTGAAACTCAAAATTTGCATATTCCAAAGGTTGAATACGAAAAAATTTGAATTTGCGACTCTCTTCTTTTAGAAAAGTTATTTATGCCATTATTTTGTAGGCTTACAGCATCCTTTAATTGTTTTGAACAGTATAAGTTTGTATCAATTGCATTTAAGCTGAGAATGTCAATTAAGTTAATTGAAGTTACCCAAGAGGGGTCTGAAAAACCTCAGTTGGCTTAAATTATGAGATATCTGATGTTTCTGATATTAATGTTAGTGTTAGACAAGGTGATTCATATCACAATTTTTTCTGTCATTAGAGTTAATTATTCGTAAACTGTATTTGTGACGCTCTTTTGTTACTAAAACTATTCAATTGATCACTTTAATATTTGACTAACGATATGGTAAAATTATTTCCAACATTAATGAAGACAATAATGAAGAAGTTAGACTTCACAATAATGAAGAAGTTAGTCTCGTTATTAATGAGCATAAAACAATATTTATGGGAAGAAAAAAATATATCAATGCGCTTACAGTGGATAACTTTGGTAGGATTTCTAGTTTCATTTAACCCTCGGTTCAATTATTAATCGTTATAGCAATATCTCAAATATAATTAATAAAATCAATATAATCAATATCTCTATCTATAAGAAATCAATTCCAGGTTTTGAAAAGGAAATAAATTCTATTACTTATATATCAACCAATTTTTATTTCAGAATGAAATCCTTATAAGGAAATTAAAATGAAGATATATATAAAATAGTCATCATAGGCTTAACATATGGTATTCATTATAAGTATGAAGTAACATATGGTATTCATTACCATATATTTTGTATTTCAGTAATTACTCTCCGTTATAAGGCATCATCTCTGCAGGGGACTAAAGAAAAAATGGTGGCTACCGGAGCTTAATCCTGACCGTGGTATCACCTCTACCATCAGCAGAATTCTAACTGGGTACATGAGGGGTATTAGAAACACGCCCGACGGATCTAAAACCTACCCAGAATGCAGGCACTGCACAGGAGCTCCTCTGGATACGAGGCATCTCTTCAACTGATCTCTATGGCCTTGATCCTCTTCCACATCGACCTCAACTGCTGCCATGACACACTTTATACGGAAAAAGCTGAAGATGTGGCCAAGGCAATGCTCTATGCCTTTGGTCCCGTTTGACTTGCCATTTTTATCTTTTCTTTTTGCACTTGTCACATGACAACAACAACATCAATATTTACTATTAGTAATTTAATTTGATCTGGTTGTATCCGATGTGGATCTCAAATGCCTTACTGTCATACCCGTCAAAATAAACTGCGTTAAAGATGCGATTTTTCATTCTATTGGTTAAATTATTACTTTATTTACTTTATAAATTTTATAAGTAAAATATTTCAATGTAAAACAAAATAAAATTATTCAAGGCAAATAAATTTGCTTAGTAAATCTTATGGAAGACAATAAAAAAATTTTGATTTACATAAAATTTCATTATATTTGGTAAGGCTCTAAATGATCAAAACTGATAATACTCAACGGCATTATTTGATTTACAAGTTTGGACCTACCCAACTTGATTCAGAAGTTTAGAACGTTCTCCACTTTCATATAAATAAAATAACTAAATTTTATAAATTAAAAAAAAAATTATGCAATAAATGTGCTCTCATATTTGGTGGCAATTTTACACAGAGGCCAATAATTACTTTATTTTTTCAATAAAAAATTGTCAAAATTTACAGATACACTACTAACCATTAAGATTGCTACACCAGGAAGAAATGCAGATAACAAAATGATATTTATTGGACAAATATATTATACTAGAAATAACAAGTGATTAAATTTTCAAAAAATTGGCTGGATAGATCCTGAGAAAGCAGTACCCAGGACAACCATCTCTGGCAGTAATAACGGCAGTTATACGCCTGGGCATTGAGTCAAACAGATATTGGATTGCATGTACAGGTACAGATGCCCATGCAGCTTTAACACGATGCCACAGTTCATCAACCGTAGTGACTGGCGTTTGGTGACGAGCCAGTTGCTCGGCAACCATTGACCAGACGTTTTCTATTGGTGAAAGATCTGGAGAACGTGCTGGCCAGGGCAACAGCCGAACATGTTCCGTATCAAGGAAGGTACGTACAATATCGGCAACATGCTGTCGGGCATTATCCTGCTGAAACGTAGGGTTTCGCAGAGCTCGAATAAAGGGTAGAGCCACGGATCGTAACACACCAGAAATGTAACGTGCACTGTTCAAGCACCGTCAATGCGAACAAGAGGTGACCATGACGTGTATCCAATGGCACCCCATACCATCACGCCAGTATGATGGGCCAGTATGACGATGACGAATGCACGCTGCCAGTGTGCGTTCACCACGATGCCACCAAACACGGACGCGACCATCATGATGCTGTACACAGAACCTGGATTCATCTGAAAAGATGACGTCTCGCCATTCGTGCACCCAAGTTGGTCGTTGATCACACCATTGAAGGCGCTCTTGTCTGACGCAGCGTCAAGGGAAGCCGCAGCCATGGTCTCCGAGCTGAGAGTCCATGCTGCTGCAAACGTCGTCGAACTGTTCGTGCAGACACTTGTTGTCTTCCAAACGACCCCGTTTCTTGACTCACGGCTCGTGACGTGGTTGCACGATCCATTACGGCCATGCGGATAGTATGCCTGTCTTCTCGGCTGCTAGTGATAGGTGGCCGTTGAGATCCCGCATGGCGTTCCGTATTACAGTCCTGAACCCATCGATTCCATATTCTGCTAACAGTCATTGGATCTCGACCGACGTGAGCAGCAGTACTGCGATGAGATAAAATGCAGTCCCGGTACGCTACAATTCGACCTTTATCAAAGTCAGAAACGTGCTGGTACGCATTTCTCCTTCTTACACGAGGCATCACAACAACTTTTCACCAGGCAACAACGTTCAAATGCAATTTGTGTATGAGGAACCGGCTGAACAATTTCCTCATTTAAACACAATGTAGGTGTCGCTACTGGCGCCTACTTTGTCTGAATGCGCTGAAAAGCTAATCATTTGCATATCACAGCACCTTCTTCCTTTCGTATAAATTTCACGTCTGTAGCATGTCGCCTTCTTGGTGTAGCAATTTTAATGGCCAGTAGTGTAGATTGACAGATCAACATCTGCATCTTTTTGACACTTCGTAGTGAGTTTTTGAAAGGTAGTAAATTTGAATCGCGGCTTAACTGAAGATAGATCGTATTCAAGTGAAATGGAATCTGCACCACAAAACTCAACCAATCAAGTGAAATGATATCTTTGGAGGAGGTATCTCTGCTTCTAAATTACGAAGACTGCTACATGGTTAAAGACATACATGCAGAAGGAGAAAGAGAAACAACCATCTCCCATTGTTCAAGCATTGGTGGAACCGAACCGGAACATAATGCTCCCAAAAACTCTACTACTAGGTCACAATGCGTCCAAGAGTCTACAATCTCCCAAAAGATTTTGAACAACTAAGTGAGAAATTAAGGCACTTGCTAAAGAAATTCAGTCCTAGAATTCACACTTATTTGTTTAATTATACCATATTTTCTCTCTCTCTCTCTCACACACACACAATGCTTTTGATTTAAACTGAAATAATCTGTGTTCTAAATGAGTTACCAGGTATTTAATCAAAAGCAGAATCTTATATGTTATTATGTAAAATTGGTTAGCTTATTAAAATTTTTATTATAAAACACAATTTTTTATTTCTGTAAAAATTGTTTCTAATCAAAAAACTGTTGAAATGTATAACATTAATAAACCTTTATCTCAAATATTTAAGATTTTAAGGAAATTAGACACACACACATATAATATTTAATCCTCGCAAACAACTTGCACCCGTTTTAAATTTAAATTATCAGAAACGTACAGCTATTTCGTAATTGTTTCAATAGATAAATGAACAGATTTTAATTTAGAGAATTTTTTGTATAAATAATATTTTTATTTCTTAAATAATGGAATTATTCAATATATTTATAATGCCATTGTATTTGCAATAAATTCTTATTTAAAACTATCACTTAAATTATCAAACAAATTTCTTTAATATGTGATGGGTTCAATATTGCAAAAAAATTAGAATGTTATTTCTGTGTTCATTTATTTACAATTCCTTTATCTTTAAACTAATTTTTGATCAACTATTTTTTAAAATTTCAGTAGTATTCTGTTAATGAAACTAATAATGTTACTCACGAAAGGAAAGTCTTTACATTTTTTCTTGGGTAAATTAAAATATCATGGCTTAATTCAATACTGATATATATATATATATATATATATATATATATATATACGAGAGTCACTCTGAAATTTTTGAGATACAACTAGGTTTTTAAAGTTATTCTTACAAAATTTTAGGTGTGTTCAAAGTAGTCTCCTCCAGCATCAATGTACTTTTGTAGACGAATTTTCCACAGATTAAATGCCTCAAGCCATTCATTTCTTGGTATAGATGAAAAACATGCATTTATAGCCACATCAATGTCTTCTTCTGAATGAAAACGACGTACACGTAAGTTCTTTTTCAGATTAAAGAATAACCAAAAGTCGCACATAGTTAGATCAGGTAAATACGACGGATGTTCGATCACTTTAATTTGTTTTTGTTTAAGAAACTCAATTGTTAATGCGACTGTATGTGAAGATGCATTGTCATTAGGAAGCATTACTCCCCTAACATTCAGTTCTTGTAGAATTTCTTGAGACATTTAGTGATATACCAGTTTGCTGTTACTGTCCTTCCAACTTGATGGTTTTGACCAATACCATACTTCGGAAGAAAACGGCATACCTAACTTTTTTCCGTGCGCGTTGTTTTTTCACTATTATCGGCGTGGGATCATCTTCAAAGACCAACACTTTGCTTTTTTGACGTGTTGGAACGTCAAACAACGATATGTACGTTTCATCACCTGTTACAGTTTTAGAAATGATGCGGTGGCCACCATCATTTAGCAATTTAAGAGTTTCTTTACTGATTCTGACACGCTCCTGTCTTTGGTGCTCAGTTAGATTATAGGGAACCCAACGGCAAACAACTTTTTTCATATGTAATTCTTCATGAATGATTTTGTGTATGGCTGCGGATCCAATGTTAAGTTTCTTCTGTATCATTTGATTGGTACAACGATTATCATCCGTTAAAATTTTTCGTATGGCAGACACATTATCCGGGATTACAACCGACGGCGGCCTTCCTGTGTGTTCTTCATCCTGAAGAAAATTGCGACCTCTTCTAAATTCTCTAAGCCATCTGAATACAGTAGGATGAGCAGGAGATTCATCACCAAATGCTGAACCAACCGTTGAACGCATTCTTCTTGATTTAATCCTGCTTTAAAATCGTAGAAAATCATAGCGCGTAGAAAACGTTCTCGCGTCAACTCCATTTTCTCTTCTGTTTAAAATTTATTCTACGCTAAACAAGTTGAAGTAAGTCAGTAAAAAAAAACCGTTATTTTTATTTTGTAAATTCTTGTCTGTGCGAATCTCAAAAATTTCAGAGTAACCCTCATATATATATATATATATATATATATATATATATATATATATATATATATATATATATATATATATATATATATATATATATATATATATATATATATATATATATATATATATATATATGTGTGTGTGTTTTGTTATTGAAAGAAAAGGAGTTTTTTCTTATTTAGCTTTGTGAAAGGACATGTGATGCGTGATCATGAAATTCGTAGTTCCTCGATATCTTAATAAATTCTTTGTCCACAGGAAAATACTTGGGTGCATTTATTATTAAGTCCTACTCTAAAGCTAATGATTGCATTTAATTTGTTTTTTAAAATAAAGTTTTTTAAGAAATGCATGGACATAATTTCTCATTTGGTTGGCTACATGGGTCGTTGACAGAATATGTGTGAGCTAAGCTAGGAACTATTTCTCTAACATAAACTTATTGAAGTATTAACATAGAATTTTGCAAATTGGCTAATTTTATGAAACCATTTATCGATAAACGAAAGTAATCAATTTCCAACGGACGCTAAATGTACAAATCCCGATCTAATTTGTTTAATATATTAGACAAGTGGAATCACTAAATTAAAAACTTTTTTTATATATCTTGAATACTATTTTCTAGATATTTAAACAGTTTCCTTTACATATTATAAAATAAAGTGTTAAAGCTATTTTGAGTATTTGTTTTAAAAGAAAAAATATTTCAGAAATAAAAAAATGCCTTTTTGTATGTTACGCCTAGTGAAGGAAGTGACTTCTGATTCCCGTGAACATCAATTTAATATTCTCAAATGTTTTTGGAAATTCCCAGTGTATATGAAAACGAGCGGACTCGTTTATTATTGAAGGGCATTCGAAAGCTAATGAGAGGGCTTATTATATTATAAAAAATAAATTTTATGAGGGAAATGTGTTTTATCTTATTGGGACCTTTTGACAGCACATGAGACACGTGATCATAAAATACAAAATTCCTTGATATCTTATGAAATTCCTTATGTATAAGGAAACGATTGATTGGAATTAGTAAAAAAATAATTTAAAACTTGTAACATCATTTATTTTATTACTAATAATATATATTTGAGAAAAACCCCGAAACAGCTAATTTCAAGTACTAATCTAGGTGATCAGACCATAACACATTTAAAATAATTCTGAATATTTAAATAATTGTCAAGTGATTCAATAGTAAATGAGCCCATTCGGTTTTATATATTTTGGAATTTCTAAAAATATTAGGGAATTTTTAAATTAATGTTAACCGGAGTCAGAAGTCACTTGTGTCACTTGGTCGCACTAAACAAAAAACACATTTTTGTCATAAAACTTATTTTTTATAATAAAATAATTAATTTAATCAGCTTTAGAATGTAATTCCTTAGTAAAAGAGAAGATTGGTTTTTATATACATTGGGAATTTCTAAGGATATTGGGGAATTTTGAAATAAATATTTACCTGAATTAGAAATCTCTTGTGTAACATGGGTGCACATGACAAAGCACATTTTTCTCCAAAAATATTTCTTTTTATAATAAAATAATACTCTCATTAGCTTTAGAACTTCATCCAATAGTTAATGAGCCCATTCATTTTTATATACATAGGGGATTTCTCAAAATATTAGGGAATTTTTTGATTAATGTTCACCGAAATCAGAAGTTAATTGTGTCTCTTGGGCGCACTATAGAAAATCAAGCTTTTTCCTAAAGTATATTTTTTATAAAAAATAAGTACTCTCATTTGCTTTAGAAAGTCATTCATTAGTCAATGAACCCATTCGTTTTTATATATTTGCAGAATTTATAATGATGTTGGAGAATTTTTAAATTATTTTTCACCGGAATCAGAAGTCACTTGAGACAATTGGTAACACTATAAAAAAATATATTTTTGTCTTAAAATACATTTTTATAATAAAATAAATACTCTTATTAGCTTAAGAATTTCACTCAATACTAATTGAGCCTATTCATTTTTATATACATCGGGTATTTCTAAAAAAGTTAGGGAATTTTAAAATTAATGTTCACCAGAATCAGAAGTCCATGGTGGCATTTGGGCAAAAAAAGAACATAAAAACACACTTTTATACAAAAATTTTTTTTTAATAAGATAAGTGCTCTCATTTGTTTTAGAAACTCATTCTATAGTCAAGGAGGCCCTTTGTTTTTATATACATTACAACATCTAAAAATATAAAGGAATTATTTAAATTGCGATTCACCGGAATCAGAAGTCACATCTGTCACTTGGTCTCACTCTACAAAAACACATTTTTGACCAAAAATATAATTTTCTTATGAAAATAATTACCTTATATTGCTTTTGAACGTCATTCATCAGTAAAAGAACCCATTTCCTTTTGTATACGTCGGGAATTTCTGATGGTATTTGGGAATTTTTAAATTAAAATTTGCATGAATCAGATGTCCATTGTGGCATTTGGGCGCACTCTAAAGATGGGGAATTTATAATGATATTTGGGAATTTTAAAATTATTTTTCACCGGAATTTGAAGTCATTTAGTCAATTGTTCGCATTATACAAAAAGATATTTTTGTCTTAAAATATAATTTTATAATAAAAAAAAATATTCTCTATAGCTTAAGAATTTCATTCAATAGTAAATGAGCTTATTCGTTTTTATACACATTTAGAATTTCTAAAAATGTTAGGGAATTTTTAAATTAATATTTACCGGAGTCAGAAGTCACTTGTGTCACTTGGGCGAACTTTAATCAAACATATTTTTGTCCTAAAATTTATTTTTTATAAGAAAATAAATAAAATAATCTCATTAGTTTTAAAATGTAATGCATTAATAAATGAGACTATTCATTTTCATATATACACGGAATTTTTAAAAATATTAAGGAATTCTTAAATTTAGTTTCACAGGGATCAGAAGTCACGTGTATCACATGGTCGCACTATGCAAAATAACATTTTTGTCCTAAAATACAATTTTATAATAAAATGAGTACCTTAGCTAGATTTGGAAGGTCTTTCATTGGTAAATGAGCCCATTTGTTATAATATACATTGGGAATATCTAAGAATATTAGGGAATTTTCAAATTATTGTACTATGGAATCAGAAGACACTTGTGTCACTTGTGCGAAATATACAAAAACACAATTTCTCCAAAATTACATTTTTCCCAGTAAAATAAATTTTATTAATTAGCTTTAGAATATCATTTATCAGTTACTGAGCCTATTCGTTTTTATATACATAGGGAAATTCTAAGATAATTAGGGAATTTTTTAAATTGAGAGAGAGAGAGAGAGTTTCAAGGGAATCAGAAGTCACTTGCGTCGCTTCGTCGCAAAAGACAAAATCACATTTTTTTTTAAATATATATTTTATAATAAACTAAGTGCTCTCATTGGTTTTAGAATTTATTCACAATAAAATGAGTGCATACGATTTTATATACTGCGCGAGGTTATAAAATTATTGGGGAATTTTGAAAAGAATTTAAACCGGAATCTGAAGTCACTTGTGTCACTTGGGCGGACTCTAAACAAACACACTTTTGTCCTAAAAATTATATTTTATAAGAAAATAAATAATCTCATTAGTTTTAGAATGTCATTCAATAGGAAATGAGGCCATTCGCTTTTATATACATGGAAAATTTCAGAAAATAATAGGAAATTCTTAAATTAATATTCACCGGAATCAGAAGTCGCATGTGGGAACTAAACAAAAATACATTTTGTCCAAAACTATATTTTTCCGAGTAAAATATAATTATTCTAATCACCTTTAGTATTTCATTTATCAATTAATGAGCCTATTCGTTTTACTTACATGTGGAATTTCTAAAATAATTATAGAAATTCTTAAAAAAAGATAAACCGGAATAAGAAGTAAGTTGTGTCATTTGGGCGCACTCTACATAAACACATTTTTGTCTTAAAATATAATTTTCTTAGTAAAATAATTACCTTATTTTGATTTTGAAGGTCGTACATTAGTAAAAGAACTGATTCGTTTTTTTTTTATAGATCTGGAATTTCTAAGGATATCGGTAACTTTTTAAACTAATATTTACTTGAATCAGAAAACTCTTTTTGCATTTAGGCACAAAAGACAAAATCACGATTTTTAATTAAAAAATATATTTTATTATAAAATAAGAAACCCTCATTAGCTTTAGAATTTCATTCGATAGTATATGAGCACATTCAGTTTTATATACATTGAGAGTTTTTAAAAATATTAGGGAATTTTTAAATTTTTATTCACTGGAATCAGAACTCAGTTTTGTCACTTCAGCACAATCTAAATAAACACATTTTTATCCAAAAATATATTTTTTATAAGAAAAAAAGAAAAATAATTTTGCTTTGAATTGTTATTCATTAGTAAATGAGCCTAATTATATTTAAATAATCTTGGAATTTTTAAAGATATTGTCGACATTTGCAATAAATATTCACCAGAATCAGTAGTCGATTGTGGCATTTGGGCACACATGACAAAAACAAATTTTTTTTCCAAAGATATACTTTTTATAATAAAATACGTTATTTATCAATTATTGAGCCTAATCGTTTTATATACATGGGTAATTTCTAAAATAAATATGGAAAATTTTAAAATAAGATTAAACGGAATAAGAATTCAGTTGTGTCACTTGGGCGCACTCTACATAAACACATTTTTGTCAACAAATATAATTTTCTTAATTACATAATTACCTTATATTTCTTTTGAAAGTCATACCTTACTAAAAGAACCCATTTGTTTTTATATACATTGAGAATTTCTAATCGTATTGGAATTTTTGAAATTAATATTTACATGAATAAGAAGTCCCTTCTTGCATTTAGGCACAAAAGACAAAAACACGATTCTTTCATTAAATATATATTTTAAAATAAAAGAATAACTCTCATTAGCTTTATAATATTATTCAATCATAAATGAGCCCATTCGATTTTGTGACATTAGGAATTTCAAAAAATATTAAGTAATTTAAAGATTATTATTCACATTTATCAGAATACATTTGTGCTACCAGGGATAGTTACCAAAATAGACATATTTCTCCAAAAATATATTTTCCCTAATAAAATAATTAATTTAATTATCTTTAGAATGTCATTTATCTGTTAATAAGCCAATTCTTTTTTATATACAATGGGAATTTCTAGAATAATTAGGGAATTTTAAATTATGAGAGAGATTCATCGGAATCTGAAGTCACTTTTGTCACTTGTTCGCATTCTAAATAAACACATTTTTTTCCTAAAATATATTTTTTATAAGAAAATAAGTAATTAATTTAACTTTTAATTTTTATTTACTAGTAAATAAGCCCAATTATTTTTAAATAATCTGGGAATTTTTAAGAATATAGAGGAATTTTGAAATAAATATTTACAGAAATCAGAAGTCGATTGCGGCTTTCGGCCGGAATAGACAAAAACACAATTTTCTCCAAAAACATCCTATTTATGAAAAAATAATTACTTTCATTAGCCTAAGAATATCATTCGTTAGTAAATTAATCCATTCCTTTTTGTATACATGTGGAATTATTAATGATATTGGGGAATTTCTAAATTAATTTTCCCCGGAATCAGAAATCACGTGAGTCACTTGGTCGCACTATGCAAAAATATATTTTTGTCTTTTATATATATTTTTATAATAAAATAATTACATTTATGTGCTTAAGAATTTCATTCAAGAGTACTATCCGTTTTTATATACATTCTGCATATCTAAAAATGTTAGGAAAGATTAAAATTAATGTTCAGCTGAATCAGAAGTCCATTGCGGCATTTGGGCACACAATATCAAAACACAATTTTCTGCAAAATAAGTTTTTTTTTAATAAAATAAGTAATCCCATAGTTTTACAATGTCATTCTACAGTCATTGAGGTTATTCGTTTTCATATACAATAAAATTTCTAAATTAAAATTTTATATTAGAACTTAAAGAATATCAGATATTATATAAAATCCAAATTGAAAAAGTATTAAAATCCGAACACAGCTTGTATCAGTAGTTTAAATGAATAGAGAAAAGGAACGAAAAATATTTTATGTTGACTGTAGAAAAATAAACCGTATGACCGAAAAAAAAAAAAAAAAAAAACACGCCCGACTAATAGCGAGAATCTATAGTATTTTTGACAAATTAACCCACTTAAAATTTTTTTTACCAAACCTTTGTGCACATTATCAATGCAAGAATTGATTTTGTAATACAGTGGTATGCGTTTCCATTTTACGTGAAATAAAATGTGAGAATGTACATAAAGTACCCAATATAATTATGTTACTTTCCTGCATCATTTTGGTAATTTTCCAGTATTTTGGTAATTTAAAAAAGAAAATGTTTCGTTTCTTTTTTGAATTGCATAAATGCATTTCGAGGTATAGGAATTGAAACAGATTTAAAAAATGTAACTCGAATTTTACCATTTATTGTAAATAGTTAATTCTGCCCCATATATTACAATAAATTAGCTTTAAAAGTAAAAAAATAAGTTTCCAATCATCCAAAAAAGTTGATTTTTGATATACTTTAAAAATAATATGAAATGTCTCTCATATTTTAATTAAACATATTTAGTTTTTGTTCAGAAAAACAAATTCGATTGGTAGATGATATTTTTATACAAATAAATAAGCAATATCTTCAGCAGGAAAAAAGCAAATGATTTAATTTTTAACTGTAATTTAAAATTTTTTAATGAAATTACCCTTTATTAATAAATAACGAAAATTATTGAGATTATTTAAGTTCATTAAATTGTATAAATATTGCAATTCTTTTCTAGGATATATACTGAAAATTATAATGTTAATGGATCTTAATGATTAAAATTTTTGGTTAAGGCTTTCGCTTTCATTATAGGAAGATAGTGAGTTCGAATCTCGTCCCAACTGAAGATCCACTGTGATCTATAACTCCGGTTAGAGCACTTAAACTATGTTGTGGTAACAATGTCTTCAAATTTAAAATTTAAACATTTAAAAATTTTTAAAAAATTAAAAAAATTTAAATTGTTTTTAATTATTATGATTTTTTAAAAATTTGCATATTTTGCTCTAGATTTGTAGTTTTATATCATTATTTAGTGATAAAAATTTTGTGCATATATGGAAAATATCTGTTGCATGTTGTTTTTTCAAATCCCAGAAGCTGTAGCTAGGCTAGGCCATCTCCATTAAACCAAAAATCATTAAAAAATCTAAAAATAAAACAGGATTCCCAAAACCTCGTTCACAGTAAAAATTCAGACAATCAAGAATATGTCTCGGGGAGACCTGATCACCCTTGCACCAGTGACACTCCAGAAAGACTCTCTGGCCTTGTTGAAAAGAGAGGGACCTAATGTGGAAACTCAAAAAACTTGAAAGAGCAGTCTGCTGTATCATGGGGATACTGATCTGGTGCCACCAACGAGGTTTTTTTCCCAAAGTACCAAGAGTGCGCAGGCTGATCTCTCCAAACTGCGTTTACTTCCACGCATATATACAAAAATTAATTCTGACATACTTTCCGAAAATGTTAGAATAGCGTTGTCCTGCAAGGTCTCAGCAGTCACAGACTTAGCCAAGCTATCTTCAATTTCGTTACCATTCAATCTAATAAAGGAAGGAACTCACTGAAAATGTATAGTGTTTTGTAAAAAGTCGCGTCACAAGGTCTAAAATATTCAAACTTGTCTTATCTTAAAAGTATCTTAAAAGATTTAACGAGAACTTGTCAAAATATAATTAAAATACAAATAAAATTTTTTCTTTAGAAATCCTTAACATTTGCCTCCTTAATAATCAATAAGAAACTGTCAAAACCTGAAAAAAATCTTTTCGAATAAAATGAATGGATGTGTGTAACATATTTTCTATATATTCCATCTCTTAATAAATTTTTTAATTATTATTATAAATATATAATTTACATCATGTTTTAATTATTACAACTTCTATTATACATCATAAAAATAGGAGAATAGAATTTTAGTATCACAAAATTGCTTAGATAAATAAGCTAAATCTCAGGATTTACTCATTTGAGATACATTTAGATTATTAACTTTATAAATTATCATATAGTACATGTTCAATGCCATCATAGAAAAAATATATAAGGCTACAAATGATTACTTAAATATATATACATTCTATAGTTGAAGTTTCAGCAATCTAAATCTGAATTATAATGAGCCAGAACTTTGAAAACCTTCATTTTAAAGAAAAAATAAGCAATGTTGCTTAAGAAATTCTAAAGATTTTCACTTTAAATATCTTCATTTCTTAATAAAATTAACTATACTTGGATTCCTTCCATACCAAGAAAGGAAAGAATGCGACACTGATGAAGAAAGTAAAAATGTCAATACTGATCAAATATTACTTAAAAATATCAATTTCATTTTCTAAAAATTATTTAAATGCGTTGATATCATCAGAAAGATCATAGATCCACTTTTAATATCAAGCAGTGAATAAAAAACATACGTTAATGAGATTTTGAAAAAATAATAATTGTGTCACTACTTATATTATTTCGCAGAAAATAGTTCTGATTTTATTAAGTGTATATATATATATATATATATATATATATATATATATATATATATATATATATATATATATATATATATATATATATTGTCAGATTTGCTTTAAAAAATTAAACATATTAAATATATTGAAGCTATTTACCTTCATAATGTCATATAGTGAAAATGTTTTTTATGATATGAGAGGAGTACTCCAAACTACCTTACTGTTTTAATATCAATTCCTAGTTGTGAACATTCGCGTTCAGTAAGCAAAAATTAATTCTGACATACTTAAGTATAGAATTTTTAAGCATTGAATGCTAAAAAATGTCATATAAGAGAATGCTTGGTATTTTAAAGCGTAGAACGAGAAAAATTTGATCGACACTGATAAAGTAACTGATCAGTTTCCTTCATCAAAAGCCGGGAAAATGTATGCAATATAATTGACACATCAGATTACCATTGTTGTTAAAGAGTACTTGTACTGATATCTATCTATCTATCTATCTATCTATCTATATATATATATATATATATAATTTTCATTTTTCAAAAAGTGAGTCTCCTGAAACAACTATATTAACATCTAAAATAATCTTTTTAATCAATTTTAAACTACCACACTCCCGGTTATTCTACTGACATATTTCGAAATTCCGATTTAGTTATAATTTTTTAATCACAAATTTAAAAGTAAAGCCTATTTCTTTAAAAGAATTTGTATGTTAAAGTATGCACTTCATTATTTTTTTATTTGTATTGTATTCTTATTATCAGTTTTTTTTCTGTATTTATAACTTTTTTAGAGGGAGGGGGGAAGTCAAAATAGGAATTGTACCCGTACGCCAAATATATTCTCGGTACACCTCTGAGTCAAATATACAATGAAAAATGGCAATGATTTTAATCATATTAAGTTTCATATTAAGTCAAGTGATTATCATATTAAGTTTCAAAGAAGATCATCATATCCATTAAAAGAAAAGTTTTTTTTTAAATTTATTCATTGATTGTAATTCAGATTAGGTTTATATTATTATCTGTAGCTGGTAATAATTGAAAATTATTTTTGTTTAAAACTGAAGGTAAATAAAATTAAATATTTATGAAATGCAACATTTTAATATTTTCTATTACTTAAAATTTCTTTCTGAACATATATCTCATCAAATAAATATTTTCTTTTATATACTAGCTATTATTTAAAAGTAAGGCAAAAATATCATTTATTAAAAAGTAAATTTTAGTTTACAGATATAAAATATTGACAATTATAATATTGTATAAATATATAAATACCATAAAGAACAATAGTTAAATAATGTCGAACAGATATGACTTGACAATTAAACACTAACATACTGCAGAAACTTTTTGATAAGATTAAAGATATCAACAGTTTTCAATTATTGATTTAAATTTAGACTGAAAAAAAATCGATCTTATTCCTATTAAAACATAAATGTAATGTAAAAGAAAGGAACGCAAATTTAAGGATATATGCAATATTTTTAAAAGAACGAGTATTGATAATATAACTATCCTTTTTTATAATTGGTGGAGAAATAGAGAAAAAAAATTGTCTTAGTTTCTATTAAATAAAGTGTTGATTATCAAAATAAATAAATGAATAAAAAAGAATTAGTTATTCTTTGTGAGTAAGTACAAATCCTTAAACATTTACATCAATCATAAGTTTTGCATTATCTAATGCAGTTAATTTCCCTTTTTTATTTTTATAAAATTAAATACTGAATTTAAATTTGTTTTATCAATGGAAATATATGAAAAATACACAAATAAAGATCATATGTTCAATAGAAATTGTTATTACAATTTTAAGTAATGTAAATTGATAAATAATGGTTATAGTTATTTCAAAATAAAATTTGTTTCTCGCTCAACGGTCATTTTTTGCACACGAGGGCTTTGCACACATTTTTTGCACACGGAATCCACTTTAAGCCGTAAACAGGGACCTACGGCTTAAAGTGGATTCCGAACCACTACAAACATCCATGCCCAAGGTGGGATTCGAAACTGTTCAACCGAAGGCACGAACTGTTGAACCGATACGAACGGACACGACTGGACACGAACTGTTGAACCGAAGGCAAGAGCGCCAACCGTTCAGCTACCAGCTCGGCTTCAAAACAATAAATTTTATCATCATTATGTTATCACATATTACATTGGTAAACTGCATAACTTATTGACAAAATATGCTTAATCTTAATTATTAATAATGATTTTAAGCATAATATTAATTTGGTATATATATATTTTTAAAAAAATTAGATTTCGTTAATTATCCCAACTTCGTAACTTTGTTTGTCCTAAGGATACTAAAAAGGAAGGAAGTGTAATTAAGGGACAACCCCTTGCCAAATCTCGCTCTCCTTGGCAAACCCGAATGGTTTGCCAAAGAAAGCGAGATTTGTCGAGATTACAAAATGTAATCAAAATGGGTAGTTAAAAGGGTATTTTGCCCTTAGTCTAATAATTTTTCATATACATACATATGTGTGTGTGTGTGTGCGTGCGTGTGTGTTTGTGTGGGTGGGTGGTTGGTTGGGTGTGTGTGTGTGAATCGCTGAATATAAGACTTTGATGTTACCTGTTAATTTACAATTATTTAAAGTACTTCATTAATTTGCCAAATTTATATAATTTATCATTTATGAAAGAGTTAAATTTATTATAATAAATTGTTTGATAGAAACAAGCCTTGGTAAGCCTGCTATAATTTACAAAATCTCTTACGAAAATATGGACGTAAGAAAACTATTCGAAAATGGATACGAATGTTTTCAAGACTAATACCACGTTCGCACCCACTTTTGAGTGCATTTAAATTGAGACTAAACTTTTCGAGCAGGCAATTTATGATTTAAATAATTTTTAATTGATTTAGAATCATCTCATTTTCTGTTTTGTTGTCAGTATTCATTGAAATATATAATGTCAATTAAAATAAGTATAGAGAAGCAATATTTGTAAAAAATGATTAAACAAAATTATTTATAAAAGTATGGACTAAAAAATCACAAAATTATATTGTGTTTGAGAAGAAACAGATTTGTTAAAGTCATTCTTTGGTCTTATATCCATCATTTGAAACACCCTAATTTTATTTTCCATAATTTTAGTACCCTAATTTTAATTGCCATATCATTCTGCTTAGTAAATGTTTAAAAAACATGCACAAATAAAAATATCAAAAATATCATGGTTTTTAATATTAATAAACAATAAACAAGTTTTTAAAGCCAAAACCAATATTTTTTAAATTGGTTTCGAGAGAGCGAATGCTATTCTCAGAGTTGTGTTTAAGTTAAATCAAATTTAAATTTAAATTGATTTTAAAAATACAGTAAAAACGATGTATAGAAGTTACAATCGATATATGAAAGAGAGCGTACGATTATCCTTGTTCTGAATTTGTGTGTGTGAATCTTGGTACAAAATTGTTTTCTCCATTTTTAATTGAAATCTGAAAGTGTTTTCGAATGTACTTTTAACACTTATAGATTGTTACGCATACTTTAATATGTGGGCTGTAATGTGGAAACAGCTATGCTAACATTAATAAAATGTTTCAGCAGTCAACTCAAGTATCATCTTTACCGTCATAATCAAATCAGAAAATTTACTTCACTGTCCAGTACGCAGACTAATGAATAAATTACTATTTTCAATTCTATTTTAATAGAAAGTGGCGGGAGTAATTTAAAATTATTTCTTAAGTCAACACTAAAGTGAAATGAATGTTATGTCAAATGAAAATATTTTTAGCAATCCTGACTGTAATCGTTATCAATTAGAAAAGGGTGTTACCTTTTTAAATCCAGTAGGTGGCGCGCAATGTTATAAACAGGAGGATTATGTCTTCTGTCAATAGAAAATTTTAAAGTGAGTGATTCACAGGATAGAAGTCCGATTGGGGACCAATGGTGACTAACATCAGATCAAATTCTATCCACATTATTCAAAGGTGTATAGTTTTAACTTATGTTTGTTGGATTTTTGATTGCATCATTGTGAAGTTATGATGTATTCAATTAAGCTTTTACTACTTTTGTGTCTGCTAATTGACAGATCCTTAAATACATGAAGATGTGACAAAAATAATGTAAATAAATTCTATCTGTTTTAAATTTACTATGTCTCTATCTTTAAGTGGTATCGAAAAATCCAAGTTACTGGGCCACCGTCGCCAAAGAAGTAACAGTGATCCTCAAGCGACTGCATTATTGCTAGCTCAAATTCGGAGAGATGAAGGTAAATACTGGATGAAAAAACATAGAATTAATAATTATAGATATTTTAAATGTAATTAAATTTCGTTGCAATATTTTGTATAAAAATATAATTCTTATTTAAATTAGTAAATTTATGTAACATTATCAATAATGAATTTCATTTGACAGTTTACATTCTGGACTATAAAAAAAAAAGTTAACTCATGCCTTTAAAATATATTGCATTTCTTCTTATTATGAAGAACTATTTATAAATTCCATATTTATAGTCTAAATTATGAATAGTATAAGTGAGATTCTTTAATAGAAAAATTTGTGTTATGCGTTTTGCTTATTTTAAGGTATCAAAGTTATATAAAACTCATCAATCATAAATAATTTAATTTGAATTTAAAAATTCTATTTGATAAAATGCATATTAAATCTTTGTGTTGCAAATTATATCATTCAAAAGTTATTAGTGGTTTTCCTACAGTCAATCAAAATCATTAGTTTCATCAACACTGTTTAGGTTAGTACAAATTTCATTCATAGTTAAGATTTTTTGTGACATACAAGTATTATTTGACCTATAAATGGTTATAAATATTGGAATAATATTTTATTTTTTTCCAGGGAAGCATTAATTTTTCTTCTGAATTCTTATGTAATATAAAAGCTAAGATATTATGTTGTATGAAATTTACTTGTGACTTATGTGTGTAACTTAAATCACCCATGTACACAAATATTTTAATTTACAATTTTTATAAACTTCAATATTCTTAAAATTTGCTAATTATATCCTTTGATTCATATTGGAAGATATTCGATTAATAATCTAACTTGAATAGTTTCAGGCAGGATTAGTAAAAATGTAAAGACTTACATTTATCATCTGTTTATTTAAAAATAAGGTTTACTCCTTATATTGTTTTTTTTATAAGACCATCTACATATTTTAGATAAATTAAAATATATTTATGTATAATGAAATTTAGCTCTCAAAGTTATATAATAGATGCGTAGTGAAATATTGTAATTTTTTCAATAAATATCTGGCTTTTTAATGTAAATTTTTATTATTTTTTAACTTGTGCATTTATTTTAATTAAATAAAAATTATTACACGTTTCATTCAAATTACCGAAATTTTGGAAGGAATGAAAAGTGTAGATTAAATAAAAACTTATTAAAAGTATTAAATACATTTCAATGAAATTTTGATTTATGTTTTTCAAATTGTGTTTTTCTGTAAAAATTTAGTTTCAATCAAGTTTTTACAATATTAAACTGAAAAAAACAAAAAAAATATAGATATTTTTCTTAAAAATTTTTCTTCCAGTTTAAAAAATTTTTGGTTTACCTGGCTCTTTTTGTGTATAAACTATTTTTAAATTTCTAAAATATTAGTTTTATATAATTAGTAATGTCCTTTATAGTTTTATGAGTATTTCTATTTATCATTTTGTTTTATAATATTTACAAATTTTTAACTCCATTATTTGGACGCTTAATTCAATTTTAAAATTGGTTCATTACCTATTTGGTTCATCACTATTCTATTTTTGCAAACTATTATTTTGATTTTAGTATTAAATTTGACATTTTTATCTTAACTTTTATCTTATTATAATATTTGAGTTTTGCTTCTAATGTTATAGACCTTATTGTATTGAAATGTGTATTTATTCTTTAATTTCTTCATACCTTCAAAGATATCATCAAAATTTGATTCAACTTCAAAATTAGATTTTTCTTTTAGTTTGATCAGAATTGACTAATTTGCCGTATTGCTATTTTCTTGTAATTTCTTTTTACAAGTGTGACTTGTGTTGCTTATAATAATGATGTAAAATATGTTTTTATTAATTTTTTAAGTGTTTATGTATACTAATTATTAAAATTAAGGGAATTTTAAAGTGGATTAATTTCAGAACAACTAATTTTATTCTTTTAAAATTTAAGATAGCATAGATTGGTATAATGTAGAAAAAAGTTGAATAGGGTATATGGCCTCTTTTACAGATATATAAGTCTCCTATATTGATTTCATGAAAAAATTAGGTTTTTATAGTTTGGTAATTAGTCCCACTCGTTCAGTAATACTGTTTTCAATCCTTGGAAAGTTATTAGAGGGAGGTTACTAATTTTAGTTTCTTAACTCAAACATCCCAAGTGTACTCCAGAGTTAAGGTTTTTATTTGTGTTGGCAATCCATTTGTCATCTTCACTTTCCTGAAAAATCATTTATGTGTCCACATGTTATGTCCATGAATTTGAAAAAGGCCAAAACTGAAACCTATGAAAAACTTGAATATAGGGTTTTAAGATTTCATATCTTTATCTTTTATTTAACATTCTATGTCAAAAAACCTATATTGGTACAATGGCAGATTTCTATGTTATTTGAGAGCAGATAATAGGTGTCTAGATCTCTATGTGAAAAGCCAAGCTGGTAGTCGAATGGTTAGCACTCTTTCCTTCAGTTCAACAGTTCGTTGGTTCGAATCCCACCTTGGTCATGAATGTTTGTAGTGGTTCGGAATCCACTTTAAAGCCATAGGTGCCGGTCTGATTAGCCCTTGTGTGCAAAAAATGACCGTTGAGTGACAAACAAACAAACAAAAACTCTATGTGAAAGTATATTGAAAATCAATGGTTAGTCTCAAGTTCCAATAACCTAAAGAAAATGTTCATCTATTGATCTAAGTTCCAGTTTTTTACAATGTTAAACGGACTTTTGATTAAGACTCAAACAGTCTTTTCTTTGTGAGGCACTCTTGTAATTCTTCTATTGCTGCTGTGACAAATTAAGAGGAATAGAAAATTCCATATTTTGAAATCTTCCTCATTAAAATGATCAAATAGCATTTTTCTTTGGCCATTGCAACTAATACATAATAATGCCTATGTTGCCTTACAGTAGGTCTAATATTGTAAAAATTTTCGTTACATTTGAGCATTGACTGCTACATTTAACTTTACAAATCTGCCCTGTACTCTAGTCTGTTTCCTGCTACCCAATAGTTCATGATCTAATTATATCATTTAAATGTTGCTCATTATACATATTTAGTGTTATAAATTAAATTTAACAGATTGCTTAAAAAATATTACTATATTTAAGAAAAAAGTAAATTGAGAATGATTGTAGCGAAATAATGATTGAAGAAATGTGTTACCTGGTATTATTAATTGATCTTGCAAATAACGATATTAAATCCTAATAAAAAATATGTGAATGTTTTAAAGTGCACATTATTTATTTGCAAAATAGTTCATTAGAAAAATACTAATAAATTCACCTGCAATTTTTGCTACATTTTATAAAGCTGACTTTCCTACTATCTCCACCATCTGTATTTTGAAGTATTAGTTTTCAATTTCTTTTCATGTTATTTAACAAAATGCTGAAAAACCTAATTTTGAACAGCAATGTATAGTTTGTCAAATTTAGACTTAGTAAAAACAAAAGATATTTGTTATTGATAAACTTTTCAAATAGTCCTGTTTTTTTTTTTTTATATATATATATATATATATAATTGAGTTTGAATTGATGATTTTTAATATTCATTTGATAAAATTGGCTTACTTTAAAATTATTTTATTTTACAAATTTTAAACATTAGGATTCAAAAGCCATTATTAATTCACTGGTTCAATACTTTTTTACCATGTCTTAATATTGAGAAATTACAATACTGATATTTAAATGTTCAAAGATCATAGACTTTCACACAAAATATAGTTTGGGGAGGATTACTGGACGTGGAGATTTAAATTATTGAAGCTTATCTTCTCTAATTTATATAGTGATTACATTTAAACTGAATAAAATCCTTTCTTTCCATGTTCATGAAAACAATTATTCAGATTTCATCTACAAATCCTTTCCATATTAGCATTTCTAATACTATACATTCTAAGGAAAAGAAAAAGCTCAGGCTTTTTACTTTCTTACATCTTGATGAAAAGAGAGGAAGCACAAAGTTTTCACTTTCTATTTTATAGTCTATTTATTTGTGAAGTACTTTATTTCCAACTATTCCTACTCCTACTCTTGCTTACAAAAATATGGATTCTAATTCATTTACTTATTTTAATTTGTTTAAATAGTTGTGTTCCAAAATTAGTAACTGACAATGGCTCTACAAATATATCCAGAATCCAGTACCCTACTTCTTTGATCAAGAACTAGACAATAGTAACATTACAAGGAAAATATTTTAATAAACTTTAGGATATATTGATTTCATGTTAATTTAATTTGGATATTTTATGCACTGCACTATTTTTGAATTGCATAAATAACTCATTTTAATGTCTGTAAAATGATAAGAGAAGGGATTTATTTAAAAATATTTGTGACATTTTGTGTGCTCAGTAAAAATTTGCAGAAATGAATTTTTGGTTTCAGTGATGAAACTTGTAACTGAATAAACAATAAAAAGCAGTAAAAATTGTATACATATTTCTTTTTTATAAAAGAGAATTTATTGAAAAAATCGTTTTACTGATTTTCTAATTTCAAATAGCTCTATTGGTTTATTCTTGCAATAGACATTGAGCTATGCATGAATCATGTAATTGATGTAAATTATAAGCTTATTTTCAGTACATAAAGTTTCAGCTAAATGCTTGGAGCATGCTCGGCCAAACTGGTTTACTGCATTGGAATGTGTTCTTGCACTTTTGTGACATAACTGGACATCAGCATGTGCTAAATTTGTTTAGAGTTTTAGTAACCCATGATGCAGTTTTTATTTATGATTGAAATTTAACTGTTTGAATTTTTTCTTTTTGGAAGTTTCAAACTGAAATTTAAATATTTAAAGTTATATTTTGTTTTTAAAGTGTATATTAAATGGAAAGTTAAGTGTTTCATGCTATATTTTGTTTTGAAAGATATTAAATTTAAGTGTTATATTTTTTTAAATATATCAAATAGAAAATTTTTAAATTTTAGTATTACTGTGTTGGAAGTAAATGTTTGGATAGTAATAAATTTAATGCATTTTTTAAAATTCTTCTGTGGGTAATGATTAAGTACTACTTTATATAAGAGAGTTATTTGATTAAAATTGCTGTTGTATATAATAATTTATTGAGTATTGTGTAGATTTACCCGACATGTATTTAGGGTTACTTTGAATTGTAAGGCTTAACCTCCAGTTTCCATAAAAAAATTACGTAATAATTAGAAGCTCTAATTTTTTCTCAAAAATATAATTTAAGTTATAGATTTAGCTTTATTGCTTGGTTGTGTCTGAGGTAGATAGCATTTGAGATGGGTGCCACTGTTCAGTTAATTAAAATCAGAATTTTCATAAAAGTATATTTTATTTACATTGTTGTTTTAACATTATTGAATGTTTGTTGCTGTAGACTGCATAATATTTAGTTTATATTTATGTTTTAATATGTAATCTTTAAAAAATTAGGTTTTAGTTATTAGTATTTTAATACTTCTGTAGTAAGTAATTATAATAAAATATTTAAAGATTGCAATCTTACACTATTTAAAATTCAAAGTTCAAATTTGAGTATAACTGGGGTTTTGAAAACTGGATATTGCACAAAGTGATGTAATTTAGATTGACAAATTAACTATACAGTTCTTGTTGTGAAAATTGGAGATCACACCAAACCGAAAATTGCTGCTAGGATTTTACCAAAGCTTCTGTGATGTTTTTAAATACATTAAAATCATTTCTCTAAATAGTTGCTTAATCATTGAAACTTCTTGAAAATGAAAGTCATAATTTTATGATAAATTATTAAGTTAAAGAAGTAACTTAAAGATAAAACTTGGCTTTACTTTTTCCTTTTGTGTGTGTGTGTGTGTGTAAGTTTTACAATTTTAGAGTAGTTAAATTTGAGTGAAAAATATCAAATTAGTTTACCATATGGTATTGTGAAATAATTAGTCATTATATTTTGATTAAAAATTTCTATTAAAAAATTGAATAACTTTTGAGCAAAATATAAAAAATATTTTATTTTTGAGAAACTCGAAGTTTCATACCTTCAAAATGAAAGTATATTATTGTTAAATATAATCATGAATTTTTTTGTAGTTGCTGTGTCAGCAAATATATGATGAACGCTTTTTTTTCTGTGAAATGTTTTCATTTTAAATTTGTTATCATTATAATTAGTTTATGGGTTAATCTTCAATAGAAAAATTTTCCCTTTTTTATTTTTCAAAGTGCTTCAAATAGTTAATATTTGAATTCTATTCTTGGTATATTTTGAAACACATACCTGATATCTTTCACATTTAGAGTTGTAAAACTTGTGGTAATTTTCTTTTTGACAGTTCTTCTTATATATATTATTTCTGAGAATAATAGTTGTCATATTCGCTCTTATCTGCATAAAAAAATTTCTGTTGAGTGGAGAGGAAAAAACTGGAAATAATTGTGACTTCTCTTTGAAATTTCAAGAATAAATGATCTTTAAAAACTGCCAGGGTAAAAGTCCAGGAAATTGCAGGTTTGGCATGATTTCCAATTCTTGCACCAAAGATTACTTATTAGATTGTCTATTAGTTAGATAGAAAGCGCCAGGTAGTCTTCGTGATTTTGAAGTAAGGACCAAGCAGAAGACCCTGAATAGTTTGTTTGCCACCCCAGAGGCATCTTTTCACTTGGAGGACAGTGCAACCACACCTAGTTTTAATGTGCCCCAGTCACCATTAGCAAACACATTGGATCTTCAGTTAAGCAGGGTCTTGAACTTGCTACTTTCTGTTAATAAGAACAATGCCCTAACCAACGAAGCCACTGTTGAATAATAGATCATAGATATTGTAACTTTACTTTCTACATGCATGTAAGTTGAAGGGAATGCTTAGAAATTGTGTTAATTTTCTCTATTGTAATAAAAATATTGTCACTTATTTATGAAAAATTTTCTCAGAAGACTTCACAGCAAATGATTGTCTTAAACTTTTATCTCTTAAGCTGCCAAATTAAATTTATATTTGTTCATAAGTCCACCTGAATTTTAAAATTATGGTAACATTGTATAGTTTTTCTTATATATATATATATATATATATATATATATATATATATATATATATATATATATATATATATATATATATATATATATATATTCTTTGTGTAGAACTTCAATGATGAAAGTATAAATGTTTTCCATTCCTCAGCTTATGTTTCTTAAATTATGTGCCCAAGCTTACCATCTGGTTTTATTTGTTGCTGTGATTTACTATGTTATTTAATTCTAAACATTTGTTTTTGTCATGTTCTTAATTATAAATTTATTTGCTAGCAACAGGAAAAAACACCACTGGAAGTATGAGAACTGGATCTCTTGGTTCTAATTCTAGGACATCAATAACACCTATGGAAAGTAAGCAAAGTCGTTTATCAGCATTAGGTAAATTATTTAAACCTTGGAAATGGAAGAGAAAGAAAAAAAGTTACAAGTTTGAACAAACGTCTAGAGGTAAGTACAATTTTCATGTTAGTGCTTTTATTTCTTAAGAATATTTAAATGTGATGTGATTTTGTGAGCTAAAAGGAGGATTAGTTTTAGAAGCAAGGACTCATTGATGAAAACTGCTCAATATGATGAATAAAATTTTATAGTATTAAAAATCCAGTTTGTGAGTTCGAATCCAACCTTGAGCATGGATGTTTGTAGTGGTTCGGAATCAACTTTAAACTGTAAGTCTCAGTCTAATTAGCCCTCGTGTGCAAAAAATGACCATTGAGCGACAAACAAACCAAACCAGTGTTGAAACATTAATTGTTATAATAATTTTTGGGATATGTTAATTTTTGTGATAATGAAAATATTAGTTATTAGGTCTTGCAGACAGTAAATGTTTTTCCATAAAGGCTTTATTTAATGCCTTAACTAAATAGTTGTGTCCTTTATTGAATGATATATCATAATTTTGCTCTATTTTGTTTGCACATTTCTTTAAAATATTGTATATTTAAAAAATATATATACCAATGCATGTTATTTATGACACTTGCACAAATCAGGCTCCCTAGTATACAGCTATGTGAAATTAAGTCAGAAGGGTCATTTTTCTTTTAACCAGAGAATCAGGACAGTGAAAATGTTTTTTCTATAAGACTCCTTTGATAGATGGCACCACTAAAAGATCTACCTCAATTTTGACTTTGATCTGGAGAGGGAGGAAGTTTTCTCCAGACTATTACACCCATGGTAATGGCTTAACAACCAACCACTGGTTATTATTCCACAGATTTAATGAGCACTTATATAGCGTATACTCAGTGTATCTTTGGCACAAGGGTGATACCCTAACCACTATGCTACCACGGTCCTACCAATATATATATGTATATTAAGAACACAATTTTTTAATTCATTCGATATGTTTTAACCTTATTTATATTAAATAAAAGATTACTTTCCAAATATGATATATTATTTTGACTGAAAGTACTATGCTGAAATATTTTTAAATTGTAATTATTTTAATTAAATCTGCTGAATAGCCTTTAAACTTAGAAATTATTGTGGAATATATCAATCCGCAACAATCCACTTGTTCTGCCTGAACACCAGAGGGCGGGTGTTCTTTGCAACTTAGATTTGTTATGTAGTTTTTTTGTTGCACTTTTGTTTTTGCTCACTATTGTAGGAGAATTATGTTTCTCAGCTTGAGTCGATTCAATTGGCCAAAAGTATTTATTTTTTTGTTATTAAATATTTGTTATATATATACACACACACATTTTCAATTGCATATTTATTTAGAGTATTTACCCAGTGCCTTGCTGGAAAATATTTAGTTTTTAGTTTGGTTTTTTTTCAATTATTAATGACTGCATACATATTGTATGAAGGAAACTTTTCCACTTAATATAAACTAGTTATTTATTGTATTAGTTGTATTCAGAAGTATATAATTTAATACTTCATTCTCTAATGCAAAATGTTTTTTAAATTGTTCACATTTCAAAATGGTATTTCAATTCATGAATGAGCTAATGGTCTTGTAAAAAATTTTTGGCTTAAATTTAGCAAAATTCTATTCATCTTTTTCATCCCTCCGATCCAAAACTAAGAACATTAAATTTTTTTTCTTGCATGCATCATGATTTTCAACAAAAAGTTAATCTCCTTGTTTTATTTAAAGATTTCTTTTTGAAAAGAAAATAATATAGATCTAAAAGAATAACTTTCTAAAAGAACAATTTGAATAAGTCATTTTCAGTGCATCAGAACAGAACGGTATTAAGATTGCACTAGAAGTAGATTTATTTGATAAATAAGTGGCTACCAATGATAAAATTTTATTTGAAATAGAAGTGAATATTTTGGTGAACGTGTGATGTTAAATGCAAACATTGACTGAATTTGAAAATAGTGAAATTTTGCCTAGTGTTGCTATACAAAACGAGTCTCTTTTGAATTTTTTTAAAAAATAACTTAGTGTTGATTTTTTTAGAGTGAAATTAGATTGAGTGTTGATTTTTTTAGAGTAAAATTTTTAGAGTGAAGTTTTTTTTTTGTGAAAAATCAAATGATTTAAAATATTTTTAACTATTCCTATAAGTCTATTTAAAAATATTCTAAATTAAATATTGAAAATTAAAAAAAAATTTTTTTTAAGTAATTTTCTGGTATGTACACAATTTTATTTGTGATATTTTTACCTTTTAATCTTTGAAAATTTTAAAACTGATATTTTCTATGAATTTCTTCCAAATATTCCTTGATGATTATATGATTGTTTTAAATTCAAATTTCTCTGTTAATGTAAAAATAAATCTAATGCAGACTTAATTGAACTGTCTAAATAATGTAATTCAAGAATAAATGCCATCAGTTTTGAAACATCTGAAAAAACAGAAAAAGTATGTTAAAACCAATGTTATGATGAATTTAATTTTTTGTAAGTCAATAATGGAATACAGGATCACTTTCATAATATTTTTAACTTTAATTTAATATAAGTAATTTAGTTTGATTTTGATCCAGATTATATATAATGTCTGGATTTATAAGATTTTCCAGTATATACCCATACATTTTATAAAGCTTTTGAACAATGGTGTACAGTAATAAATTGTTTGTAATAAATTAATAAAAACTAATAGCACAATAATAAATGAACAATAACAAATTGATTAATGATAAGAGTAGCAAAATATGTTCAGAATATTCAAGACAGTAACTCTTCAAACTGTGTAATTTTATTTACTATGTAACAGTGTAGTATTCCTCTACATTTATGCATTAGATATATGAATTCAAGTTTTTTTAGAGAAAGGAAACTGGTAAAATCATTTCTTACCAGAATGAATTGGAATTGGTACTTTTTTCTGTGAAAAGTGTAAAACTTTTTATTTTGTTGTGCACATCAAAGTTTTTAGTTTTAGTAAATCACATTTTCCTTAAGCAATAGTTGATCTTTCTTTTAGTAGTAAATATGAGTCCTGAGAAACAAAATACAGTGTTGGTTTCAAACTTAATTTTGTTATTTGACTCACAATGTAAAATGGAAATGTGCTGCAACAAGAATGTTTGATAATGGTGTAAGCTGCATAGGTGAGTGAGAAAAAGGGAAATAATAATTAATATGAATGAGAATAAATGTGCTTTATGTAAAAAAAAAAAGTATAAAATTTTCTATATTAAACAAATTATTATAAGCTAAGTTCAATAAAATTGCTAGAAAGAATGGACTGTAATAAAAAACATGTCTTCCCTGTAGTTGACAAAAAGTTGTGCAAATGAAACTGAAAACATTGAAGTAACTGTGAGATGTAATTGATTTATGGCATAAAATATTTGCGTTCAATAAGGAAAACAAAAATTTCCAAAAAAAATTTTAATTTAAAGAAATGTTGTTGACTTTACAAATTAAACAAATTAATTTTTGTATTATATAAATTTTTTAAATTAAAAATTGTCAAAATTACTAGTATGGCAAATTAAGAATAATTTACCATATTTTCTGACATATAATAAATACTCGTAATTTCATAAAAAAAAATTTTTAATACACATTGCTCAAAACAAAAGGGGTTCAGAAAGCAGATTCTTTTTACATAAAATGGAAGAGTCATAAATGTAAATTTTTCTCATTCTTAAACTTTGCAGTATACAAAAGTTTGAGTTTTACATCAAACCTTTTAGCAGCAGCAAATGAGATTTATCTTTCAACCTAATGTAAGGCAAAGCATAAAAGAATGATTGACATAGTATGATGTTTGAGTGTGATGTATCAATGAAGTTATCATCTGGATCAGAAGGGTGGAGAGTTGTATAGGGCCCCCTCTAATCGAGCAACAATTCAAAGTAGCTGAAGTCACTGAAATCTGACAACATGTGGCTTCCATAATCTGGAACTTTTTTTTTTTTTTTTTTTTTTTTTTTGGAAGACTTAAAATGCAAGCCTATGGTCAGGACAAGATTGTAAGTGTCCAACAATGCCCAATGAAGTCAGGTATTTAAAGCTAATTTCACATAGGTTTTGAAAAGTAGCATTCACATTTCAGTAATACCTTTGCTCAGCTAATGGTACCTCAGTTTCAAAACATACAATATGAACCACTTTCACACTATAGACTTCCACCATTCCTGCAGGAAGGTTGCAACAGAGCATATGAACTAAAGAAAGGAATGTGCAATATTCTTTTTTCTGACAAGTTCCTTTTTTTCTTTATCCTGATAAAAGGTATATTTGTATTTAAAAGGAATGTGGCCCTACAAACACGCATTCGGGCACAGAAGTCTCAGATTCGGTGATGGAGAGGGATAGTTTATGTTGATATCCCCATTGTGATAAGTGCAAGATCTCCATCATTTGAAGTGATGCTCTGCCTGGTCACCCATATTGGTGTGAGATTCTTAGACTTTTTGTAGTCCCTTGCGCTACAGCAATTAGAAATGACTTCAAATTAATGAATGATAATTGCTGTTCACATTGTGCTAATATGGTAAATGATTTCCTTTAGAAAAAAGGAATCATACATGTATATATGTAGTGGTGCAGGCATGCTCTAAACTATACCTTAAGGTTAATGTTTAGAATACTTACACATCAAGTGCCTCATAATTTTGAACCACAGTTGGTGCTGACAGCGGAATGATTAGCACTGTTGCCTTCGATTCAACATTTTGTTGGTTCAAATTTCACATTTTGCATAGATGTTTGTAGTGGTTAAGAATTTGCTTTAAACCATATGCACTTGTCTAATTAGCCCTTTGCAAAAAAAATAACCCTTGAACAACAAACAAAACCAAAATATCTCTCTTGTATAACTGGAAAGCTCTTCTGGGGGAGTGGGACAGAATACCACAGCCCCTTATTAATAGCTTCATTGACTTGATGTCTGAAAAGATTGAAAGGTGTTCAAATTGCTAGCCATCTGGGAAAGCTATATCTATTACTAAAAATGTTTTAAAGAATCATCTTTTTTTTTGTGCAGAAACTGTTTTTCCCAATGCTCAATAAAGCACTTTTTCTGCCAAACAGATGTTATTTTTTCTCATATAGCCTGCTACCTCTGTCACTAATATATCAACCATACAATTCTTCATGTGCAAGACCAACTCACAACGTCAATATCCTTTAATTGTTGTGAGTGATGTGTATTCTCTATAATACATAGGTTTTTTACTGTTTTACATAGAATCATTAAATGTGTGTGAATGATGCTCTTATTTTTATTTACTGTTACTTATTAGAACTGAATGCAAACAACTCCAATCATGTTTTATATGTTTAGAAACAGGATCATTTGAGATATGGAGAAAAAAGAAGTGTTCATGTAAGAACAAAAAGTCTCAAGATATTTTAAAACTTAAATGTTTTTTATTAATGGGTGGTAAAAATTTAAAATCGTGTGTATTTTTAAAAATAAATTCAAAATGTTATATTTTTAATAGTGTTTCTTTCAATGTTCATACAAAAAGATGGTTGCACTGAAATAGTGTAAAATTTTAGAAAAGAAATTTGAGACAAAAATGTCTTTTTAGTAGTACCTTAAAGAATTCAGAAAGTTTTTTAATATTGGATAAATTTAATGTTACTAAATTTATAAGGCCATTATGATTTCTGTAATTTCAGCTATAAAATAAATTTTTTAAATCAATTTAAATTGAAGTAAATAAATGAAACATAAATTACACATGAAATATATTTTAATGCGATATTTAAATGTACTAAACACATTTTTTCAACGCTTCCAAAATTTTTATATTTAATATTTGTTAAAAAAAATTGTAAAATCACTAGTTAATTTTTTCTTTTTTTACGAAATTAAAAGTATGTTGCTCTACCATTTTTCTGAATGATTTCAATTTTTCTTTGAACCAATTATGTTTTTAAGCAAATATTTGAAAAATTTGTTGCATTTGACCATGATCATTACTAATAGTCCATGAATGAGTTCATATACGAAATTATATTGACAATTATTTGTATACTGCTGGTGAGCCAAATTGTTTAAAACATTTTCTATGGAAAGCAGGTTACTAGGAAAACTAGGTCTTCTCCAGCATAAAACCTCGATTCTTTCTTTTTAAAATGGATTTTTAGTTGATTTAAGCATGTAGCAAAGAATGTAGTTTTGCTGAAATTTCCTATTGGACCCTCCTAAAAGTGGATCAGATGTACAAAGTATTGATAAAGCATACTATGATAATTAAAATAAGGAGGATTTCTAAGAACTTGCTGCAGATCATGTATTCCATCATTCAAATGCTCCCTATCTGCCCACTGCAGACATCCTTTGGTTACTCACATAAATGATATTAATAGTAAATTTTACTGTTCAGCCTATTCAAATTGAATTTTTTTTTTTTTATTTATCTAAAAAATATTTTTCTTAGTTGCATTTTAAGTCCTTACATCCTTTGGCTACTTCAGTCTCATTGTAGTATATAGCTGTATGGCTTGCTTTTCTTCTTAATTTCTGAAAATAGACTTTTGCAATTAATCTTAAACTGCATTAGACTGTTGTATTTGGAATATTTTTACTGGAACCCTGTGTTATTTTACAATTTTGTGTTTTTGTTTAGTGGCAGGTTTGAAAATTGGTCTATTAATACCAGCTAATAATTTTATTTTATTCCCAGATCTTGAATTTTCCATAAAAATTTCTTTCTCAGGTAATTCATTTCCATACAGCATTGTTAACTTCTTCATAAAAACAAATTCTAAATTTCTTTATCGTTTGCTCCTTTTTTATGCAAAATTACTATTTACAAATGAATTTTGAATAAAAAAAAATAAATAAGTGGTCTTGTATTTGTAACTCCAGGATTTCACAAAATTGCTTGGTGTGTGTGAAATTAAGTTAATTTTTTTTTAATGATTAATTTCAAAAAATATCTTATTTCATTTTAGTCACTTTCTATATTAAGTTACTCATTTTATATAATTTAATATTAATTTGAGATATTTTGAGTGGTTTTATGCTACACACAATATATCCTATTTAGTAAATAATATGAGAAAGTTTAATAGAACACAACACAGGTATGGCAGTTATTCCAGACTAATTTCATTAGTTTAGTTATTAGATGTGTGTATCAGTATTGTAATAAAATTTTTAACTGTGGAATGCATTGATGGTGAAAACATAAATGTGGAACAAATGTACCATTCCAGTTTAAGAATCATGTGTGAGAGATAATAAAAGCATGGAATGTAATTTAACCTAACATAATTCAAAAGCAATTAAAATTGTCTTATAAATGGCTAAAATGTTATGAATAATTATTTATTGTTGTTGTCATTTAACAAGTGCAAAGAAAGAATAAATTTTTTTTAACCAAGTCATATGGTACCTAAAGCAAGGAGCACTGCTCTAGTCACCTCTTCATCTTTTTTGTGCACTTGTTATAAAGGATTTGCCATTGCCTCGGGAGGTTGGATTTCTGTCTGTTAGTTCACGTAAGGTATTTTATTTCCCTTCTACCACCCACTGGAAGACCAGTTGAGGTGTTCCCATATCCGCCACTTTGGGGACTTTCTCTCTCTCTAGGGGTTACACACTCCCCCGAAAGTAATAATTATTTATTAATAGATGTATATGATCAATAAACGGATTTATAAAGAATAACAATATTTATGAATTTGAAACAAAATTCAGATTGAGTTTTGTTTTATATTTATGAACAACGGAAGATAAATATAACAAGCTTCTTGCACTATTCTATTAAGGTATGTCATTTTATTTAAACAAGAAGCATATAAATAATGTAGGAATTTAATTTTTTATGCTCTTCTACTACTTTTATTTAAATCTTTATATTTTATTATTTAAATTGATATTATATCCAGATTTAATTATTTTTTGTTAAATGTGCGTTAAACATTGAAATTCTGGTAATTCTATTTCGTAAGGACTGGGTTATAGTATTTCAAAATATAACATTGTTACTTGTAAAACTAATTATAATTTTTTGTTAGATATTAAAAATCATTATAGTTATAATATTATCACTTGTATTCCATGTGCATTAATTTTTAGAAATGTTTATTGATTCAGTAAAAAGGTTTTCTATTTTGAAAAATATTACAGTGCTAGAAAGAAAAATTTCCTCAAGAGCTACTAAAGAAGAATTAATCAAAAGAGGTGTTTTACTTCCTGATTATGATACAATAAAAGAAGAAGATTGCCCTCCCAAGAAAAGTAATATATATCGTCTCCAATATTTTTTTGTTATGGATTTATTTTTGTGATCAATTTTGTGTATAGTTTAAATACCATAATTTTTTTAAACTGTATTATGAATTTAAAATACAGTTTTTGTTTCTCATGAAATTTAACTCTATTTTTAATCAACATTCTTATTTTAATCATTGATTTATTAACCTTTTATTTTTGCTAATTATGTTAGGAAACTTTTTATGTATTTATTAATATACTTTAATTTGCTTGTATCCAATAGTTTGTATAGTTTTTTAATATATAATTTTTTATGCTGTAACTATCACTTTTGGGGCATTTTGTTTAATTTTTCTATTTGTATTTCACATTCCCTTGTTCTAACTGTTATTTTTGCTTATCATTAAATGTTAGTGATAAAAAAAAATTATATTTTTCTTAAAGTGGATTCTGGTTTATGTGGCTGATTAATTTTAAATTGTTTCACTATTTGCTATTGAATGTACACTATGAATCACTATTTGCTATTGAATTTAAAATGTTTTGCTATTTGCTATTAGAATTGAATGCAATTGTATATCTTTTGATACCAGTAAAAGTTTATATTCAGAGTTTGATTATTTTCTTTGTATTGAAGGACATTCTTACCTTGTTTGTTGTGGTGCTGATGAAAGGAAAAGCTTTGTAATGCCATCAGGTAGATAATTTTTCATCTTCATTATAATCATCGATAAGTTTTTTTCATTATTTTTAACTGAAATCTCAGTAAAAGTATTTTAATATATTTTAATGTTTTTTTTAATTTAAAAAATCAGTTAAGAGTGATTTGCTACATTGTGGTTATAACTGCCCAGTAATGTTATTTCTACAATATTTGCTGTATTATATTGATATGGGAATTTTAATCACATATGGTTCCTTTTGTTATTTCAGAATACATGGTTATTCAGTATGCTTTAATTTATGTCGTACAAAACTGGGCATCAAGTTTCTTTTCTATTCGTGATTCAGTTTTAACATAATACTTATACTTTAATTTATGAGAGTTCAATATCTAATATATTTTTTATCGTAAAATTAATTTAGTAAATAATTTTTGCATCATTAGTAACTAAGGATTTGATCTGAAACATTAATTGCTAATTTTCATTAATTTAATTTAACCTTCAAGGATTTTAAAAATGTCTTAATATTTTTACAACTCCTTTAACCTTTTTCTTATCAGTTAAGCATTGTAGATGCAAGGTATATAAATTTACTAAAAGCTTATGCTTGCAGTATACTTCTTATTTATGAACACAAACAACATGTAATACAAAGGCTCTAGTGAATTTTAACAAATGTGCTTTATTCAATGTAAAAAAATATATTGAAAGAACTGTCTTGTAGCATTAATGCTATAAGACAGTTCTTCCAATATATTTTTTATGCATTTTTTCTACATTAATTTCAAATTCTGCAAGGTGCCTAAATCCTTTGATTTTAGCAGAAACCCATTTTATGTTACAGAATTTTCGAACTTAAAATTGGAAGCAGTTTGTGTTTCTATTCATATAAATTTGCTATTTTATTTGATTTACAATCTGGTCCTAGAAATTGTATTCTTTGTTTTGACAACATGCACATAAATTTTGTTTGAGAACAGTGATCTTTTTTTTGGGATAAAGTATACTATCAAGATCTTTCTAATTATGAGGTCTATGAGGATCAGTGGAAGATTTGTATGGCTTCTGAGAAATGCTTCTAAAGTATTTATCAATTGTTGGTGTTTTTGTAAACGCTCAGTCAAAACTTTTCAAGAACATTCTCCTGTAGGAACTATTGTTTTATAAAATTATTGGGTTGTTCGGAAAGTAATTTCGTTTTACCCACCTCAGTTTTTTGTTAGTAAAAACCAACCATTTTATGAGTGTGGAATCAAGCTTACACCAAAAAGATGGTGAAAGGTGTTGGACTGAAATTGACAATATACAATATAATCAAATATTTATTCGTTATACGTTTTCCATTTTCATAAAGAACGAAACTACTTTCCAAACAACCCAATATTTAAAAACATCTTTGAAATATTGCAAAAACTTTAACATATATACTTGTGCATGCGAAAAAATATAGTCTGTTTCATAAACTATGACATGGCACAAATAAATTTATTAGAGATTTTTCTGAAATTATTGTTTATAATAATTACATGACAAATTTTCTTTGGTTTAATTGATTCTTAGCCATCAAAATATATATTTAGGATAGCAGATTTTTTTAAAGTAATGAAACTTATTTGGTTATAAAATGATAAGCAGTAAACTAATTGAATAAAATTTAAAAACATTCTTAAAAACAGCTTATCTGTTAATTAAAAATATAACTAAAAATATTTTGAACAAATAATTCTTTTATAAGCCAATATGTGTAAATTACCAAAACTATATTTGAAAAACATAATAATCTGTATGTTAACAGTGTTAATGATTTTTATGTTAACAGTATTAATGATTTATTTAATTTTGTTATAAATATTTTGTAATACAAGTTATCTCTATATTCATCAGATGAAAATATATGCTCTTTCATCTTTTTCATTTGGGGAAAAAAGCTTAAAACAAGAATTTCCTTTTCTGTATTTCTGTGACTGTATAAAACGTTTTATGCAATGAATGTTGCAGAATCAATTTTGAGTTCAATTACTTTGATATGTAGAATTCAGTTTAATTGTTAATAAAATTGTTTTTGTCATACAATAAATTGTAAAATTATACTCGTATTTCAATGACTGAAAACTCGAAAATTGTTCATTCAAAGAATACATCTCAAAGTGTTCTCGTATTAGTCTGTAAAAATATTTCTATGAAATTCATATATAGAAAGAAAACATTAGTGTATTACAAATCCATGGTGCAGCTGCTGTACCATAGCCCTCTTCTGAGGTACTTATTTTTGTAGTACAACATTTGTACTGCCAGGACATAAGGGTTAAATAATAATTAGGGAAAAATCATCCTGTAAACTTTATCTACTTAATAGTAGTATATTTTGGTTTTAAATGTCTATATTTACTTGAAAAGCAGTTGTTAAACACATTTTGAAATACTTAGTAAATTAATAGATAGGAATCTTAAAAAGATGCTGATAAACTCTAAAACTATCTGTTATTTTATACAATGTTTAATTCAGTAACGTAAGAATACTGATTGTTAAAAAATAAAATTTTTTCTGTGATAGTTGTAAATTCATTGTAGATTTTTGAAATAAAGTATAATTCTAACTTAAATAAAAAAAATTTCTCAATTTTTATGATTTTTTTCTATTTACCAATATAATTAAAAACTGCTACATATTTGGTTAAGGACATTTGGTAAAATGAAAAAAATTTGACATGAGTATAGATAAGATACCTACTGTGAATTTTTTATTTGACTTCTGGAAAACTCCAAAAAATTCATGGTATGAATTTTTTGGATGGTATGAATTTCAATTGGCAAAATTCATGGTATGAATTTCCAATTCTTGGAAATCTGTATGAATACTAATCTCTCATACTAAATTTGGTTCTATGCTCATTTCAAGTCTGATAATTCTACTATCAGTCAATCAAATCTGACAATTCTCTTTATTTTGGATTTTAGTGTAAAAATATCAGTGATTTAATTATAAAAATAATTTATCATATTTGAGAGTATCTAATCTTAAATTTGTTTAATGGTATTAAGAAAATCTTGGATTTATATATGTGCATTAGAAAACAATACATGGTATGAATCTTTTAAGCAGGACTAAAATTTTTCAGTGAATTTTAATAACTTGCTGTTCTGATAATAAATATTTTTCAAAAAATATAGATTTTTCATTGTAATAATAAATGTACCAAATTGAAATAAGCTTTAACATAAAATTGAAAAATGATAGATTATGTTTTAATATGACCTTAATGTTTCATGTTTTTTTAGTTTTTTAAGACAAAAAAGAAATCATTGCTTCTCACTTTTTTGGCATAATTAAATTTTCTTATTTCATTAAAGGATGTTGTCACTGTTTATTTGATCCTAAATATTACAATTTCATTTTTCAATGATTTCTTGAAAATGTTAATTTATATTTATGTATTTTTATGATTTAATTTTTCCTTAGGGATTCAAAAATTAGATCATGGCTTGCAACCTAATGGATCAGCTGCCACAGATTCATGCATTAAGGAAATGAATATTGCTAGTCATGACTCATTGAGAAATGTTGTTTGTACTTCATCTTTGGAAACAAGTCTTTGTAATTCTAAAAATGGAATTGTTACTTCTCCTAGTAGTTTATGTAAGTGTAATGTATCAGTTTTTATATGTAAGATTTTATTTGAATTAAAAAAATATTTATTGTTTTAGCTGTACACTTCTTCATTCATTGCTTTTTCAAAGAAATTAATGTTTGAAAAATCGGAACTCGTCATGTAATCTATATGACCTAATTTCTTCTTTATTTTACTTCTTGGTTTGTTTCTCTTGCATTTATTATTGTCACTTAGTCATGTTGATTTAAGTCAAATTTGTTGATAATAGAAAGTTATATGATGCATCTTCTCCAGTAGTTATGACTAAGAAGCCATATATTCTAAAGTTTTTATTTGGGTTATTCTGAATAGTTTTTATGTTATAATTATAAATTTATGCTTTGAGAATTCCTTCTTTAAAATAGTTCTCAAATATTATTGAATTATAAATTCTCTGTTCTATGCTGAAGTTGAGTTAGAAAACCTCAAATTAAATGCAATAAAGTTATTGTGTTGCTAAATACTTTAATGTATAACTAATGCATAAATGAATGAATATAATGTTTAATTGAAAAATTTAAAAAAAAGTAAATGCATAATCTTTTTAAATTATATGTAAAATAACAAAATACTAAAAGGCATATAAATTCAAAAATTCACTAACTTTTTCAAATAAGACTTAACTTAACCTCTCTTTTATACTAAGTGACATTTTCCTCTTGAGTAGATTATGTTTCTCAATGAAGATCTTGAGTTAATTCATCTGTTCTAAGTCACTGGAAAATATACTTACATCAAATTTTCATATCTGTAATGTATAATCAAAATGATACTTTGTCACTTTGCTGAGTGCAATTTTAGCATTTTTTTTTTTTTTTATCAAACTTGGATGTTATGTTTATGGAACATTTATCAAACATAAATGATTACTGTCAAATATTTCTGTGATACAGTTTGTGTCTTGATACTTGTTTTGTTAATAGTTGCCGAAATCAAAGTTTTCTTGTTCAATCTTCAGAATATTATGATATACATGTGCTCTCCATTTATTTTCTGTTTTCTGATTCTCAGGAAAATTGCATGTCTTCAAAATTGTAATCTTTACACCAAAATAAAGATATTTCCTTTTCTACTACTTTTAATAAGTTATTCTGATTTTTATTGCAGTTTACTTTAGAATAAACTTTGGGACCTTTTTATTTTGCTATTTCACATTTTCTTTTGGGAAATGTTATTACCCTTTAGAGAATCTAGAGTTAAGTCTATTAAGTGATTAATTTCTATTATTTATCTTGATTTTCCATTCTTTAATGAAATATTTTAATCTCTGAAACAGCAAGTCTTTTTATAGTTTAACAAAGTAATTGTATTTAGATATAATTAATCATGCACATTTTAAACAATTTAAAAAAAATTCATTTCATTTAACCGTACTTTTTTTCTTTAGGAGTCAGTATTAAACCTTTTCTTGAAGTTTTTTTTCTGTTTCTGAAAATTACAAGAATATAAAAAATAAGGAAAATAACTTCTGTATGTTACTTTTGCTTATAATTAGCAGTTTTCCCTCTAACTTATGGCAAGTTTATATTATTCTTCTGTAATATTTTCTTACTCAGTACTGAAAATATCTTACTGAACAATTCAAATGTATTGCATTTATTTTCTACGTAAATTATTAATCCGATGAGGATTCTTTGCCAATGTCTAAGCTTTAAAATTAAATATTGCAAAGTTGTAAAGGAATATTGTAGCTTCTCTCAAATTTTATTGAAAAATTTTCTTATTAAAGTGGTTATCTGTTCACCTGCTTCTGATTAATTGCAAGTATTCATTCATTGCCTTTTGACTGATGTAATGAAGTCCAACATAGGGAGACTTGTTCTTTGTTAATTGTATCTGATTTGGTGAGAAATTTTTCTTTTGGAACTTTAACTTGATTTATTTTTTTCACTATTGCTTTCTTAAATTATCTTCAATTACTGAAAGTTGAATTATATACTTTGTAAACTTCTATTGGAACTATTAAATATAAATTTTTATACAATAGATATATATATTTAAATAATGTATCTATTGCATGATAAATTTATATCTCCATTATTTTGAATAATTATGTTCATTCAATTTTCCTGTATCACTTTGAAATTTACCAATACTTATGAAAACTAAAGCCCATAAACAACACTTAATTTTTATGTCTGACCTATTACCTTTTAAAAACTGCCTCTTGAATTTCAATTACATATAATTAATATTAATGGAAATAAGTGCTTAATTTTGAAAGAACCAAAAAGGTAAAAAATCAAGCCAAAATTATTTGAAGAGTTGCTGAACTACTTAAAATATATCAGTAAATGTTGAAGAGACATTTACAATTGATGGCTGTAATGTCTTGTACAGATTTTTTTTATGCTTTCATCCTATGATACCCATCTTTAAATTTTATGTGAAATTAATTAAAATATTGGAATTTTCCTTAAAAATATTTGATTTCATTTTGTCTTAAGAAATGGTAGTCTTACCCTATTTGTGAGATCACTAAAATTTAAACATAAAAAAATCTTTGAGCTTGTACTTTTGTTTGAATCGGCTTTATTTGATTGTTATAAATTGTGTTGCTTGTGTGTGACTTTCCATGAAGAATAAGGGAAAAACTTATATGAATTGTATTTGTTTATATTGACTGCTTTTTATTTCAGAGTGAACAGAAGTGAATTCTGTACAAGTCATGTTTTTATGCTGTAACTTTGGTGGTTAAAAGTCATACAAAAGCAAGTAATGTAATGTTTGTTTGGTTTAGAATAAATTTGCCGTAAAAATAATTTAAGACAATTAACTCTTTGAGTGAAGTCGTCTAGCCAGACAAACAGTTAAATCCGTTCTCATTAAGGAATTTCTTTGAGCATATACTTTAGCAAGGTGAAATGTTGAGTTAAAATAATATAAAAAAGCCTTTTTTTATTTTCCTCAATAAATACTGTTGTGTGAATTCAAAGAAGCGTGGCTAAATATTGAATATTGTTAGGGAGGTTAGGATTATATAAAAAACACTTCCTCCAATTATGTAATGTGTAATATGCATTCTTCTTAGAAAAGTCTCAAATCATATATCTTTGCATTCAATATATGTTATATAAACATTTACTATATTTATATAATATGGTAATTTCCAAAGTAAAACCAACATTAGTGAAAATAATTAATCAGTGGTTAATGAGAATTTTCCTTAGCATTTCAGTCATGAAGTTATAATGGAATTTTATTTTTATATACTATAGATAGATTATACTATAGAATAAGATAGTCATCTCATTTAAAGTGAAATTCGCAAATAAATAGTTGCTGTAAAACGAAATAATGCAATTCTTCATTTAAATGTAGCTTAAAAATTTCTTGAAATACAATTTTCAAGATTATGAAAACAAATTGCAAGTAATAATATTTAGCAGAACTGAGGTCTGAAGATTTCAAACAGTATTCTAAGTTCCATAATCTTGTTCAATTATATACATTTTAATTAACTTTAAAGTCACCTTTTAAAAATTAGACAAAATTTATATTTTAAAAAATATGTTCTTTATTTCTGTATTTATTCATCTTATTTTTCATTTGCAAAGAACTGGGAATTCAGTTATATTTTCTCAAAATAAAAATAGGCTTGCAAAATGAAAATCTATTAACACAAGTTTTCTTGTGTTAATAGATTTTCATTTTGCAAGCCTATTTTTCTATTAACATAAGACACTGCATAAATATTCTTTTAACTATAACCATTAGTGACTTAGCATAAGAATATTTAATCTAAAGTATGTTCAACATGCTTTGTAAAATAAAAACTACTCTAAAAGCCTACAAATGAAAAATTATAAATCTATTCTGAAAAATGTTTATTCGGAGGGAAGAGGATAAAAAAAATAATCTAGAATATGTTTAATTTTTGATCAGAATGTGAAAAAGTAAATATTTTACAGATGAAAAAACTTCTCATAAAGCATAAAAGCAATAAATTTAACTTATTGGTTTTATGTGAAAGGAAAAAGGGAAATAATTTCTAAGATATACTTTGGGGAAATTTGCTCACACAATTTGGATGTAAATATGGAACAAAATGAGTGAAATACAATTGAGTGCTGAAACTTATTGTTACATTATATAAAATTATTTCTTTTAAAATGAGATACATTTTGGTCCATGTAGTAAAGAAGTAAAGGAAAAGCTTACATGAAATGCTGCTCAAGTTGTGGACTGGCTTTTTTTTCTGTCAGATTTTTTACACATGGTAGATATGAGATTATTTGTTGAAATAATGTATGTAAATGTTAAACTGTGTATAAGAGGTGGAAATTATTGAAGTCACTACATTGGAATGAAATAAATATTAGTGTTTATTATTTTAAGGCCAAAATATTTATTATCCATAAGTATGTAACATATATTGAATATTCTGGCTATTAAAATTTGTAACAATGTATTTGCTTCCTTTTTTTCCTATTTCAGTACATTAAATAATTGAGATTTTACTATATTTTATAGTTCCAGTTTATATGGAAAATACCATGTGATACATTTTAGTTGTCGGATTTTTGTAATTTTCCAAATTCCACTTACTATTTCAGAAATAAGAGCATATCACTTTGAAATGTATAATCAAAATTGTATCCTGTCAGTAGTATTTTAAAGAAGAAAATTCTATTTGTCTACATCAATTTTTGGTCAAGCATTTCATAATAGATTTTATAAGTGTCTTGCACAAAATTTAAAAAAATTTGTTTTAGAAACATTTGTATTTTATGTCATATTTTGTGATAAATCTTAAATTTCCTTAAATTATGTTTCTTTAATTTTCAACAAATCAGTATTTTATTTTTTATTTTAGCTTCTGTGATACCTAATAACATTCAACAATGTCCTGAACAGGATATTTCTACAAGCAATAGTAATAATCAAATGTTGTGCTTACCTGAACCTCCTATACCCATTAATGAAATTGGTCCTATTCCTCCTCCTCCAATGTTTTCAAGTTCACCTAGTTTAACTGCAAGGTTTCAACCATGTATAGGTAAGTAACTATTTCTTATTGTAAAGATTTCTTTGAAACATTGAATTCACTAAGGTTACTGCAGTAAAGTTTTTATATTATATGAATTCCCTCAAAGGTATAAAAAATCACATTTTAAATTAAAAATTTTGAAGTTCTAAAAATGACTTAATAAAAAAGCAAATATGTAAAATTGAAGGAATTTTTTCATTCATATTTATTCTTCTTATAAATAAAAATAGAAATGTATGAAACAACAGTCAATGAGTAGCATTATTGTGTTCTTGAAGGGTAATAAAAAAGGGCATGGAAAAATACATAAAAATGAATCTGAAAAATTTGTATGTTTTTACTTGCTTTTCAGCCTTATCAACACTTAATTTGAAAATAATTTAACTATTTAAAATTCCTTATTGGCTTGTTCTATGTAATAAAATTTACAGATTTGAAAAATATGAAAGTTATTAATTTGAATAATAAAAGTTTCATCATGTCATTAAAATAATAAATGTTGACAATTTTAGGAAATTAAATGACACATGAAACATCTATTCTGTAAATTTTTAAGTTCTAAAAATGACTTAATAAAAAAGCAAATATGTAAAATTGAAGGAATTTTTTTCATTTATATTTATTCTTCTTATAAATAAAAATAGAAATGTATGAAACAACAGTCAATGAGTAGCATTATTGTGTTCTTGAAGGGTAATAAAAAAGGGCATGGAAACATACATAAAAATGAATCTGAAAAATTTATAAATTTATTAATAAATTTAATTTTTGCTAACTTATAATTTTTAAAATTTTATTTAGTAATAATTGAAAATAATTCTGTTTGTCAAAGCAAAAAACTTATTACATATTATAATTCTTAGCATTAATTTTTTTTAATTTAGCTCTGCTTGATCAAGCTATCAGGGAGAGACAAGAAGCTTGTAGAGTTCCTACTGTTGTTTTGCCAGAATCACAATCAGAATCTAATTTAGATACAACTGAAGTAATTGAAGAAATTCCTGCAAAGGAGCCTCATTTAACTGCCATGCCTAAAAAAAGTGCATTAAAAAAGAAAGGAAGTCTAAACAATACTTCTACTACAAAAATTACATGTTTTAGCTCAGTTTCATTTGTAACTTCTAGTCCTCTGAGTATGCCCTTAACAAATATGAACAGACCAGTTACAACGTAAGTATTAAAGTGAAATGTTTGCATACTTAATAAGAATTATAACATTTTTTGTTTTTATTTCTTTGATTTTTTTTAAGTAATTTTGTTTAAATTATTTTTAAAATACAATTTCAACGCTTGAACTACTTCTCAGTTGAACTTTAATTATCCAACCATTTTGGAACTGGTGCAGTTATCCTGCATCCCCTTGTTGGGCTTGATGGTAGGTAGTGTGATCAGGCCTTAAAATAAGCAACCGTTTTTATGGAACAACATATGGTATATGATTAGAAATATTTTGTTATTAAAAGAACTGGAGTAAATTTTGATACTGTTTCCCCTATATTAGTGTTATTGGTATGGTTGGAAATGTCAAAAATGTTCACAAAATGAAATGTGGAGATCTCTTGATTGAAGTTTTATTTGTTGAACAAACCGAAACCATTCTAAAACTGAAATGTCTGAGTAATATTGATGTTACAGTATCTCCTTATAATATATTAAATTCTATGCAAGGAGTGATTGTAGATTTGTTTAATGTTTCATTGGAAGAAGTTTTGGATTATCTTGTTGACTAAAACATGCATGTACAGCACTTTATAATCAGGATAGAGCTGGCACAACTACAAGAACTAAGCACCTCATACTCATGTTTGACCCTACATTCCAAACTTTTTACGTTGTTTTAAATGTCAACATTTTGGACATGCAGAAATTACTTGGGGACCCTTGACTTGTACTTAGTATGCATTAGTCAGACATCATGGTAATTTATGTCAATTACAAGAAAAATGCATCATCAACTGCTGTGTTGCACATACCTCTTATTACCTGTCATGCCCAATATGTGTATTAGAAAAGAAAATTACAACTGTGAAAATAAAACTTATTTTACCCCAAAACCTTGCATACAGTATAATCCCATACCCTTCAACAAGTTATTAGTATGTCATAAGTAGTCAAGAAAGTCATTGAATCTTATAGAAATCAAACAGATTGCTTAAGGCTTCTGATTGCAAAATTATTCTCAAATATTTCTTATCTGAATGTTTCACCTATTCCAAAAGGTAATTCTCCAAAGTTTTTCAATAAATCAAAGATCCCAAAAAAATTCACATATACATGAGAAGAGCCTCATAAATCACCTCTTACAAGTAAAACAACTTTTCCTAAAACAGGTATAGGTAATTCCTTCAAATGATGAAGTATTCCTAAGTGAAGATTTGTCTAAATCTCATGTTCCAAATCTCCAAGGCTGGAGCATTCAGTTTTGCTTAAGGGCAGCCTTCATTTCTTAGAACTGTTAAGGTTTTCACACTCATAAGGAAGATATTAAAATAATTATTATCCTCTGTATAATGCAATGTGTTTTGCCATCCAATAAACATTCTTAAAGTCTTAGTATTTTAAATTGTGTGGTTGTAACTATCTAAGAAAAGATGTTAATCCCATAATATAGTATCTGGAGGTGTATATTCTTGTGTTTTGTAATATCCCTAGCTGTTGACAATCCCTTAACACACCACTACAGCTGTTGCAGTACTCATACATATAACATTTCTCATTACTATTTGTAGCCTTTACTTACCTCTCCATGCTGTCATCCATGAAAGTGATTTAAATAATTTTTTGGATCAACTACATTCACCTTTATATTGCTGAATTACTTTAATGATCATAACAGTCTATGTTGTTATGATAAAATGAATTCATGTGGTCATTAATCAGTTTATTTCTAATAACGAAATCTGCCTCTTAAATTCCACAGAAGCAACCCATTTCCTCCAACCATTAAGAACTTTCCATTTTCATTCAACCATCAGAGGCTATTTGCTCTGCAGCAATTCTGCCTTCATTGAATTTTAGTATTGAAAATGATTTGTATAACAGTTATCATTTCTCTTTAATTATAAACCAAACTTATATAAGTAGAGCACAAATCTTCCACTCTGCTTATTATGAAGCAGATTGGCCACTCTACACTCAATTAGCTGTGATTGCTGACAAGTATTGTTAGAAGTGAGGACATTAACAATGCTGTGCAAAAAAATTACTGATGCACTTCTAGATGCTACCAAAATCATTACAATCCCATGTCATAAACCAGTGTGGAACAATAAGTCCAAGTATCATACAAGAAAAAGAAAAAATTAAGGTCTATTTTTTGTAGGTGTCCTGCCATAGAAAACCTTGTAACTTTAAAAAAAAAACTGAAGTTTTGGCTTGTCAAGTATGGCGAAATTGTCAAAAAATCTTGAATAAGATATGTCTCCTTCCATCACATCAATTTCCAGCTGAGAGTTGTGGAAGAAAGTTAAAGCAACCACACACAGTAGCTTATCAGAATTTCCCTTCCTAATATTTCACACAGGAGCTACTTTTAATATAATATTGCTGATCTTTTATGATACTTTTGCAATGGTATCTAGTCCAGCCTCTTGTGATCTTAAATTTCTCAGCACCAAAGAGTAAGCTGAAAAGAAACCTATAAAGTTTTATGATTAAGTCATACACCCAATTAATTGCCATTTCTCTACACTTAAACTATAGCGAGCACTATCCCAAACTAAAAATACTAGTCCTGGACCAGATGGTCTCTAGATGTTTTGTCCCCTAACTTAGCCATGAATCTTTAATAAACATTCTTGTTCTCTTCAATAGAATATGGAATGAATATATCTATCCTAGTCTTTGTGGAGCAAAGCAATAGTTATTCAAATACTGAAACTTGGGAAAGATTCAACTGATCCCCAAAACTACCATCCCAACCAGTTGCTGTCACTAATTGCTTCATTTAAACTTTGCAGCTTATGACCAATGCCCCCCCTCCTGTCTTGTATATGTAGTCAGAAACAATTATTACTATCGCTTTATCAAAGCGGATTCCATAAAGATAGATCCACTCTAGACAGTATTACATTCCTAGAAACACAAATTATGAATATTTTTCTATAGACATCCTTTGATTGTCATTTTTAAGATAGAAAGGGCCTATGATAGGATATGGCATTGTGGAATTTTTCACATTTTATTGATTTTAATTTCTGAGGAAATTTACCCATTTTTATTCAGAATTCTTTAAACTCTTGTATTTTTAATGTCTATGTAGGATCTGTTTTATCCAATCTGAGGGAGTACCTCAGGGAAATGTCTTAAATGTTACTGTTTTTTAATATTTACATCTGTAACATTTTTCATGTATTAAAACTGTCAGTCCGTTAGACATAAGTTGATGATCTCCAAATTTCTTGCCTAGGTTCTAGCCTAGCTGGCAGCCGAATGGTTAGCGCTCTTGCCTTCGGTTTAACAGTTCGTGGTTTCGAATCCCACCTTGGGCATGGATGTTCGTAGTGGTTCGGAATCCACTTTAAACCATAGGTCCTGGTGTAATTAGCCCTCGTGTGCAAAAAATGATCGTTGAACGACAAACAAACCATACCTAGGTTCTAATATGCAACTGTATGAATGACCATTAGAAACTGCTATCAATAATTTTGTTGAATCATGTAACGAAAATGTGTGGGCACACTTTGTCTCCTTCCAAAAGTAAATTTTCTCTATTTTTACAGAAAAACTGCATTTAATCTTGATTTAAAAATTAAGATATCAAGCACAATTGTTCCTGTAGTTAATAAGATATCATTTCTTGGGCTAGAGTATTTGCCAAAAATTTTAACTTTCCTATCACGTCTTAGATTTTTATAGGTAGTGTGAAAGTTTGCTAAATATTCTCAAAGTGCTCTCTAATTCCTATTAGGGTGCATATCATAAAATGTTACTCCATGTGTATCATATTGGTTATTCTATCTCAAATTGACTACATTAGTTAAATTTATGGATGATTTAATCATCTGTATTATACAAATTAGACTCATTACATCACTCAGATTTATAAATCTGTTCTAGAGCATTCTGGATTTCTCATATTGAGAGCCTTTGTGTGATTTGTAACCTACTACCCCTTGATCTGAGACATAACCAATTGTCTCTATATTTTAAAATGCTATCAGTATCACACCATCCTTTGCAATTTAGGATTGTTTACTTCTCTCTATGAAGAATATATAATGCAGGACCACATTTTATGAGCTTACAAACTCTCTTCTGTCTTCATCTGACATAGATCTGATAAAGGAATCTGAGTTCTTTTATTTACAAATCCAAATTGCAAATGCTCTCAAATTTCCTCATTGGAACATCCCTATTATGAATATAATCAATCTTTTTACTGGATATTGTAAATCAGCCGCATATCCCCACTATTTTGCAACACATGTTCTCATCTATTCATTCTTATTCTTGTATATTCAGATGGCTCAAAATCAAGTGATCGTATTGGTTGCGGTATTTTTGGAAATTGAGTTTACAGCAATAAACTTCATGCATCATGTTCTGTTAAAATAGCTGAAAGCTGTTGCTGTTTTACATGCTCTAGAAGTAGTGCAATACAACTCTTATCAAAAATACTGTATCTTAACAGATAGCATGATTGTTGTCATGACGTTAGACCATTTTAATGACAAATGTCATCCAATTATTGTGGAAATACTAGCTATTTTAAATATATTGAAGAATAAAGGATTTGACATTGTGTTTTGTTGGGTTCCATTTCATGTTGGCATTGCTGGGAATGAATTGCAGATAATGTTTCTTAAAGTCTGCTGACTTTTTACTTAAAGCATTAACATTTTTTAAGGTTAAACAAATTTTCAAAGATTTTATCTCCTCTTACAAAACACAAAACATGAAATTTGGAGAAAAATAAAAAATTTTATAAAATATTCTCTCTCATTCTTCCATTAATATATCCTCTTGCATACATTAGAAGGATTTAGTGTTACAGATTGTTTTATACAGATTGTTTTATATCCAACTATTAAACAGCTTAATGTGAAAAGCTACTGAGGGAAATTCTGTTTCCTGTAACTATTTTTATTCTTGTGTTTTATTTTGTTAAATATTTTTTAAAAGAATTCTTAAATATTCATTTTGTTAATTATCCCCCTGTATTGTTGAGATTTATATTTGATTGAATAATTTTGATCTAATAATGATTTTCATCAAAAATATAGTGAGGTTTTTAATTACAATTTTATTTATCAGATTTATATCTCTTTAATATAACATTTTAAATTTATTGTATAAATAGCTATAATTAGCAAATCATTTCTTTTTTCATAGTTTAAAAATCGCAAAGGTGCCTTTAGCTGGTAGTCCTCCATTCATTAGCCCAGAAAACAAAGAAAACAGACCATTACCTTTTACACATGTGGGCAATGTTTTAGGTGTCCTAAATTCTTCTAATAGCCAATTGGAAAACTTACTGTTTTGGAGAGACTACTATGGAGATGATGAAAATTGTAAGTGAAATTAATAATTGTTTGAAAAAGCTAGCATGATTTTACTAAGAAAATATAATCTCTTAAAATGTGTTATTTACTATAAAATGTTAAAATTATGCAAATTTCTTATCTAACAACTTTTTTAATGTAACTGATATGCTGTTCAGCTGCGAAATTCTGATTTTTTAAGATTTTGAAATTAGACCAACTGTTAATTATTTCAGTTACTTTCCCATTTTTATAAAATTAAAATAAATGTAAAAATATCTTTAAACATGGTAGAAAATCTATCTCCTATAACAAAATGTAAATTTTCTTCATGATAATAAAATGATAGATGAATGATAGTCAAAATTTCTTTACACTAGAGGCTAATTAGCTAATTCAGGTCTGATCAGCCTTCATGTGCAAAAAGTGATCATTGAGTGACAATTTAACCAAAATTGTGACAGTTCAAGAATCTTAATTTATTGTTTCGCTTTCTGGATTATATTTTATATAAAATTTCATGTATTGTTATTTAAAAAAATTCATTCTCTTTCTCATGTATATTGCTTATTTTTAGGTAAATTGGTGGCAAAAATCGCCAGAAAAGACTTTCTGTCAATGAAATTATCTCAACGTCCTGATCGACAGGATTTAATAAATAAAAATATTATTCATCTTCAAACTGAACAAGAACGTCAGGAAGTTTGGGAAGCAGTTGGAAATCAACTCATTAGGTAAAATTTTATTACACCCAGTTATTAGTATTTAGTAGAATAAAATATTGAATTGTACTTTAAAAATTTATACTTTTTATTGATTTTTATAACATGTGTTTAATTGTATTTACTTTATAGTATAATGTACGTATATATTCTTCATTTTTAAGCCTATCTATTCTATACAATTTTTTCAAAGACTTCCAGTATTATTGATTTTACAAACTATTTCAATTGAAGAATTTTTAAAAAAATTTTCTTTGTCTATTTTCAATACTTTTTAAATTATCAGATAAATATTTAGAAATTTAAGGTGGGATATGGTACAGTTTTATTCAAAAATTTGCTTATTTCCTATTTTAAGACTGAAATCAGTATTAAACTTTTTATACTTTTAGCATCTGATTAGCTATGTATTTGTCATAGCAGTTATCAGATATACCTGCTTATAAGTTGAAAACTTTAATCTAAGAATTGAGGTTTGGTTTAAATGCAGTATTCTATTCTGGGATTCCTCTACAACCAATCCACAATATGTTGACTTGATTTGTTAGCCAAATAGTTCAATATAACTATATAGATTCAGAAAATAGCTATAATCTTCTGTTCAACTGTTTTAAGTTTCAACATAACTTTCGTTTAGATGTTAGTAATGGTTCTGAATATTCTAGCTTTGTGAATCCACTGCTAATATAGAGTTCTGAACTTTAAATGTTATATCTTGGTTTTACTAATCCTTGTGAGTAAAATATGACTGAGTGATAAACCAAGCTATATATATATATTTGACAATTCACTGTTACTTCATACAAAGAAAATGTGCTTATTCTTTTTTTTTACGCTAATAAAACATTTATATAAAAATCTTAGAATTTATTTTGCTGACTCTGAGAAAAAATTAAAGAATTAGAATAAAAATAAAAATTTGGATCTTTGTAAAATTATCATATGCTAAAATAGACACAAAAAATTCTGTGAATGGAATTTATGATTTCTATCAAGAACATATGTCAGCTGTTTCATCGGCTGTGTCACTAATAATAAATTTGATTTTACAAAAAATTTTCTGAAAGATGGAGTTGACTTATAAGTATATGTATATTACTTGCTGTTAAATATGTATTGTTAAGTTCTATCACAAAAAATTATGTTTTATAAAGATCTATGGTTTTATTATATTCTTGTTTTATGCTAATCTGCTTCTGCTGTTCATAGGCAATATAGAATTTTAATCTTTGTAAATATTGATTTTTGAAGTTTGTCCATTTATACTAACTATAAATTGCTGTCAATGTCATTTTTGTTTTAAAATTTTTATTAAAAGATATAAAAAAATTCTAGTAATTGCATATTAATGAATATCTTGAGTTTTCATTAAAAAAACTTTTTTTCAGGAGGCTCAGTTTGAGACCAACAGCTGAAGAATTAGAACAGCGTAACATCTTAAAATGTAAGTAGTAAAATTTATGAAATTATGAATTTTATTAATTATTAATGGAGTATTATCCTATACTGTATATTTCTTGTTACTTTGTGGCTAAAAATAGTCATTGGACAAGAATATAAAAATGTGGTTCATTACATTTAGCACTGGTGTGTTCATCTTGCAGAAAAATTTGTCTTTGAAAACTTCAGGAGTCATTTTTTATTCTAACAGTTTTCGGTTAAAGCAAAGAATTCTTAAATTTTTACAATTATATTTTGGAAAAATGTAGGATATCCCAAATATTATAACTAACATTTAAAAAATCAAATTAATCAGTGTTCAACAAGTTTGAAATAGTTGTGATTCCTTCATCTTTAACAAACAAATGAATTTAGCTACTATTATTAATTTGGCGGTGAGGTCATCCATTGAAATGTGCAATATTTCTATTTTTGATTTAATAACTTTTAAGAATATTGGTTAAAATTGAGAGTAAAAACATATATGCCATATTTGCTTTATTCAACACTGTTTGGGATTTAAATTTATTAAAATTATAAATTGATACAATGTCAGTCTTCATGTGTAATTGAAAAGATTTATCTTTATCAGTGTTTTTCAAATTTATATGAAAAATTATTTGTGTTGGTATTAACTTGTGTATGTAATGAAAAAAGGTTTAATGATTGTCCAAGTGATGGAATGTGTTGAGAATTGAAATATTTGATATTTATGTTCTAGAAAATCATATATGGTAATTTAAAAGAAGTTTCATTAGAACAATGCGTCATCTTGTTTTTTAAAGTAATAACTTCTGATGTCTTTTGGATGAAGATTTTCAAACTTGTATGAGTAATAATTTCATGTAAGACTGTAATGTTGGCTGTGATTTTCTTTTTAAAAAATATGAAATACATGAAGAAATATTCTTGAAAGTAAATTACTGATTATGCACGTACGTACGTATGTATGTTAAATGTTAATAAAATTACATACATTTATGACTTTTAAAATGTAATTAATTCAAGCATTTTCTTTTGTGTACTGTATGAAAGCAGATTTTCAAATATTACATTTTAAACTATTTATTTTTTACTATTGTTATTTTGGTAAATATGAATCACAACACTGTTTAAATTGATAATGTAAAATATCAATTTTACTGACACTTTCAATATAGTGTACATGTTGATGGGAGATTATTATGTTAAATAACTTTTTCATTGACAATTTTCATATGAAGCTATAAATTGGTTCTTATAGCAATTTGTATTTCAATAATTTTATCTTATGTAAAATTCATAAGATGAAGCTTCCAATTACTTTTGTATTTAAATTACTTTTAACCAGATTGCTGATGAAATTTGTGCTTTACTCATCTTTCATTTAATTATTGTCAGTTAAGTTGGGAAAGTGTTAAGTAAATACTATTTAATTGCTCTTTCATATGACATCACAGTAAAATTTTGAATATTTTTTCAAAATTATCTAGTCTAAATAAACCAAGAACTTATGAATAAATCATTTCAGGTAAATAAATCATTTCAGAAATTCCCTGCTTGTAAATATGTGTAGGTAATCATTATTTTTCATTGAACTTTTTTTAGCTAATTATGTGGTTAACCCAGCAACATTTTTTATATAGTTTAATAAACATTCTTAACAATGTGTTGTTCTATTTCATACGTTACAAGTTTGATGAATTCTACAAGCTTCGGTTTTCCATTTTATAAAATGCTTTCACTTAAACATAAACATTGTCGCTTAAACATAGAAGCAATTTTAGGCATTTCTTATTATTTTGATGTGTAAAATTTTCTGTGCCTTAATTTATCTACAAAATTTTTTAAATGAAATCCTTATTTATGTATTAGTTATATATATATATACATCTTTTTATCAACAGTTGTAAATGCTTTGATTTTAAACTTAAGTTTTTCTTAAAAAAAGACCTTCCCTGAAAATTTAAAAAGGCCTTAACTTTAATTTAATGATTATTTGATCTCTGATTTTTTTCCCTCTAATTGCTGAAGTGTTTTAATTGAAGTATCGTTTTTCTTCAAAGTTCTAAATTCAATAAATACATCTATGTAAAATGTGTTGGATCCATTGTTTTAAAGATCACTTAGACTGTGAAATGGAAATTCATCATAGAATATCTTGTGCTAAAAACTTAAAATATAAGGAATTGAACTCTTAAAATTAGAGTGATTTACAAAAATTGGAAATACAAAATTACAAATATTTTGCTGTAATTTCTGTTATTTTTGTTCACTAAAAAATATAAAAAGTACAGATTGTTAAATTAAAAAATGTGTGTAAATAAAAAGCGAACTTATTTCCTTCCAAATTTAAGGCTGCTCCTTCGTACTAATCTAAACCTATTGTGTTTTCATACAAAAAAAATTATACATTTCTGGCAGATTCATATAATTTAAAGTCTGTTTTTGCTGTACGTTACTGAATTTATATTTTTTTGTGTATTGTAAGCTATAAATGATATTTTTACTGAATGTAACTGATAAGATGACTTCATGAAATTTTATATTTCTTAAATATTTACCAAATGTCATTTTTCTACTTAATGATTGTTAAAATAATGTATCTCCTTTTAATTATTCTGCAATTGCCACTGTTTACAATTAAGATACTAGCAGTTGGACACTGTTATTACCAGACACCTTGTACAGATTCCAAAAAACTAGATATTTTTGATTTTAAAATTTTATCTATACAAAAGTATTGAGTAACTTCAACTATAATACAACTATGTAAGCTATTTTCTCTCAGAATTATTTTCAATTATGCTTTTTATAAAACCAATGATAATTTTTATCATATTCATTCTTGCATTTATTATACAAAATAAGCTTTAAAAGGATTGTTTTTAAATTGTATTAATCCTCTGATTGTTTTTTCTTTTCTTTTCATTCTAATGGAAATTATTTCATCTTAGATCAGACTCCTGAAGAGATGAAAAATGAAAAAGAACAAAAGAAAATTATGTTAATTAGAAAAGTACTTTACTCTTCTGTTTGATTATATTCATTGATCTGTATTAAATTATGAAGTGATTATTACTCTTAATACTTTTTTTATTAGTTAAGCTTTAGACCAACTATTGAAGAGCTGAAAGAAAGGAAAATTATTCGGTTCAGTGATTATGTGGAGGTAACACAAGCTCAAGATTATGATCGCCGTGCTGATAAGCCTTGGACTCGTTTAACTCCTCGTGATAAAGTAATTTCAATTGCTTCAGTTAAATTTCCATCTAAATTAATAATTTGATAACTTATATGTTTATTTTGTAGGCTGCCATTAGGAAAGAATTGAATGAATTTAAAAGCATTGAAATGGAAGTTCATGCTGAAAGCAAGCACTTTACCCGGTACATGTTTTGTATGCTTATTTTTCTGTATTAAGATTTAATGTCATCTATTTCTAAATATATATAACCACACAACATAAGTTTCTAAATATATGTCTAGCTCAAAAGTAAATCATTCTCAAGCTTTAAAAAGGCCAGACTTCATGAAAATTTTTTGAAAATGATCTTTAATTCTATTTAACTTTCTGTAATTATTATTATTAAAAAATTTTACTACAAGTAATTCATAGAAGAGTTATTACATGTAATATGCATGAATTATATCTAGTTTTTGATGGTTGTAACTGAGAAAAAGTGTTAAGCTTTTTTATCACAATATCAAATAGATCTTTTACAAGTTTTATAATTTGTAGTTTATTTGCCCAATGAGTATTACTGTTATCAGTACATAAATATTGATACATAGACAGTTAATGTTATGTTACTTATGTGTAAATTTAAAAAGTGAGATCTTTTTTGAGTTAATATGTATACCAGAATTTTTTTTTTTTAATTGATTGGTTTAAAAAAAAACTGTTGGCTCGATTTTCATTTTGTGTGTTGATTTTTAGTCTTTGAGTTCACTTTAAATATTTTGTGTCTAATTAAACCGATAAAATTATGCAGAAAATGACTGTTTAGTATCACAAAAACAAATTCAGTTATGAAAAAAACAAGTGATTTTCCTAAAGAGAATTGATTTTTGAAATGAATATTACTGCACCACACCTTCTGTTTCTTATTATTGAGCGAGTTGAAGAATATATTGAAATGGATATCCATTAACAGAAACTGTATGTGAGCGAAATCTTTCAAACACTGGTGTATATTTTCACACATTTCACAATAGTGAGTAAGAAATTTGAACAGTTGGTCCGTTTTGAATTATTTGCAGAAAACAAAGTACATTGACTTTAATAGTATAGTTTTAAGGAAAAAATATGAAACTCTCCTCCAAGAGACATTTAGGATTAAGAAATGAAAATTAATATAGTTTTATCAAATACAGTATATATATATATATATATATATATATATATATATATATATATATATATATATATATATATATATATATATATATATATATATATATATTCAAAAATAATTTATTTGCTGTATATAGTAGAAAGAGAGAGAGAGAGCCAATGAGATTTTCTGCAAAAAATAATTGTCGGGGTATTGTGAATGCAATTTAGAGTCTAAGGGGGATTTTTTAATGTAATAAAAATAATTTTTTTAATTGATACTTATTTAATTTAGATTTAAGTTTATCAAATAGGAAAAAAGTATTAATTTCAGTAGCTATGCACAAATGAACCAAATAATTAAAGAAATAGATGCAATTATAAATACATCTCTGCATAACACATTTAGAAATAATTTTCATGAAATAAATGCACTAGTAGCAAATGTATCAGAATAATTACACTCTGATGTATTCAAACAATGAATTTTTCTCTTATCAACTCTCTTATCTTTATATTTTACAAATTTATACTTAGCCCTATTAGTGAAAAAAAAGAAAATTCAATAGCTGCTTTTGATTCTGATTATTTTATCCTTTGATTAAAGTACAATTACTTTAATTTAATATGATTTTTTTTCTTTTTGAATTTGAATAATATAAGTGATAAATGTTACAATTTTATCTTTGTTTATAGAGAAATTAAATCATGGAACAAACATAAACCATGTAAACAATTTCCGCAAATCTTTATTACAATCAATCAATAAGGATTTGCTTAGTTTAGTGTTTAAACAAAATAAAGGTTTATAATACTATGTGTCAAATTTTACTAAGACAAATCAACCAATTGTTTTCTTTTACATGGTATAGGTAAATGAATGAATGTTAATGTCTGAAATTAACAAAAATATTGCACAAATGTTGACTTAATTAATTCTATGGCCAATAATCAGAGAATTTTGTTCTTTTATAGTGTTTGATATTATTCATAGCAGCATTCATTTATGCTAATAATTAACAATAATTGTATTTGATTCATGTTTAACTCCATATTTTTCATTTGGATGATATGATTATTTAAAGATATTCCAATTTTTAAAATGTACTCACTCCAGGCTATGTCATGAATTTTACATGTGCTAACCAATTAAATCAGTCTTCAGTAATTTTATTTATTTAGCAGAATCAAGAACAAGTGTGAAATAAAAAAGTAATAGTTGTAGTTGCTTTCAATAAAATAAGGCATAATTCAGTATTAAAACATTACTCAATATGAGATTTTTATGTTGTGTAATAATTTATCTTTAATACTTTTCCCTAGGTACTTTATTTTAAAACATTTAGTAAAGAAGTAAATAAAAAATATTTTAAAGTTTTAATAAAAATTATAGTGAACAAAAGAATGATTATCAAAAATTTCCCTTTTAACAAAATGTTAAAAAATGAGACTTGCTCAGCTGGTATTAGTATGTCAACTGTAAATGATTATAAATTAAAGGAATGTAACTGTAAATATATTAAAAGTGCTTTATAAATATATTCTAAAAACGTTTTTGTTGACGGTATGAAAAAGAGAATATGTTGTTTTACATGTAACTTGTAAAGGAATATTTATATTTTGAGGTAATTAATCTTAAAAATAGCTATCACTTCTAGAATTAGATGATTTTCATTTGTAAATACTTTTTTTAATTTCTAATGTAGTTTGTTTTCTATTCACTAAAGAATAAAGATGCATATGTGAGAGGATACATGTATCAGAGGTATGATAAAGTGTTGTCCAATGCCTACAAATAGTGATATTTAATACAAAATTACTAGTAAGTTAAAATAATCAGCCTGAAAAAATTCTCATTAAACTTTCTGAGAAAGTAGGATTGCTTTTTCAGTGTGCAAAATTGGTACATTTTTGAACTTGTCAAATTTTTGGTTTCGTTTTCTTTGTTTTGTTATTATATTTACATCTTATATTGTGCATTTTTAATTTTACTTCATTACTTTAAAATTCATTTAAAAAAAATTTATGGGACTAAGATCTTTTTTTTCTCCTTTTTCTTACTAATATTTAAAATTTGTATTTGATCAAGCAGTTATTAAAGTTTTGCTTGACTTCAATTAAATCATGTGACTCATTTGTGACATTCATACTCTCATTGTCTAGTATGTGATTTTCTGCATATTCAATTTGATTTGAAATATCCTTCTTTTGAAGCAGTTCTACAAGTATATTAAATTTTCAAAGTATTGCTTTTTGAAATTTTAAGAAGTCTGATATTTTTAAGATAAGATTAGTTACTTTTAAAGTAATTGCAACATTCTACCCTTTTCTGGCTGAAGTGGCTGTCAAATGGTTAGCTCTCAAGCTTTTGGTTCATCAATTCAGCATTTTGATTTCCTCTTCAGGCTTTAATGGTTATTATATTTGAAAATAATTTTAAACAGTAAACACTGGTGTTATTAACTTTCATGTACAAAAAACAATTTTTAAGCAATAACAACCAATACCTTTTTTTATAATTTTTTATAAAATATTTGAAAAATTTTCAACTGACATAAAACATAATTTTTATTTATTTAAATGATGCTTATAAAAGTGTTTCTAACTTTCCAATTCATAACTGATATTTATAATTTCTTATTTAGGTACCATCGTCCATAAAATTGACTTTTCAATAGAATGGAAATTACCAGCTTTGGCTTGCACTTCTGAAAAGCTGTAATTGGTTGTTTGCCAACTAAAATGTTCTCATCTCTATTTCATAAGGCATCCTGTCATCTCATAAAACAATGTCATTCTTTTATCAAAAAGCATTTCGCTACTGCTGTATATATAAATTCACAGCGCAATTGTGATAGTTACAAAGTTTGTGCCAATAGTGGTTTGCTTAGAAGTAATGCTATTTGGAATTGCACACTGCCAGAGAAATGACATTCCTTTGCACTTGCACATTGGAAGCTTTTTATTATTTATCTAAAAGTTGATTTTTTAATTTAAGATTTTGCATCAAAAGCCAGTGCTTAAAATCCAATATTGAGTTTCTCTGGAAAGAGTCAAAATGGGTACTTGTGCAATATTTCAGTGCAATTGTAAATTGTGTGTTTACTTTTTAATTTTATGTTCACTCCCTTACCTAGTCTATATATATAGCTTTATTTATTTTAATTATTCCATAGAAAATACTTTAAATTACCAACATTTCTATATTTATATTGTTACTTGAATTTTTAACTAAAGTTTAAATAGTCATGTTTTTTAAACGCTGTTGTGTACATATTCTTGTTGTGTTATATGCAATTGCTAATGTGACCTTTTGTTTGTAAATGTTTATATTTCTTAGTGACATGTAAATGACTTGCTTAGCTGTCGTATTGTTATTAGTTTTTAATATCTAGAAAAGGAAATTTCTTATTTCCGAACTATATGTAAAAATGTTGATTTAACTTTAACATTTTACTTCTCACTTTCTCCTGTTTTAAAAAGCACAAATTAAGATTTCATGGTTTTCTATCAAGGTATCCATATTGGTTTATAAGCGAAAAGATTGGGAAAATTATTTACAGTAAATCCTTATTAATCCGGACCCTATTACATTGAACTTCACTTAATCCAGGCATCCATTTAGGATGACATACGTATATTTTTATGCTAACAGCAATTGATTCATATCTAAATATTACAAGTATTTGTAACATCTCTGCCTATTAATTGTTCAATAAATAACCTTTAAATAAGACAACGAAAGATCAGTAATTTCTTCCAACTATTGAGCATGTCAAATGTAATTAGTGAAGATAAGTGAACCATTATGTTCAAAGTAGTTTTTCTTCTGATGTTTATTTATTGTAAGTAAAATAAGTTGTATATTGTGGACATACTGTGCTTAAATTTCTCTTCTATATTTCAATTTCTTGAGCTCAAATTATTATTTTGAGTAACTGTAACTGTGTACAGTAATTTTTTATGTATTTCATCATAATTTATAGGTTATTTTGTTTAATTCATAATTTCATTTATTCAGGCGACCTGGATCCCCTCTTAGTCCGGATTTATGAGTTTCTACTGTGTTCATTATTAATAGACTAAAACATCTGCAGTGGTTTACTTAGAAAACTTTATATAAATGTTATTGTCATGTAATGCTTAGTTTCAGACTATTGATGAAATCATGTTGAGAGAGAAATTCATACCTGTTTAATTATATTTCCAACCATTTTACCTTAATGACAATAATGGCTCAAACGTTTAGGAAAAAATGAGTTTATAAATAATATATTAAAGACTGTAATCATTAAGACAAACAATTAAATGCCATATTTTCAATTTATATTGATATCTACAGCATTTTTATATTTTTAGTATTACATCAGATTTTTATAATGTGGGTAAGAGATATCCCTTGTATGTATTCTTGGTTAGAAAATTTGGGATTGAAAAAAATTTACCATATTGTTCCAAGTCTAATTAAATCCTGTCTTTTCCATTGTACTTAATAAAGTATCATAGGATAAATTCAGTTATTATTCATTACTAGTATGTTTATGCTCTGTAATTCATGATAAACTTGTACAAATATGCTTCCAAGTTGTATTTATATTTTCCAAGGTGTGTATTATTAAACAAGCAGAATTCTAGATTTACACCTATGCAGGAAATTTTAGCTCCTTCTCAGAAGCAGAGTCTTGCCATCATAAATGTAATATTCTTTTTGGAAATATCACATATTAAATACCTACAAATTTTTTGTACTGTGCTTTTCTTTTGTGAAACAAAATGTTTAATAGCTAAAAAAATACCATGTGGAAGATAAAATAACATTCCATGTAATAAATGCACTGTGCCTTTTATCTGCAAATAATTTCCAGTGTTTGCTTATGAAGTCTTTAAACCTCTGATTTTCATGTATATGCATTATTTTAAAAAATTCAATTCATTGCAATTCCATTTTTTTGCATATTCTGATATTATAAAAACAACTTGTTCCCTTCTGTTTTAAATATTTGCCTAATAAAAAGAATCGTTCTTAAGGTCAATAGTTTCTCAGTGATTTTATTCATAAATTTTCTGTATTGTAATTTTATAAAAATCATAAAAGTTTCTCGTTCCCCCCTCCAAAAAAAAAGTTTAATATTTTTTGTATTGAAGTGTTTGTTATGTATTTTATTTGCTTTAAGTGTATTGTAGATTGATGGTGAAAAGTATAAAAATTGGGAGTTAAATTTTTTACAAAACAAAATTTTCTGGTATTCACTTTGTAGGAAAGTGAAAAACAGTGAATAGAATTCTTAGTACCTTTTCCAGGATATCTATTTAACAAAACAATTTGAATGCAATTATTCTATTTAACAATATTATATACAATGAAACTTCAATAAAAAGTTACATGTCTGTACTGTGAAATTAGAATAATGGTATAAAAGAATTTTCTCTTTTGACAAGATTCTTTAAAGTTAACTAAGCATTTAGAATTGCAACTTCTTATATAAGATATATTTTATAAATTATAACTATATTATAAGTAAGTACAGTTAAAAAATTAGTACTGAAAGTTTAGTTGAACTTTAACTGTAATTTACTATCAAAATGTTATTAAATACAATTTGGAATCAACAAAAACTGAAAGAAAACAAATGATAAACATTAACTTTCTTTTCTTTTTTTTTTTTTTTTTTTTTTTTTCCATTTATCTGTTCAGTTCAGAGAGTCTGCAAATTTATTTTCTCAAGTTTTCTTAAGAATAAATATTTGCAAATAATTGCTGTTCTAGCTATTATATGTTGTGGACAACTCATTACATTTATGTTAATAGATGTTGTTCACTGTATCACTTGAATATCTCCTAGTTCAACTTATTCTGAAATAATGAGTGAAGTTATGTTACTGAAGTAGCATCTTATTTCAGATTGCTAGCCATTAAATAATTAGAATATAATAAAAATGGCAAAGTTTACCATTTTTTTTAATAGAACATTGATCTTTTGACATTTTAAATATAATTTAATTTCTTTCCGCCAACTTATTATTTTTGAGTAATGATACTTTAATTTTAAAAAGATGCTCTTAGAAATTGCAAAGCCTAATGTAGGATTTTTATCTTTTAGATTTCTCTCAAGGAAAATATAATTGGATATTTCTATTAGAGTACTTTTCTATAAGATTACTATATCTACAACTTATAACTGGATTTTATTTTTAAGGAATACTGTCATTCTTTTGGAAATGCCTAAATCTTATGGTAATTGTGAAGGAAACGAAATTGAATGTAACAAGTTCTACCAACAAATAGTAAAATTAAAACTTTACTACATCTAAGTGATATTTAAATGCAGCATTGATTTGTAAGAATTTCGTGAATATAACATCCGTATATGTTCTTAATCAGGATTTTTCAAATACATCGTTTTTGCTAAGATGGTAGATTAAAATTAAGTTAACAATATTAAAAGATGTCTCATTATAGAGGACAAAATACACTAGTATAGAAACTTCAACAACTTTGTTACTAAAAATTGCTCTTTAAAAAAAATTCTGAATTTTTTAACAGAAAAAGCTGTTACTTTGTAAAATATAGAATTTAAAAGAAATAAAAGATTAGAATATATATTTTAAATTATTTGTATTCTAGTATATTCAACACTACATAGAAAATTCAAAATTAAAGTGATACATTTCCTATGTGATATATTATTGGAAATGCATATGTCTGATTGGTCTGAAAGTTTTAAAATTTAATTTTATTGATCCCACAATTAACATTTTTAGTATCAAGGATATTTATATTTTGGAAATTTCGTGTTCTTTCACAAAAAGTTTTAGACATTCATTTAAAATGTTAATATGACATTTTTTGAATATGAATACTTTTCAACTTTGAAAGTATGACTAAAAGATAATGCTAAATGCATGTAATTTGTTTTATAACTAAGATACTTTAAGTAAATAGATGTTTTATTCTTATGTCTTTCACAGTATCTTGATTAATCACTATTTTTATCAATACACAAGAAAATCTAAATAAAATTTTCCTTTTTTTTCTCCCCTTTTTGCTGTGTTCACAAAAGATTTGATTTTACATATTTTTATCACAAAAGATTTAATTATACATATTTTTATCACAAAAGATTTGATTATACATATTTTTATCACAAAAGATTTGATTATTTGAAGATTCTGAATTGTAATTGGTTGCAATTATGACTAATTTTTCTCAATATCTAGTCAAAAATGTAATCATGTTATGTACATTTTTACTTTCTTTATCACTTATTTGCTACAATTTTCCGAAAAGGTTACTCAGATTTTGGAAGGTGGATTATTATTTTTGTTGGTCTTAATAATCATTACTTAATTTTTGTTTTTGTTACTGTGAAATGTTTTATTCAAATTTTTTTTTACTTTATATTTTACATATTTTTATCAATGACTGTATTATAAAATCCTACATTTTTATTATTCGTTGCATAGAATTCTAAATTTTTTAAATTGATAAAAGACAAATTTTATTTTGCAGTATGATCATTGGTGAAAATTTTGCCTCTTTCAGTGATTTGAAGTCAGTGCTATTTACAGAGGTGAACATTGTTAATAAATTATTCTTAAAAGAAATTTTCCTGTTGTGTAATTTCATGGCATAGTTCTAAAGGCTTAGGTGTTACATTGATGTTAATATGATGAGTAAAAAACCATCTAAAAATATAAAAAAATGCATTTGAAATATTTTCATTTTTATACTCATCAATAATGATTTATTTTATTATTTTTTAAATTCTTAATATTTCGATTAAATTTTTAAAAATACTTATTAATCCAAGAAAATTTTTAAGTGGCAAAGATTTTTTTTTTATTTTTTATACACATAAAAATTTAGGTTAAATCAAGACTGATTTTTGTTTTAGTGATTCATAGGTGTCCTTATATAATTGTATGGCTTAAAAATAGGCATTTTATGTATGAAAAATTTTAATAACTGACTTGTAATATTCAAATATTATATTCATGTAAAAAATGTCATTAGGTATCCTGTTTTTAAGTTAAGGATTTTTTTAAATCAAAAGATTTAAGTACTTTCATTAAATTAACATTTTATATTGATTAAATAGTTTGCATATTATGTATGCTGTACTGGGTGATGGGTATAAGAGACAACAATAAGAATATACTTGATATCATGAATTTTTGTCAGAATTTTGGGTGGAAATGAGAAAGCTGGAAAAGTACTTTTTCCATGTTGATTGGTATTTCCTATTCCAAATGCCTCATTAGAGAATACATGTAAAATGCTATTTCTGTCTCTGTAGAATGTGCATATTATTTTCTGTAGTACTAGTTGCTTTACACATTTATTTTTAACATTGTTTCTGCATATACTTAGTTATTTTTAACCAATATGTACCATAACATTCTGATCATTTTATACTGCGTTTTTTATTTATTTTTTTATAGTTGACATCACTAGGCTTTAATGTTTTTATTATTGTATATCCAAATTCAAATCTGAATTTTAAAAAAAAAAAACATTCTTTGTAATCATTTTTACTATTAGAAACTTTGACATCCATTAGTTCAATTTAAAGTTAACTTTTACCCAGTGTATTTTGTCATCTGCTGTCTAATTCTAGTTCTTTTAAATCATCTAGTTCTTTTAAAAAATTTTCCTACTTCAATTGCCTTTTTCTGTTAGAAGCTAGGAAATTCTGTCTAAGTTGATAGATTCACACAAATATTCACTTATATCTTGGATCCTCATTGGTTAACATCTTTAGCATTGCATAACCTGTTGCCTTTGGTACTTTGACTCTATCACAAAATGATACACCTTCTAGACAAATTACATTTTTATTTCTCTAAAGTTCCACTCGTATAGATTAAAACATTTAATTCTTGTTTGGTAGTCTAATATTCCTTTTACCCTCTATTTTACATTTTCTTTGAGATTGGATACATAACACAATCCCAAAGAAAATATGCTTCTTGAGAAAAATATAAATTTACAGATTATATTTGGTTTATTTTGTAAGAATTATTAAGCTATTATGCATTTAGTTTATGTCATTATATGTTAACTTGAAGAATTTTAACTAAAAATCAATAAAATGTACAAATTGTTTTAAAATTTGAGATTATAGAAAGCTTTTTATTTTTCTGGACTAAACATGCCAATTATTGTTAGCAGTATTGTATTATCATTATACATATTGAAAAAAAGGTATGACTTAAATAAGAAACTGCTTATTTTCTTAGCAAGTAGCCACTGATAATTAGAATAGATATTTATACAAAAGTGTGTGGATTGTGTGTATCAAGTTTTTTGAGTTCATGACTTGTTTCTGTTAGGTATATCATGCTATTATTAAAATTCATTTTATGAGAAACTACCTTATATTTTTCTCATCAGGCATTACAGTAAAATATCTATAACAGTTGTTCTGAGAACTACCATTTGGTTTCCAACATAATAGAAGAAAATTACTTAAGTAAATTTAACCTAGAAAAACTATACTTTACATATTAATACTTTTTTGCATCATATAAATGTTATAATTAGAGTTTAAAATGGTCTTAATTTATTATTGCATTTATACACAAAATGTGTACAAGATTTAGCGATGAGACAAATTTGATTAATCAGTTTGATAATATTAAAATTTTTATGTAATTACTGCTTCTGCACATGAGACATGTAGACTATGTACTTAATTTAATATTTATCTGTTGCTTCACACTGTTACGTATTTTCAGGCATAAAGAATTCCACAAAGTGTCTTTATGTACTTAATACTGATTGTCACTATACAAGAATATTTTATAAGAAAGAATATTACAAATTTATTCATTAACAAACTAAGTAACATACTCTTATTAATTAAACTGCTCATGTTTTAATTTACCTGAACTTCAAAAATTCAACTTCGTATAACATATACTTAAATAAGCATAACTGAATATTTTAATTGAATTTTTCATTAAACGTATTAAAGAGGTTATAAAGTAATGGCTTTGGGTATTACACACACACACACGCGTGCACACACATATATATAATCTGGAACATTTGCTAATTATGGTCATGCTGTTTTAAAGTGTATTTTGAATCTATTCCTTTTCCTAAATTCCTTTGGAATAACCAAATATTTTTCAATATCTGCAAGTAATTCAAATATTATCAAATAAAAATAAAATGCAAGAAGTAGGAAAGCTTAAAGTAATTCTTCTCGACAACATTTTCTAAAGTTGGTGTATACTTCTGAATTGGAAGGATCTTTTGTATTTATGCTCTTTATTAATCCACCTAAAAATTAGCCTGTGATGTATGTTTTAAGAAACCACTGATAAATAGATGTAACTATAACAATTAAAGTATCATTCATCATCTGTCAAATTGTCATAGGATTATTTATGTTCTGTGATATACATTTAAATAAGGAAGTAACTCACTATTAAATACTATTTTTAAGAATTGTAATAATCTATTATTGTTTTTAATTTTTCATTGCTACCATTATTCTAAATGGTTGTAAAATCAGGCTTTCTAAAATTACTGAGGGTTTTAGAAAATTTGTAATTCATTTGCTTAGTTCATGTTATTTAGTTGAATGCTATGATCTATGCTTAATATTCTCAATTTATACAATATCTTCAGCTGTAGAAATAATGTAGTTAACTAAAAATCTGAGGTATATTTTAATAATCTGTTTTCATTGAAAAAATCGCAAGTTTTTTATATATTTTTATTTATTTTTTAAATCTTTTGTTTGATTATTTCCTGTGAAAATTTTCCAGTATAAGTTATTAATATAGTGTTAAGTAAATTTTCTTGTATTATTAGTTTAAAATATTCTCACTGCTTAATTACTTGGCTGAAAATTTTTTGTTTAAATAAAATTGATTTTAGTTATTTGAATTATTTACACCATTTCCATTGTTCTAATTTCTTATAAAATTACTATAGCTTTTTATTTAATTATAATTTTTTGCCTTACTGTCAGGTATTTATATTAATCTGATGACATCATATTAAGTTAAGCTAATAAGATTTATCTCTACTGACGTTCCTTTTAAATAGCTGCTTGTTTTGCCACTCCTCATAGTTTTGTACACTAACAATTAATTCTGTTTAAATTCAAGAATGGTATACTTTTAAGTTTATTTACGTAAGTTCTTTTGGTATAAAATGTTGAGATTATCAATATGTTAAAATACTAGCTTACTTTTTTTAAGCAATAATGATAATTCAATTAAATTCACTTACACTGACATTATCTATTTAACAAAATGGTTATAAATTTTCCTTGTAAAATATTTATTAACATTTAATACTTAAAATTTTAACTTTTCAAATTCATCCCTCAACTTTTAATCCAATGCATTGCAGAAATTGCTTACAAGAATCCTTATATAGATTCTCGATAAATTTAGGAGTTAAACACTTTTAAGATATTACCAGTTTTATTTTCCCCTACTTTGTAGTAAGCTCTTACATGCAAAAATGATTGTAAAGCAACAAACTAGAGATCTTCCAACAAAAAATTTCTCCTTTACAATTCATTATTACTCTAGAAGATCATAAAATTAAATTTTCTATGGAATTTTTCTGTGACATACACAAGTAAGCTATTTTCCTGTATCATTCAATGTTTTGAGTTGAAATTTTTATAAAATTCTATTTTTTAAATCTTTTGATTCAAATAGCAGAAATCTGCTGGTTTCTATTTACTTAATGACGTTTTAAAACATTAACTGAATTTATATTGAAAATATTTAATGTCTATGTAACTGAAACAAATATTTCATGGGGTGTATTCTCAAATTTGTTATATACATCCAGAAAGTATTTGATTCTATAACTTCTCTCAAATATAACTAATGGCATTAATTGCAAGTGCATTATCAGTGGTTACCTACCCTATAAATGGGGGATCCTTGTGGCATGTGGGTACTGAGGAAGTTGGACTCCACACCAAAATATGGTTCAGTTGGAAAAAGTGGAGCACAGCGCACCCCGTAATGCTATCCTAGCTGGCACACGACAACAACAGTTAATTGCAATTAAGAGCAAAACATCTTACCTAAGCAGGGAATTGTGCTTCCTGTATAAGTTATGTCTATATTTTTTTAAATGTAGCCATTTATACTTATTAAAGTCCCTTGTGCTATCATATCAGATATTGGTAGATCTTATGTAGATGATAAATGTCATTTCACAATAAATTTTAACATTTAATGCTCTTATATATTTCCTTTTCTATTTGAGGAATACTGACTTCATTGTAAAAAATAGGTATTTTGTATGATACTCCATCATGCTATCATACAAATGTAGATATTGACCAGTCTTCCACTAAGGACACAAGTAGCGCTAACGTTTTTTGTTCTGTTTGTAATCCCCTCAAAATTTTGTGGTGATTTTCTTATTCTTGAACACAAATTTCTGTGGTAACTGTTCAAATTCGTTATTTTTTTAAAGTAAATATGTAAGTATATATTGATTAGTAAACTTTTTAATGGTGTACATGATGAATATATTTGCAATAACAGCATTATTTCAAGTACTAAATTGCTTTATCATTTTTGCACTGTCATCTTGATCATTCAGATATCTTTATTTATTGAAATTTACATAAGGTAATAAAACTTATTTTATAAAATGGTAGCATAATACTTTTTAATGTAATAAAAGATACTAAAATTTTTAGTTTTCAATTTATTATTCCAATGTACCAAAGATGCTTAAATTTTGGTGTCCCTTGATATATTCAGAATTATTTGAATGGAATAATTATTTCTAAAAAAATCATGGTTAAAAATCTTATGATTAAAACATTTTCTTTTCTTTGCTCCAAATATGTGTTTTGTTTCTTTAATAAATGTTTAGATCTGTATAAATGAAAGGAAGTAATGTTTGTGTGTGTATTTTTTATTTAAAAATGAAACATCTCATGAATTTGGAGGCAGTGTTAATGTTCAAAGTTTTTTACTGTTTTGATTGATTTAGACAGTTTCATTAAATTTTAATAAAAGTTAAGATGTTTTTATTGTGTAAAAGTAAAATATATTTTTTTCTAATCAGTCTTAAAACACTAGTTAAATGGACTTTTTGAGTTTCTTTTTTTTAAATAAGTAATAATTAGACATCTATCACTACTAATTGTGTACTTTGCTTCGGTAATAAAAAAATCATAATAAATTTAGTGAAGGAATTTTTTGAACAACTTTCTTTCCCTTGACAAACTTTCAAAAAATTTTGTATCTTGTTAAACTAAAACACTTGTTAAAGAAAATCAGTAATTTATAAATTTAATGTTTTACTTTAAAAATACTTGCAAAATTTTATTTCAATGTACTATTTTAAAATTTCTAGCAACAATGATTTGTTGCTAGAAAGTTCGATAGTTTTCATAAACTTTAGAATTCATTATCATTTCAAAGAAAAGTTTATTCAAATACTATTGCTTAGCAGCCAACTCTACTCTACTGTGATTTTATCGGGTAACTCCTAATTTTCATCATTTCTTTTGATTTCCCTATAATGTATAAAAATCTACTGCTTTTAACAATTTCAGTGATAAACTTAAAAAAACAGCCGAAATTTTGGCAGAGAAAAGCATTGTTTATGTTTAAGCAGTGAACAGATAGCACATTAATATAATATATATAAATTTTTTACATGTAGCATACTCTTTTATTTTTATAGTGATGAATATTTTATTAAAATAAGATTAATTAAAAATATATTTATATATATATTTCCGCCACTGGTAGGAAATTTATGAAGTAAATAATGCTCTAATGATTCTGAGAATATATAATCTAAAGAGTATTTTTTAAATTTTTTGTTTTAAGCAGAAATGTCACTAGTTGTGTCTCCTGATTTTTTCTCTAGGGTTGGCGGGTATGCTATTGATAATATAAGTGTGATTATAATTTTCTTCATCATTACAATCTTGACTTTTAAGAGACCTAAGTCCATTTATTGCTTTTAGATGAATTGTAGTTATTTTGTATATTATTTTGAAGGTTACTAAAGCTTGAGAATTTCAGTTAAAATAGGAATCATAAAATTAAATATTTTATATGCTGTGTAGCTACTGCATATTTTTACAGTGAAAGTACTTAATATAATAAGATTAAATAATATACGGAATCAAAAACTCTTTCTATAATTATATAGTCTTTATTATTTAAATAAAAGTTTAATGATTCATTGTGACAAGTATATGATAATAAAGAAATTATGAAAATTTCTAATGCATAGTATTTTTGTGAATTTCATTAATCTCAACAGTAAACTTCCACTGAATAAGAAATTTTAAATTTAATAAAATTTTCACGCATCTGGTAAATTATCAATATTTTATTTTGCAATGAAAAGTCATTGAATTGATATTTGAATTTAGTTTTTATGCACATTAATGGAAGGTTAATTAGGGGTTAAATAATTTTATAATATCTCGTTATAATCAAGTGGAGGAAACACTAGCCTATTTTGTTATGAAAGATGCCTGCAGAAATGATTTTCATCTTTTATTTTACATTTGACTGTATATTCTTCATATGTTCATTCACTATAAATTCAGTTCTATTCTATCATTTATGAATAACTGATAGTCAACAATTTTAGAATCTTTAGTTATTTGTCTAATCTTCTATAAGACTAAGTTGTTTCAAAATGAAAGCCTGATCTTCATTCATTGAAACTTTTCTTATGTTTGCAATTCCTTTATCATGAATAACACAACTCCACATATCTTCATTTATCTAATTCATTTAAATTGCTTTAGCTATGAGAAATTTTCATTACAGTTTTAAATAGTTTTATTAAATTGAGGTTTCAAACTCGTAATTGCAACTCATTTATAAAATCATTCAATTAGTTTCCCTGCACATTTATTTCATGGTAATTATTTAAATGAAAAATGTGTGAATTAAATCATTTTTGTATCATTAAATCCAATAAATTTTATTTTCTCATATTTTTCTAAAACATCTGACTTTGTTTGGATAAAGAGTTCAGCTTAAATATTGCAATAATCTGTATCCATGAAAAATCTCTGTATACATGCTTATTAAGTTTAAAGCATTTTATGACATTGTTATCTAAAACTTGTCATTAGTCATAAATCTGTTCTGATTTATATTACTTTTAACTTATTTATATGAATCTGACTTTGAATCAGCATGTAAACAAAGTATCAATAAAAATGTGATGAGAAAAAATTTAAAGTCAATACTCTTACATACTTATCAACAGTTTTGTCAGAACCATCTAGTAAAATAGAGTTCCTGCTTTTGGTTCAACGGTTTGTAGGTTTGAATCCCACCTTGAGCATAGCTGTTTGTAGTGGTTTGGAATCCACTTTAAGCCATAGATCCTAGTCTAATTAACCTTCATGAGCAAAAAATAATTATTGAGTGACAAGAAACCAAATCTAGCAACGAGAAAAGGTATAGGTATTTTGCATTAAAAACATGTTCAAAACGCTTTCAGTATCCCTAAAATATTAAGCTTTATTTAATTACTATCCTGTATTAAAAAATCAAAAAAATGCTTTTGGAAAAATTGTTTCCCCTGACAAAATTTTAAATAATGCAGTTTTATTCACATAGTATACATTAGTACATCAGTATTGGAAATTTTTAAAGCATTACAAATTATCTCAAACAAATTTATTCAAAATTCATAGTGATACAGGATATTTTGATCTAATGAATTTGACTTGAATATTTTGTTTGATCAAGCATTTTTTTATTTTATTTCAATCTTATTCTTTTTTTTGTGTGTGTGTGTGTGTGTAGAGAATTTAAAATGAGTACTCATACTCATTTTACACGATTGTAAAATTTGAATTTTTCCAATATTTCTTTTAATCTAATATCTTAAAATTCAATATTTTTGTGTCATCAATTATTACCTATCTCTCTGTTAGTTTGTGGATGTTTGCAGTTATTCAGAATCAACATTTAACTCTTCTCATATGTATCCTTTTGTGCAAAAAGTGACTTAGAGTGGCAAATAACCACTTTGTCACAAATACGCCCACTATTTTACATCATTAAATAGCTTTCAAAGACTTGTCATTATTATTATTCTTCATTCAAAGGAAATGCTTCATAATATAATTTTATTTCATTTTCCTCATTAATTCAATTGTATTGTAATCCTCATTTCTAATAAAAATAATTATTTATCATTTTTTCAAATAAAAGTCTCTTTAAAGGTGCTGTAAAATAGTCTGATTTAGTTCCATCTCTATAATATTTTGTTTTCTCAATCAGTTTATGTGAAAATTCGCAGTTAGCTTAAGTAATTTGTGTTTTACTGCTGTTGGTTATTAATTATTGCAAGTTTTAGAAATTGTTTTGCCATTACTAAAAGTAAGTTACGTAACTATTGTGTGTAACTTTCAGAGATTCTTTGTTGCTTTTAAGAGGGAGAAATCATTATTATTAAAATGGAAATATGGAAACTTTATATTTTTGAGATATTACTTAAAATGTGCTTAAGATAGTAGTATAATTGTTTCATCATTAATTATGTTTTGCTGATGCTCTTATTTCTTCATTTCTTTCAAAATTTTAATTTTACTTATTGGTTAGAAATTTATAAAAATATGTGAAGTGTTCAATTAATATATTTGAATACCAATGTAAAAGAGAAAATGCAAATGTTCTATCGGGAGAATGAGGAAACATAGTATATATTTAAATGCTCATTTTTAATATCTGCTTTTATTTTCAAGAGCAACCATATATACATAAAATATTGAAATATTCTCAATATTTTGTGCTTCCAATAATAACCCACAATTTTTTTTTTTTTTTACTTCCAATGATTTGCTATATATTTTATTAAGATATATAGGAATTTAGATTAAAATAATCTGCACACACAAATCCTGTTTCATTTAATCCATATTTGTAGCTCAGAAATATTACATATTTCTTCTAAATTTGATACTATTTTAAATTTCCTTAATTTTTTTATGTATTGATATGCAATTTTAATTTATTATATATTAAAATGTCATACAAAATAACTCATTTTTATGTTTAGAAATTCCAAGTTTGAAAAATTATTATTTTGATGAGAATTTATTGTTTCTGATGGCATAAATTATTTTAAAATTAAAAAATTTATTCATTTGTGTGTTGTATGCAAATAACAATAAATTTATATTTTAAAAGGTATAAGTAACTAAAGGAGTTTCATTGCTGTGTTGATGTATTTCAGAATATTTTTGAATAATTTTTATAAGCTTCTGTTCATAAGAATTCAAATATAATGTAAATTCTATTCACTGAATCCTTACTATGTTTATATTTTTTCTTTAATCTATGCACAATAATGTGAAACTTGTATTTTGCAATGATTATTTGTAACAAAATTTTGATTTTTCTTCATTTATTTTTTGCTTTTTCTCCTGATGAACTGTACATACATTATAAAATTTGACAATTTAAATTTATTTATGCTTTATTAATATTCATTGGGCTATTTTTTAAAAAAATATTAAGACTTCTCTAAATTTAGTTTTCATTTGATTTTAAAATGTTATCTGGAAATGTACTTCTCTGGCAGTTTTAATTTAGTTGTACAGTTCAAGCCGTAAAATTTTGTAAGTCAACTTGTTTTAAACTGAAAATGTTCCATTATATATTTGTAAAGTAATGATCTTAAAGATTTTCATACATGTCTTAAAGTTATTTATTTGAATGCATCAGTAAATCCTCAACCATAATTATACAATTTATTCATTATATTTTGAAACTCTTTTAAAAAGTTCCATTATATGTTTATAATCTGTATTTGTTTATTTATGATTAAAACTCTCATAAGTTTTGATCAAGTATTTTAATATTGCCTTTTCTGAAGAGCTTCATAATTGAGTTGATCTGATATGTATATCTGGCACATTTTTATAAACATTCTTCCATTTTGAAATCTTATATTTTTACATTTTAAATATTTATTGTTGCAAAATTTGCATTTTGTAATGTGCTATGTGTGTTTTCCTGTAATTTTTTACGCCACGAGTTCTATTGATAATATTACCAATGAGATCGTCATTACTTTGATCGTTATCTAAAAGTTCCTTCAAAGTCCTTCATCTTATCAAAAAAATGTTCTCCATGCTATTCAGATTTTTTTCATTTGTAAATCTAAAAGATCTTAATTACTAATTTCTCCCCCTACCCTTTAACATTTTTTTTAATGTTGTAGGAATTATTCTGGTTGTTTCATTTTATATAGTTTTGTGTTTTCAGTTTAAAGAAAATTTTAAGCTTAGGTCACAAATATAAAATTATTTATCCTTTCTTAAAATATTTTAAAACAACCTGTTTAATTTGCATGTATAGTTTATACCATATTGTATATTCATCTTTTTAACAGAAAATTTTTCCACTCATTTTAATAAATTAAGCCATACATCATTGTAATTTTTTTACAAGTTTTTACTTTAAATTATTTATAATTATATAAGTGATTAGCTTTTTTAATTTGGCACTTAAGATTTGAAAAGACTTCATTGTTTTTACAATTAATCACATCATTAACTCAATTTTATTTTTCTTTCATTGCATTTTCTTCAAACTACTAGGAATGTCAAAAAATGACAACAGTAATTTCAATCCTGGAAAGCATTTTTCTATGGACTGTTATAAAGAAGTAAAAGAGTATTAATTGCATACCTTGCTCCGAATAACTAATTTTTAATTAACATAATATTGCTTAACTTTATACAATAATAACATTTAGTTAAGGTTATAAATATTATCTATTGTAATTATTTCTATTACTCAATGTTATATTTGTTACATAAAGAATATTTTATCAATTTAATAACTGCTAGAAATAACATAAATTTATGCAATTATCTTAATTATGCCAATACTTCAAATCTGTGCCTGCTTGGTTTAATGTATATCTAGTCATTATGCTAATATAATTAAAATCAATAGACCTGTGGCAAATGAGTGGAGCATCATAGTATGCTTCATTATCATTATTGCATCAAAACCAATTTATTTGTTTTAAATTTTATTTTGATTTTATCTATTTCTGTTTTTTATATTTTGTATGGCTATATATTTTTGATACCATTTTAGCTTGAGAATTTTAACTTATTTTTTGCATATGAACTTAGCCCTTTCACTTTCCATGAATCTATGCAAACTATGAATTTGTATCTTATATGTGAATTTAAGTGCTGCAAGAATTATAGTATACACAGCACTGATGGTGCTGGCTGCAATAATTTATGTGATCTGATTATTTTGTAAATGATTTGGATAATTTAATTTTACTGTTTCTGATAAATCCTATTTATAAAAAATTTATAAATAGAAGATATTGGAGATAGTCTCAAGGTTATGTTTGTAAATATATATTTTCCAAATTTTAAGTATCAGTTGACATTTCATAATGAAGGAACGTAAACTTCTGGAAATAATGATAAGATTAGTTCCAGCACGTTCAAGCAATACACCGTTTTGTATATTGTAAATAGTTAGAATTACTGAAAAATAAAAAAAAATATTTGCTTATGTTTTATTTCATTTTTTTCTGCAATTGTTATGAAATAAATGTGTGTTGAAGAGAGTAATTATGTTGTTGAAAAATATCTCCAACTTCTTAGTTCGTGGCCTTTTGTTAATCAAAAATTTTCTACCATTCCTTATAAATTTTGAGAACTTAGTAGTTGGTGCATAACTCGATCGAGGAAATAAAAAATTCAGGCTTTAATATTTTTCCTACTCAGTGATTTTAATAAGATTAGAACATGGAAATCTCACAATGATTGTTTCAGAAAATTTGCATTCTATATTTCTAAAGAAATTTACGTTGTTCAGTATTTTTTTATTTAAATAATTAAAAATTTTTACATTACTGAATTATACATTATATAAAATAAAGGGGAATATTAGGGTTTTTAAACATCTTTATTGGATTCCTATTTATTAATTTATTGTGTATTTCAATATATGTGTTATCTCTTTTCAAATAAATCTACATATTTGAAACAAAATAAATACAACTAGTAAATAAATTTTACAAGATTTTCTTAATTATTTAATAAAACCAATTGAAATTTTCTTGTTTACTTTAAAACTGTACAATTTTTATAATCTGCAATTATTGTGGGGATAGTTCTGTAAATGAACGTACCACAAGGCATTGGTTTCGCAAATTCAAATTGCGAGATTTGTCCCTCTGTGATGAAATTTGCAGTGGACAACCACATATCTTGGATGACGAAGCTTTGCAAGCGGCCATTGAGGAGGACTTGTCGAACTTGCTAGACAATTTAGCGTTTCCAGGGAAATGGTTAGACTTAATGTTCACTTCTTAGGTAAGACATACTTGCTAAACAAGTGGATTCCTCTCATGCTATTCGACGTCCTTAAGCAACAACTTGGGTTATTATTGCATTCTTGCCACCATAATGCATCCATATTGAATCGAGTGCTGACCAGTGACGAAAAGAGGGTCTGGTATGTATCTCCCAAGCGTTCTAAACATTGGTTATCACTCCAGGATACTGTTCTGCACCGTACAAGATCACCTATGACTGACGCAAGTAATGCTTTGTATCTGATGGACTAGTCAAGTGGTTCACCATGAACTGCTACTAATGGACCAAACGGTCACTGCGGACCTGTATTCGCAGCTATGGAAGCGTGTGCAACAGACATTTCAACAGAAGGGGCCAACACAGTTTAATCGCGCGGATGAACTGTTCTTAGCCAATAACGTGAGGCCGAATGTCACCTGCATAGCCAGGAATGCCATACAGCGAATTGCTTGGGAGACTTAGTGCCATCCTCCTTACTCACCTAACTTTGCACCATCAGATTATCATCTCTTTTATTCAAAGGAACATATTCCTGCACAAGTCTGCTTAATTGGAAAATCCATCACCAATTAAGCAGATTTGTGCCAAGCACTCACAAACTTTACGTCCAAAATTCCTGGAGTCTTACCACAAGGTGATTGCATAACTGGAGAGACGTTAGCATAATGTGCTGCATGCCGATAATGATTACTTAGAAGACTAACAATAGGCTACCCTTTCTGTAGGGCATGTTTTTTTGGGTCATTATAAACGGCAATAACTTTGTTTACCTTGTAATACTGAGTTATATCTGTTGCTTTTTCTTCTCTCTCTGAAGCAACACTTGTTTGATTTTGCAGTTAATTTTAATTTACCAGCTCCTTCAGTTTCCTCGGCATACTCTGTTAAACATTTTTCAAGTTTATTTATGTCATTTTTCACACGCCTCTTTCTGATTTTCAGTTCAATTACTTCAAGAAGTGCTTTTCGCTTTCCTTCTGTTACCGGCTGCTTTTTTATGGAGTAGTAAAAGCAAATTAACTATTTTCCATAGGAAACAATTTTATCTATTTGAGAATAAGTTAAAATAAAAAAAAGTATCTATTCTATCTTTAATAGAATTAAATATCTCAATATAATCTTGAAATCTTACAATCGGTTGTAATGATTTAAAATCTTCCCCAATTTTTTTTTTTCCTAAACCAAGCAAAAGCCAATCATTGTATGGCTTTTCCAGAGTCCACTGGTAGTTAAAAATACTTTCCACCAGGCATAGTAAGTACTTTATTTCATTGATAAACAAAGAAAATCGTCCCTTTTCGTTGAAATTATGCGCAATTTTCATCAAGGAGGATATGAAAAATTTATTCGAACTCAAAAATTTTATATTTAAATATTAATAATCAGTGAATTTATATAACTGTGCATGGACATAAACAAATAGGCGATTTTAAATTATTCTTTTTCTATCTGACTACATCACTGGATGATCTTATTGATGATTACTTTTCTTCGTTTCGCACACTTAATTCTAAATACTGCATCCGGTTCTGACTGAACTGAATCACCACGAAGCTATTGTGGACGAATCAAATGTCGATAGTGCCGCAATTTAGTGGTACCATTAAACGCTAACACTCAATTTGGTTTTAGAAGAAAAAAAATTTTCCACAAAAGTAAATTCATCAAGGTAGGTAAGAATTACAGGAGATGTGTGAACCCTGTTTGTAGTTTATAAAATAATTTTAATCATAGTAACTATCTGTATGATATTCAAATTGTAATGAAGTGAAACTAATATGCTCTTTAAAATATATACAAAATTCTCTTCTAATAAGTCCATAGTTGCAATCTTGTACTGTTTGGTCGTACAATGTTGATTCAAAATATTACAGGTTGGTTATTGTTGAATTGTATGGTCCTAAGGCCGTGCTGTAATCCGAATGGTTAACACTACATGGATTCGAATTCCACCTTCAGTTTGAATGTATGTAGTAGTTCAAAATCCACACTTTAAAATATAATTCTCAATTTAATTACTCTTCGTGTGCAAATAAAAATGATCGTTAAAACCATTACTTATTTACAATATTGTCAGACTGAAAAATATAAAATCTGCATTCATTTTTTGAGTGTCATCGTGTTACATTTTAAAATATATTCTGCGAATATATACATAAAACTGTGACCGTAATTCTGGGGAAAATGGGTATAACGCAAGAAAATTCAATATATTGAGACTGATGGCAGGAATGTGGTATTTAATAATAGTTTGGGCAGAAGTTTAATACAGACTGATTTGCAGATTATATCAACATTGATAAAACTGCTTCATAAGACACATTTTTTTTTATTGATTTGTCTAATAAAGTTATGTCTATTGTTTAGAACTACAAAAGTGTCATGGCAAGCTTTCGTATTATAGAGGCTATTGATAAAAGAAGATAAATTTCGGTTCTTTCAAAAGTACTAATTTTCATACCTGAGGATTTCATCGAGATGCAATGTCTCTTTTGAGAGTATCTCATAAGTGCTCCTTGGTTTTGAAGTTTAGACCTAGATGTTAACACGGAGGAAGAATCAAGTTTTTCCAGACGAAAACGAACGGCTGTTATCCGGCTCCTGTAAGGCCCAAGAACGCTCTGACATTAGTTTTGGTTTCTAGCCGGGGAAAATCGTGTACTGCTTAAATCTTTAATTCAGCGGGGTTTCTGAATCCACCTCAGACCATATGATCTACATATTTTATGTGGTTCTGAGCGAACTGGTACTTCAACGATTTTATCATCAGTTTAGCCTTCTCAATTCTGGTGAGCAAATGTTCCAAGTGATTGCCCCCAAGTCTTTGAAAAGATACCTATATCATCAATATAGGGGACCTCAAAATCATCATGCCCATTTAAAACGTTGGCTATGAGTTTACTTAGAAAAATATGGTGCGTTTTTAAGGCTAAATGGCATACATAAAGGTCGAAAACTTCCGAAAGATGTGGCAATTCATTGCGCCCTTTTAGTTTGAGGAATCTGCAAACATCCCTTGGCTAGATCTAAAATAATTATGAATTGCGATCTTGCCACCTCTTTTACCTTTTCCTCAATATTTAGTAATGGATAATAATCGGGTCAAATCACTTCATTTAATCAGTGATGGTCCACACATAGTTCCCGACTGCCAGCTTTGACGAGGAGGGGTCAGTTATAGCCTGATTCGACAACCTCTCATTACTCCTAACTTTAACATCTATTAGCACAATTTCCGCTTTCAATAATCTCATTTTGGCAATGAGATGCACTGTACGGTCTCGACCGTATAACCTTATTTGATAACAATTCGATATCATGCTCAACCACATCGATCTTCCTTGGATTATTTGAAAAAATCAAGAAAGTCAATACAATAAGTTTCTCAATTCCTCTCACTGTTCTCAACTAAGACACTCTTCTAATTTAATTTCTTGAACTATTTCGTCATAGTTAAATTCATTAGGGTCCGCTTCAATAACATGTATCTCAAATAGTCTCCCATTTCAAGTTTTCCCTGGCAGATTACATTACTTGACTCTAGTCCTCTATCGTACGGTTTCAACTTATTTACGTAGTAAATTACGTCGCTTCTATACTTAGGACCCCTGAAATTTTTTCTCTATCTTACCAAGAAAAGAAAAACATGGAGAAATATGCTTAAATCCGATGACATGTTCGAATTGTTTGGAATCACATATACATGATAATAATTAATGTTCATTTAGAGTTATAGAGAAAAAGATACTAAGATTTAAAGCAGAAAATCACTTGTCAATTAGCGAAACTTGAAGGATAGTTACAAAATAAAAACACTTCTCATACCTAAAGAAAACTTCCTTTGTTACACCGATCCCAAATATAGAATCAATGCAGGATCTTTTTGACAAATTGGCCCTTCAATTGGTAACTTCACTAGAAAAATTCATTGAGCCATAATGAGTTGAAATGCGCAATAAGTAGCAATATTTAGAGTCTGCCGTAAGTCACATTAATGAATATGTCTTTATTAAAACTAATGAATCGATTTCCAATTTGAACTAATTTCTAACTTCTCCTGAAAGAGAAAAAAATCCAACACATTGACTAACTTTGGTCAGACCAAATGGACCTTCATCAATTTGGAAGAGAGAGAGATTGATCTCTCAGATTTCTCCGTTGGATAATTAAAGATATTTATACTTGCTTATTTCAATTTTAGTTTCATATCTGAAGGGTTTTCAAATACACTGCAGGACAATAACTAAGGACGGGTAACACTATCATCCATAGCAACCACAAAATGTGGAAAATTAGAATAAGTGCGGGATATAGTAAGAAGTATGCGTATGCAAATTTTTTTTCTATGTCTGTTCATCACGTGATAGCGTTCATAAGAGCTTTAAAGATTTTGACGCGTGTGGACAGTTGTTGTATTACAATTATCAGACCAATCATTACTTATGCTTCCCCTGCCTGGTATTCTCTTTCAAATCAAGACAATAAACTTTTTAGAATAAACTGTTAAGAAAAATTGTCAAAGCTCCATTTTTCATTCGCAACTAAAATATCAGACATGATCTTACTATTGAAGAGTTAACCCATCATATTCAAAAACTGAACGTAAATTTCTACAAGCAAGCATCCAAGTGTACTGCTGGTGACTTTAACAAACTTTTTAATGCTCATATTCTCCCAGGGGATGCCCAAGTCAGACCTATTGCGACCTTTTTCACACACACACATCGGGCGCAATACTTTCTAAGGCTTTAGCCTAATTTTTTAGCATCAAATCTTAACTTACAATTTTAAGCTTTGCATTTCAATTCTACGTAATTCAGATGAATGAGTAGATGCCTTTGGGCAGGAACTCAGTTCTTTACTAACAAAGAAAGAGTTGTTGTTTCAAGTCAAAGTTTTACAGGAAAAATTTAATAGACGAACTTGAAATTTTTGGCATGTCTTCTCGACATCACTTTAGATGATTTTATTGCGTTGCCGAATTATTGGAAAGATCAAAGAAGGGCGAAAATTAACAGATGTTGCCAGGGAGTTCGACATCGCTCACAGCATTGCTTCATGGCTGTGTAAGTCATTTAAAACTATTGGAATGGGTAGTAGGTGGCACGGGGAAGGTCGTGTTAGAAGTACGACGCCTCCAAAAGACAGATATATCTTCCTATCCGCAAAAAAGAACAGGCGCACCACACTCAGCAGGTGGTAAATCAGTTTCTTGCTGTCTCAGGAAAGCAGATCTCCCGAAAAAACTGTTGCCAGACGTTTGAGGGGAGGAGGACTATACGCCCGCAGACCTGTTGTGTGTGTCCCATTGACCAAACAGCACCATACTGTCCGTTTGCAATGGTGTCGGGAGTATCACAATTGGACAGATCAGTCCTGTCCGATATCGTTCCCTTTCCTGGATATTTTCTGGACGATAAGCAGTAACTCTCGTGCCAGATCAGTTGGCGTCTACAATCCGATGACAGACTGAACCTACTCTCATCTGAGAATAGTACTCATGCCCAGTCCTGTTGAGTCCAATTGCGATGCTCACAACACCATTGCAAACGGGCAGTACGGTGCTGTTTGGTCAATGGGACACACACAACAGGTCTGCGGACGTATAATCCTCCTCCCCTCAAACGTCTGGCAACAGTTTTTCGGGAGATCTGCTTTCTTGAGGCAGCAAGAAACTGATTTGCGACCTGCTGAGTGTGGTGCGTCTGTTCCTTTTTGCTGATAGGACGATATATTTGTCTTCTGCAAGCGTCATACTTCTAACACGACCTCCCCCGTGCTGCCTACTACACATTCCAGTAGTTTTAAATGATTTCTACAGCCGTGAAACCACGCTGTGAGTGATGTCGAACATCCTGGCAACATCTCTTATTTTTAGCCCTTCTTCGATCTTTCCAATAATTCGGCCATGCATAAAATCATCTAAGTGATGTCGGGAAGACATGCCAAAAATTTCAAGTTTGTCTATTAAATCTTTCCTATAAAACTTTGACTTGAAACAACAACTGTCCACACGCGTCAAAACCTTTAAAACTCTTATGAACGCTATCACTTGATGAACAGACGTGGAAGAAATATTTGCATACACATATTTCTTCTTACTATATCCCGCACTTATTCTAATTTTACACATTTTGCTTCCTTTCATTTTGTGGTTGCTATGGATTATAGTGTTATCCGTCCTTAGCAATTGTCCAGCAGTGTATATATTTTTCTTACATTCTTTTTATATAAGTATTTAAAGACTTTTTTGTTAACACAAATTCAAGTATGAAAATCCTGCAATGGATTGCGCGCTAGTAGCGTTTCAAGTAAAGCAAACATATTTAAGTTGGAAACTTTCATTTCTGCAGATGTATTAATTATTTAGAAATTATTCCTTAAACCAAGTGATTTATTTAACTTAAAGAAAAAAAAGCATCTTTAGAAAAGACAGAGAATAGAAATGGGTGTGTCCTGGTGATCGCAGTGTGAGTCTTATCGCGTCACAAGTAATCCGATTGTGAAAATATTTAGCAGTAGTGACATATTTACCGCATTAAATATATATTCACCTAAAGAAAAAATTTAATATTATGAATTTCAAGACATACACACAAAATTATATATCATGTAAATGCTTAATTGTAGGAAATTTTAACATCAAACATGGTTTATGAAGCGTTGAAATAAGCACTCATCGAGGCCAGAAATTGACAAACTAGATCAACCAGCACTGTTTCTGAATTCATCTATTTCTACACATATTTTTCCCAGGGAATATTTTCACTTGTAGACCTCTCAGTTTGTTTGTTTAATTTATTTCTGCAGTTCTACATCACAGTTGAAGAAGCTCATTTTTCATGATCATTTCCCTCTCACAATTGATGTACATCTTTTAGTTCAAATTTCAAGAGAACATAGGGTTCTCAGATGGAAGAAAATTACTGATCAAATTAATAAAGGAATTGAATATTGAAATTAATAATTTGTACGATTGTTTTCACAACATTGCAATTCAGGCCATACCAGAAAAGCAATACCCACCATGGTGAAGTAATCGATATATTAAAGTTTCATTTCTGAAAACGTCCTATCTAAAGAAGGCCAGTAATACCTTAAAAACCAGGAATTGAATCATGTACAAAAATGTTTTGAAAAATAAAGATAAAACCTTCTAAAACCAAATACTGGGATGATGTCTGCAAGAAGCAACAAAACCCGTAACTGTTATTCCTTATATTTATCTTTATGAATCGTCAATGCAAGGATATCCAAAATTCCAGCCTTGTAATAAATTATAATAATCAAGTACTATACTCACCAAAATCCTAAAGTGAGGCCTTTGCAATACATATCAGCAACACAATATACCATGATTCAATCTTAATTGATTAATCAGGTCCATGGAATATCCACATCAGGTGACGATAATACTTCCGCTAAGATATTCAAATCTTTAAATGAAGTATAAACTCGCACCAAGTAATCCAAGTTTTCGATGATATTTCTTATCAATATTCTATTCCTAACAGATGGAAATCATCTATCACTATACCAATTCCCAACCCGAACAAACCCCAGTTTACAATAAATTCATACCGAACTAGATCTTTAACCTCTGTCTCTGCCAAAAGTTTTGAAAGTATCTAGTCATATAGAATCACACAAACTTTCTAATTTGTAATCAGAAGATAGAAGATTGCCATCTCTTTTCCATATCCTTCAAAAGCAGTCGAACCACAGTACAACTTCATTATGATCTGCATCAAGCAAAAACCCAAAAGATATTTTCAATGATATCCGAAAGATATCACTGGATATGCAATCTGCTTATGACTGTTTAGATTGATGCTTTGATCTACAAATGCCTGCAGGATAACTGGAAAAATAACTAAATGGATTCATAATTTCTTGCAAGACACGAGGTTAACAAGGAGAAATACATTATTCATCAAAGGGTGTTCCACAGGGTTGTGTAATGTCTCCTATTTTAATTACTATTTTTATGTCAGATTTTCTTAAAACCATCTCTCATGGGTTTAAATGTATGATATATGCTGATGACACACTTACTTACTGTAAAAATGAAAACTTAAAAATAGTCAAGAAAAAATTAGAAAAACTCTTTATAATACAGAAATCTGATGTAAATATTGGAAATTACAAATATCCTATTAGAAGTGTGTTCAGCAGTCAACTTATTCGGGTGTAGAGGTAATCCTCATCGGTCATTATAGATTAATAATGGAACATTTCAATGGAAAGATAGCGTAAAATTCCTAAGAGCAATATTTACAAAAACTGGATATTTTCGTCCTTTCTTAACATATTAAAAAAGTAAATCATATAAAAAAATAAACATTTCAAAAATACTTTAATAAAATTTATGGGCAAGATTACGTCATTTAATTGAACTAGCAAAATCAACTGTTGGCAATATTTTTCATTTCTCAGACAATATATTTTGCCTAAAAAATCGTTCGTTTATAAAACTTTTGGAAATAATCTGTCTTAAGAATTGCTTTAGGTCTACTTAGATGGACTCCGAATGTTCTGCCGCATAAAATTGCAAATATAGGTACTATAGAATCTCAATTTGGAAAATGTCAAACAGCTTCTCGAGATGTGCTTCTCGGGATGGGAATTTACTATACAACTTTGTGCAATGCTGTATCCTTTGGATCTAAATCTTTCAGGATATTTTCCAAGTTTTTTTCATTAAACTCTCCCTTTCCATGCGTTCATTTTGTACGAGCAATATTCCAGGCAATAACAAAACTGGCTTCAGCTATATTATCAGCTTATTTGCTAAGAGTCATCAAAATTGAATGTTAATTTAAATTTGATTTTAAAGAAGCAAGTTTATCTGATCCTAATTTGGAATTTAGTGGATACTGATGGGAAAATTGAGGATGATTGGTTTCATTATGTCAAAGTAAATAGCTGGTTACAAATAACACATAATGCTTTTCCGTTATTGTCAATAAAGTAGAAGTTCTCTCCACACTCATCATTAAAATTTTTATTTTCCTACTCGTAATTTCTTTTTATTTTTGTTTACTATCGTCATATTAAAAAAACTATAAATAAATAAATTTAGAAAATACAAATTTTGCTTTATTAAAACAATAACAACATGTGTTAAAATAGTTAGCTACAAAACAAATAGTTAATTTAGCAAAAATCCCAGATTACAAATTATATCCATAGCAAAATTGATACAAATTGTTTCCTCCAAATCACAATGTCAACTGTCCATTGCAGTGAAAGTTTAGAAATTCAAAATCGGTTTGTGGAGTCGTTCGATTACGGATGATTACGCCACTGCTTATGTTCGTCCGCGCAGTTTAAGATGTGAGTTTTATCATTTTTAACTTTGACGGAAATGAAATTTGTTACAATGTTGTACTTTGTTTTTCATATTTATAGTCAATAATTTAAAAGAAATTTTGAAACACATACGGAACAATAATAATTTTTTTAAAATACAATAACACAAAAAATGAACTCGGGTACATTTACCAAGAGTCACATGTGATTCGCGAGCAGCATGTTGGCCACCCCTGATATATTTAAAAAGGTGTAACAGTGATCCATCGTTTTCGTGGTTAATGGGGACCAGAACCTTCCGCGAAAACGGAAAAACCGCAAAATAGGATTCACCCCTAGGAATTTTTGCGTATGCAGGTACACGAATGTCTTAAAAATGTAAATAATTATAACAATTTACACTTATATATAAGTTAGATCAATTACAAATAAGGTTATAAGGTTAATTACAAAACCTTATGCAGCAATAAACATTAGTCAACATTGTTTTCTAAGAGAGGTGAAGAGTCTTGTGTTGGTGACGGAGGAGAGGCTCTCATTTGACTCGTAGAAGCTTTAGGCTCACTCGAAAACTCTTCTACTGGAGGTGCTGATGGTAGAGCCGAGAGCTTTACCTTGGGGAGAAACATGGTAATTGTTGTCTTTGTTTTTTTCTTTTCCTTCAAAATCTCCCTGTGTAAAGACATAACCCCGTCAATGCGATTGCTGAACTCAACAGCACCAACAACATTGTCATCAATTTCTTGTGCAAATTGTTGCATCGCTCTTGTCGTGTTGCATAATTGTTGTAGATTCTCCAGGATAAGGCCATTGCTTTTCAGTTTCTTCTCTGTCTTTCTTTCCGTTTTCTTCTTCACTTGCAGAATTTTTCATCTCAAGAATATCTTCATCGGTCAGGGAGTTTGCGTAGCAATCGATAACAGCGCTGATGTCTTCTTTTGTCAGGTCAACTAATCATTCTTTTGCTGTAAGCCAGCCTCACCACGTTCACTACTACTGAATGATGGACTTCTTCAGGATTGAACCCTGGATAGTCATGCACCACGTTCGGTCATAATTTCTTCCAGCTACAATTTATGGTCTCACTCTTTATGTCCTTTAATGCTTCCTGAATATCAGACAAACATGATGCAATGTCGTAACTGAGCCAGTATGCTTTCAAGGTGAATTTTTCATTGGCATCGTCAACTGTCGAAATGAGGCCCTTCATCGTGGAGCAAATGTAGAGTGCCTTAAAGGCACAAATGACAACTTAATCCATCGTCTGAGTTAAAGACGCAATGTTCGGGAGAAAATTCTCTATCTGCACACCATCATAATGCAGGCCTGTTGCATGGCCTCCTGCACAGTCCATCAAGAGATGGTCCTTAAAGGGAAGGCCTTTTTCAGACAAATACAACTTCACCTAGGGAGTGAAGCAATGGAGGAACCATTCAAGGTCAGAGCTTTCGTTATCCAGATTTTGGAGTTATGCATACAGAACACGGGTAACACAGCCGTATTTTAATTTTTAATGCCCGTGAATTTTTGGCTTTATAAATAAGACCTGGCTGTGGCATAAAACCTACAGCAGTGATTGCCATAATGAGAGTCACACGGTCTTTGTGAGCCTTGAAGTCTAGCTACTTCACTTCGTCCTTAAAGAGGAACGTTCGCGAGGGCATCCTTTTCCAAAAAAAGGCTTGTTTTCATCCATGTTGAAAACTTGTTCAGAGAAGTAGCCTCCCTTACTGATAAGGTTAGGAAACTCTTCCTCCATGTAATGACAAGCAGCATCTTTGTCAGCAGAGGAAGCCTCATAATAGACAAGAACGTTTTTAAGGCCGTATCGTTTTTCAAATTTTTTGAACCAGCCTTTGTTGACTGAAAAGCTTCGTCATCGAGGAGACGAATCCTTCCTTGCTGCGATATTGCTGGCTTGAGGTACGTCAGTATCTTCTTCAACCTCTTCATTGTTGTCATCGGGCAAGATTTGGTCGTAGAGAGCTTTGTATTGATCATATTAGAGTCCAAACTCACTGTTTTTTTCTGTAATCAGCAATCCACAATAACCGTGCAGTTTCCATTTTCACAATTCTGTTACTACGCTGAGTACTCGTTTTCCTTCTTAATTAAAGGTTATTGAAGCAGCTTTTCGGATGTTTACTTCCTCTTTCTTGATGTATCACACTGTAGATTCATTCCGACCATAATGGAGTGTCATAGATGCATAGCTTCTGTCTACTTTAAACATATCTAAAAGCTTCACTTTTTCGCTGATGGTCATCATCTTCTTGCTCATGGGTGCCCTGGAGGAAGCTTTCGTAGCGCCACAACGCTTAGGTGGCATTATAAGGGCTTAATTAATAAAAAAAATTTCGCTTAAGCAAAAGAAGTTATCTCTAACAGAACACTAAAGTACAGTATGCGAGACAGTTAACATCATGGACAAGACTACAGAGATACAACAAGAGAAGATGCTAGGTGAGGTGGCACAGATGTGCCGTATAATCCAGGATTTCAAATACTGTTTTTTATTTTATTTTATATTTTTTATTTGCGACAACGAAATGTTACCAAGAGGAAGTAATTCTGACGTAATGCAGTGCGAAGATGTTGTAATTGTGACATAATAACTTCTTTCTTGAAGAATTTTACATATCTAAATATTAAATTTAAACCTGATAAATAAAAAGCATAAATATATACACTACTGACCATTAAAATTGCTACACCAAGAAGGCGACATGCTACAGACGTGAAATTTATACGAAAGCAAGAAGGTGCTGTGATATGCAAATGATTAGCTTTTCAGCGCATTCAGACATAGCAGGCGCCAGTAGCGACACCTACATTGTGTTTAAATGAGGAAATTGTTCAGCCGGTTCCTCATACACCAATTACATTTGAACGTTGTTGCCTGGTGAAAAGTTGTTGTGATGCCTCGTGTAAGAAGGAGAAATGCGTACCAGCACGTTTCTGACTTTGATAAAGGTCGAATTGTAGCGTACCGGGACTGCATTTTATCTCATCGCAGTACTGCTGCTCACGTCGGTCGAGATCCAATGACTGTTAGCAGAATATGGAATCGATGGGTTCAGGACGGTAATACGGAACGCCATGCGGGATCTCAACGGCCACCTATCACTAGCAGCCGAGAAGACAGGCATACTATCCGCATGGCCGTAATGGATCGTGCAACCACGTCACGAGCCGTGAGTCAAGAAACGGGGTCGTTTGGAAGACAACAAGTGTCTGCACGAACAGTTCGACGACGTTTGCAGCAGCATGGACTCTCAGCTCGGAGACCATGGCTGCGGCTTCCCTTGACGCTGCGTCAGACAAGAGCGCCTTCAATGGTGTGATCAACGACACCACGTTGATACCACCACAACTGGGCGCACGAATGGCGAGACGTCATCTTTTCAGATGAATCCAGGTTCTGTGTACAGCATCATGATGGTCGCATCCGTGTTTGGCGGCATCGTGGTGAACGCACACTGGCAGCGTGCATTCGTCATCGTCATACTGGCCCATCACCTGGCGTGATGATATGGGGTGCCATTGGATACACGTCTCGGTCATCTCTTGTTCGCATTGACGGTGCTTTGAACAGTGCACGTTACACTTCTGGTGTGTTACGACCCGTGGCTCTACCCTTTATTCGAGCCCTAAGAAACCCTACGTTTCAGCAGGATAATGCCCGACCGCATGTTGCCCTTATTCCCTTGATACGGAACATGTTTGGCTGTTGCCCTGGCCAGCACGTTCTCTAGATCTTTCACCAATAGAAAACGTCTGGTCAATGGTTGCCGAGCGACTAGCTCGTCACCAAACGCCAGTCACTACGGTTGATGAACTGTGGCATCGTGTTGAAGCTGCATTGGCATCTGTACCTGTACATGCAATCCAATCTCTGTTTGACTCAATGCATAGGCGTATAACTGCTGTTATTACTGCCAGAGGTGGTTGTTCTGGGTACTGATTTCTCAGGATCTGTCCAGCAAAATTTTTTGAAAATTTAATCACTTGTTATTTCTAGTATAATATATTTGTCCAATAAATATCATTTTGTTATCTGCATTTCTTCCCGGTGTAGCAATTTTAATGGCCAGTAGTGTATTTTTGAGATAAAAATGATTTTTTTAAAAAATGAAACGAAACATTAGAGCAGTAATTTCGGAAACGAATACGAATAAGGGAAACATGGAAACTTCGAAAAAGTATGTAAATATGAACTCTAATGAAAATTCCAGAAGAATCGGAATGCGAATTCTAATGAAAAGTAAAAAAAAAAAACATTCGCAAAAGAATAACTATAAATTATAAATTAAATTATCGGAAAATTGTTATTACTGAAAAAATTCGCGAAGCACTGAAGCCGCAAAATATGAAGCGCGAAGTGGCCCCATATACTGGACTCAAAGAATTAGAGAAATGCAGAATAATACCACACACTCACACACAACAGCATTCTAGTATTGAGATTAAAGTAAAAATTACTAATGAGATGCACATTTGTGATATTTTGCCTATATTTTTCCATACTTATGCATGATATCTTGTGAGCTCAAAAAGACCTGATTAACAATATTCTAATATTAATATATATGAACGCAAAACATGTTAGTGAAAGAAACTCATTCAGCACCTAATATAATAGGATTCAAAATTGTTTTGTATAAAGTTTTAGATTCTTAATAACCATTTAAGTATGTCACTTTTAGCAAAGATATTATAATCTAAATTTTTACTATGAAAGTATTCTGGAATGATTAATGAGTTATGTATATGTGAAATATTTATCAGTTTTTTTACTCATACATGGCTTTTATGAATTATATAGAATCTGATCAGGAACATAATAACATTAATGGACACAAATCATTTTAATAAAAAGATAGGTTAGATCCTAGCAGAGCCCACGCCTTTGAGGAGAATGACTTTGGTCGGTGATAATTGTGACTAGCGCTAATCTTAATAGCCTTACTTCGATACACTAGATTTCGAGACACAAATTATTTTCGAGATTTCGTTCTGGCTGGGCGCTTTTTTTCAGTTTGTCGCCAAGGGAGTGAACTCTTCGAGGATTTTACCAAAAAAAATTCATCATCATAGTATAAGATAAGATTCAAAATAGCTTTATGGAAATTTCCGAATTCCAATTACCCATTAAAGAACTTCAGTCTCTGCAAAGATACACTGCTAGTCACAACACCCTGAAGGAAGAAGTCAAATAACACGAAATTTACAACATGCATTAGGAGAGGTGAAATATGCAAATGATTAGAATTTCAGCGCAGACGCAAATCACAAGCAATAGTGGCACCACTTCAAAGCGCTAATTAAGGCTTGGAAATTTCGATGATTTCCATTTCGGAATTTGTGTTTTTCTTGTGGTTTAAAAAATTACCAATTATGTCTCATAGAAAACAACGATCATTTTTTGATCAAGTATCCGAGTTCGACAGAGGAAGGATAGGGGCCTACCGTGATTGTAGATTATCTTTCAGGGAAATCGGTTGTCGTGTTGGACAAAACCAAACAAGTATAATGCGGAATATGACTGTTTGATGCAGGAGGGTACTACAGACCAACGTGTTTGATCGCATCCATCTCAATGCGTTACTTCACATAACGCTAGGCAAATTGTGCGCATAGCAGTGACGGATCACTCAGACACATCAGGAACCATAGCCCAGCTCATTTAGTCTATGTCCCATCTTTCAGTGTCTGCGTATACCATTCGACGCCGTTTACAGCTGAGTGGTCTGTCCACAAGGCGTCCATTGCTTCGTCTACTCTTGCCGCACAACCACAGACGTTTTCACCACCATTGGTACGACGAAAGAAGGATGTGGACGGCAGAATGGAATAAAATTGTCTTTATTGACGAGTCACACTTCTGTCTACAACACCATTATAGTTGCATTCCAATCTGAAGACACCGTGGTAAGAGGATGGTGAACAGCTGAGTTATGCATCGCCACACTAGTCCTGCACCGGGTGTTATGGTATGGGACATTATTGGATATCACTCCCGTATTCCTCTAGTACACATTGCCGGTATTTTAAACAGCCATATCTACAACTCTGAAATGTTGGAGTCAATTGTCCTTCCTTACTCTCAAGGCTTGCACATAACCATGTTTCAACAGGATAATGCGTGACCACACATGGCACGTATTGTCCAAGGGATCTTTGTCTGTCGCCAGATTGAATTGCCTCCCTGGCCTACTCGCTTTCCGGATCTTTCGCCGATAGAAAACATGTGATTTATGGTTGCTCAACGATGGACCCAGATTACATCCCCAGCTGCCACACGAGATCAACTTTGGTAACTTGTAGAAGCAGCTTGATCTGCTCTACCACAAGAATACATCCAAAGTCTCTTTGAATCAATACCGAAGCGTAGTGATCTCCCACAATGGCGGCTACTCATTTTGGCAGGAGCCACATTTCACAGAAGTCTATAAATTTAATCATTTGATACTTTGTTAACATATCTACAAAATAAATTTTGTTGTGATATCTTTTGTCTTTCTTGGTGTTGCAGTTTTGGTTGCCAGCAGTGTATCTCCAGCATTATATATGTTGTCATTTATTTAAATAAGAGAGAGAATGTATAATTTTTATTAGTTTAAGAGTAAATCTCCCCATTCCTGAAAATTTTAATGAAAAAATTGTCATACTTATGAAAGTATTTTCTAAAACAAGATGAAAAATAAAAATATGCACATTTATATATTTATTTCAAATAATTAAGTTCCCGATAATATAAAATTATAATATTCCACTTATACTCTCAACATGAATGCATACAAATAAAATATTTAGTATATTTTATTTTTTAATTTTAATATATGCATAGAAAAATACTGAATAGACGGCCATTTGAAGTGCTGTAATAAAGGCTATGAAAAAAATCTTTTGTATTAAAAATATTTTATAATTTACAGTAATTGCTTCATAATTCAAAAAATATTGAAAAAGGACATTGTAATTTAGTTGAATTGAAATAAATATTAACTTGAATTTTAAAACAATTTCTATCAAAACAAGAGTATTTTTTAATTATTTTATATTTCTTGATTTATATTAATATTTTTTCAGATGCCGAACTCTTGTGATATTAAATGCAATGGCGCACAACAACAACGAATCAAATAAAATCCATGTATTTGGATTTCCAAAGTATGAACAGCTGAAACAAAAATGGATAAAAACAATCTCTAGGAAGAATATTAATGTAACTAAAAATACAAAGTTAAATAAGGATTCCCCTCTTTCATAATTTAGAAATATTTCATTAACATTTCTTAACCAATAGATATATAAGCTGTTGTTGTATATAATGCTGTTATATTCATTATTCATAGCTACTAATATTGGTTATAGTACTATGTATGAACAATTAAAGTTTAATATTATTAATTCATAAATTATATATTGACTAATGTAATATGATAAAGTTTCTTCTATGTGTTTATATATATATATATATATATATATATATATAGACATATATTTATGTGTTTGGTTTATACTCATTTTGATGCATTTTGTGTTTCAGGTTGGTGTAAGACATTTTGCAGAAGGAGATATTGAATTCACTACATCATTTTACAATGAAGAAAGTGGCGAAAATTTGAAATCATTTTCATTAAATTGAAGGAAGGTGCAGTACTGTCAATATTTCTTAACTGTCCTTCCTATTTGTCTGCTACCATTAAAAGTGTACACAGTGATCCGACGGTTGTTGGAGGAGCAACACATTAACAGAGCCATATTAAACAGTATTGATAAAGAATTCGGATTTGTAAATTTTTCTGAATTAAAAAAATTGCTTGAATATGAATGAAATTATTGTTTACTAGAGTAAAATTGAAAAAAGAAACCATATTGTATTTTTTAATATTGATTGAAATGAGTCCTAGTATTACATATGTTATAGTAGTTGATGATAAATTAAATCTGTTTCTTAAAAATCACAGAATATTTTAAAGTACAAGAAAGCAAAATTACCCCTAAAAGTATAAGTAGTTTTAATGAAATACTTAATATTTTAAATCACTTTGAATTAAAATCTGTAAGCAATAATAATTTAATTGATAATTCGGATATATCTGTACAAATTTTACAAAACTGCATAAATCTTTAAGATAGAAATAAAATTTAATTGAATTTTTTATTAAACAGCTTAATCTTTTAAAATTAGAGCACCTGTAAAATATCGTTATTCTCCAAGCATGTTAATTTTCACTTCTCTTTTATTTCACATATCCGCCGAAGCTTATAAATTTATCAGAAATTCCAATAATTTGATATTACCGGATCCAAGCACCAATAAAAAAGCAAGTTCAATGATAGAAGCAACCCCAGTATTCGAACAGCAAGATAAATATTTCTTTTTATATGCAGAACAGATATTTTCTAAACAAAGTAGTAAAGACTATAATGTTTTATTTAAATGCTGGAAGAAATATACATAAAACCTAATCTGGATTATAAAGGAGGAAATATTTTTGGAAACTCTTCTGATAATACAAATTTGGCAACAAGTGCTCACGTTCTTATGTTAGGCAGTATTTCCTTGTCTTTTAAAGACGTGATTCACATTTTCCCAGTGAATTGTATTATAGCTGATGAGAGAGAGAGAGAGAGAGAGAGTTATTAGCTTTAACTAAAAAAATAGTTTTGGGTTTAGAGGGTATAGGCTTTAAAGTTACGGATATAGTGACTGACTAATAAAGTAAACCTTAAAGCTATATCGAATTTCAATAACCCACCTAATTTTAAAGTTAAATATAAATATGCAGCAGATCTATCGAGGCCATTTTTATGTAATTGATTCAGTGTATGTGATGAAATATGTAAAAAACAACTGGATTAATTAAAAATGTTTTTTTTTTATGTATTGTCCTCCATTTGGGAATGAAAAAGATTTTCAAACTGCTTCTTTTACCCTTTTACGAAATATGTATGATATTGAGTCATCGTTCAAGTTTGACTTTGGTACGAAAAGCTCTTTGGCTTATAAATTTGGATCTCCAGAATGTTAGCCTGGCTTTAAAAATTTTCATTAGCAGTTTGATTCGGTGTGTTAAAGAATTAGGAAAAAAACACAATCGTTTGCATTATAATGAAACAGCTAATTATATTGAAATATTTTGCAAGTGGTGGGATACAGCTAATGTTAAATCAATCTCTAAAGGAAAATTTAAGCTAAATCCCATGTGTGAAACAAATACAAATAAATCTGATGATGTTGAAAAAGAATTTTTGTTTAAATTTAGAATATTGTTCAATTAATTTAAATCTGAGTAATTTATTTCTGGGTAAGATTCAAACAACAAACTTGAATCTCGTTTTGGTCAATACAGAAGCATGTGTCCGCGGTGATCAATATCATGCATCTATTAGGCAGCATTATGAAACGGAAAATAAACTTAGCTTAAGTATTGAAAATCCTGTTTCTGATGAAAGTGAAATGTTGCAGCAGAATTCTAATGAAATATTTCAAAATATGGAAGTAAGAGATTCTGATATAGATACAGACTCTCTACCTCTCATATATATAGCAGGATATTGTTCTTATATCATTCATAAAAGCATTCAATGTGTAAAGTGTCGTAAAAAGATAATAACTGACAAAACGATAAGTGTTGATACAGATTTAGATTGTAGTTTTATTAAAAAAAAATGTGATACAGTTTTCTTTATCCAGAATTAATAACGAATATTGTTCTTCATATTTACATTGTAATATCAAAATTAATTTCTAAGCGTATGGACATATTTTTAAAAGTTTTAAATCAAGGTAACTTTTAATAACTAATGTAGCAAAAAATATTTTAGTTTCTATAGGAATGTGAGATTTCTCAGTTTGCAAGTGTGGTTATCCGTTTGAGGGAATAATAATTAAAATTATGAGGTCATCAAAACTAATATACTCATCTTAATAGTTATTGTAAACTTAAAAATGATATTTATCAAGGAAAATCCAAAATAAACAAACGGAAATCTAACAAGTCTGAAAGTAAAAGAAAATTAAAAATAACTACTGAAACAATTTAAATTCTTCCAACTCTTCAAAAAAAAAAAAAAAATTAAAATAAAGCTTTCATAAATTGCAGTAATACATTGTCGATAATAATATTCTTTTTATTTCATGTGTATACCCGCTTTTACGTTTTGTGTATTTAAGTTACATTTCATTTTAAAAAGTGGAAATAATTTAGGAATTCTACACATACATGTGTTATTTTCAATGTATTTTTAAGTCTCCCATGATTTGTAATATGATTAATGTACACAGGATCATTTTATAGTGCCATATATAGCTGTAACAATTTACATATCATCTAAAGAAAAATAATTTGGTATTAAAAAATGTGTTCATATATCTTTTTTTAATTTCCATGCAAATATATGTTTTCGAAATATGTAACTTAGGTATTTTTGTACCTTAAAATCATGATTACTTCCTTTTACAACTGTTCAAAATTATCTATAATTTCACAAAGTTTTCTTTTCATGTACCTCTTATCAATTATTTTATACAAATTTAATCTCTGATGAATTTTCGTCAAATTTGATGTATGATGTATTTTATGCGTAATAAATTTATTTCATTTTATGTATATATTGTTTAAAAAATAAAAATATTGCCGTGAAAAATTTGTTTCGTCTTCATTTTATAACTATTTACAAAAAAAAATTTCATGAAAAAATTACGTAAAAAATTTGATTTTTGTGTATGTGTTTTCCTTTTAAACTATTCTTTATAAATGATGAATTTAATGTCTCAGAGATTGGAAAATTCCATCGTATACAGTTCCAGAATATCGTAACTGCCAAAATCGTTCCGGTGTTCATAACTTCAGAAGTCGTAACGGTAATGTGGAACTTTTCTACACTACGTTATTTCGGGACTTCCCGAACTTTAAAGAGTTTCTTGTTATTTCGGAACTTTATCGTTGTTTTGGAATTCTTTAAAAAGTTCTTGTAAAAGAAGTCATCGTTGTTTCGTAACTTTAAAGATGTTATCGTAGGTTTGATTTTTAACGTTGAGTTTTCGAGATTCTCGGGAACGCATTCATAACTCATTTTTACCACTGCGTTGCTTAGCAACTAATGAGTACTAACGATAGCAACTAACGCTTAGCAACAACTCTTCGACTTCCCCACTGTGCAGAAGGAAACTAATTGTTGAAAAGCAAAAACCGAATGCATGAATAAATAGATTTCACGGTAAAAAATATTAAAACATTTGAAAGAATGGGGATTTTTAAAGAAACATTTTTACCAATATTGTGGGGACATTTTATTTTTTTTTTTAATTCTACCTTTCTTTTTTATGAATTTTAGCGAAATGTTTACTAAGCTGAAATATTTGTACAAACTCAAAATTATACTCAAAAATTAAAGGAAGCGTAAAATATTTTAATGTCAAATTTTGAGAGAAAAATAATTATTTATAAATTGAAAATAATTTTAAAAAGCTTACATACTGTGTAGAGTTAAATTTAAAATGTACTTTAAAAATTTATCGCGAATCTAAACATATAATTTTGGCATTATTATTTTTATTATTTGCCGAAAAGCATTATCATAATATTAAAATAATAATTAATATAAATAAAATATATAGTTATATAAATTATAATATAATTTCTTTATATTGTAATAAATTTTTAATATAATTTTTTTCCAGTTTGAAAAATGTATTTGATGTATTGAAATAAATGAATTGCATTATGTTTCTTGAAAAAGTCCATTTATACTATTTGGGTTGACAGAAAAATTATTATTGTTCTACCTTTTATCTGATGTATCACTAAATGTGTGTTATATTAATATATTTATCCTAATTATAATTAGGATAATTATTAAAATGCATGAAATTAAATGCCGCAACGGATAATTATGATAATATATATATATATATATATATATATATATATATATATATATATATATATATATATATATATATATATATATATATATATATATATATATATATATATATATATATATATATTAAATCAATTATAGTAAATTTGTAACTATAGTGGTATTTATTATTTGAAAATAAAATTTGGAAATGAATATTCTATTCATTGTATAGCAAAATCTGAATTTCCAAAGTTTTTTTTAATACTTTATAATTATCACATAAAAATAATAATTCACACGCACACACACACATAAAATGACCTATCATCTAGTTTTGTTCCTATGTAATTACAATGCAATTCTTTAAATAGAATTAATTCTATTGATAACATTTTTAATATTTAATTTTAAACTCGTATAACTGTAAAATACATTATTTGACATTTAGTTCTCTTTACACAAGAAGCATTCTTAAATGCCAGTTTGTAATTTTGAATTATACTCGAATGAGGATTTTTTTAAAAATAAAGATTGGTTTAATAACAATTAAGGATATTTTACAATCTGTTTATTAAAAAAAAGATTGCACTTTAAATATCTGCATATTAAAATAACTTTTCTTCAATTAAATTTCAAGCAGAATTACATAAATTAGTAAGACTATATGGAGTGAATAACTACGTAATTCTATAGCATGTATTCCTCAAAAATATAAAAAATAAAAACAATATAAAGAAATAATTATTTCTAGCATATTTAAAATATGGAAAGTAAAAATGTTAGATCTGTTTATTAATTTAATTTATTTAAACTCTTATGATATTAAGAGATACTTGCATTTATATTTTTTAAAAGTTTAATTACATGCGTTTAATTACATTGAAGATCAAACAATATAAATTAAAAAAAATTATCAGCATATAAAATCCTGTATTTATGACAAAAAAAAAAAAAAAAATTCGTATGCAAAGAGTTTTAAAAATATTAAATTTATTTATTGTGTCTATAATAATTAAATTGTGCCGGAATTATTTACTATAGAAATGTATTTATCTATTTTAAAGAAACAATTTTCATACATTTTTCTAAAAGATACTATTTAATATTGCAAGCATTTTAAATTCATTTTATTTATGGCACATAGCTCATGTATTTTTCCCCCATGATGAGAAATTTCATCTAATAAAAATAGTTAAGGTAAATGTAACACACAATTGATTAATTTAGAAAAATAAAATCATGTTTATAAAATGAAATGCTATAACTTACCAGAAAGTCAATGTCATAAATTCGAATAGTTTATCATAAGTACTGAAAACTGAGATTTTAATGCTCAATTTTCGTTTGTGAACAAAACAAGAAAGTATAATATAAATTATTAATTATATTTTTATTAATAAATATGTAGTATTATAATATATGGGGGGCATCTGTATATATTCAATTTTCTTTTTATTATTTAAATAATTTATATGAGAATGAAATTTCAAATAAAAGGTTAGAGATTTAAAAGGAAATTTATATGAAACAAAAATATACAGCATCTGACAATAAGGTTCTGTGAATAGTCCTGTAACATTATCGTTAATGAAATGTTAACGAAAATTATCTTACTGTTCTTGAAAATAGTCCTTCCCCAACTATGCACCCCTAAAAGTTCTCCTACACACATCCTGGAAACTTTGTGAGAAGTCTTCGCACAATTCATACAATTCAAAAAGAGATTTGACGATATTCCTGACATCCACGTTTCTTTTGGATGTCAGGAATATCGTCAAATATCTTTCTTTTCAAGTAGTGGGAATAGGAAGAAGTCTGGAGAATTGATTGCTGCTGAGTAGAGAGGAAGCTCAGTTTGTATTATCTTCTTTTTTGCCTGGGACGTGAAATGTGGTATGATGTATGTTGACTGTTCGATTAATCAATTTCATAAAAGTAAGTTAATCATTTTCACATTACTTATATATATTTTTAAATGAATACTGGCTAGTGCTAATTACTTTATTATATTTTGAACATTGCTATAATTTAAGAAATTCTTACTATTTAACTATAATTTTTTAACATGTAAACTTAACATAATAAAACATATTCTTCATGATCTGGACGTAACGCTTACAATCAGTTAATATATATTTAATAATGATACGATACAAATATCATATAAACTTTAAATTTCTGGTGATTAACTGGTGCATTTTATTTAACTGTATTAATAATACATAGGGGTGTAAAGTAGCAGGCTTCCTCGTGGAGCACCCTGGGTAACGCAAAATCTGATACAGCTTTGCTGCGCTCTCCTGAATTCTTTTTGATGATGGTCTTGAAAAATGTTACTAATTGTCCTTCTAAGGACAATAAACGACTGAGAACTCTTCAATGGAATGCAGGTGGAATTCCTCATGAAAAGCGAACTCAATTCCAAACTACCTTGATGTCACATGATATTGATGTTTTTATGATAGTTGAAGCAAACCTTGTCTATAATGACTTAGTCAAATATAACTTCCCTGGTTATTACTTACAACTATTGCCTAAATCTAGGCGCAATGCTACTGGTATTTTGGTTGGAATTATATAAAAATATTCTGACATCTAAGTTCGAAATAATTAGCGACCTTTCGTCCAATAACGGAGCGGAGATGGTCCGAGTTGATGTTTGGATTCATCAGAATCATTTTGAAATTTATAACTGTTATAGCCCACCTGGCAATTCCCGTTTAAACTTCGATAATATTCAATTTTCTAATACAGCAATTTTTTGTAGAGATTTTAATGCTCATAGTTCACGTTGGAATTATGGAGATACAAATAGAGCAGGAAGAGCTATGGAGGACCTCTTGGATTCCAGTATGCTTCAAGTAATCTATAAAAACTCTGACATTCTCACTTATCTCCATTATAACGGTAGCACTACTAATCCTAATTTAACTTTAGCCTCAAGTGATCTAATAGATGAAGCAAACAGGGAAATAATTTATGATCCTGGCTCTGGACATTGTATTATTGTTACTTTTTCCGAATTAATTCTCTAAACAACGTGATCATTTTAAGAATCGTTGGAATTTCAAAAAGGCCAATTGGAAGGCTTACTAGGACGAAATGGAGGTCCTTTTTTTGTAAACCAGTTACTAATAGAAAAAGAAATTTGGACTCCGCCTTGTCACATTTTTGTAAAACGATATTTTCAGTGGCGTTGGATTCCTAGAGTTAAACAATACAAATATAAACCTTTTTGGAATGATGAGCTTACAGTGTTAAAAGATCAATCGGTTCAGGCCCGTATTAAAGCTGAAAAGTCAGGAGATGTAGAGGACGTTAGAAACTGGAGAAAAAGTATTGCAGTCCTCCGTAAAGAAATTAATTTAGCAAAGCGCAAGAGTTTTGATAATTTTATAAATAATATTGACTACCGCAAAGACGGAACTAAGGTTTTTAAATTTGTAAATAAATTGAAACGTGACGTCCCCCTTTCTCCAAGGAGCCCTATTGTCTTTAAAGGAAAAACTTTGACGTTTGACAAGGATATTTCAAATTCTTTTATGAGCTTTTATGCTTCAAATCAACGTCTGAGTTGTGAACTTAAGAGAGATGAGAAGCAAATGAGGAAGTTGATCAAGAATACCCATGAGAATGTGGGTACTAGACATGAGATTTTGACAGAAACTTTGATCTTCTTGAATTAAGAGAAGCAATTAATTTCCTTAAATTGGGGAAAAGCCCAGACCCGGATAATATACACCCAGAGTTTATTAAACGTCTAGGATATAATGCTCAATTGACTCTTTTATCTATTTTTAATCAAAGTCGGAACTCTTACGTACCTACCATATGGAAAAAAAGTCATTATAATTCCTATTTTGAAAAAAGATAAATCTTCTGATAATATTAAAAGCTACCGACCTTTGACTAGTGTTTTGTCGAAGACTATGGAAAAGATGATTGTCTCTAGACTAACTTGGTTTTTGGAAAGTAACAATCTTTTGTCCCATAGACAAGCTGGATTCAGACAATATCATTCCACGGCTCAGCAGGTCTCTTATGTTAGTCAAATCATTAAGAACTCTTTAGATAAATGCTTTTCCGTCTTGGCAGCTTTTATAGATTTTGAATCAGCATATGATAAGGTATGGCGATTGCGTACTGTTCAGAAATTGCAGAATCTGGGAATTAGTGGCAGGATGTTTGAATGGATTAGGAATTTTCTAGCACAGCGTTTTTCTGCTGTTAGATATGGCTATGGAATTTCTGGTTTTAAACAGACTGAGACTGGCCTTCCTCAGGGAACGGTTATTAGCACGATTCTTTTTAATGTTTTTATCAACGATTTACCGAATACTTTAGCACCGTCGGTGGATTCTGCCCTTTTTGCTGATGACTTGGTTATCTGGAGCAGTGATTCAAAAAAGAACCAGGAAGGGTTGAATCAGATCCTCAATGGCGCCCTGATAGAACTGGAGAGCTGGTGCCTAAAAATGGCATGTTGATGAATCAGGGTAAAACCACTTGTCAGTTCTTCACTCTGAATAGACTGCCTTTTACCCCGAGTTTGACATATAAAGGTGAAGATATTCAATATAATTATTCTACTATATACTTAGGTTCCCCTCTCGATCCTCGTTTAAATTGGAGAAATCATGCAGAAAATCTGAAAAATAAAGCCGTTAGAAGACTTTCTGTCTTGAAACGTTTGGCTGGCTCGAGGTGGGGCTGCAATAGAGAGACATTGCTAACTGTGTTACAAATTATATATCCGTCCAATTATTTGCTATTGTTGTGAGAAACTCATCACAACCCCAGAGAAAGTAGTTAATATTCTTGAGGTTTTCCAGGAACACCACACACACACACACTCAAGCATTGCGAATTGTTACTGGAGCTGTGAAAACTACCCCTATTCTTGCAATGCAACTCATAACTGACTTGGAACCTGTTCATCATTTTATTAAAAGAAACACGATCCTGCTGTACCAAAAACTTGTGCGTTTACCTGTCAACTCTTTCTGGAAGAACTATAACAATGAGATCCCTAGAAATCTTAAGACTAAAACTGGCTTCTTCCAAGCTGCCCAGAGAGAATCCGATGCTTTAAATTTGAGTAGAGACTAATTTTAATTCCTCCTACTTGTCCTATAGATTATCTGAATTTGAATATAAATCTTGATCTTATTTAAAAAGTTGTTAAAGAAGAAATAAGTGTTATACAATTAAGATCTTTCGCAATAGAGACTATTGAGGTTCGCTATCCTGAAAATGAGTGGTTGCATGTTTTCACTGATGGTTCTATGTTAGAATGAACATATGGTGCAGGAGCAGGTATCCATTGTGAGCTTTTCAGTTTTTATTTTCCAATGGGTCCTCTTTCCACAGCCTTTGATGGTGAAATTGAAGCTATTACAGTGGCTATCCAACAGCTATCGATTCGCAGTCACTTTTTTAAAAGAGCGGTTATTTTGTCAGATTCTAAGAGTGCGCTTCAAACTCTTTTGAATAATCAAAATAGTTCCCAAAGAATTTTAGAATGTAGACCTTTGCTTAAGGCTCTGGCACACAGAATTTCTTTCCAGTGGATCTCTGCCCATTGTGGTATTTTGGGCAATGAAAAGGCTCATTCACTGGCTAAAAAGGGAGCCTTGATATATCAACGCATGAATCGCCCTCTTTCATTTCATTCAACTAAACCTGACTATTTGTTAACCTGACTCTCAAGAAGACTCTTAAATAAGATATGGTTCAACGTGCGACGCTCAAGAGATGGAAGATTTTGGTGGAGGAAAGAGCTGTTCCCGTTTTTCCAAGAAAGACTGCGGAGGCCCTTTTTAGATGTCTAACTGGACATGATTGTTTGTGGGACCATCTCTATAGGATTGGAGTGGTGGATTACCCGGACTGTGTTTTGTGTGACTCTGGTCAACCAATGACTTTTGAACATTTAAATAATTGTGTGGTTCTTTCTTAGTATGAGGGCATTGTTGAAAAGTATTGGAGAGGCCATGAACTAATGGCTTAGGCCCTAATGCTCGGCATTTGTAAATAATAATTAATAATACATAAAAAATACAAATATTTAATTGTAAACTAAATTTTATGAACAAATGAACAGTAATTGAGTATAATATAAATTTAATTTTGTTAAAAATATAAATCACTGTATTGTAACTAAGTACTACATTTAAAAATATTGTTGATAATTTATTTTTATTGTGTTCATTATATAACATGCATTTGTTGTGTGTAAACCTTAATCATTTATGAATCTCACACACACATTACTTAGAAGAAAGAAACAGTGATTATAAATATAATCCTTCCTCTCTCTATATAAAATATGTACTTAATAAAAACTGTGTAAGTGTATAAATATTACTATTACTGTGAATGTTAAATATTACAGTTACTGTGAATGTTAAACATTGAAATATACTTATTAGATTTATGCTTTAGATTAATAGAAATCAGTTTGGATAACTTCTTTTTGGAAAGAATTTCTTTTGTTTTGGCTGTTAAATCTTTAAGCTATTTAAAATATTTTTTTTACAGAGTTTCGATAAAGGTAAAGAATGAAGTCTTTAAATATTGTTATTAATTTGAATAAATATGTATATGTAATTGGGCATTTTTTTATTACTCATCTAATAGAAATATTAAATGAAGATAAGAATAATGCATGTAATATATATAATTTTAGGTTTATGAAGCTCACTTCGAGACTAAAGAAGTAATAAGGAAGGACAAAATTCAAGAAAGAATTGATCCAAGAACTTGAAACTGTGTAGGTGTCACTAGATTAACTGTGCGGAATTTATAGGGAGGACATATTTCTCAGCCCTCTTCTGGTTAATAATTATTTGAAGAACTTTAGGTCTCTCCTTCAACTAGATCGGGTTTCCACCTGATCTAGCTGAAATCAACAACAAAACAGTTGCAATAATTTTTGAAGCTGATTCTTGTACTACAGCTGTAATGTGCTTGAACTAGAAATTCATCCATAAAACAACAAAAATTGAAGAAAAAAAATGCTCTCTCTGACATTTGAAAAAAAGTAAGCTCTCCTCTGAAAAGTATATTCAAATATACCTATAAATTACAGTTCAACTACATTGCTATCATCTCAGACTTTTAAATAGCATAAAGCATTGAAAATCTTTGGAATAAAGTCTCTAATCATCATATTTTATTGAATGATTTATCATTATGGTCAGGTATTTTTTTTTGTTTACATTGCCTAATATTGTAATATATTTTAATCAACAAACTTTTGAGTATATTACTTCAACTGTAATTTGGAAAATATTTATATTTCAAAATCATTTTTTTAATAGATTTTAAAAGTGTGCAACAAAGTCATATTCATGTATGCATAAAATTAACATGCAAATAAATAATGTTAAATATTAGTAAGGTTTTACAGCATAACTATATAAATTTTTTCCCCAGTTAACTATTTTGTATATTTTCTATGGTAAAACTTACAAAACAACATTAACAACCTGGCAAACATTTTATTTAATGTTATATTAAAATTTAATTTATTACTGATTTGTCATTTTCTAATGATACTTTTTTCTATAAAATCAAATTATGAATGATTATTGTTAAATTGTTATATTATTAAAATTTTGAATTGAGAAATTGATTTAATAATAAAGTTTTAAATAGAATGTCGTTGGAATTAACATTCCATCTATTTAATTTTTTGTATAGAAAACTTTCATTCATATTTCTCTTTCGTGTTCAAATTAATTGTAGGATAATGATTGCGTGAGTGAAATTTTTATAGACCTTGTCGCATTCCAAAATGCCATAAAAAAATTTTTTTAATGTATATGTTAGCCCTCTACTTTGGGGGTTAAAATTCTAGCATAGCACTGTTTGTTTATCAAGAGCTCACTTTTGTTTAAAATTAAATGAAGTTATACATGTTTAAAAAAACTCTCATTTGTGCTATGTCACTTATGATTTCAAATGATTTTTCATATTTATTTTCTAATGAATTTTAAAGAGTTAATTTTTCTGGAACTAAAGATGTGATGGTGGTTATTTTTTTAAGAAAATGTATATTCGCGTATTCCTCTATCATGTTCAAATTAATTGTAGATTAATGACTGTTTGAATATATGTATTCAACCCTCTGCGTTGGTATTAAAATCTTAGCAAAGCAATGTTTGTATTTATATGCTCACATTATATAATATTTATAAAAAATGTGTTTCAAAAATGTATCATCATATAGCCCAACTATATGATGGTCTGCTAATTTTGAAATTTGATAAAGAACACATTTAAAAAACCGTTCATTATCTATATATCACTAGTAATTTTTGAACCATTTTCTGATTAGTTTCAGCAATTTAATTTTTTCTTGAACCAAAGCTTAAATTCAAAGGACCTTATGATTAATATAAGAATTATTTCACATCAAAGTTATTGAATAAACTGCTTTGAATATCAAGGAAGATTTTTCTAGTGTTAGTTAAAACTTTCAATTGAATTAATATATTTCATTTTTTTAATAAATTACCAGACAGAATAAAAATATGTAGTGGTTTATTTTAAACATTTTTAAAATTTATATTGTTACCATGTGTAATGAATATTAAAGTTCTTATAAATCTTATTTTCGTTCGTATACCAGAACAGAAAGATTAATTATTTTTTAATTGGAAATATTAATATTTGGTTTTTGTCAATTATGAACATTTTATTAAATAAATTATCTTCTAAAGTCTTAATAAAATTGGAAAACAACTGTTAAAAATTACTTTTTTATTTTTTATTGTGTATACATTAATAATGAATAAAAATATTTTGTTCTCACTTGTGTTGTCTTTATTTTTCTATTTCATGGTTTTTCACAACTTATCAAATGAACTTAATTGCATTATTTTTCAATATTACACTCTAGTGCAAGTATTATTTAAAACTTCTGAGTATATATTATATATAAATACTAAAATTATAATTTGCCATTGTGGAATAACTTTTATTGAAAATTTAAATATAAATGTATAATAAAAATTATTGAAACTACTATATACCTGTTGCATTTCTCACTCTATAAAACAAGAGTCAAAATAATTTCATGAATTTTTTAATGTGTACAAATAATAATTATAAATCATTAAAAGGTTACGTTTCTTACTCTATTCAGTTACATATATTATAATTAAATGACATAATATAAGCCAATGATAGTAGCATTGAAATGAAAATTTTATGTAAGGAAACTTAAGTTGTGTATATATATATATATATATATATATATATATATATATATATATATATATATATATATATATATATATATATACATATATATAATTTATCTATATATAAATCGCGTATTTGTTTTAATATAAAAATCTAATACTTGAAGTAAAATTTAGACATGGTATTTGAAGAATTCTTAATAAATATAGTTCTGAGAATTAAAAGCTAAATATAACAAAGTTCACTTTACAATCGCTCAATGTATCAGAGGTCTTAAACTAGTTTCGTTATTCCCCTCAACCACTACTGTGACATCACGAAATCAGCGCTTAGGCCTTGTATATAGGAAGTATTGGTCGTTCTCATTATCTGAAGGTAGTGAGTTGGAATTCTGGCTTAACTAAAGATCTGCCGTGCTCACAAAGACGGCTGGGTTACGTTAAATAGCTCTTGATTGCAATGTCTTCCAAGAGAAATGATCCTCTGCATGTGGTATTTCAATATTAGGGGTCTTTTGTTTGAACTATGCTTCTAAATTAGAATGGCTTTTACCCGACTTCTTTTATCTAAGTGGTAGAACTCAACTTTGGGCTAGGTACAGGGAATTATGCTGGTGCAACAGCATTCTCCCTTATTATAAAACCCGGAACAATTGCTGAACGTTTGTCATCTCTCCCGCATTAAAAGATACGCTTTCCTGATTCGTAGGGGGCCTATAAAAGATGCAAGGTAGCAATAGTGTGGGAATCTTCATAATTTAGAAATAAGAAGCAATTATAGGAACCAAGCAGAAGACCTCCAATAGTTGGCCTGCCACACCCAGAGCTATTATTTCACTTAGAGGACATAGCTGTCACGGCATTTTTAACGTGTTTCAGTCACTTTAAGTGAAAAACGATGGATCTTGGTTGGATCGGGATTCAATCTCATTATTTTCTGATAACGAGAATGAATGTCCTAAGTAACCAGTGCATCACAACCTTGACACACAATGTTGAGATGTTCATTTTTAAACACCAGAATGAATTATTTACTTTGCGTGCTTTTTCGCTCGATTTATTTCCAATCGAAAACGTGAGTTCAATGCTTTCACTGCAACTGTTCTAAGATACATAACCCGCTGCTACATCAGACCAACTTTGGCAATATGTGGAAACTGCATGAACTGCTATACCACGGGTTACATATGAAGCTTTTTCAGTTCTATGCCGTGGTAATTGGCTGCAGTTATAGAAAAAATGGATCTACAGTAACTACGTAATTATTTATCCACACTTCACAAGGGGTTGTGATTTCTACCATTTGAGTCAATATAACGTGCTATTTTCCAAATAAATTTTGCTAAGATACCTCTGATCTTTCTTGATGTCAGCCAACGGTATATTTTCTGAACATTCGTCATATATTGTTTGCTTTCGAACCTGATTATTAATAAATGGAAAATCAGTTGAGAGAATATAAAAATTACTCAAATGTTTGAATCTTAAATACTATTTATATAACTTACTTAAATTATTTTAGGGAAATTTGGAGTTCTCATAAAAATAATTTAATAATGCAATTATTTTATTGAAAGGAATTTATCTTCTATTTTGATTAAAATTGGGATAAAACGTTTTATTTCTCAAATTAAAGATGACGCAAACTTTAAGATTTACTAAATCAATGCTGTGAAATGCTTCCAATACTATCCAAATACGAAGAGAAAATAAATTAAGCTCTGATGGAAATATCTAGAGAAATTAAATATCCCCTTCATGTTCTGTTTTCCTTAATATAATTTGTAATTCACTAAGTGAGAATATACGAACATTTTTAATTTAGAGACCCTTTAGGAGATTCATATAAAAATGATAAATAACTCTATGATCAGACATTATTTTATTAATCATTTCTTTTATCAGTTTTATTAAAGTTTTGGTGTATACCTAATTATGAAACAAATTTTATTTAATTTTTCATCAATTTTGTCTCTAATGTATATTTTATGAAAATGTGAAATTAGTTTAAAAATTATAAAATGTTTTAATTTGAAATTATTGTGTTTAAAGTAATGAATGTATTGTACAAAAATACTCAATATGCTAATTCTGTAAATATACATGAGCTTTTGTCCATATTATTTGTTATTTGTCAGTTACTTTGTTTTCATAAAATTTGACCTCTTTATTTGATTAACAAAAATGAACTATCATAATGATGTCAATTAATCCAGTATGAAACAAGGTGACACGTTCCTTCAGTATAAGGTATTATACATAACGAATAAGATTGAATTTTCTTGTGGCAATAACTACTAATCAAAATGTCGGAATTAATCACTTCTTTAGGATTCACCATAACCTTATGGTAATGTACGATACATTTGAATGAAAAGGTTCACACTTCCAGTTACTGTTGAACATTGAAATAATAAAATTTAATTTCTGTTTTATTCCTTCTAGTCTGTCATGAAGAATATTTCTTCAGTGATTAATAAGATTAATTTGCGATATTAAGTTTTAATTAGATATTGAGTTTAACATCATCCAAGAGCAGCTATTGTCCTCAAAGCACATCTCAACAACATTATACTGAAATGGCATGAAGATTTCATTGCAATACAAATTGACTCAACCTCACAATCGCTTATCAAAATCTTCCTATACGCCTCACCCTATGAACCTCTCCAAACTTTCAACCTTGCTACAAGATACCCTTAATAAAAATAAAAACACATCCACAACTATTTGCGGAGATTTTAACACACATAATCTGATATGGGGCTATTCTTCGAATAACAGCAGAAACACTTTACTAGAGGATTTCATTTCTAGCAATTCTCTTAATATTATCAATGGCAATAACAGCTCACAAACATTCTCAGGTCCTGTGGATATTGGCTGGCTAGATCTCCCGCTTGCCACTAACATCATACTACACTTTATCCAAGAATGGACAGTAAGTTCAGAGATAAGCTGTTCCGACCATAATTATATCACGTTCTGTCTCAACCAACCAATCTCTGTGGCTTTTAACCTCAGATTTAATTCCTTAAGCAATCCAAAGAAATTTTTGGACGCCATCAAACTTCATATAAACAGCTTATACCCCATACTCCAGAACGCTCGAACCCCACATGACATTGATAATCTCACCCGGAACTTCATTAAAATAGTTCAACCAGCTGCAAAGAAAGTTTTTAAACAACGAAGCCCTGGTAAAACCTACAATATTCAATGATGGATGCATGCTTTAAATGAACTTAGAAGCCAAACTAGAGCTCTCCGAAGACGGATCAAGGCGAGTGTCACTTCAACAAATAAACAGAAATGGCACAAAGCCTACAAATCTCATCTTGAGTTGTACAAAATATCAATATTAAAGGCTAAATCAACCAGTTGGAGAAAATTATGTAGTTCGAACAATACCGAATTTGCTAGACTGCAGAAAATTGCAATGGACAAAATTTTCATTCCAACGCAATTCGTACCCTTAAATCAGACCACAACTCATTAAACAGCAGCGATCATCCTACAAGACATATTAAACACGAACTTTCCACAAGATGATCAAAGCACTGACGCAGCATATCACAAGAGTATCAGAACCACCGTTCTTCTGCCAACAGGTGCCATTGATCCACCGCTTACACCCCAAGAGCTCCAGCATGCTGTTCAGAAACTGATCAACTTAAAGGCACCTGGTAATGATGGCCTATATAATGCAATTGTTAAGCTGGGTTTTCATTGCAACCGCTCATTCTTGCTTGATTTTCACAACACATGCTTAGAACATGCTCATTTCCCTACACCCTTTAAAGAAGGGCACGTAATTTTCTTCAGAAAGGAAAACAAAGACCCACAGCTAGCGACCTCATACAGGCCAATTTGTCTTCTGCCCCCATTCGGTAAAGTCCTAAAAAAGCTTTTGATTGACCGCCTCAAGCATTCACTCCTACAGACAAACTTTCTTCGCGACAGGCAATTTGGCTTCAGGTCAAATAGATCAACAGACGAAGCAATCTCCAAAGCAATAGATTTTATCAAACTGAATCAGGGCAATGAATTATATACCGCCCTTATCAGTCTGGACATTCAGCAGGCAATTGACTCTTTGGGGTGGCCTGTCCTGATGCATGCCCTTACTAAAGCTGCTGCCCCAGCCAACATAATAAACTGCCTTTTCAGTTTCTTAAACAAACGTAAACTTCAGGCACTTAGCGACTCAGGGTTAGTCAGCAAGGAGCAAAGAAGAGGGTGTCCCCATGTATCCATTGGTGGTCCGATTCTTTGGAACATCTATTACAACGAAATCCTTACTACAAAATGACCCCCCACACCCGAAATTGTTGCCTTTGCTGATGACATTCTGCTTGTCATTAATGGTAAATCAAAAGAATTAATTAAAAAGAACTGTAATGAATCATTGCAATTGTTCTCCTCAGTGTGCCAACAGCTTAAACTTATTGCCCCTTCACCTAAATCTAGAGTTATGATCATCGGCACAAAGAATGAGAGACTTAAATCTAATCTCAAAATTACTCTTAATGATGAAAGCCTGAAGCATACCTGCTGTCTCAAATACCTAGGTGTGGACACTGATACTAAGTTCTCGTTCCTTCCGCATCTGCGAGCTATAAAAACTAAAGTTATTTTGATCGTACAAAGACTAAAAGCGATGATTAGACTGAAATAGGGACTTAAAGGAAGAATCACGAAGGTAATTTACCTCAACATAATATAAAAAATTATTACGTATGGTTGCTCCGCCTGGACACTTCTAATGACTATCAAAAAAATCAAGCTACTCAACAAGATCCAAAAATTCTTCCTTCTCTTATCACCAGGGGCTTCAAGACTAATTCGACAGCAGCCCTAGCCACCATCGCAAGTCCCCCACCACTTCATCTAGTAGTTGAAAAAAAGGCATTCAAAACCTAGATTCTGCAACTTCGCAAGAGTGTTGCAATTGACGGGCAGTGATTTACACCCACCAGTTTTGAGATGCCTGTTTGCAAAGACACGGTTCACCTAGTCAATAGGCTAAAAAATACTCGAATTTTAAACTTGCCGAACACCCCCTCATGCCAGCATCCTATCGTTCACCCAGCTGAAGAACTGCATTACTACACTGATGGTTCCAAGAATAACGCTGCAGTGGAAGCGGCCTTTATGGTTCTCCAGGGAGACAGAGAGGTACACTCAACACAGTTAATATAGCGAACAGACAACTTGGTTTTTCAGGATGAAGCACTGGTCTTATTATCAGAATTAAGCTATGCACAGGATGCCTCTCATTCACCAGCCACCATTTGGATGAACAGCTTATCTGTTTTAATGGCACTCCACAACCCAATTCTCACATCCCCTCTTATCAATGTCATACAATGCAAACTCTATCAACAATCATCTATTCAAATCCGTCTCTCCTGGGTAAAAGCACATGTTGGGAATGTGGGAAACGATCTGGCAGATCAAAGAACAAGGAAACAGCGGTGAATGAGAATATCATACAAATTGATATACCACTTCCACGGACCTACCTTCTGCAGTTCCTTAAGCAGAAACTCAAACAGCAATGGCAAAATAGCTGGGACGACTCTTTAACTGGGCGCTTCACACATAGTATCATAACCTATGTTACAACGTACAGGCTCATCACCAATCCACTGATCACCTTTCTTTAAAAAAAAACCATGGATCCTTCCCAGTGTACTTCCACTGATTTGGTAAAGCCTCTATCCCATATTGAAGCATCACGAACAGTAGTGAAGGCAATGCTTTGCATTATGTGGAACACTGCAACTATACGGAGGGCCTCTACCTAATTCGTCATTCCTCACAATCAGCCGTCTCATTTCTCAAGTTTATCATTTGTGACGAATTTAGAGCCAAAAGAGTGAAAATTATGTCCATGCTGATAACAAAAGGACTGGATTTATGCGCCACGCCAGTACAAACCACATCGCAAACACAAAATGACTCTGAGCTTAACCTCTCAGGTGTTGATTAAAGCAAGGACAAATGCGGCACCCTTCTTTAATTTTGTAAAATTTTGTAAATTGTTGCTTTAATTTTTCATTTTGTCTGTTGCACATATTAGTATATTTAGTCTAGAATGAACTTTTTTCATGTTTTTTCTCTTATAAGTAAGAATCATTATATCTTTTCTAAACTGTCTTTCTCAAATTAACAAAACTTGTTATGTCACTCCTGTACTTTTTTAACTTCTATAAATGATTCACTATCTGATACATATATAATTATTTCTTCGCCTAATCAATCTTTTTTATTTAATGTTTACCTTTGCCGATTTTCTTTTTCATTGAATTACTGTATCTTATTCTTGTTATCTGTGATCAAATATTTTTTTAACAATTTCACTTTAATGCAAATTTGTAATTCCAAATTTAAACTAAAATAGGTGCTGTGGTTAATAGTAATTTCAAGCATCTTTTATACTTACTTAATCACATTTCTACTTATAACTTTACATTATTTATGTCTTCATTTTTAGTTTTCAATTTTTCCTCTCCCGAATCACTCACAAATGTAATTTGTTCAAATGAACCTCTTTCTTTGAAATGTGATGCATCTGTATGCTTGAAAGTTCCAACATTGTATTCATTTTTAGTTCTTAACTAATTAATGGAGTTTTGGTTGTCAGCGGGCGCCTGGCACTTCGTGCGAGGTGTTTGTTTCACTGGTTTGGAGAGGAGGTGGAACCTGATAACCGATAGGTACATCCCAAATCCTTCTCTTCTCGTTGCTGTTGAAGAAAAGTGGCCTTCATATTTCTGTGTCTCCAAGCGTTCCAAGCCGTTAGTATTATATAATGGTCTTCATTGAGCATAGTTTCACGTCTATAATCTTGAGCTGATCGTCGGCCTGCGTTACTAGTCTCCAAAAATATATCCAGATCCTGAAGATTACACTTCGTGAAACTCCAATTGTATGTTCTACTTTCTATGTTTGGCTTTCTTTAAACCTGCCAATAACTCCTTAATCTTTTTGTTCGGTTAAATAACTTCATTGAGACTGCACACTGATCGAAACAACGCGCTTTACGAATGTCCATTATTCTTTTTTCCTTTGTTTTATACGCTTAAAGGAAAATCTCATTCGATGTTGCTAAAGCATTGACTTCAACGTAAAATTGAAAATTTGAATTCTGCGAAAGTTTTAAAGTAAAAAAACTTTGCATTTGTAAGTCTCTTCTTGCAATTTATGCGAAAAAATTTCTTTTATACCGTTATTTTAAACGACATACAATATATTTTAATAGCTTTGTGGGTAGTAATTCAAACTACTATTTACTGTGCTCCTAGCACACCCTTTCAGACAATGTAGAAACTACTCATGTAAAAGTAAAATTAGTTCACATAACAAAATCATTAAAAATCGTACAGCAACCATTGCTGGCTGTTTCGCTGTTGGAAAAAGCTCCTCATCCAACTGACGAAATAAACATTCTTTCAAAGCTCTAAGTCTCACAGTAATCTTCAAAGATGGAAACTTAAAACTTTACTATCTTAAAGGTTGTGTACTGGAACGCATATGGAATCTTAAGACAACACGCTGAATTTAAAAAATCTCTGTCAATGAAAATAATTCCGATATTATTCTACTGTATGGAAGTAAGTTTTTTAAAACATGTCAACATTAAAATACAACTTTTGGCCAGGCTATGATAATTAAATAGCAACGAAGCTCATAATACTTTTGCCATGATAATCAAAACAAAATTTAATCATCCTTTTACCTTTCTCAAAATTTTATTCTGCGGAAATAATCGTAGTTAAACTTTCTCTTCCTGACTTGAAAGTTATCACACTTGTTTTTCTCAACATTCCTCCTCTAAGAAATAACTTATTAAATGTAGAAATTGAAGCTGTTGCATTCTATATCCATAATATGGTTATTGCTGGACATCTCAATGCCAAAGAGGGTGATTAGAGTTGAAAATACAAAAGTAAAAATAGACAGTCTATAAAAACCCTTATTTGCAACATATTTAAAGTTACATCACCATGATAAACCAACTCATTATGGGAAACATTATTCAGATTTCATCGGCTTTATATACTAAGTAAAATTATACACCACTTATAACCTGTCTCCTTACTACTGAAGTTCTCCCATCTGATTCATGCCGAGCTGGCAACTGAATGGTTAGTGATCTTGCCTTCAGTTCAACAGTTCGTGGGTTCGAATGAAACCTTAGGCATGGATGTTTGTAGTGGTTTGAAATCCACTTTAAACCATAGATCCCGGTCTAATTAGCCCTCGTGTGCAAAAAATGACCGTTGAGCGACAAACAAAACAAAACCCATCTGATTCATATCCAGTGATTGTATACTTCGCATACAAATAAGTCAAAATGGAGATAGCAATACGAAAATTAATACAAATGGCCAGGTTACAGATATTTTATCAATTAAAATTCTATCTTTATAGAATAAAACCCATCTTAAGTTTAAAAACTATTGAAAATAAAGTTAGTAAAATTTCCTCTTCTATATCCGATTTATTAGAGCGCAACAAAATTGTTAAAAATTATCCCACCCCGATATAATTCCCAGGTGCTGTTATAAGACTAATTAAGAAAAAGAACAAACTTTTAAATTAGCAAAAGAAACAAGGAAATTTTATAATAGACATCGCATCTCCCAAATAAAAAATGTCAGATTTACTCCCTCAATGTGTAAAACTAAGAAGAGAATATTAAGCTTACAGCTTCAACCATCACTAAAAAGCTGAGATCTTAGCGAATACATTTGAACTATAATTTCATTTAAATGATATTTTTTACTGTAGTTATGAGGCAGCAGTGGCCTGGTTGCTTAGGGTGTCGTTTTCATTATCGAAAGATAATGAGAATGAACCCCGTAATAACCATTGATCCATCGTGTTCACTTAAGTTAAAATGGCATCTTTAGAAAAGTCGTGTTCTCATTATCCTCTAAGTTAAATGATACCTCTAGGGATGGTAGGACAAGTATTAGGGGGTGTTCAGCTTGAATCCTGTTTCTAAATTACGAAGACTCATTCCCGACTGCCTCCACTAATTTGTAGAGCCCAACTTAGGGCTAGGTGCAGGGAACTATGCTTGTTCCACAACAATAACAACTCTATGTATGATGACTAAATAAGTGAAACTGCTGATAAATTCTTTAGCAATATGAATGATAACTAAAATAGGTTCACTCATGCTATTGCTTAGGAATTAATTTTTTTTTTTAATTTAAAATCATAAAGAGACTTGGATGGGACCTGATTGTGAACAAATTATTATGTTTGTCTATTATTTGCCACAAAACATTCGTTATCAATGACATTTATAATGAGAAAACACATCATTGTGCCAATTATAGTACAGGAGAAAAGCCCCGAAATTAGCCAGTAACTATCATTCAATTTCTCTTTTGCAAATTTCTGCAAATTCATGGCAAAATTTTGTTTGTTTATTATTGAAATTTGGAGCTATAAATGTACAATATCATTCCTCAGAAATTTGGTTATTAAGAATGCTTTTACGCTTCGCTCAAATCCTTAAGAATTGTTGAAAAATTCCATAATCCTTCTCACTTAAACATTGGAATTATTTTTCTTGATATAGAAAAGGTCTTTGATAGGATCTAATACTTAGCTCTTGCTTATAAATTAGTATCCTTCAATTTTTCTAATATTATCTACTATTGCCTTTTGTAATACACAAACTTTTCACCTCTTTAATTGGTGAAATACAAAATGTTAAAAAATTACGATCGGGAGAATTTTTGTTCAAGTTGATTAAAAAAAAAAGCTTTGTAAAGTTATTTAAAAATTTTGATTCATATCTTGTCGAAATATCATTTTATAAAACTTTGAATGAATCTCGTGATGTTCTTCCTTACCACGATTTCATAAATGTTATAGGAGCAGAATTTTTGGATTAACTATGTGATCAAGGTATTTGTGCTGCACGTGGTATAAACAATCGACATGACGGGAAACTTATTCTCACACAATATGTTATAACTTTTCAGGCACCAGTGTTACCAAAATACCTAAAAGCAGTTTATATGAGTTGCAAACTCCGTTCATTCATTCCTAACCTTAGATCTTTCAAATGTCAGAAATAAGTTCACACATACACACATAATCTCAACAGACAAGTAGAAATACTGATCCTGTAAGGGGAAAATGCGCACAATCTGGTTATAAAACTAAGGCTTGTACTTCAGAAATTTTCGAATGTAGTAACTGTTCTGGTTCACATGCTGCATATTCCAAATATTGTTCTATATGGAAAAAGAAGTAACAGCAAAGAAGATGAAAGAGAATATTACTTTCTCAAAAACAAGGCAAACAGTTAAAAACATAACTCGTAGAAATGATGTCTCCTACGAGAGTATGACATAATCTTTTGTTTGATACCTAGTCATATAGGTGTAGAGGGAAAGGATAAAGCAGATGAAGTAGCAAAAATTACATTCTGTTTACTTACAATAAGCAGTACCTCTGGGTGATTTGAAAAATTCTTGCAAAAAATTTATTCAATCTCAATGGCAGGAGCTATGGAATTTACAAACTATGAACAAATTACATTCCATCATTCTAAATATGATACCATTGTTAGTTTTACCACAACGCAAATCAGATCTAAAACTCACTCGTTTATGTATCGGCCTTACTCGATTTCCTCATAAACACATGTTTTTAAGTTATCCTCTCCCTATTGTGTTACATGCAATGAACCGTACACAGTTCAACATGTTTTAATTGGCTGCTCTGATTTTAACCCCACTATCACACATTGCATAGTTTAATTCTACCTCCTTAGCATTATAAGATCTTATTGGAGAAACTTCTCACCATAAATTCTTTGCTATTTTATGTTCTATTAAATTCCTATATTGTATATAGTCATTTTACTTTTACCATTATTTATTTTATACACGATCTTATATCACATAAATACTTTTTGCTTGTTACAATATATCCTTAGCGCAGCTTTCCCTTGTACCATTAAACTTCACGCCATCAATCAACCGAAATTAAATTGCTAGAAAATGCTAACATATTCAACGATGTATGTGTGACTAGTTTACAATTAAACAAGATTATTTTACTAACAGAAAATACAAATCAAACTCTCAAATTAAATATGCTTTAACTTTAATTTAACTTTACTTTATTTTCTGGTAAGCAGAGATTTTAAATTAAAATTTATTTTAGAAATTTATCAGAAATAACATGTATTATTTAAAATATTGTGAAAACCGTAAATATAATATTTTGAATTAAAATATCTCAAAAACTAATTTTCCTTATATTTACTATTTGAATTCCTGTAAAACTCAGCTACGATTTTTAAAATTATTGATTAATTTTTTTTTATTGAATAACAATTACAACACACTAGATTATGAATCAAATGTACAAATTAGTGAAGTTAATTCTCTTAAATATTTACACTGAAGAAGAAAGAAACTTTTCTAGAAATAACAGACAAAATTTCAATTTATATGATGAGAATTAAATAAGTTGTTTTTAAATAATTCATAAATAACTTATTGAAAACTATTTAATACAAGAGCTTAACAAAGAAAATATTAATTTTTTAATAAATTATTGTTACTAATTTTTCGTATATCATTCAAGTTTATTTATGATATAACTTATATTTATGGAAAACAAAGTATAAAAATGACACAATGAAGTTACTTAAAAAATAAAAATTTAAATTCTTAATATTTTATTGAAATCGACATTTTATGCAATAATCAAGATGCATGTTGAAATAGATATGGATTTTTAATAGCTTTCAAATGTACAAAACTAACAGACGTTAATATAGATAACATAATAAAGATTTTACATGCAAACAGAAATTAAAGGCCCATCAAGGTACAGAAGGAAATGAGGCAGCGGACTGACTTGCAAAAGCGGCTGCACTCTCAAGTAATTCTTTTCAGGTCCTACTATTACCACGTTGTCATACCAAATCTTTACTTGATAATTGGATAATGGATCGTTGGCAGGAAGATTGGGATAATGGAATAACTGGAAGAAATGTACACGAGATGATACCGAAAGTCAGCAGGAAAACCCTTAACTGGACTAGGAATGAGGTACTTTTCTTTACGGGGCATGGGCCATTTCCATCTTACTTCCACAGGATCCATATTTCTGATTCCAAAGATTGCACTTGTGGAAAAGAAGGCAATTCACTCCACTTCTTGACAACTTGCTCCTTAACATTCTCCTGGCATTTAGCTATACCCAGCGAAAATTGGAAGATCCTCTGGAAGAAGAGAATTCTGAGAAATCGTACAGCGAGAGCAAAATTAAATAAAACAGTTGAATTCCTAATAAACAATGAAAACTTAGTTTGTTGGATTGGGAACTCTCCTACAACTTAGCTAAAAACAGGTTTTGACCAAATTAAGGCTCTGTCTTTGTAAATATCAAAAACTTTTTGAATATGATTTATAAATTTTTATTCAATTATTATTAAGAACTTTGCAAAATTACAATTAATATGTTTTAACTGTATATAATTCATCATAGACTCCATTATATTGTCATCTTGTTTTCATCTTTACAATTAACCGGAAATTGATTGCATATTTAAAGCCATGGTGTAAGATAATTATGTTCAACTGTTGTAAAAAATTTTATAATATCATTTTTTAATATATTTTTAAATAAAAGTCCCAGCAGCTCCTATTAAACTGGTAAAGCTCCTTGGAGTTAGGTACAGGGGAGTTCGCTGGTGTCAATGTCAATGCAAACAGAAATACTTATTATCAAAACTGTGAAAAGCTCTCAGTTTGGTTCACAGTTCTTGTTATTTAATAAGAAAAACAATTAAGCAAAACCATAAATCAAGAATTGAAATTAGAAAGAGGATCTGAAATTCATTAATGGAAAATTAAATAAAAAGAACAAGCTCAAAAGCGAAAGAGAGCGTAACGAGGTTATACTCGTTGTATGAATGTGATCCAAAAATCTTTACTCAGTTTAAGGTGACAGGATGGTAGATGAAATATTTTACTTTTTTGTCTGAGTAATCTATGATTGAGGTGATAACAACACAATAGCTATTTGATCTAATTATAAGTAAGGTATTCTAGCCGATTTGGACATTTACCTTCTTTTTGAAAAGTAGTTGTAAGCCTAATGCTCAGTACTCATTTTCCTAATTTATTCATTACTTAAATTATCTTTAGTGCTCCTTTGTTGGTGTGCTGCCTGCTATTTCTGCATTCCTTCCTCCCCTCAACTCAAGAATTTTTATATTGAATTTCAAAAGTTCATAGATTTACAAAAGCTTGCGGAATAAATTTTTGGCAAAACTTGATGCAGAAATAGCTTTAACAATAATTTTTGGTAAACATTGAATTCTTGGTTAATATAATAACAGTTATTGTGTGGATACAATATTACCATAAATTTTTAAATATGTACAAAGATTCAAAACCTATTTACAAACAATATATACATAATTTATTTTGGTCTCAGTACTCCCAGTACTGGAATTCCCCCATAGTGTTGTCTTCTTTACATAAATAAATTATCAAGTTATGTAACTTGTGAGTTATTTTGATGTCATAGAAGCCTTATCTTATGAGGGAAAGATAATTCGCTTTGTTATGACAAACATTAGTGGTTGATTTTAATCTGAGAACCGCTCTTGGACGGTGAAATTTTTTAATTCCTGTGAATTATAGCAATCTATATTTTGAATTTCAAGGTTTTGAGTTTCTTATACAGGTTACTGTAGAATCTGAAGGATATGTTTTATAAGTCTGGTTAAAGTAAGGACTCCTAAAGTTTTGCAAATCAAAATAATTCGTATGTAATAATCAGCAGTGACAGTTTGTTTTAAAAATAAGTTTTGTTGTGCTTCCACGAAGTGAATAGAGGATTCATAGGCTCCTCCCCAAATTGCGGAAGCCTAGATCATTATAGCACGGAATATAGGCTTTATATATCAGAAGTTTATTTCGAATCAAAAGCTTAAAGTTCCTGGGTGTAGTGGTCCCGCCGCCGAATGTAAACAAACGCCAAAGGTAAACAACGCGGATGAATACAAGACGCGCGGAAGAATAAACCTTCGTGGCCGACAGAGGTGATTGGGCAGAGACGCTTCTCGGCAGTCTGCTCTCGGCCGTTGAACTGAGCGTTAGCAGTGGAACATTCGCTGCTTTGTCAAATATTGTTAATTTTTCAATTTCCTACTAATGCGGTGTCTAATGTAAATTTAATTGTATTTGATGCAGTTTATTAATTAAATAGTTATGTCTGGATTTAACATAATTTGTTTTTATTATTTATCCATCGACATTCACTATAAATGGTGACTTTGGACAAGGTTAACACGTGAATCTTCTGATCATCGACATTTTGTTTTCGAATTGCATCCATGATACTATGCTTTCTCACGAACTTTTGAGTATTTTTCTGCTGTCATCATCCATGGTTTCTCAGAAATAACACATTATTTTTGGATTTTTACTTAAAAGAACGACATGCCAAACGAAACAGAAAATCAACAGATTGCTCGTGTCGCCGTAAAGCCACCGCCATTTTGGAGAGCGAATCCAGAAATATGGTTCAAGCAGATGGAGAGCCAATTCACGCTTGCTGGAGTCACTAAGGAAGTGACAAAATTTCATCACGTGGTCTCCGCGTTACAACCAGAGGAGTTAGCTGTGGTCGGTGACATCATCCTTAATACGCCGGCAGTTAATCCTTACTCCGCTATTAAAAAACGGCTGTGTGACCAGAATACAGATTCGGAATCGCAGCGACTAAGAGACTTAATGTCTGGAATGCAACTCGGGGATCGCCGCCCTTCACGACTCCTATTGGAAATGAGAAGCAAGGCTGGTACGAAAATAAATGATGAACTCCTAAAATCTTTATTTTTACAAAGACTCCCGACACATGTGCAACAAATTTTGGCGATTTCTAACGACAATTTGGATAAGCTTGCCGAAATGGCAGATGGCATTATGGCAACAACTAGTGTTTCCTCAGTTAACGCTGCCGCAGCTTCCACAGTTGAACAGGATTTGCGGACAATGCTGTGTGAAATAACTACCCGCCTCTCTCGTTTGGAATCCCGTTCACGCAGCCATTCCAGAAATCGCAATCAACGTTCTACAAGCCGAAATAGACAATCGCAGAATCCAACACACTGCTGGTACCACAGAAGATTTCAGCAAAGAGCAACTAAATGCGGAGAGCCCTGTTCCTTCCATGCGGAAAACTGCTAAAGCCGTCATCCAATCAAAAGGGTGGCGGCGAGACGATGTTTCAACGTCTGTATTTGGCGGATAAAACATCTTCTTCACGATATCTCATCGATACTGGAGCAGATGTGTCCGTAGTACCTCATGCTGTCCATAAACCAAGCAATCAACCTGCGCGGATGCAACTTTTTGCTGCAAACGGGACAACGATTCCAACATTCGTTCAACGCCTGCTGAAATTAGATCTTGGTCTGAGAAGAGCATTCAACTGGCCCTTCATCATCACTACTGTTTCTCAGCCGATTATCGGCGCAGATTTTTTACGCCATTTTGGACTTGTAGTAGACATCAAGAATGTTGCTTTAATTGACCCTTTAACCTCCTTGCAGTCTAAAGGAACGTTATATGCTGGTAATTATTCTGCGGTTAAGGCAATCATTGAGGAGTCTAAGTTCCACAAATTGTTAGCAGAATATCCTATGCTCATTAAAGCAAATACTGTGCCAAATAAAATTGTTCATGAAGTGGAGCATTGCATTCAAACAACTGGACCTCCAGTGTTCTCAAAACCTAGACGTTTACCACCAGATAAACTGAAAGCTGCAAAACGCAAAATGAAAGAGCTGCAAAATGAAAGAGTTTGAATTCCTTGTAGCTTCTGGAGTCTGTCAACCATCTAAAAGCTGTTGGGCAAGCCCACTCCACATGGTGCCTAAGAAAAATGGGGACTGGCGACCCTGTGGTGATTTTTGTTGACTTAACAGTGTCACCGTTCCCGACAGATACCCTGTACCCCATATACAGGACTGTTTACAAGTGTTGGAAGGGAAAACAGTATTTTCTACCTTAGATCTTGAAAAGGCATATTATCATATCCCTGTTCGCAAAGAGGATGTTCCAAAAACTGCAGTAACAACACCATTTGGACTTTTCGAGTTCTTATTCATGCCATTTGGCTTGTCTAATGCTGCAGCAACATTCCAACGATTTATTCACAAAGTTTTGAATGAATTTGATTTTTGTGTGCCTTACTTTGATGATGTGCTGGTTGCGTCAAAAGATGATGAGGAACACTTAGCACATTTGAAACGGATCTTCCAGAGATTTTCAGAATATGGAGTGACCCTAAATGTCAATAAATATGTTTTAGGACAAGCTTCGGTAGAATTTCTGGGACATCTGGTGACTTCTAAAGGAATCACTCCCCTCCCTGAAAAAGTAGCAGCAATTACAAATTTTCCAAAGCCTGTTACTGTTAAAGAATTACGTCGTTTCCTGGCCATTATAAATTTTTATCGAAGATTTATATCTCGAGCTGCACAAACTCAAGCAGTTCTAAATGAATACCTAAGGGGTGCAAAAAAGAACAACAAATCAACAATAAACTGGACAACTGAGACTGAAACTGCCTTTGAAAAGTGTAAACAAGACTTGGCAGAAGCAGCAATTCTTCATCACCCTGTATTAAATGCACCATTGGCAATTGTTGTAGATGCTTCAGATACAGCTGTGGGGGCCGCCTTGCATCAACAGATCAACAAGGAGTGGCAACCACTTGGATTTTATTCTAAGAAGCTCTCACCATCCCAACGCAATTACAGTGCTTATGACAGAGAACTCTTAGCTGCATACATGGCTGTGAAGTACTTCCGTCATATGGTAGAAGGTCGCCCATTTACCATATTTACTGATCACAAGCCCCTCACATTCGCTTTCAGACAGAAGGAGGACAAGTGCTCGCCAAGACAACTACGCCACTTGGATTATATCAGTCAGTTTTCCACCGATATTCAGCATGTGAAGGGAATTGACAATGTGGTTGCAGATGCCCTTTCTCGGATAGACATTGCAACGATAGAAACACCATCAAAAATTGACTTCCAGGAAATGGCTAATAACCAAAAATGTGACAATGAACTGTCACAGTTATTGTTACATCCTGATAAATCCTCCCTAGTGCTTCAACCTTTTGCAATAGGTGATCCTAAAGTTGAGCTGTTTTGTGACACATCCACCAACCACATTAGACCATTCGTGCCTGAAGTGGATAGAAAAAAGATATTCCACAGTCTGCATTCTGTCTCACACCCGGGGATTAAAGCTACTGTCAGGCTAGTGGAAGAGAGATTTGTCTGGCCGGGAGTGAAGGCAGACTTAAGAGCATGGGCTCAGCAATGCATGGACTGTCAAAGAATCAAAGGTTGTACGTCATACCCAAAGCAGGCTTGGAACTTTCATGCAACCCAACTCCAGATTCGAACATGTACATATTGATATAGTCGGCCCGCTACCTCCATCTGAAGGGTGTCAATACTGCCTCACATGCGTCGACCGTTTTTCAAAGTGGCCAGAAGCCTACCCTATGGTCGACATCACAGCGAAGTCAGTGGCTACAACCTTCTACGCCGGATGGATTGCAAGATTCGGACCACCTCTACGGATTACAACAGACCAGGGTACGCAATTTGAAGCTTCTTTTCGATGCCAAATTCTTGGGTACTGCTCGACATCGCACAAGTCCTTACCATGCAGCCGGAAACGGCCAAGTGGAAAGATTCCACAGGCAATTAAAGGCAGCCATCAGAGCTCACGGCACCATTCAATGGACCTCAACTCTCCCTACCGTGCTGCTGGGGTTCCGAGCAGCATGGAAGGAAGACCTACAAGCAACGGCAGCGGAGATGCTATACGGAACGACTATCCGGCTACCTGGAGAGTTTCTAAGTCCATCATCTTAAACAGCGGATCCAGCCACCTTCGTCGGAAAGCTGAAGGACACCATGCAGAAATTGCTACCATCCTACCCACGACGACAGGAGCATCGAACAATTTTTGCCAACAAAGATCTTTCAAACTGCTCTCATGTGTTCCTACTGTCAGACACTAAAAAAGAGTCTACAACCGCCCTATGAGGGCCCATTCCAGGTCATTGAGAGAGGAGATAAAGTCTTCAAGCTACTCATTCGAGGACGGGAAAGTACTGTAAATATAAACCGTGTTAAGCCCGCCTACATTGCGAAAGATGAAGATTATCCTGTGCCTCATTCCGAACAAGAGACGAAAACGACAGGAGAGAACACAACTACATCTGCAAATACCATTCCAACCACCACAGTTACACGCTCAGGTCACCGTGTGCATTTCAACAGGCGGTACCTGTGACTACTGGTAGAAATCTCACTATCGCTGGTGGGGGGCTACTGTAGTGGTCCCGCCGCAGAATGTAAACAAACGCCAAAGGTAAACAACGCGGATGAATACAAGACGCGCGGAAGAATAAACCTTCGTGGCCGACAGAGGTGATTGGGCAGAGACGCTTCTCGGCAGTCTGCTCTCGGCCGTTGAACTGAGCGTTAGCAGTGGAACATTCGCTGCTTTGTCAAATATTGTTAATTTTTCAATTTCCTACTAATGCGGTGTCTAATGTAAATTTAATTGTATTTGATGCAGTTTATTAATTAAATAGTTATGTCTGGATTTAACATCATTTGTTTTTATTATTTATCCATCGACATTCACTATACTGGGCATGGATGGAGTTTTCACTATAAACAAAAACTAATATCAGCTGACCAGAAGCCATCTCAAATACTTCCGGTTTTCTTTCTTCCCATTGAAAATCAATGCAATCGCAAATATTTTTGGGTATTTATTTCTGTTTTCAAAAAATTTTTTTATTTTATCCGTTAAAATCATAATTTTTAATAAGAGTTCAATCAGTGGTGATACCGTAAATTTATAAAAAAAAATTTAATTTTTACTTAAATAATCCTGATGGATTACCATATTTTGCGGGGAATCGCTCTTATTGGCGATATTAGAATCAATTGTTGATGAATGATATATTGTAATCCACATTCTAACTCTTGTTATTATTTATCTCAATTGTTAATCATTTTCTTCTTTAACTAATTTTCAATTTTATACATTTATTCCAAAATTTCAGGAAATATATTTTGAACGTGATTGAACTATAAATCATTTCAAATATTAAGCAAGGTATTATTTCTCACGCTTTCATTTATAGTATTATAAATTGTATTATAATTTTCTTGATCATGAAAAATATATGAATTGGCTCCTTAACCGTCTGTGAAGAAAATTCATCATTTTTGCTTCGCGGTGACAACATAATTTTAGCTTTAACTGCAATTCAAATTTTTCCCCCTTTAGCACTTGTCAAGAATACAAAAACCTCTAATTCTTGATAAGACGTATTTCCGTTGTACCCTGGACAATCTCACAATAATCAGATTCTAATGACTTATAGCAGGGAAGCCCATCAATCGTTGTCATCTGTAGAAACCAACATGTGCTCACAGTTTGCTTTGTGAATGATCTCCTGGAAATTTTTTTTAAAATCCGTATTATAATTTTTTATTACACTACTTATAACTCAAATTCTTAAGTAAACTGGAAACTAAATCACATGTAGTTAATTTTAAATTATTTACAAGTAGAATGAAGATAGCAGAAAGATCGATTGGTATTTCTGATTATATCAATTTGACATCATGATTGACAGTATTGGCAAATTCCTAACTAGAGGAACTTGGGAATTTTGAAACTTTATTTAATTATTTTCTAAATTATTATCAGGAAATATAATTTATTTCTAAGCAGTTTTTGTAGTTAAAATATTAAATAATTAAAAAAAATATATAAGATAGCTATCACAATGAATATCATATAATAATTTTTAAATATCATTATATATATATATATATATATATAAATTTTTTAATTTCCCCGATAGTTAAAAATGTATACATTTTAAATAAAATAAAATTGGTAGCTGTAATAATTAGTTAATTTACTGTTTATTTGTAATTGGTAATCATTGCAGATACTTTTCAAAATCAATATTATATTTTTAAAATCATCAAATAATTCTCTAATCATTAAAAGAAACACTTCTGTTGCTTTAATACATACAAATTGAAGAATTTAGACATTGTATATTTTTAATAATTTAAAAAAATAAAAAGTTAATTTAATTACCTAACACTAGATTTTATAGTATATAATTAGCTACTGACAACAGATGAAATTTTGGTGAAAATTTTGAAAGCAAATTTTTCATATTAAATTCCTCGTACCGAAAAAACAAACATTTAAGACAATATTTCTCGTAATTTTTCTGAAATTAGCAATTCTTGATTTACTATAATATCATTTGCCAGTCCTATACCAAAATGTAAATTAAGTGAAAGTTTGAATCAAAATAAAAATTTTCTTGCTAAAAATAATAGCTTCCTTCCAAAGTTATAGACCTTAATCGTAACAAAATAATATAATTTTATGTGGAAAAAAGTGTAACATAAGTCCCATTCTAAAATTCGATAATACTTATGTAATAGGATTTATTCCTTCATTTTTTGTAATTACCTTGATCTTAGTATTTTAACCAATGCTTGAAATAAGTGCACTGAAAATTTGAGTAATGTGAAGCTAACAACAAAATGAAAAATTTCAAAAGATTTTAAGTCAAATTCTTGAGTAAACAGGAAATTAAATCGCATGTAGTTAATTTTAAATTATTTACAAGTAGAATGAAGATAGCAGAAATATCGATTGGTATTTCTGATTATATGAATTTGACATCATGATTGACAGTATTGACAAATTCCTAACTAGAGAAACTTGGGAATTTTCAAATACCGTGGGAAATCGATAAATGTAAATTTAAATCAAATGTAGCACTTTTGTAGTGGATGCACATTTCCAATTAAGTTTCTTGAAAACATCTGTCTAATGATGTATTCCAGTTGAGCGTGTCAATAACTCGCCTTCAGCTGGCCAGAACAAATTATTGACATGCCATATTGTCACTTCCCTATTCTTGTTTGCATACATACAGACATACATATATTTGTGTGTGAGTGTGTGTGTGCGCGGTTTCACTCTCAGAAGTTATTCTAGCAGCTAATTGTATATGCGAAAATATTACCGGTTTATGAACATTATGTCTGATTCAAGCAGTGAATAAGAATTTTATTTTTATTATGAAGATAACTCTTCGGACACGGACTGTGAAATCGACGATCTTCCGGGGGCTCGCAATTGGTATCCAGTCAATAATTAGGCAGTTCCGACTTTTTGACACTCTTTTATAAATCATATAAACATTTAAAATGAGATAATTAGTAGCAAGTTATTCAATTTATAAACTAAAATTATGTACATTATGAAATTAAATAAAACCTGAGCGATCACAAAGATAAATTATTTGCAGAACAAAATACATAATCTAATTTTAATAAAATGTAGCCCTAAAAAGTGAAAGAACTTTTAATGGTTATATTTTATTGAAATTAGATTATATATTTTGTACAAAAATCATTGCAGAATTGCTTAAAATACTAAATTCATTCAAAAGTTAAAAAAAAAAAAAATAGCATCTAATTTATTACTTATTTTATCCATTATAATTTTCAGCAAAATTTTTAGCATTTTAAAATTTCATTCTTTTGAACAAATTAAATAAAACATTTTCTTATATTTTAAACCTGTTGCCAAGTCACATAATCTTAAACTATGAAGTTTATTACAACTATGCATATATATATATTATAGAAAGAAAAGACTAAAAAAATACTAATAATTTAAAAATTTGATTAAAAAAGTGAAAATTAGTATTATATACGATGCTTATAAATTTCAATTGTTAGATAGTCTTTAATTATTAAAACTAAATGCGAATAAATATAGAAAAGTAAAACGTAAATAGCTGCTTCTTCCTTGAAACTCTTTCGATTTTCACTCGCATTAGTTAAATCAACCGTAACCGCTCAGTAAACAAGTTCCCCAATTACGATTTCGAGGTAATCCGTCAATTTTGTGGATTGAATTTAAAGCATTGCAGTGAAGCCAGTTGCCTCTATCAAGGGGCTCGGGATAGCCGGAAAACACACAGAATTTTTTGCCCGAGTTAACTCGGGATAGCCGGTTAAAATAATTTTAGTGGATTACCATATTTTGCGGGGAATCGCTCTTATTGGCAATATTAGAATCAATTGTTGATGAAGGAAACATTGCAACCCACATTCTAACTCTTGTTATTATTTATCTCAATTGTTAATCATTTTCTTCCTTAACTAATTTTTAATTTTATGCATTTGTTCCAAAATTTCAGATGTCTAGTACTTGTTATAGCAATCTAGATGAAGAATCCAAAAAGAGGTATATCTCAAAATTAACCTTTGTTAGGGAAAGATTACTAGATCCATTGGATGAAGATTTAAGAAAATTCTTATTTCAACTAAATAAGTACAAATTGTGGCCTAAAGTTTCTTTCGGAGATGTATATCTGTATCTGGTAGTAAAGAAAGGCTTCTATACAAATGAAGCATTTGAAAATTATAAGGCACTGGATTGCTACAATTTTCTTTTAAGTGGAAAAGCCTATGATGTGAAAGTTTATAGATGTGAAATCATAAAAATATGCATAATGACTTGTAGTGCACACTGTAAAAAAAAATAAATTAATAAAAATAAAAATAAGTAAAATAAAATAAAAAAACGGAAGAAATACAGTAAAAATCACTGTTACTTAAATAGCTGTCATAAGAACATTAATGATTACAATAAATTTTACTGTAAAATTCAGCCGCAGAAAATCGCTTGCTATTGAGCATGCGCATTGAATTGGCTGGGTAAAAGTTTATTTTGTTCCTGTGACAAATGAATCAAATTAATTTCGCCATTTATTTGCCCGTGTATTCCCTTAATAAGTTGGTGATATTTTGAAAGTAATTGTTCCTTTAATTGAATTTCTATTGAAATTTAATCACCAAATATAAGGTAACGTATACTTTTCATATTGTTTATTATGCAAGTTGTTAGCTAACTTTGATATACATAAATTCTTATAAATTTGACTGAACATTTCAAAAAATTCTAAGCTGAATTTACAAATGATCGTATTCGCTAGTATTAATTCAGTGTCAATATTTTTTTACTTACTTTTTATTAATATTTAAAATAATTTATATTAGTTTGGCAACAAAATTGATTAGTATTTTAATTATCAAATTTTTGACGAAATTAGAAATTTATTAAAGTGCTTCCATTGTTATAAAATTGCTTAGCTATATTTCTTTCGAAATTAAAATTGAATAATCATCTATTGAAATATTCTTTTAGATGTATATTATGAAATATATTAACGGAATTTCTATTTTATTTCGCTGTTGAAAATTCCTGATTTTTCTTTCATTGTAAACTGATACAATTTATTGTATATAAACTAAATATAACATAACTTTTTATATTTTTTAATAATTTTTTGATTAGAGTGTTATTAAAAAATGTTTATTTTTAATACAGATCGTTAAATTGTATTCTAATTATGATCATTAATTCAATTCCCTTTTGTAACATGCATTAAAATGATCGTTTTTTAGGCATAAATGTTTGTAAAGTCTTTCAATAAAATAATATTACAAATAATGATATTTAGTAGAATAAATGATCTTGTGTTTAGAATTTGCATGAAATGTAAAAATGCATTTCAATGAAAAATGTAATGCTTTTTTAAAATATCTATTTTTTTAAATCATTATTTTATAACAAATATAAAAGAAATATTCCTTTTTTAATAAGAAATACTATTCGTATTAAAGTCATTTATTTAGAAAATGTAAAGTTTATTATTTTATAACCATGATTAATTTTGTAAATTTATATTACTAATTAGAACATTAATTAATAGCCTGTTTGGGAAATCTTTTTGTTGTTTGATATATATAAAACAAAATTTCAGGCAACACACATTTTTTTCTAAAAATTTACATTACTACAGCAATTTTTTATTTTATTAAAAAATTGCAAAATTTGTAATGCTATTTATTATTTATTAACATGTTAGTTAAGGAATCTGAAATTCATAAAAAGAGAAAAGCTAATTTAAAATTATAATTAAGAAACAAATACATGAGTGAAAACTTTGTAATTTGTTCTTGCTTAACATTTAAAATTTATTGTGCTCAAGATTTTTCTAATACTACTGTGCACATTAAATACTACCTTCCAATGTAGTCACACTTTTTAAAAAAATTTTTAAATATATCATGTTTTGGTAAATGAGAATTTCTGAAGAAAATGTTTGATTTGTAAAGGAAGTTTTAAAAATAGAATAATCACAAATTACTTTTAGCAGTAAGACTATTCAGAGTAAAGCTTCTTCATATCAACTTCAGCAATATTTGAAAACTGGAATAGATATTGAGAAAGAGAGAGTTTTTGTAAGTGTATTTTTAAAAGTTTTCTTATTTTTCCTTCATTGTGATGTCCGACAAGAAGACAAAATGCAGTGTGTTTTTTTATGTTATGATTGAAGAGGTTGTACAATTAATATGATACTTTTCCATTTCAAAGAAAAGATGTTAACACACCTAGTGAAATTTACACATTAAAAGAAAGATGGCCTTGCTTATTTTTAAAGCAAAGCATTTTGGACCATTTTAAGTGCTTAACTGGTGTAGATTTAAATGAAAGACTTAAGTTTGCATCAGCTAACAAAATTAAAAGAATTGTTAATTTCTTAAAAACTTCTCCTCTTGGAGATTGTGAAATACAATTTTCAACAATTTCAATTTTTTGAGGAATTGGATGGAAAAGAGGATGTTGAAGCTTGTATTGTTCTTCTATCTGCATATTTTGGAGAAGACTTGAAAAAACTATTTTGAAGTATTTCAGTAAAGTATTAAAAAAATTACTGCTTAGTAAATAATAAAATAAGAAATTTAGAAATGAATATAAAAATTAATCAGGAATTTGTTTATTTGTTTTTAACTTCCATATCTTTCCAGGATGCAGTAGATACTTGCACTTACCTTGCACACCATATGTATTAAAGTGTGCTATGTATTGTTTATATATTTCATAAGAGGTGTGAAATGTTTTAACTCAAAAGCAAAAATTTGTTGTCACATTTATCGATCTCTTCAAATACTGTTTACTCTGCTAACATTCTATTTAAAATAAATCATAAGAATATATACAATTCTAAGAAAATCTAAATAAATTATTTTAATTAAATGTATCTTTTTTGATACAACTTCAATTGCATTCTCCTTTATTTATCTCTAAGTACGTATATAATGCCGTAAATATGCAGACTTAATGAACAGCAATTTTTTTATATTATTTTGCACTATTTCATGTAATTTATTATTGAAATTAAAGTTTTCTTAGAGGGAAATACAACTTTGATCTCACTCTTGGACAACTTAGATTTCACTTTTGAGGTAACTATTTACGAGTTAAAGAAATTCAGTTTTAATCAAATGTTTTATAAAATGTTATTTCATAAATTATTGTTACTTTGACACATTATAGCATTTTAATTTTTCTGTTTATTTTCGATGGAAATATTTTTAAATTGTGTATATAGGTATGTGAAAGAAATATTTCCATATTCTCTACAAAATTAATTTTTTAAACTTAAAATCGGGTTTTGTAAGCTATCTTTAAAGTGTGGGCATAAAGTTCATGTTTCGCACTTTATTTCTAAAAATTTGTAATTCACAGTTCCCATTGGAAATGTTATGATTTGCTTCTCCAATGATATAATGATCAATAACATAAATAAATCCTTATAAAACAAATTCTATATTTTCTTTTAATTAAATCAACTACAAATTAGTTTTTCGAGATAGAAAACATCAGTTAGAATGATTTAATTGAAGTAAAGATTTTATCATCTTCATAAGAAGTGAGCCCTTCATTATCGAAAATTCTTATCATGAAATTGCTAAAATCTCTTGAAATAATTTTTATCATGAAAATGATTGCGATTGTATGAATGTAACAACCACGGGTTAACTGTTAAAAGAAGTATATTTTAAGGAAATTCAATCAATTATATAAAACGATAAATAGTTCTAAATATTTTTTTTAAACTATTAAACAATTTTTCCTCTGAAATATTCAGCTCTTGAAATTTCAAATTAGTTATTCGTGTATCTGACTTCTATTTTTTTTTTTTTATTGTTTTTCAGGTGCTTGTTCAACTTTAATCCCTCGCAGAGAACGAAACCTAAAAAATGTGTTAAGGATGGAATCCATGCAAATGTTTTTGTCACTTTTAAATAATTTATACAACTTTAAATGGCTATAAATATTAAAATGTAAATAAAAAAATTCTTTACATTTATTTGTGTATTGTCAAATGTATCGCTTTCTTCCTCAGAATCTTTATTTGCTTTTATTATAATGGAAAAAATCAATTACTTTTAACAATATCAAAAATAAAACTTTCATTGTCTTTACAGTATAATTAAAATACTATATTATTAACTTATTCCCCTTTGGTAATTTTAGTAAAATGGAATGTTTTGTAAGGTTTCTTTATATCCTAAATCTATAGAATCACAGATATATCAAAAATCAATATATTTTATCCTTAGTTTTGCATCGTATTCAATATAACTGTAATTTCTTAATTTTTTTTTTTTTTTAAATATGACAAAAAAAATTCAGCTTCTTTTAAAGTTAGATTGTGAGATAAGAAAGTTAAGCAATCTCGTTAGGTATTGAAAGTTAAATTATTGATCTCAAAATGCTCTGAAAAATGACATTTTCTGCAATATAACATTAGTTATGTTTTTGTGCTTTGTATATTGTATAAAAATTTATAATAATAGTTGGCCCATAACTAGGAAATTAGCTACTGTGTATTCAAAATTGATTTATACTCTACTGTTATCTTTACAAAACATGATGATAGCTGTAAATAGCTATTGCAATAGGTTTTGTAGAATATGCAGCAAAATGCATAGTAAAATGTGCTGTAAAAATAACAATAAAAAGTGCTGTAAAAATACAGTGGAAAGTTCTGTAAAAAATACAGTGAAAAGTTTTGTATAAATTACAGAGAAAAGTGCTGTAAAAATTACAGTAAAAAAGAACCATAAAGGTTTTACGAATATGCTGTAAAATTTACAGCATATTGTAATGGCGCCCAAAAAGCCAGCACATATTGCTATAAAATTACAGTGCTTTTTTTTTAGAGTGCACAGGCAAGTCAAACATTTACGAGATTTCACATGCCATGGGCTAGTATTGAGTGTAGTGTCAAAGTCATTAGGGGACATTGCACTTGTATAACTGAGTATGACTTATATTTATATTTGTTTAGTATTATATATTAAAAAATTTTGTTTAATGTAAATTTAAAAGTGGAAATAATAGACTCGTGCTGCTAGTAATACGAGTTTTCCAGGTTAATCTTTTGTGAAGAGTAACACCTAAATATATGACCTGGTTACTCCAAGGTAATTCCTAGTCGAATATTTTTATTTTATTATATAGCTTAAACTGCTTAGTGAACGGAACTGCTACCGACTTTGCATTGTTTATTTTTATCTTCCAATCAATTAGCCATTTTTCTATTTTCCTAACATGTGCAGTAAAGAATTTGTGAATATTATTCAAGTCTTTATTGGTAGCGGGAATCGCGGTATCATCCACAAATGGGATTAACATTGTATGCGGTGTTTGAGGGATGTCATTAATATATTAATTAAACAAAAAAGGGCCTAAAGGGGATTCCTCCGTGATGCCGGCCCTAATGAGTCTATTGCTATAAATGGAGCTATTGATTTTAACACTAAATGATCTCTTAAATGAATAATTGTACATTATATTGGATTGGAATACATTGGATTAAAATAATGGGAAAAATTTAAAGTCTATTAGCTTTTTGATAAGATCTATATGACACGCCCTATAAAAAGCCTTTTCAATATCCAAGAATATTGTTCCTGTGGACTGTGTGCTTTTCGACTAACGATTTAGATGCTTGTTCTGTGATCCTCAATAATTGATGTGTTGTTGAGAATTCTTCACGAAAACCAAATCGATGTGGTATGAAAACATTTATTTTTTCAAAATTTTGGTGTTGAATTAAAATAAATTTTTCAATTAGTTTGGCTAGGGTTGGCGGATGTGATATTGGTTTCTAACTATTAGGGGATCCTTAAAAATCCTAGATCTGGTTTGTTCAAAGGAACAATAATAGCTTTTTTCCACAGTGAAGGGAAGTAGCCCACTTTCAATATTGTTTATAATTGCTATCATTATAAACAATCGTTTATAATTGCTATCATGCATGCAGCTATTATTGGGAGTTGTTTTAAAAAATTGTATTTCTAATGCAATCGTGTCCTAAGCTCCTTTTTATCTTTAAATTTTGAATATCTAGTTCAAATTGCAAGGCCAAAAGAGGATCAACATTTTCAATCTTAATATTAACATTAACCAAAAAGTTATTAACTTGTTCAGAAATCGGTTTTCCTTTAATTTTATCTCCCCTGTTGTTAAGTAGGAAATTATTTTCGAAGCAGTCTGCAATACTTGTACTTTCTCAGAATCAGTAGTAGCTACTTAGGAGCTATCAGTTAATACAGTTAATAAGAATATTTTCTTCATTTTAGATTTATTAGCTAATCTCCAGAAGGAGCCGTCTTCAGATTTATAATGTTGGATATATGTATATTCTTCCTAGGTTTTGTAATTAAATTTTCTTTTTTAGTTTTGGCTTTAAGGGAATTTGTTTTGTTTTCAATCAAGAGGGTTTTGTACCTGTTGTAGATTTTGCGATATTTGTTTCGTAACTTAATTAAATCCCTAATGAGATGTATGCAATTAGTGTTTAGTTTGATTATTTCTTTGTTTTTTATAGCATTTTTTATTAATGGCAGTTAATTTTACTACTTTTTTTTTTGTCAATATCACTGATTGAATTTGCTTCGTTTAACCGAAAAAATGTATATTGTCATTAATATATTTTCGGAAGTTATGCCAGTGTGTACTTATTTTAGGGGAGATTTCATCATATTCTTTAATTATTCCAAAATAAGCAATAACTGGAAAATGGTCGGATGGAAGCTCCTCAATTGTTAGCCTATCAGAAGGGGGATTGACGCCTCTAGTGATTATAAGATCAATGAAACTTCCATACGAAAGAAACGGGGACTGGAAAGGGTGACAGAAGAGCTGGAGGAGTTTGTCATAAACGAAAAATTTCTTGTTACATTTTTATATAAATAATTTTAGATAATTTAGTTTCTTTTAAAAATTGTATTCTTTTAATTGGGTTTTTAATTATAATTTACTAAAGTTTAATACTTCGCTCAAGATCTGTAATGCTATATCATTATTTTATATTATAAATCTTGTACATTCATAAAGGATGCAAAAATCTTAAATTAGAAAATCTTTATTTTGTCGAAAATTATTAATTTCGCGTAAAAATTCTAACGATTTCGCTGTTAAATTTTTGTAGTTGCTCTTTTAAATTAATTATACTTAGGTGTTTCTCTTCCACTTTGAGTAAAGAAGGAGCCTCATAAGAATAAGGAAAATAAAAATGTCAATTGATCAAATTATTTAAAAAATTTAAGGTTCATATTGATTTCCTTTTCTAAAAATCCTTTAAATATGTTGATAGTATCAAAAAAAAATCATAGTTTCATTTTCAAAATCAAGTAGTGTAATAGAAGATAATGACATCTCTAAGCCTATATCTGATTTAAATTATTACTGGATGCATGAAAAGCAGTTTAATTTCCTGTACTATGAATACTCTCAAAATCTTACTGGAAAGGTGAGAATCGACTCTTGAGAAAAATCGTATGGTATTCACGAATTGAAAAAATTATAGAATATCAATAAGTAATAAATAAATGAAGATAAAATGAATCTTTATATTAAAAAGCTAAAAAAGACCATTAATTTTTACAGCCAATTTTCTATTCACAAAATATTTCAATAATTACAGTTAATGTGAGCACACAAGAAGAATTTTTAATTTTTTATATTTTTTTTCCTGTAATGCAGAAAAGTGCTTTTCCTTAGAAACATACTTTTATATGGGCACCCAATAATATTTTTACCTTAAATGTGGATTGTTTATATGTTGAAGATAATATATAAAGCTAATTTTATCATTTACTTCTAATATCAACTCCAAACACTTTATTGAAATGGATATCACACTAAAACAAAAATAACTCAAATCAACACTGCATATTTAAATTTTTTATTTTAATCAGAAATTTAATAGTTTCCTCGTAAATGATTCAGAGTTTTCACTTTTAAAAGTAAGGGATGAATGTCCATTAATATGAAATAGAAGAGATGAAAGATAAAATTTAAAGAATTAAATAAGACTTAAATTAAAAGTGAAGAAATAATTATATATAATATTACATTAATGCAATAACTCATTATTATAATTTTACTTATTTAATTTTATTATTAGAAATTGATAAATGAATTTTAATTAAATTTAAAGAAATAAGATTTTTAATGAATTAAATAAGTTTTTATTGAAATTAACGAAACAAACCTAATTAAATAAGAATTTTAAAAAAATAAAAAATTAGATTTTAATAATTTAAAAATCTTATTTTTTTATTAGATAATCATTTGAAGAATCGGGATTTTTAAAGAATTAAATCAGTTTTAATTGAAATTAAAGAAATAATTTTAATCAAATAAGTAATAATTAAAAAATAAATAAGATCTTAATAATTTAAAAATCTTATTTATTTTCTATTATATTATTATCCTGGAAATTGGTAAATGAATTTTAATCAACTAAATAACAATTTAAAAAATTTAAGCAATCAAATAAGATTTAAATTAAAATTAAAGAAATAATTATGTATATAAATAATATATTAATACAAAAAAATTCATTAAATTAATGCTTTATTTTATTTTATTAATATATTATAAATCGATAAATAAATTTTAATTAAATAAATAATAATTTAAAAAAGTAAAATTTTTAAGCACTCAAATAAGATTTAAGTTAAAATGAAGGAAATAATTATGTATATAAATAATATTATATTAATACAAAAAGCATTAAAATAATAATATTTATTTATTTTTAAATTACAAATCAATAAAAGAATTTTAATTAAGTAAGCAATAATTTAAGAAAATAAATAAGGTTTTTAAACAATTAAATAAGATGCAATTGTATAATATAATTTATTTATTTTATAATTAAATTAGATTTTGATAAATGAATTTTAATAAAATAAAAAATAATTCAGAAAAACTACTAAGATTTTTAAGCAGTCAATTAAGATTTGAATTAAAATTAAATAATTATAAATTTATTTTATTTTATTATTATTATATAAACTATTTTAAATTTTAAGTAAAGAATAATTTAAGAAAATAAATAAGATTTTTAAACAGTTAAATAAAATGCATTAATATAATATTATTTATTTATTTTATGTAAGCATGATATTAGAAATCGATAAATGAATTTTAATTAAATAGACAATAACTAAAAAAAATAAATAAGACTTTGGAATATTAAGAAAAAGAAATGAATAATTCCTCCAGAACTTTGGCGAAAAATAACAATCGGTGAATTATTGACGATCACCAGTAGCTATAAGGACTTATGTATAATCGCCTGGATAGAGAGTACTACATGATTGTGACTTCATAAAACGCACTCCTCCAGTGACACCACTAGTGACCACATTTGGACCATTATACGGATTTTATAATGTTCATACAATCTGCTAACTTACTGCGCATGAGTTGAATGATTCGTTTGTTTGACTATGAATCGCTCAACAGTTTCTCTCTAGACGCTTGGCAAACAAAGGCAAGCTTGTAATCTGAGTTTCATGAATGATTGAAGAGTTAAAGTGTAGCTAGAAAATCTTTTCATGTTATTTTGATGTCATGGCCCGCTGTCAAGGTAAGCTTTTCCGAGTGATTTTCTTGAAAAGTCATCAAATCAATCTTTATTGTTTTTCGAAATTACTTCAACTTCTCATGTAAAAAGTAACTTACAATGTGTAGTAGGAAATGTTTTTGTTTCAGAATATATATCTAATATTTAAGTTAGTCTGCTGAATGTTTTCTTTTCTTATTCGTTATTGTAATGTTAGAAATGTGTGTAATTTTAATAACTTTAATATATATTTTATTTGGAATACTACATAGTTTAGAATATATTGCTGATTACTTTCGATCTCGAAATAGATGATTATTTTTTCTAATTGTTATTTTCTCCATTTTTCAATTATAAATAAAATTTATCCAAATTTATGTAAGATACATCCTTGTATTAAATTTGCAATTTAGAGCTAATAATAAAATGCTATACAATTAATAAATTGATTTACAATTTTATAAAAATAACTTTTCAGTTTCTGATATGCCTTCTGTTTTCAAATATACCTGAAAAACCTCCATAAAAGAATAATAAAATTTTAAATGCAAAGGAACTAAAATATAATGATTTGTCAGAAACAATTATTTTAATGAATAGTTAGAAATAAAATTCTGATTTTTTAAATTAGGCTTAAATCTGCAAATATATTAAAAAATTTTTAATCAAATGAGGAAGTTGATGTAATTCCTTTATTATCGTATTCAATATTTAGTAATTTATGGAAATTTTGATATTCAAAACTAAGAAGTAACTAATGTAGTTCTTATCTTTATATGTGGCTCTATGAGAGATAGTGTTAAGTTTTTAAAAAATTTCTTATATAAGGGTATGTCTTATAATGATATTTTGTTAACATTAGACAATTCTGTCAATATAGTACATAAAATCCTACCAGTTGATATGAGATTTTTACACCATGCGCATTTTAGTTATTTCTCAAACCTTGCACATCATTCAGTTTTCAAAATCCAAATCATACTTGTTCTTTAAACATTGGAATCGTGCATTGTTTTGGATCTTCGGTAAATAATGACAGACCCGTATGGGATTGGCGTGATTTCAAATTTTCTCACCAAACACTCTACAGCTCTGTCGCCAACCTAAATTACGTCACTACGCATGATAGCTGTCAACCAATAACGATTGCGTTTGAACTTCACCTTTTAAATCGCGTGTTTTTCCAAATTACAAATATTAAAAATTTTAATATTTCATTATAACTAAATACTGTAGAAGTTTTAAAATTCTAATAAATAGAAACAAAATTTTTAATACATCAAGCAATGGGGCTCACCTTAAAAAACATCAGTGTAGCGCTACCTACTACAGTGCCAACCGGACAATAAAGCTAAACTTCGAATGTTAACAAATTTCATTTTTTTATTTAAACTCGATTTTTAATATAACGAGCAGTTACACCCACATTAAAGAAATTTAAGTGCGCGGCACATTCTAACACTAACATGAAAAATGCAATACACACAACTTAAACATTCATTTTATAAAAACTTTAGTTTCTAAATATATGACTAAAATTATAATGAAAAACAAAATTACCTAATCTTCATCACTCTACGAATCGTTACTTTTTAGTGAATATACTGTTTTTATCCCATCTAAAAAATCATCTATTATGTTTTTCTGAGGATTCTTTCTAAATACATACTCCGCGAAAACGTAAAGTAAATAAATCCTCATCCATACTTATTAATTTTCGCAAGCAACACAAAACTCCAAAAATCGAATATCGAAACTCAAAGCTTCAAGATTATTCTGTAATAGTTTCAAGGGTTACATACAAAACGCGCATGGAAAACAAAAAGCATGTCACACCTACATAATCTGAACCAGTAAACCAGTCTGGTGTACTTTATTGCATTCTTGGCACATATTACCCTCTGTACGCTTCTCTATTATTTAGCAGGATCTTCAAATGTCTAAATTTCGAATATTTCATTATTCTTAATTGCAACAGAATTGCATAACTAATAGCAGAAAACTAATTTTGCAAAGATTAATATTACTAAACAAATATGAACCAAATATGCCTTAGCTTAGAGCAAGAGACACATAGGCAGTAAATGACATGCATATTTTAGAAAACTAGAGTTTAAACATTACAGTTCACAAATATATATGCTGAGCTGGCAGCAGAATGGTTAGCACTCTTGCCTTCGGTTTAACAGTTCGTGGGTTCGAATCCCACCTTGGGCATGGATGTTTGTAATGGTTCAGAATCCACTTTAAACTGTAGGTCCTGGTCTAATCAGCCCACGTGTGAAAAACTGACTGTTGAGTGACAAACAAAACAAAATCAATCATATATATATATATCAAAATTTTTACACAAAACTCAGTTATAAATAATTATGTACAACAGCAATTTTAATCATTTAACAATAAAGTAAAAGTACTCACTAAATCATCACTTGCAGAAATAAAAAATATATAAATTCATTTTATCACTATAAATAATGTTCGCTTCCTATACAATGATTCTAAAATTCAAAATTTTCAGTTTGGTACATTTTCAAAATAAAACAACTTTAAACATTCAAGCTTCAACCATAAATGGAAAATGATTCAAGGATTACTGAAACTCAAAATAAATTTAGCACAAGCTTATATGGTGTTACGTCATAGAATCTCAAAATTACACTTTGCCATTGTAAACCAGTTTGTCACATTAATCGCCATCAAAAATCAAGTCATGCATATATGTTTGTATGATATGACTTGTTTCATAATAAAACATGGTTTTGTACATGCACAAAACTTGTTTTGTGTGATAGTAATCCTTGAAGAATTTGATTTAGTAATTTGTTTTTATTTGATTAGTCTAAGCTTTCAAAGTGGACCATTTAATGTGTATATTTTGATAGTTTAGTTTCAGAAAATTAGTTTACAATGATTTATAAGTCTCTTAATTTTAAAATTTATTTTGAAAGTTTATAAATTAAATTCATTTTTATATTGTTTTCATTATTTTGAATTATTGTTTTCCTTGTTGAGTGTATATAGATGCGTAATCATTCTGAGAACATTGTGGCATAATTTATGTTAGCCATAAAATCTATTGTCTGACCAGTGTGATGATTCTACAAGCAATGATAAGAGGAATTTTTTCATGTATTTAATTAACACTGTTGTTGCATGCAAAAATTCTATATTATATATTAAGAATCACTTATAAATATTTTAAGTTTGTATTTAGAAGAGATTTATTTAGAATGGTAACATTAATAAGAAAATCTAGTTTTTATAAAAATGTTTGTCTACGTTTAAGATTTATTTATTATTGACCATTACGAATTGGGGTTAGATTGCTCTACAGGGATTTTTTTAAGGTAGGAGCTACTGCCCAGTTAATGAAACTCTAGTTTTCATAAAAATGTGACTTACATTACTGATTAATTTTCATTGCCCATTTGTTAGCTGGAAATTGTGCCAAACCTACACAGTTGTCTTTTATTTATTTATTTTTTTTAGTTTCTTAAGGAAAATTTATTTTGAAAGTTTATCAAATTTATATTTTCTTACTTTGTTTATAACTTTTAATTATTTTCCTCTCTGAGTATATGTGGTAGAATTTTTTTAGATGCCATAAAATGTATTTATTGTCCTATCACTGCTGATATTTCTGCAGGCAATGATTAAGTAAGTTATTTATGTATTTAATTTATGTTGCTGTTGTATGTAATTTTTTATGCTATATTATTATTGTTTATAAACATTTCACATGTATTTATATTTATTCAGAATGATGACCTTAATTAATTAGAAATTGTTTTTTAATAAAAATACATGTTTACGTTATAGATATAGCTTTATTGCCCAGTTCAATCCAGGGCTAGATTGCACTACATTGAAGTTGTTTTAATGTGGGTGTTGCTGCCTGGTTAATTAAAATTGGAGTTTTCACAAAAATGCATTTTATTTGCTCTATAGATATCGCTTTATTGCCCAGTTCAATCTGAGGCTACATTATGGTGCAGCCTGTCCATTTTTTGGACCTTGCGCCAGTAAACCCAACCAACCAACTGGGGTTACATTACACTACACTGAAGTTTTTTTATAAGGTGGCTGCCATTGTGTGGTTAATTAAAATGAGAGCTCTTAATATGGCCAACAAAATATTTCTTTTAATAAGTATTTTTAAAATTTTATTTTTCATGTTTTAATCAATAAAAATATTCTTTTGCGGTCAGCCTCCACTTGTTCAGTCAATTATTTACAGACTGCTATATAAAGAGGAAGCCTAAATTTATGTTTTCCCTGTTTTCAGTCACAGAGAAGAAAGTTTTAAATGTCTTGTTCTGATTTCTGCAAAACTTGTATTTTGTCAATCCTTCATAAAGTCTGACATTTTAGTGGATAAGTGACTTTTTCAAAAATATTTACCTTTCAGGTTTTGACCTTGGCCAATAAACTAATAATTGGAAATGAGCAATGCTTTAGCTGAATATTTAAGCTAGTTATTAAAGGTGGATATATGTTTAATATTGATGATGAGAATTTCTATTCTCCCTAGATGACTTGCCAGATAGCTTTTCTGGACATATGGTGTGTTTAGTATTAAGTTTTCATCTTTGTAAATATTAATCTTCAGCTGTCTTATTATGAAGATGCTGTTATGGTCAGTGTTCATTGAAGTGTAATTAATCTCCAGTGTAGCAGAAGTTTCTATTTACTTTTCTTAATTCATTTTAAGACCTCAAATCTCTTAAATCAATATTTTTGACGTTTACTTTAAAACTTTGCCCTGCAGCACACTTTGTGCTCCTCTTCTAATAATGGAACATAAAAACTTTAAACAAGCAACATGTTTATTATTCACATTACCGATCAAGTTTTATTGCATGGTTATTACCCATTTCTGACTACATGATACTTAATTTATATTTGTTTTTTGAAATGTTAATCTTTGTTAAATTATTTCTTAGTGATTTACAATTTTATACTTTTGTAGTTTGTAATAATAATGAAATATTCTAAATTTAAAATATTATGTTACATAATTTAGGTTGGCGAAGTAAATGTACTGTGTGTGGTACTAAAGAGGGAAATTGTGCCAAACCCACAAAGAAACTGGAAATAATATATCACTTGAATGTGTAGTCAACAAGTTTTTTAATTAATTGGTGGATATATCAATATCTAACTAAAGTATTAGCTTTAAATGAATGAAAACTATATGTATGGATCATCTAGAATTTGTGCTAAAAATGCATCTTTATAAGTGTATAACAATTTTGTTTTAATTTTTATTTACCTAGTGAAATTATTAAAGCTCATAATTTTAAACTTGGCCTTTGTACTGGGGGATAGTGTGAAGTTAGAGTAATCAATGATGATCTGTATAACTAAAAACAATGATTTATTAATAGAGATATATGATAGAACTATAACAAGGGCTCATATTATTAAAAGATATACATAATGTTACTGACAAAGGCTCTTCTTCGGATGCTACAGAAAGAAATCTGAAGTTACAAGTGATAAGTAATTAATGGAAACAGATAAAAATAGTTTTTATATATTTGGCTGAATAATATTTCTCTACTATAACTCAATAAAAGTATTAATCAAAATGGAAATTTCATTGCATAATTTGATTATCACCAGGATTTTAATTGTTTTTAAAGTCTATGTACATACTGTATTAAAGAAATCTTAAATTGTCAAATATTTATATATTATATGTAATTCATACTTAACAATCATGCTGGAGATACGCCTATTATATTTTTAATTGAAGTAAAGTCAATTGTGATTTTCCACAATTATAAATTTGAGGTACAATGGAATGTTATTTGTCACTTAGCTAATCCATTATTCCACTCTAAATCTTCCATTTATTTGCTGTTTCTATTTTGTCATAGATCAGTATTTCCTATCTTTCAGCTCTCTTACCATTTGGTGAAACAGGCTAAATTGTACCACTTCATGAAAAGAATTGTATTTCATGAAATTAGTTCCCATGATTTATTTGCATTATAATTTTATTGGGTGACTTTTTATTCACATCATGCAAGTAGACAAGTTTCATTGAAATAACTGAATGTCAAGTCAGATTATAAATTCACTATAATTATAAACTCAGTGATATTAACTAAGTATATATTCATTTAAAGTTTCATATTTATATGTTTTGAAAGTGTACGCAGACTTTATTGGAGGGAATTTTTGACAAAATATATTTTAGTAAAAATGTTAAAAGTATTACACTTATGTTATTTACTTTTTATTTGAGCTTACAATTGTAGCTAATATAAGAAAAAAAATGCAATGATTAAAATACATTTTTCAATGCTTTAAGTGTTTTTTAATTTAAAATTTAGCAATTAAGCAGGATATAACATATGCAGCAATATTATGGATGCCTGGTATAAGCTGTAAATTATTAGTTGTAAATTGGGAAATGAAATCTAATTGCCTTACTTGTCGTGAGAAACACTTATTCTTTTGGCAGAAACCATAAGTTAATGGCTTGTGATCAATATATAAAACAAACTCTCTAGCTTCCAACATACATTCACTTCCAAAAGTTAAGCACAAAAAGAAAAATTCTAATTTCCAGAAGCCAAACAGAATTGAAGAGGATACAAATCACTGCAAAAAAGAGGTAGATGGTAGCTTGCAAATATGTTAGGTAACGGCCAATCGCGCTTTCATGTCAAGAAACATGCAAAAGGGGCAGTCTTATGAGATACCAGCTTTATGAAAGATTACAGAAGTTGTTTGTAAGTGCTGATAGGTGATGTTTAAAACTTTCGTACAATTTGTTTTCAAGACATACATGTCTCTATGACTCCCAGAAGACGAATGGAAGATTAAGGGCTGCCATGCTGTGGGGTGCATTGAAGCAGAACAGTCAATCTCAGATATTGCTCTTTTCTTCAGCGTTCATCATTCTGTAATTTCACATTCATAGAAACAATTCTAAACAACACAGGCAGTTATCTGAATGCCCGTAGCGGTCCCCCAAGGGTTACGAACTCCACAGAAGGTCGATATATTGCGAATTTAGCCAAGCGGAATTGCAGAGCGAGCTTAACACACGTGACATTTATGGTTACAATGCCCATTGGTAAGGTGTTATCTGCAGTTACTGTATGCCGAAGATTACATATGTATGAACTGTACGACAGGGTACCTCAAATTTGTGTTTGTCTATCCGTCCAATCAAGAGGAGCATGATTAAAGGGGTACTGGGAACATATCAACTGAACTATGTCTGACTGGGTCAATGTCATATTTACTGATTAGTCAAGATTTGCTCTGGAGCCAGATGACAAGTGTATAAGGATATGACGTAAAGAAGGAACACACAATCAGCCCCAAAACATCCTGCATTCCGAGATGAAAGCATTATGATGTGGGCAGAAATTTCATTAAGATACTGTACAGACTTGTGCACCTTTAAAAAGTAAAGCTGCATTTGCTAGTGCTTGTTTACACTTATTAAAAGCTTCAGTTGTAATAGGAGTCCAAACAATTAGTTTTTTTAAAGATCTGCTTTCGAGAACAACCTTTTAAAAACTAATTCAGTGTGGCCTGATCTTCTGATGTATGGGGTAGAAAACTTGCAATAAAAATTAAACACACCTAGGAATTTCTGTGGGCTCCAAACAGTTTCAGGTAGAGGAAAATCAAGGAAGGCTTAATTTCAGTTTGCAGGGGCTTAATTCCTTCTGGAGTAATAAGATGACCAAGAAACTCTAAGTATATGATGACAATCAAAAACACATTTTGACAGACACATTTGACTTCAGGCCACAATCACTGAGGCACTTAAATATAGTACACCAGTGCTCTTTATATTCTGTGACATCATTTGGAAAACATCATCCAAATAGACATACATAGGTAAATAATGAGAGGCCTTTTAATACCTTGTGAATAAAATGCATGAAGGTTTGACAAGCACTCACCCAAACAAAACACTAATGAATGTATTCAAAAGGGCCTCATGGTGTTCTTGTTAATATTTCCGTAGAATGCTTCCCTGTGTACATAACCCCCTCATGATGATATCATTGCTGTTTTATGATAAGCCTCAGCAATAAAAATATCATAAAAATCTTTAAAAATGTTTATTTTTGAAGAAAGAAAAAAATCTACCATGATGTGCATAAGCAAAATCCTGTATATAAGGAATAGGTTAACTGTAGAATTCTATAACTGAGTTGAGCCTGAGTTTAGGACAACATGTAGCAGTGAGTTCCATGGGCTTTTGGATGGATTATCTCTTAGGAAAGAATAAATTCAGATTTCTCTTTCATATAATCTAAATCAGCCATAACAAATTATTGACTTATGCAAGAAATATTACCATATGTAAATAATGAAGTCTCTGGATTAATGCAACGCATTTCAGGTCAACTAAAAGGTTAAAATGTTGTATAAAAAAAAAGAAGCCTGTACATATAATAAGAGAAACCATATCAGCAATTAGAAATCTCCATGGAAATGGTTTTTGAAGACCTAAACCTAGTCTGTTGATTTGAAATTCTATACACAGGGATTTTAGTGTTGTTGGCTGCAAGCAGGGAAAAATTCACACACACATTTCTCTCTGTCTTTTTTTTTTTTAGTAGAAAGTGGTAAAACTGAAATTCCACTGTCAGAATTTATTTAGAAATTTCTGAATAGTCTTTTTGTCATTAACAAATAAACAAATAGGCTTTTTTTGGTACATCTATCATCCTAGTTATGAGAAAAGTTCACAGATTGTATTACAGGAGCATGGTCACTTACATTTTCTAGCACTTATACCAAAACGTTTATGATAAAAATACATGCTATTACGTTTATTTTGAGAACAAGATCTTCAACCAGAAGCTAAATGCTCGTAGTAGGCTGATTGTGTATATGACAATTCGTCTACTTGATGAGAAAGGTCTAACACTTGGTGGCAAAGAGAATTGATTATGCATCAGAAACTAATACAAAGTTTGCTAGGTTCATAACAGGTAACAAAGGTTCCCAAACAAGTGTTTGCATGATAATTTCTGCTACTTTGTTGGGTATAATGGTCAACTTATCAAGGGATTCTGAAGTAGCAGATAGGACAGTCTGGATTTGCATCAGCACATTCTTTGTAGTCACAAACTTTGCAGAAAATCATCACTTAGTGGACTAACAGAAAGGTCTTTCGTTCCCTGAAGAAAGTGACTAAGCTTTTTATCACCAATATAAAGAGTTGTTAATAATTTCTTTATCTTTTGATGTTCTGAGTCTTCAAACTTGGATGTCAGCCAATCAGACAAAGTACTGTATTTGTCTGTGGCTGGTGGCATCACAACAATATCTAAACTAATCCGAGAACTTTGGTGTCTATATGTGTTACAATTGCTGAATATTTAGAATCATTGCTTGTAATACCATTAAGAGTGAATGCTTTAACACATTGAGCACACACTATTAGCATACATAAGACTTGCAGAAAGGTCGGAGCTGCAATGCAACATGTGCAACCTGAGTGCTGTTATTATCATTCAGTATTATTCAGAATGTAAAAGAAAGCAAATACAGCAAACATAAACACACATTTAAGAATCAGCAACCTTCAGAGTGTTATCTGAGTATGTATACTATGTGAAAATAACTACACAAAATATAAGTGCATCATTTATACTTGAATGTAGGCAAAAGTATTCCTGTAACAGTTGCCATTGTGTTTTAAATGTCAATTTAATCGAAAATTTTATTTAATAAAAAACAAGTAGAAATGTGAGAAACATTATAAGACCCAGAAGTGAATTGTTCAATAGCAAATCACTTCAAAGATCATTGCGAGTTCGGTTATTTAGGTAGTTACCACAAAATTATCATGTGGCAGAACTTCTCAAGTAGATTTCAAACACAAACTTTTGGTTAAATATTGATGAAGAATATGAACAACTTTCTCACAGAAAGCTCTTAAATTACTTGTGGTTATCTATTTTATATCAATTTGCCGCGGAGAAAAGAACAAGTGAAGTGGTCCGATTTTCCTCTCACTTATGCAAAAAGAACTCACTTCCAGATAGGTCATGTAATGCCTAACACTGAAATTGTATTAGCTCTCCCGTTTAATATTTTAATTATTTAGCTTTAGTAAATAGTTTGTTTAAATTACTTAATCATTCAGCCTTCTTAATGATCTGATGATATATACATCATCTAACTTCTAAAGTGTTAACCATGGATGTTGAATTTTAAAAGTAAAATATTTTGCATTCATTTATGAAAACTTTTACCAAAAAACCAATGTCGCCCCTCTTTTTCGGCCTCTTCAAACCAGGAAGTTAGTGCTCTCTTCTGCACCCTTCATGTGAGGATATTTTATTGCTGTTGTTTCAAGACTCTTAACTCCTGTCTGCTATTCAGCATTCAATTTTTTTTCTTCTTTTCAAAAAGAGAGAAAGTGCTTTATAGAACTTAGAAAAAGAATCATATGATTTTCTGCACTCTGAGTCAACATGGCTAACGAAGCTGAAACAACGTGTGTTGCGTTCCAAGCTCCCCCTTCTGGAAGTCTGAATCCAAACTTTGGTTTCTTTAGTTAGAATCCTTATTCATGAATGCAGGTATTGTGAGTGATTACACTAAATTCCACTGTGTTATTACAGCCCTGGACTAAGAAGTATTAAAATTTGTAAGCAACATTATTTGAGCTCCTCCAGAAACGGATAAATATACTGCTTTAAAAACTCAAATTGTTGGACAGTTTGCAGAGACAACGACTGCTCATTGGCATTCACTGATTCAAGACCTCAGCCTTGGAGATAAATGCCCTTCAGAACTCCTGCTTGAGATGCAAAAGCTTGCTGGTGGAAATATCAGTAAATACGCTGTCAACATTGTGGTTACAACAATTGCCAGTAACATGCAAGAAATTTTATCTGTGAGTAAAGCTGGGCTTGATAAATTAGCCACATTTGCGGACAAAATCAGTGACGCGTCAGATTTCCCTGCAACCATATCTGAAGTTCAAGACAGTAAAAATGACAGCTGACTTACTGCCCTGGAAAAACAAATTACGGAGCTTTGTCAAACAGTAAAACACTGGCCACGCTCTCAATAACGTAGTTGTTTTTCAAGTCATGCCAAATCAGCACATCGTTCACCCTCACCCACATGCCATGGACTATGTTGGTATCATCATAAATTCAGTGATCGTGCATGCAAATGTGGCCAACCATGTGCTTTCTAATCATTATTGGGAAACTAAATGGCATGCCAGTGGAGGCGACATCAGACACAAGCCATTCATTCACCTATTTATTATTGATCATAATATTTGTTTCAAGTATTTGATTGATACAGGTACTTGCATCTCTGTTTTTCCAGTGAAGTATCTCTAGGATAATAGATGTATCAAGAATTCACTGCAACTATTATGCAGCTAACAGAACTTCAATATCTACTTTTGGCACAAGTTTCTTATTCTGGATCTCCGACTTCGACGAGAATTTCCCTTTACATTTGTTGCAAATGTTATCCTTCCTATTCTGGGAGCTGACTTCTTGGAAAAATATGGTCTTCTGATAGATGTCAAAAATCGTCAAATCATAGACTGTTAAATGTCATTGAAAAGCAAAGGAACTGCAGCTTCTGGATCTTCTATTGGATTAAGAACTATTGCATCTGATTCCCACTTTCAAGCCATTCTATTGAAACATCCTGAGCTCACCAACCCCAATCCATCTTCAGTTCAAAAGCACAATATTACTCACTGCATTCAAACTAAAGGTTCTCCTGCCTATTCACGTGCAAGATGACTATATGCTGACAAACTTAAATTAGTCAAGGCAAAACTCGACAAGATGCTTTGTCAAGGTATTATCAGACCATATAATAAATAGTTCATGGGCAAGTCCAATTCATGTTGTGCCTAAAAAGGATAATGGAATTTGTGTTTGTGGAAAATTCGGCCGTTCAAGTCCAGATTGATATTCTTTGCCTCATCTGCATGACTTTTTCGTGGGACTGCATGGAAAGGTAATTTTCAGTAAATTGAAAATGATATGAGCCTTTAATCAAATACCGATGGAAACATATGATATCCCTAAAACTACTGTCATTACACCCTTCAGCTTATATGAACACATACAGTTAGTCACAAAATTCTGCGCACTTCAAAGTAACATATGTTGAGTTATTATGAAAAATGCAGCACATGATCAAGGAAAGATTTGTTTGGCCTAAAAGGTTATTAGAAATATCTAAAATATTCTAGACATTGCATTCTGTCAAAGGCCCAAAATCTATTGACATACAAAAGCACCATTGACATCTTTCCTGGAGCCTTCTAGTCAATTTGACCATGTCCATTTAGATATAAGCTTGCTCCCTATCTGAAATGGTTATTCTTAATTGCTTAACTTTACTTGATTGATTTTCTAGGCAGCTAGAAGTCTGGCTTTTCAAAGACATCACTGCCAATACAGTTGCAAAAGCATTTCTCACATGTTGGATCTCCCATTGAGGAGTGCCTTTAATTGTGACTACTGATCAAGGACATCAATTTGAGGCTTCTCTTTTCCATTCTCTGACAAATTATCTGGGTATTTGCAGATCCAGGACAACGAGCTATCATCCACAGTCCAATGATTTAATCAAGGAATTGCATCAATTCTTGAAAACTGCTATTGAACGGTGGACTGAGGTTCTTCCATTGATTCTTGGTTTCCATACTACACTAAAAGAGAATTTAGGTTGTACATAAGCAGAGTTAGTTTTTGAAACTACAATCTGTTTGCTAGAGAGTTCTTAGTTCCTAATAAAGAATCTGTTGAGCCACACAAATATGTGAACAAATTACAAAGGTAAATGTAAGCACTTTGCCTTGTACCACTAAACCTGGATGGTGACAAGACAATTGTACACTGGGATTTAGCAAAGTTACTCATGTGCTTCTTCACTGTGACATTGTGAGAAATCTGTTTCAACTACCACATGATGGACTCTTCTTGATTGTCAATAGAACAGAGAATGTTTTCCATTTTGGCATAAATGGTAAAACTGTACTTGTCTCAACTGATAGAGTAAAACCAGCATTCATAGAACAAAAGCAAGCTATATCATTTGTTTCATTTAAATCTGTCAAAGATCTTGAGTATGCCTTGTAAACCATACCAGATTCTCTTCCAGAAAATACAACTCTCTTGTTGCAGACTTACATGGGTGTGCAAAAACGTTTCAGTTATGTAAATTTTACAGAAATATATTATGTACACTGGGAGGGGAGTGTGTGGCGACTACCTCGCTAACTAACCAAGTAATACTTGAACTAAATTGAACTGGCAATGATCCCTGATGCTTTGCAATTAAAGCATTATAAAATCATATAATATATTATAAAAATCACAGTGTTTTCCATCAAATTTTCAGAACTCTCATTAGTAGAACCTAAAAGTGCATCACTGTTCATGTTTTGTTTGAGATTTGAGACAGATTCTTAACTAATGATCAATGGCTTATTTTAAAAAGTAACCAATGTATTTTAATAAATGAAGAATATACAATCGCAAGCAATGTCACTTGTAAACCGCGCATTGTCGTAAATGAAAATGTAGTGCAGCACAACAGCAGTTGCAGCATCTCTAGTTACTGATAGCTTACAGCTTAAATTACAAATGCACTATAAAAAATTACATTATTGTCTGATTTTTGATAATTGTACATGCTAACAACTTTACTGTGTAATAATCAAAATAATTTATAATGAATTGTAAAAAGAACATTTATGATATTTTTATGATTTTGTTTTATATTTATCTGCTATTACTGATTATTTTTGTGTACTGCTAACCAGCAACTTTTATTCCACTAACAGTATAAATGTTGGAAAATATAATAGGTGACATTATCCCTTTGTATTTATTGTTTATTAAACTGAATGCCATATAAGCTGTCATTTAGGAAAAAAAATAGAATGAGCCAGGTAAAAGATGGGTGTCAATTGATGCTTTAAATCATTAAAGAAAACCTTTGAAATAATTCTAATAAAATAGAATTGAACTAGAGATCAGAGATAATCCATTTAATTTTTAAAAGATGACATTTTTAGAAAGGCAGAATATTCCTTGATTTTAATATCAAATTCTTTATTAGAGATTGCTTTTTCAAAACTGCTTAAACTATCCTTTATGAAAACTAGCATATTAATCTTTAAAAAAGAAGGAAAAAAAAAAAAAAAAGACAAGATTGCAGTTTTTGATAAATGAAATGTTTCTTAACTTATATATTTGCTAAAGAATTTAAAATTCCCCTTGCACAACATTGATATTCTTTCACCAAAAGAAACATGTTAGTTATTAATTGACCAAAAAAGACTGTAAATCAAACTGTTAGGACCAAAAATGTGCTAATTTCTTTCTTTCTTTTCCCTTTAATGGTATACATTTTGAAAGAACTTAAATGGCATGATTTTCAAACTTAATGGCTGAATAGATTATTTCAAACAATGGCAATAACGAAAATGGGGGGGAAAGTGATGATGTTAAGAACGTGTAGCAGTATTGCCATCAAACCCTGTCAGAAAAAAAACGGCATCACATACAAGATCATATTTCATGTGATAAAATATCAGTGATAGAAGCTTAACATTTTTCACTCACAAGATTTGCAGAAAGAATTTGTTATGCTCAAAATAAAGCTTAATCAAAAATTGGGTTTCTGAAAACTGAATAGCTAACATTTTAAGTTGATAGTTTTATGTTTTTAATATATATATATATATATATACACACACACACACTGTCTCTCTCTCTCTCTCTCTCTCTCGACTGATTTTTTCCATGTAAGACTTTGATTTAAAGGTGAAAAACATTTAACTAAGATATTCAGTAAGTAGTATTTGACAATTCTGCAATATAATATGGATGAAAGTGAGAAAACCTTTGATGATTTGGAAAATTAAGAACTCAAATTTCTTTAAAAATGGCCAATCTTGCATTTGATTACGAAACCAATTCAAATGAATACATTGAGAGAAATTTAGAAAAAATATTTGCAAGATGGAAATCTTATTTTTATGTTAGGAAAGGAATACTTTTATTGGGGATGATTGTCCTTCACATACATACCCAGAAGCTTTAAAAGCAAGCAAAATGATATTTCTGTTTAAAGACTATAGTAATGTTAGTAATCTCTGGACTAATGTGTTATCTTAGAATTCAGATGTTGCTATAAAATTATTTGTAAAACATCAATCTCATCAAACCTTTGTATGAAAATAAGAAACTTTTAATATCTTTTTTGAGTGCAGTTATTAATCACTACAGCAGTTTACATTTTGTATCTGATAAAAAATAAAAACATTTAAAATATTTTTAGACTTATAAAATTTATATCTAAGGGGCAAGATATATTTGAAATGGAATAATATAATTCTCACACTCACAGTGACTTAACTGTTCTTGTGGGGACCCAAGGCCTACAGTGGCAATATCTTTCATAAAAAATAGATCCTGAGGAGCAAAGCATATGTCTCTGTTATATGGTCAACCTTATGTGAAACCTCCGGTATCAGTTGCCAAGCATGCTTCTCAGTTTTATCTATCCACTGAAGAAATGAAGGAAAAATATGCATACTTTTGTGATAAATGCTTATTTTCAGTTTTAAAATTAAATTAAAAGGAAGTTGAATTTGAGAAGTTTGAAAATTCAATTTTGACACGTTTTCATTCACATTAAATATTTATTAACTACACCTTACAGTTGAAAGGTGGTATTAAAAAAAAAAAAAAAAAAACTATAAGCAATATTATGCAAACTAAAAGTTGTCAGAGGAATTCTGTTTCAGCTTAGCGAGTTGGAGAATTGGCACTCTATTATATAGGATTAATTTTTATTCATAAAGCTAAAGTTTTTTTAACATAAATAATTTTACATATTGATTCATATATGAAATATCGAAATCTGAAACATTAAGCAACACATATACTTTATTAATATTCCTGTATTTCAATAAATGTGTTTTTCAACTTTTATTTCAAACATAAAACCCTTTCTAGATTGTTTGCAAAGTGAGCTTCATGCATTTTAATTAGTGCTTTGATAAATAAGATTTTACCATGGTATTTAAAGGAAAATCATGTTCATAAATTTAATAAATATTATTTATTCTCCAAAATATTAATTTAAACAGATATTTCAATGTACATCAATGTCTTACTCAATTTCTTATTAACATCAGTTCAGAGAAATCATGTACTTTAACTTGATGTCTTTAATGCACTTTCCTCTAGTATTTTAATAAAATTAATAAAAACAAAGTATATTTAATTCAACTCTAAAAAGAATTGGTTTGACAATAGCTCAATAATCAAGTTTAGCATACAAGGGCTACTTAAATTGGGACCTACAGCTTAAAGTGGACTCTGAAACACTACAAATATTTAAACCCACAAACTGTTGAGCCAATGGCAAGAGAACACTATTTGACCGCTAGCCTTGCTTTACTCTATAGAGATACTAAATAAGTGATTAATAAATATATGCATGATAAATATAAACACAAACCTATCAATTTTAAACAATTTTTATCACTTTTAAAATTTTAAAGGAAAATACATGTATCAATAGAAGATTTGAGAAGATAGTACAACCTGAGAAAAAATAATTTTTCAATGAGGGTTTTTTAAATTTGTAATGTTAAGCTAACGAAATGTTTGCAATATTTATCTGTATTAAAAATCGCTTTAGTTCATATTAAAACTGCAGTAAATATATTTCTTACTGTAATATTTTCACATGATTTACAATGATATTTTTTATTTGTGTTATGAAGTTTATCTATATCATTTGCTCAACAAGAATCACAACATTCAATTCTTAAAATTGAGGTCTTATGCGAAGAAAATGTTTTTCAATCATTTTAAGGAAAAGTAAACAAAGTAAAACCTTAAAAAGTTGACATTAAAAAAATCCTCAAAACTTTTTTTGACAATTTAATACATATATTTCAACAATTTTTAATCAAAAAAATTTTAATGGATGCAAAATTTATAAAATAATTTATCTGAAAAATATTTTAATACGTAAGAACAATTTAAATATGTTTAGTTTTTTTTTTTTATTATACTTCATAGCTTACAATAACAGTATTTATAAGATTGATATGAATTAAAACCAAGAAAAATAACCATAGTTTACCAATTATAAAAATGAAATACATACTTGCTTAGACTTTAATTGAATATATTCTTTAAGCTCTACATACTGTATTTCTACTACACAAAATATTTACTAAGATTGAGTTTTGAGTTATAATGAAGTTTACTTTTTTCTTTCCAAAACCTTATTTTGATTTTAATCTATAGTGTTTCCACCAGAAGGAAATTGACATTGCTAGAAACATTTTAATGATAATTTTCCTTTGAAATGTTTAGTTAAATCCTTTATAGTCTCTACAGTACACACTTCTACAAAACATTCTAATCAATTTCTCTACATAAGCATTTGCAACAGAAACTGAACACCCATTTTTCTTCATAATTTGAAGTAAATTTACAAAGAGATCAAACATAATACAGGATCTTTCACTAAGAAGCATGACAGTGTAGGGGTAATGTTTCATGCTCACAAAGCTGACTCAGGTTAATAATGTAAAAAGATGCTTTTACTTTATTTATCATTTTATGTGTTTGTCTTCAAATGTATATTGATTTTTATGCTGTAAGTTATTTTGATATTTAAATAAAATTTTGTTATCATTGAAGTATGTAAACTTCTGTACTATTAAGTGCAGACTCTGAAGATTAACCTATTCACATCTATAATCGTAGAATTCCAAATTATTGACACTTACTTAGTTGTAATGTGTGAGATGCTGCTGGTGTTACTCACCAATTATCATTAATTTTTTAATGAGTGTTTTCTAGAGCAAATAATCTGCATTATTTTATTCCAGCTTATCTTTCATATTTATTTCCTGATACGCATTTCAGTAAATTGTATAAAATTAGTTTTTAGAATTTATGTGAAGCCCTCTTAGGAAATTGAAAGAAATGGCCAAAATCATGTTACAATTGAGTAGAAAATATGGAATTATACAATTTATGATGAAATAGCTTAGAAAAACTACAAAACACTAACACTTATTTTTAATAATTTATATTTACAATTTTTTTTTTTCCATAGCTAGAGGTAAAGCGCCTAGAAAAGTTAGTGAGACATCTGGATGTAGTGGTAATAAAATGTATAAAAGTAAGCATATATAGACTTTCTTTTAGAAAAGTATTTTCTACTTTTTCTTATAAAGAATTACAAAACACTAACACTTGTTTTTTAAAATTCATATTTACAATTATTTTTTTATAGACCGAGGTAGACCACCCGGAAAAGTTAATAAGACATCTGGATGTAGTGGTAGTAAAATATCTAAATGTAAGCATATATAGACTTTCTTTTATAAAAGTATTTTGTACTTTTTTCTTAGAACAAATTACAAAGCACTAATACTTGTTTTTAAAAATTTATATTTAAACTTTTTTTTCCATAGCTAGAGGCAGACCACCTGGAAAAGTTAATGAGACATCTGGACATAGTGGTAGTAAAATATCTAAAAGTAAGTGTTGTGATGTAGTATTTGATTTAAGAACTTGTCAATCTTGCACAAAAGCATATATTGCAGCTATATACATTATAAGAAATAACATTACAAAACTAGAATATTCATTTGAACAGAATCATGTAAACTATGCATCATTCTAGCTGTCTTATACAGTACTATCTTTGAGTCTGACATGCAAGTGAGTGTGAATGCAGTTGGTTGTTAGAATCTAATTCCTTTTAATAGAGCTATAGAGTAATTTTTAGTTGTTCTGTACCTGGTGAACCAGAACATACTCCCACCCTACCAGGCATTAGTCCTAATATATGGGTAATGGTGCTAATTTGTAAATGTTTCTTTTATGATTTGAGTTTTTGTTATAACCGTGGTTACATGACCAGTCTGTCTGTACCAGAATGAAGTTCAATCACTTTTCCTATTGACCAAGAACCTGGAAGGTGATTATCTAGTAACAGTATGATGTCTCTAATTTTCTTATTTGGTTGAGTATCTTTCAAATTTGCAGCGAGGAAAGGTATGCTTTGTTCCATGATTTGCAGAAATCCGTACGCATCTTTTGAAAGAGATCCTATCTATTTTGCAAATTGACAGGGCTTGTAAGAAGTAGTTCTGGAGGAGAAAGGATCGTATCTCCTGTAAGAAAGTGTGAAGGAGTGAGAACATTAATACAAGCAATGTCAGTATTGCTTACACTACATAAATAATGAGAATTTAAAAGGACTTTAATCTAAGCCAATAGAATTGTCAATTCTTTGATTGTAAGTAGAGTTTCACTGATCTCACTTTTACAGTGATATTTGGATTTGATTGCAGCCTCCCAAATTACTCCAAAATCAGGAGATGCTGTAGGTATAAAGTGCTATTCTATTGATGCTTGTTTTAAATGATGTGCAATGGCTTCGTTATTAGAAGGTGATGACCACAATTATGGCATTCTGCTGAGCTTTCGATTAGCCCCAACAAAGTGTGTTGCATTATGCTGTAAATGTGATATGGAGCACCTAGTCTAGCAATAAATCAATGCAAAGCAGCTAAGAATGCATCAGCAATTAAATTGCTGACTGCCTCTATGTGTAGCGCCTTAGTAGCGAGACAGATAAATAGCGCAATGTAACCTTTTGTTGATTTTACACCCCGACCCTTATTAAATTTGTTGGAAATAGGACAGGCATAGCCCACTTTGCACTTGAAGAAAGGTCTCTCGAGTGTTACTCGATGCTTAGGCAAATAAACCCATAAGCTGAGATGTGATGGATGCATTAAATTTGAATCACTTGATACACTTGTGAATACACTTACTAATGAGCACTTATGATCCAATATGATTGTTTGATTTTGTGGGACAGTAAAGGACCAAGATGTAAATAAGTCACATGTTTTTCTTTTATGATGAGCTCACTTATCTTGTTTTAGTAGGTAGAATCACTGGGTCTTTTTGGTTAAAAGACAGTTCTGAATTTTGCAAATGACCTCCCACCAGTAAAAGACAATTTTCATCTATAAACGTATGAAGTGAGCGTAGCTGACTTTCCTTGGGCAAAAGTCTTTGATTTTTTATACATTTTAGGTCCTCATTAAAGTAATCTTTCTGAATTTACTGAATTATGGTTTCTTCTGCATTTTTAGTTTCCATGTAAGTAAATGGAGAAAAAGAATCAGTTGTAAGTGTTTGACTTTTGTTATTAGTTTTGCACCTTTTGATGAATCTTAAACAATATGCTAAAATGCATTTATTTTTCTCTTGGTAGTGCAGCAGTTAATTGATCTAATATTAATGCTTTAATTGGCATAGTCTGTTGCATCATGGATTGACATTAATTCAATTTCAACGAAACCTTTAGTAGTTGTGACTTCTGACTCAGCTAAACCTTTGACGAGAAAACACACATTTTTTTCTTTTAAGTCCCTATAAATTAATGCAAGATTCAGACAATGATGTTGATTCAGAACCATTATCACAAAGCATTCTAATATTACGTTTTTGACCCATTGAATTGATTACATTCACATATGCAGTTGGCTATAAGCCAAAAGTTGTTTGAATACTATTATTTTGAATCACGTTATTACTATTTTTGTTTTCTTTCGTATGTGCGATGTCTGCTATCTTACTTACTGTTATATTTTTTCTTTGTTGATCAGAAAGAAAACTACTACTGGAATGAGAAGCAGATGTGGAGTAATTTTTTAATGGATTTTCACAAATTGTACTATGATGCAATAACTGGCAATAATGTCAATGATATAGAAACATACATTCAGATTTTTTGTGAAAACTAGAAAAACAATTTAAACAAAGATTATTTTTCTGAACAAACTGATTTCTTTTTTTGATAGTTTATGTTTTAAATTTGGGGCATTTATAACGAAAATTATCTATCTTACAAATCATGCATTTGATACTTTTGTTAGCAGAAAACTTCTTAACACTAAATTGAGTTCTTTCTTTTTTGTTAAAATTCTCTTAAGAGGAAAGTTTATCATTTATAAACTGAATAAACATTTCAACAGTAGAAAATTTCACTTTTGCTGAAAAGTCAAACCATTGTTTTCATGTTTTGCCACCAACCTTCTGTAATAATATATAAATTAGCCAAAATCACACTTTCATTAGCTTTTGTGTCAATAGATTTTAAGCCTTTGATGATTTCATCAGATGTATCAGCAATTTTTGTGTTGCAAATTAATTGTTTTGTGAAAATTAATTGTGTTTGCATTAACTACACCAGATTGATCCATGAAAGTTTTAGTGATGTGACAATTTGCTTTTTCTTAACTAACCTAGATAAGAAAGTTTCCCAGTTTTCTATATAACAATATGTTTAATAATAGAAACCGGTTCATCAGTTAATAAACATTTTAGATACTGAAATTTTTTAATATTGTTTAAATTTTCTGATTGCTTTGAACTAATGATATATACAAATCCTTGAAAGACATCCAGTCTCTGTCATTACCATTGAAAGTCTGCATATTTATTCTCGGTAATTTAAAATTATTAGTAATACTTGTAGTATTAAAAACTCGAGTATGGTGTTCATTAATTTGAGTGTTCTTCTATTGAAATTCTATTTCTGAACTTTCTGGTGGAAGTTCTATACCTGCTTTATCAAAGTCGAAGTAAATGCTTTCTAATTTTTGTAATTTATTCGTTAAATCATATTTTTGAATGATTGACTGTCATTAATGAAATTTGAAATTCTGGTAAGAGCAGCTTTTGCTTTACCTATATTATGTTTTGCCAATTTATCCTTGTCTTCCATTACGAAGTAAATCAGAAAACCAAACTCAAACTAGTAAAAGAAAAGAAAAAAAATGTACTTATCTTGATTGGTCCTTAGAGGAGGTGTGATGAGGAGAATATCCAAAATTGTACTAATTACAGTGTTGAGGTTAAACCTGAAACCAATGTTCGTTTTATCTTGCCGGTGTTCCTCCAATTTTTATGTTGTGATGTAGTGTTAGATTTAAGAACTTGACAACCTTGCACAAAATCATATATTATAGCTACATACAATATAAGAAATAACATTCAATCAAACAAAATTGTTAAAACTATACAGCATTCTAGTGGATACAGTAGTATCTTTGAGTCCAATGTCTGAGTGAGTGTGAATACAGTTGATTGTTAGAATCCGCTTCTTTTTAATAGAGCTAAAGAGTAATGTTTTTTTATTCTGTTCCTGGTGAACCAGAACAGCAAGCATATGTAAACTTTCTTTAAGAAAAGTATTTTGTACATTTTACTTAGAAAAAATTACAAAACATTAACACTTGTTTATAAAAATTCATATTTACAATTTCTTTTCTATAGCCAGAGGTAGACCACCCGGGAAAGTTGGTGAAACACCTGGACATAGTGGTAGTAAAATAGCTAAAAGTAAGCATATATAGACTTTCTTTTAGAAAAGTATTTTGTACTTTTTTCTCAGCAAATATTACAAAACATTAACACATGTTTTTTAAAATTTATATTTAAAAATTTTTTCCATAGCCAGAGGTAGACCACCCGGAAAAGTTAATAAGACATCTGGATGTAATGGTAGTAAAATAGCTAAAAGTAAGCATATATAGACTTTCTTTTAGAAAAGTATTTTGTACTTTTTTCTCAGCAAATATTACAAAACATTAACACGTGTTTTTTAAAATTTATATTTACAATTTTTTTTCCATAGCCAGAGGTAGACCACCCGGGAAAGTTCGTGAGACATCTGGATGTAGTTTTAGTAAAGTAGCTGAAAGTAAGCATAGACTTTCTTTTAGAAAAGTATTTTGTACTTTTTCTTAGAACAAATTACAAAACACTAACACTTGTTTTTAAAAATTTATATTTACACTTTTTTTTTTTCCATAGCTAGTGATAGACCACCTGGAAAAGTTAGTGAGACATCTGGACATAGTGGTAGTGAAATATCTAAAAGTAAGCATATATAGACTGTCTTTTAATTATTTTCATCACTTTTATAAATTTCTTGTTTTGAGCATATTCACAAAGTTTTATACCAATTCTATTAAGCTGCTATTTTAAATTTTTGACTGTCAGCTTCTTTCAGTGAGTGTGCATATTTTACATTATTTAACTTTGAACTTTTTGTTATGTTGAAAAATATGCTTTTGTAATACTTTCCTATATTTGATTTATGTCGTAGATTTTGCTGTAAATAATTTAATTGACTTTCCTTAACTCTTGTATATTAAAAAGTTAAAATTTTAATAATACTTGTGATTTGGAAATATTAAAAAATTTTAAAGTATTTGTGTGCATTCACATACTATATGAAGAAGAAAAAAGATTATTACTCTAATTTCAAATAAAAGTAAAATGTTAAGTATTTTTTACATTAAAAGTTAAAGATGTACGTTAACTTAGTATTAAAAATATTTTTTAATTTGTTTTACTATATTGATTCATTAAAAAAGTCTCAGCTAAGTTTTTTTAATGAACGTGAATATGTCCTTTTCTCAAATTTATAACATTTTGTAATATCTACATATGTAAAATAAACAACTGTTCCATATGCATTGTAAAACATGTACCTCTAATTGTTCATTTTTTACAATTCAAAGTAATACATAAGAATTCTGAGAATTTTCCTATTTCTTTACATTTAGTTATCTAATTTTGTTGCAAGATCTCTAGGCAGTTTTTGTCTCATGTATGCATTTTCACCCAATTTCAGTAATATCTTTAAACACATGACACAATCAAAACATTAAGATTCTTGTTACGGTCTATAAAACAAACCTCCTACAGTTTTGCCATATTTTCCAGAAATGTACCAAATCTTTCAGCTGAGCTGACAGTTGAATGATTACTGCTGTAGATTAAAAAGTTTATATCACTAAATCCTTTCTCAGACTTTGATTTGTATAATGGTTCAGAATCAACTTTAAACTTAAGACCTTGGTATATGCAAATAATGACCATAGAGAAATCAAAAACCAAATCAAACCTTTCACCTCCAACTCTTTTTTATCAACATATGTATTCAACCCTAAAACTTGCAATTTTTTACTCATCCCAACTATGACAGAGAGAGGTAGAGGCATCATTCTTTGATATAGATATAATACATAATGCGAAGTTGAATGACTCCCATTGTTTCTATTTCCATTTTAATATAAATCTTTTACATATAATTCTAAATTCAATTGACTTAGGGTTATTTATTTTAAAATTTTTTAATTTGATACTTTATTGTAGCATTCAAGAGGAATGAAAATTTTTCCTGTCAATTAGTAGTCTTTCATTTTTATTTGTATTTTATTTTTTTAAGTATTGTTCAGTAAGGTATAGGAATATCAAACATTATAAACTTTGTTTTTCTTTTGAAAATTCTTTAGAAAGTCCTTCTCTATTATTCTTTGCTTTAGAACAATAACTCATTGTCATTTGATTTCTGACAAAATAAATAGTTCCTAGGTTTACACTTTTTTACATAACAATCTGAAGAAAAACAGTTGATGAAAAGATTATTTAATTAAATGGTTTCAACTCATTGCTGATTACTAAATTGCTTTTACTAACAAATTTTTAAAATTGTGTAAATATTGTAGCATGTTTTTAATTAGTTTTTACACAAAATACATGTATATTATAGACTAATTCAAATGCCTAAAAATATGAAAATTTTTCTAGTCATAATTATGATGCTAGTTTAATCCCCTCACTTTTATTATTACATAAAAAATTTTTGCCAAAAAAATACTGTTTTCATTTTGATGGCAAGTAATATCTTAATGACCTTAAATTTTTGGTTCGATTTTTCCCATTTAAGTGTTGTATGGGATATAAATTAGCCATCGATTCTTTGATTAACTTATTTAAAATTATAGACTTGCTATCAGTCTGTACCACTTTTTAAGTATCTGTGGGCAGATGTCATTTCACCAATACCCACCATTAGGCTAATTGCTAAAATAATTACCACAATAAGCAGAGCTGCAAATATTAAATTTTAATGCAGTTAAAGAAATGCTAGCTATTGGTTTTTAATACCTATAAAGTATTTTGTTCTATCAATAGAACCTTTAATAATTAAGAAACTAATAATTAGGCTTGCATAAAAATAGTAAGTTTAATTTATTGATAATAAACATAAAATAATTACATAACATAAATTAAGTTTAAAATTTGAGAATAGATAAAATAAAGATATTCCGATTAAATAATTCGTTATCATTACTAATAAGTAAATTACCAATGACAATAAGAGTTTTTAGCCAAAACTGTCAGACACCAGAGTTTAATTTTCTAATCCTGGTGCTTTTAAAACACCTGGGATATGCCCCCTTTGAGGAACTGACATGCATATACAGTAAGTTAATAATTCGATTATGAATATAGAAATGCCAGATCGGCAAAGTAAAATTTTAAGTGTTTTAGTAATAAGTGGTATAGTAGTATGCCGATAAGGCATAGCAGATCAAATTAAGTTGAAAATAATGCACAAGTATTTTAAATGAATGATAAATATGGTGATAAGAAAAATTAACTAGAACTGTACTAGACTAAAACTTAAAAGCGCTGAATATATAAATTTAAGTTTGTAATAGGGTAAAACTTGCTTAAGGATTTAAAATCTCTTAACTTGTGGATAACTGAGAATAATAGTCAAAATAGCATTCAACCTGTTGGCAAATTGTACAAAAAGTTTAAGTGGTATTTTTTGTACAGAATGGAAGTAATTAAAATGCTATGTGGAGTTGACTGAAATTCTTTTAAAATTACTAATTTGAGTTTAGCATAATCTTTATCTTCCTTAACATATACTACTAAATATGTAACCTTTTTATCCAAAATATTCCCGAGCTGGTAGCTGAATGGTTAGTACTCTTGCCTTCAGTTCGTGGGTTCGAATCCCACCTTGGGCATGGATGGTTGTAGTGGTTTAGAATCCACTTTAAACTGTAGGTCCCTGTCGAATTAGCTCTTGTGTGTAAAAAAGGACTTAAGCGACAAACCAAAAAACAATAAAATAATCATCCAAAATATTTAATAGGATTCTGATGTTTAAATTTTCAGCTACCTTCTAAAACTTAGACTGATGCAAAAAATTAAAGGATTTTGTTTAGTAGGTACTACTATGAAGTTTCATATTTTAGGCTTTAATGTAAGTTTAAAATAAAAGATTTGTTAAATCTTATAAATTAAAATTTTAAATATATATTTTATGTAAACGAATTAATGCTTTTGATATTTCCTTTGATAACTTTACAATGTATTTTTACCATTTAAAGTGTTTTTAATTTAAAAGCCAAACTTCTTCCTGATTCTTCCTTTTATATTGGATATGAATTCTGCTTTCAATATTAACTATTAAGATTTAAAAAATACACTTACATTATTGCTATGTAAAAATTGAAGGATTTGATTGCAATTTCTGAAAATAACTATTTTATTTTTGTAGGTAAGTATTGACATATCCGTTTTTATTGAATCTATTTTATGTAAATATATGTATGCTTCATATAAATTTTGGAAAAAGAAAAAATGCTAAAAAAATTTTACTTGATTTTATTTAACATTGTTAAATTTATTGACACTTGTTTGTTTTTAAATTTAATTTATTGAAAGCTAATGATTAACTTTTTATAGACTTTAAAGAACCTATTATTGGGAATGTGGAGAAATTTGAACATCTAAAAAGACTTATTGTGCAACATGGTATTCCAACAGATATAAAAATCACTGTTGGACCACAAAAGACATTTTTTACCACTCAGAAGATTTTACTTGCATTAGCAAGTCCTGTATTTGAGTCCATGTTTTTCAGCAATCTAAAGAAATCTAACGATACCATACATATTCCTGATGTTTCACCTTCTGGATTTAAAGCATTACTAGAGTAAGTAATCTTTTCTTGTCATATTATTAATAGTTTAAAAAGCCTTTTAAAAACTAGAAATAAGTTTTTTTTATTGTTGTGCTTTTTATTGTTTTAAAAATCAATATTTTTACTAAAGAAAGCATGAAATATTTGGTTTAAATCATCAAAGTAGAATGTTAAAAAAATGTATTGATATTAGAAATATTCTGAATTCCAGAAGATTTTCATGAATGAGACATTCTGTACATTACTTCAGTAACCAATATTGCAACATTTTTAATATCATATGCTCCAAAACACATGCAATCTTTTTCATTTCAGCTAAGTATTTTTCACCTTATGGCTGTTGATATTTTCTGCTGGATCCTGTGTAATTTATTTATCACTTATTGGGATATTATTTGGCCTGTGTAAGACTGGCATACTTTTTGTAAATTGAATACAAGTAAATATTTCAAGTTAAAATATCGGTATATTCCAAAATGATGTGATTTGATCTGACACTGCTGCAAATGATTAAATTCTGTCATCATCAAATGCCTCTTAATTTTAAACTGAAATGAAGACTGAAATATTCGATATCATTCTAATTTTATTTTCCAAACTTCATCAACGGAGAAATGGTAAGTTGCCTAAATATTTAAGAAGCACACCTTTTCAGCAAGTTTTCAAGATATCATTATTGTCCTTAGTCTTAAAACAAAAACTAAACTTGGTTGAGATTATACCTGTTAATTAAGTATTGATGACTACTGAGTAATTGAAATGATACATGTCATGTTATAGGCATTGACTGTATATTTGTGTGAATTCTTAAGAATATTTAATAATTTAAATTAAAAAATATAAAAGTTCAGCTTTTATAAAATATTGATGCTATAAAAGAGACAAAATAGGTGTCAGTATGCCATTTATGATGTTTAGTCATGGTCATCAGTAAGTATTTGTTTTACAAGATATTCAATTATTATTTGCTTTTTAAATATGTTATATATTTAATGTATATATATATATTTAACTTTTATTGGTTTGGAAAAATAACTTTCATAGTATGAGAGATATAATTCTTACAGAATCATAAGTATAAATATATTTTGATGAAAATAAATTTCTAGTTATAAAAAGTAGAAGTTTCACTGTGTAATATTGTGAAATATCTGAAAGCTTTTTCAATGTGAGAGAGCTTGTAATATTTTTCTTTGGGTAAAAATAAATTATTTTTTTAAAAATATTTATTTTATTATTCTAAAAGTTTTAAATTGTATAATCAGATACAATTTTGATGATTTTTCAATAACTCTGTAGATAATTCAACTCTTTAAACATTTAGAATATAGTTTGCAAAAAAATTTTTAAGCACCCTTACATCCAATTGCATTCTAATATATTTGATAATGTGTTGCATATTTAATAGTTTTAGAAGAAATATAATTATTCTTTGCATTTTTTCAAACAAAAGTTAACCTGTATATAAAACTGTTTTGTTGAATTATAGAATGTTGTAATTGTTAAATGAATTTGTGTTGAAAATTTGGAAATAGCATTTATTTATTATACATTGTTCTTATTGAATGTGCATCATTTTAATAATTCTGTACTTAAAATTATTTCTTTGATTTAGGTTTGTGAATACTAATGATATAAGTTTCTCCTGTGCAGAAGACGCATTTACCATTTGCAATCTTGCTAAAAAATACTGCATGCCTCTCATGACAGATATTTCATCAAATTACTTAAAGTCTTGTGATATAAATTCTTCTAATATTTGGTACATGGTCCAAAATTCCTTGCATTTCAACTTGCAGCCTATTCTTCATAAGTGTACCAAATATCTGGAAAATAATACTTATCTTGCTATAAAGTCTCCTGGTTTTGTAGAAGTAAGTAAAGAAGTCATTGAATATTTTGTCATGTTAGACATAGTTAACGTCAGAGAAATCGAACTATTGAAAAGCATTGTAAAGTGGGGGGAAAAAAGAAGACGAACAAGTGAATCACTGCGACAAGTACTACAACCTTTCATGAAGCATATTCGCTTTGGCTGTATATCTAAAGCAGAAATTATTTCTTTTGTAGATGAACACACGAATTTTTTGTCTGACATAAATGTCAGTGAACTTTTAAACTACTTGAAGGATAATCAATTTTATTCATTACCAGACTGGTGCAGTGCCCGCGTGTTTCCGAGGATACCAATAATTACATATAATTAAAAAGTATTCATTTATATCCATTTGGAAAACATTGGACAGTTATAAATTCATTTTTCATTTATATAAATACATTCAATGATACATATTTCATTGTAAAAAATTTATATTTAATGTTTATTAAATAAAATGCTGAGCAGTTTTCTAAATTTATAATTATTATTAACATAAAATAGTATAATAATAAAACACTGACAAATGTTTTTGAGTAAAATAACAATACTTACAACAAAAGAGGATTCAGAATTCTATTTGTAAACACAATTGGATACAGCAGCACCAGAGTAACTTATAAATACAAAATAATTTTAGTGCATCACTTGTTAAATCAAAAGCACAGTGCATGCTGATTTTGGAAACCCTTAATTAAGGAACACTCATGATTTAAATAACAGTATCTGCTCCCTATATATACCAGGTGATCCAAAAGTCAGGACAAACTTTAAAAGTGAATAAGTCTGGTGTGGCTTCACTGCTGATTTCATAATTGGTCCATTTTTTTTTTCGAGGAAGTCACACAGACAGGTTTCCAAACAGCGATATAACCAGTAAGCGATATCTAGCAATGTTACAGAACAGCATTATTCCTGAACTGCAAGCACGACAGGCACTCCAAACAGTCACCTTTATGCAAGATGGAGCACTACCTCATATTGCTCTGCCTGTGCAACGCCTGCTATGCTCAACATTTGGGGAGGATCACATTATCAGTCACTACTTTAATCATGCATGGCCTCCAAGCTCTCCCGATCTCACACCCTGTGACTTTTGGCTGTGGGGCTTCTTGAAGTCAAAAGTGTATCGTGACCAACTGGCACTGAAAGATGCCATCCGCCAAAATGTGTCTGCCATAACACAAGAAATGCTGTGAATGGTGTGGTGACTCGTCTCACAGCTTTACTTCTGAAGGATGGACAGCACATTGAACATTTACTGTAGTAGGTACTAATTAACTGTAATTAATCTGACTTCATTAATCATTTTTTCAATCATCTTTTGTTGCAATAAAACACTATTGCGCCATCTGTTGATCACCAACAGAACTATTTTTTTCATTGCCACACAAAACCCGATTGTTTTTTACATCCGTTTGGTGCAAACCACATATTTGTATCGTGATTCGTTTTCGAATTATTCATTTTTAAAGTGCGTCCTGACTTTTGGATCACCTGGTATATATATATATATATAACATTGTATCAGAGACAATTATAATTTTAATGCCCTCTTACCAAATAACACTTAGAAAGATTTCTTTATGCCTTGAATTTAATCACTCTTCTAAGATTCCCACAATTGCTTAAAATGAATGCCTACTGCATTTTAATACTATAATTGACTGTTAAAAAATATTTTATTTTTAATAAATATTATTTTAAATTTATGGAATTTAATGAGAAATTTTTGTATGAAAGGAATTTTTTTTAAAATTCTCTCCATACAATGGTAGTATGATTATATGAATTGAATAATATTTGTGTATTTCTCTTTATTAAACTACTTTTAATTAATGTACTATCAAATACATTAATTTCAATATATAAACCATATACTATAAACTACAAAATTACAAAACAAATAAATTATTCGTCAAAATGGAATTTTATTGAAGCTATACATGTTTCCTGTAAAATTTAAAATTCACATTGGATGGAAATAATTTTCATATATTTCTTCAAAATGTCAAATTGAAGATTTTTGTAAAACACAACAAATTTTTGTTTGCAACATATAAAATTCACATTTAATTATATTAGTAATTTTAATCTTTTATATGCATTCTCAGAAATTTATTCTACAAGCTTCTATAACTTAATTGTCCTCAAAACAACATTAAATATATATGTATACAAGTAACTTAATATCTACAGTATAAATATTAATATTCAAAAATATTTGCCTTATTTTACTTTTACAATCTAGCAACAGTTTAGCAAAATAAAGAAACATTTATAACAAGGCATTTTATTTATTCCAAACAACAAAAAGAAAACTTGAGAAGCATTTTATAATTTTATTATGTAGAATGATTAAGCTTAGGAATGTTTTAGATTATGATACAAGTTATTTTCTTGTGTCTTCATAGTTTCCCATTTCTGAAAATGTAATTTATTTGTTAGCTTTTCTTCACCTAGCAAATTTGAGTTTATTTATAAATTGTCAAAAATATTAGGAAAGTTTTCCAGATAATTATTAAAAAGTACTTTTTTCCTACAGTTAATTTTTTATAAAAATCTATGTTTACTTATGCATTCAAGTGACAATTTGAATTTCTTATTTTTGTCTACAGTCAAAAAACTATTCTAATATTGCAGTTATATTTATTTAATAATTAATCAAGATTTATGTATGAATTTCTGCAATTATAAACATTCAGAAAATTATGTACGTTTACAAAATATTGTATTTCAATTTCTTTGTTTCTCAGTATCCAATTGAATTTCTTTTTCACACCCATTTCTTTCATTTGAAGACTTATATTATTAGCTTTATTTGCATTTTTATTATTAAATACCATGAAAACACAGAAATATTGTGCATTTTTCACTTATTTATTTGTCACATTGAAAAACTACTGCAAAAACAATACAAATAACAGCAAATGTTAGTTTAGTTACAGTTACATTTATTTTATTTTAATAAGAACTGACTTATATTTAATTATTTAAAATACAAGATTTTTATTTTTAATCAAATGATATTAATATTGACGGTAAATTGAATATTTATTAAAGTACTATTTATCATTCGTAAAATATTACCCTTTGATATAAGAATAAATATATTTGTAAATTGTTTACAGAAAAGAATTAACAGGATCCATAAATTATAGTGTTTATTTCTATAAAAAATATGAATGAAAAATTTCTTAGCGTTTGGTTAAAGTTCAGAAACGTTTCATCTACAACAATTATATTATGTAATGTTGTAACGTGTACATATAAAATAAAAAACATTCCTATCGATTTTTTTTCTTTGAGTGTAGTTTTTCGTTAACTAAAATTTTAAATTCCACTAATTGGGTAGATAGTTTCGATTTTCTATTTGTAGTTACTTCCCTGAAGTTGAAAGTTGCAGTTTGAAAAATTGATAGCCTTGTACTTGAGCCAGACTTTTGCTTATAATGTCCTGAAGTCAGGAAAGTGTCCTACTTCAAATTAGCTAAAAAGTCACGATGAATTTAACATTAAATGTATATATATATATATTAATGTTTATGTACTGAGAGCATCATACCAATTAACTGTTCTTTGGATTGCTGAAAACTAATGTTTTACTCATGATATAATTGTACTGGATGAAAATTAAAATTCTGACAATAATTGCATTTACCATGATAGAGAAAGAACTTTAATTTTTTACAATTTCTTTTCAATAGAGTAACACACCAAAGTTATTTACTTTTTGCTGTTATTCCAATTGTAAGATTAAAATCTACAGAACTACTTCGTATGCATATGCTCTTCATACAAAAAGTTTAATACTATACTATAATGAAAGAATTTTCAGTATGGTCTGATGTTTTGTGTATGATTTTATTTAATGATTATACATACTAATCACAGATTGTTCCACATGAGTAATTTCCAAATTATAAAATGTGAGGGAAATAATAAAATTATCACATAAAAATTGTCTTGCAAACTTCGTTACTTATTTCTCCTCTGATCATGTACTTATTGTAATGGTGTATATCTTAAATTTGATTTAAATTTGTTCCAGGTTTACTGCATTTAAATATTCTAAAAATGACAATTTTTCTATGGACAGCATAAAAAAATAATCAAGAAATTTATTTTTATGTTCGATAAGGATGTCAATAAGACTTTAATTAATTTTTTTATATTTAAGATTATCTGTATTGAGTTTACATTAACTGTAAATGGTGTTATTTAAAAGAAAACTTTAAAGTTACTTATTAATTGAATTTGTAAAGTCAAAATTATATTTCATTAGTTTATTTTTGAAAGTCTGCTAACAACTTTCTTAAAAACTACCAATTCCGATGCATTTTTTATTAATTCAATATGTAATTTCCCACATTTAAATCCAGAAGTAATTGTTATTAAAACTGATCTACCACTTACCTTAGTTTGACAATTAAATCTTCATTCATCAAATGCACATTTCTTGATGAGATTATCTTTTATAAGGTCTCTCATTTTATTGTAAGTTAATTTTAAAAACTCAAATTATTTCAGTAATTATTAAAAGTTAGCTACATTTCTATGGGATGGATGCCAAGCAAAAATGTACCAAATTATAGTAATAAATCCCCTGAAATAGCAGTCCTATAAAGATTTTTTCATTTCATGACACAAAGGAAAACTTCCATTTACTACAATTTTCCAAAGTGATCACATTATTTCTATAAATCATTATCTTGCTTTTAGAAACATTAACATAAATTTTCAAAGGAATTCCTGGAAGTATAGCTAGTTTTATAGCAAACATTTTCATGTATCAAGGTATGTATTCTGTAAAAAAATCATCAAAGTTTTTTTTCCCCTCTATACATTTTACTTTGAATTACTATTTTTAAAATTTGGGATATACTTTCAGCATTAAAAAAAAAAAAAAAAAAAAAAAAAACCCAAAATATCACTAACTTATACTCTTCAAAATTCTGAAATTGATAGACATACACAAATCTTAATGCTTTGTTTATTTCATGAACAGTAAAAATTGAATATCATTTGGGTGAAATATATAATGTTGTATCCTCACATAGGATTTTCTAACATTATCATATGGTATTCTTCAAAGAAAAGAAAATCCTACCGATATTTAATTTGATACATAGTAAGAATATTCCAAATTAAACAGAAGATTAGTTAAAGAAATATAAAAATTATTTTAGAAATATTACAAAATTATATATATTTTTTAAATTGGATTTAAGTTGACTTATATAATTCATATTATTTCCTTCTTAAATGAAAATAAAAAGCAACACAATCAGTTCAAAATCTGTTCTGAAATGGTCATCATATGAAAAACAATGATGGCACAAGTCAAAACATTTAGACATTTTCGAATGAACAACAAAATATAAAGGAAAATTCACATTAAATTACTAAGTCGTATTCTAGCACAATTAATATAGAGTATTTAAAAAAGATTTTTGATATCGAATTTTAAAATTTGATATAAAGTAAATGTTATTCAAATATGGTTTAAAATAATTTTTCAGGGACTGAAACTTTAGCCAAGTAAGTTAAAATATAGCAGAGAAACGTTTAGAACTTAAGAGAAAATTGTTTTTAATGGAAAATTCCCATATATTTAGAACTCCATTCCAAAGTAAAAATTCTATTCTATTTTAGCAATGATATAAAATCAAGAGGTAAATAATTTTTGAAAAAGAAAATAAATCAATATGCTGTTAATAAATAAATTAACTTGTAGGTTACAAATTTCAACATGAATAATTGAAACAAGGAAAAAAGTTCCATTCTAACATAAATAAATAGAACTCACTATAGCCGCTTTATTGACTAATTGAAATAAACATTTTCAAAATTAATTTTATTTTCAGTGTAAATAGCGCTAAATAATAAAGAGTGAAATTTTAACAAGATGTTATGTGATAAACATGATTTTTTAATATTCTGTTCTAATTGTGAATTTAAATCAAATAAGGAATAAAGACTAAATAATTTATTAAAATAAAAATGAAGTAAAAAATACACCCTTTTAGGTTATATTTGAACTTTTTTTAACTTGCTTACAAATTTAAAATGACAATTTTGTTAAGATATCTGAAAAAACAACCGGAATGAAAATTTACATTACAGTTAAAAAGAATCTTATACAGTAAATGTAATTATTCAAAAAATTATTCTATTCTGTAAAAAATCATTACTTAAAAATTATTGCTTTGAGACAATGAAGTCATTTCAAAAATAACATTTTTTCTGAAAATTTTGCAAATTACAAAAACATTTCCTTGAAACTTTATTAAATATTTTATTCATTACAATATGTACCATAGTAAGAAAATATTTAATTATATTCCATTTCCATATAAAATTCTGTTAAAAAAGTACTAAATTATATTAAAACTTAACAAATATAGCTATTTGTTGAAATTATTTTCATCTGAAGCCTTTGCCAATTTTCTTTATTGTTAAGACTTCTACATCAATTTTTATTAACTGTACAATTTAAAGACATAACAGTGTTATTCATAATTTTTATCATTCACTAAAATAAGACATAAATCATAATTAAAAAAGCAAACTATATTTCTGGGAAAGGAAATAGAAGAAATTAAAAAATCAAAAACTTATAACTACAGTCAATATATATATCAGAAGAAAATTTTCATATCTACTTTAAGATACTTCTCAAGTTTCGAAGTAAAATATGTAAATACTAAGCAACACGATTTCACTATTAAACTCTTTATTTTAACATGACAAATTCAAATAATTTATAACAGAAAAATTTAGCGCTATTCAGATAAAAATTACCAATGTCAGCAAATAGAAATTTTGAAAATAATAAAATTCTATTTAAATTGAAATATCCTTATATTTCCCTAGTTTGTGTGAAATGTTTACACACTCTCAAATTGAAAGTAGATATCAAGTAAAATTCTCTTCTACCTTTAAATAAGGAACTAATTCTTAAAGTAATTAACATTTAAACAGATCTAAACATATTTTGTAAAGATTAAAATAACTTTTGGTTTGCTACATTTAATGTGATATTTTACTATACTTAATGTTATTTACTATAATGTGATACTTACATTTAATGTGATATTTTATGTACATTTAATTTACAAAAAAACTAAACATTTGATGGTTTTATGCATCCAAATTTTGTTTAATTTTTGCCAATGTAGCAGAGACTTTGATGACTCATAATTTACACGCTCATGCCTTGTACTCTAGGGGGGTGTTGTCCTGGCACTCAACACCAATTTATTTGCTTTTACTCCCAATGGGGTGTAATTATTAGTCACAGGGAAAGATTTTAATGAGGATATAACAATTATTTCTATTTACCTATCATTTGGTTAATCGTTGAGCCTTGTATTTTCATATGGTATGGCCAAGCCGTGTAATATCACACTCATTCATATTCTTTATTTATAAATAAAAATAAAGGAACTATTTATACAAGGTCAGATATCTTGAATATATATTCTTGAATAATTCATACATTCAGTAGGGTTTATTTGCAGAAAATATTTCTAGATTATTTTAATTATAATATATACACTAACAGTAAATATTATTTCATAAATTCATATAAGTAAATATTTCTTGTTTCCATGCACTTGTTCACGCATTTTCTAGATTAGATTAGTAATATAAATACTTATACACACATTTTTAACAACATTTACAGTAATGGTCAGTACTGCTCTGCACATACATTTACATGCACAAGAAGTGATATAAATACTTGATTAGAATTGGAATTTCGCTATAATTATATTTTGTATATGGAATCAGAATAAGTTGAACGAGGGAAGAACTTTTTCTTTTCATTATTATTTATTCATTTATATTTTGAAACTTAAATTATTAGCAATTTGCGTATTACTAAGGTAAAAATTAAATTTCTTAATTTTATTTCATATTTGAATAAGAATTAATTTAAAGAGGTCAGCAAGCAAAATGAGTTAAACCAACAAGAAAAGTATGTATTTAATTTACTGACATCATATACGTTTGGATGTAAGATATGAGAGACAGTTGTCTATGTTTTTGTTGATTTTTGTTGTGTTATGTTATTTAGAAATATAAACATCGAAAACATTTATTGTTAGAGTTAATTTTACTAAGAATAAAAGTATTGGATTTATTTGTAAATGAACGTCTACTAATGCCGATGAAATACTTTTAATATTTTAAGTGCAAAAATACAAAGAATTATTTTTCGAATCTCTTTCCATTATATAATAAGAGAATATTATGAGCACACCAAATATTAGAAATATGCATTGTTGAGAATTAGTTTCAGAAATAAATATTTATCAGTTATTCTAATAATCAGCACAGATTTTGTTTTGCAATCAAATAGATTGGGAAAAATCCTAATTTATCCTTATCTTGTCACATAAATATTCATGTACATCATAATTAAATGTGAATGACGAAAGAAATATTTGAGACAATCTTATGCATTACAGTGTCAGAAGAGTCAATTTTCAACTTATTGCAAAATTTTGTAATAACATTCTTGAGTTAAAATTTTATGAAATATCTTAGTTACCATATTAATTGTTAACTCTGACTCCAGTTAACAATTAATAGTAACTAAGATCTATTATGTAAGTTTATTGAAAATAATCACTATTTAATTTCTCTGATAAATTCAATAAATTATAAAAACATTATGAATAAAAATTAGTATTTTTGTGATGTATAAGTAGGATAAAATTTATCTTCTAGAAAAAATTCATTCTACAAGTGACATATATTTACATGTTACATTCATAATAGCAATAATTTTTTCCAATGGTAACATATTTAACTGAATTTAGGATTGAAAACGGAAATTATAGGCAATGTAAAATCTAAATACGGCATCCATTTAAAATGTGTGTTAGTTTATTTAATTAATTATATATATGATTTTATTCACACTCATTTCAAAACAGTTTTTGATCCACATATTGGACACATTTAAGGGAAACATCAGTCCTCATAGGTAAAATACCTAAATCTTGCATCAACTACTTAGCTTTATCTTCAATTCCAACAATTAGATATAAAGTTACAAAAGACAAATTCTTGAATAAAGGGTGTATTTTTAAAGTAAGAAAATCGCCTTATAAAATTATCAGAAAAATACTAATATAATTAAGAACAAAATATATTAGAACAAGAAAACATTCCTCAGGTAAAAATATGCCAATCACATTTTCCTCACACAGCGCGATGATAACCTGTCCAGTTATTTGGGTCACCATGCTATGACTCTAATCACTTAGATTTGGCGGAGATGGCGATAAAATGTGTCGTTTGGCGGAGCAAACCCGAATGCCATACTATCCTCCCCCCTCCCCCCCAAATCACTAGGCTATCACAGCCACATCAGATGGCGGTAGCGATGGCCTGGTTGATTAGGGCGTCGTTCTCGTTATCGGAAGGTAGTGAATTCGAATCTCAGTTTTGCCCAAGATCCGTCAAAACTAGGGGGTGGCCACGGCCAACTAGACACACAGGGCCGTGTAAGCTTGGGAGTCACGTGACTTGACGTCACATTGGTCTTCACAAATGATCGAAGCTGTATGAAACGAGCATTCTTGTCATTTACCGTGTGTTCGAAGTTTAAGCAATTTCAAAATGCCTGGTCGTTGTTGTGTTCCTTATTTCAATTCACATTATGACGGTACTAGCTAATATGTATCCTGTTTCAGATCTCCTAAAGAAGCGAAGAAAACTTAGTGGTTAAAAAAAATTCCCCGAAAAGATTTTTCCCCTAGCAAACGAAGAGTTGTTTTTCACAAACATTTCGTTGATGATCAAATGATAAGATTTGATTATTTACCACAAAATGGAAAGGACATTAAAATAACTCGAGATCGTCCTAAAATGAAGGATGGAGCTGTTCCTACAATATTTCCTAGCTGTCCAGCATATCTGACACAAAAAAGTGTGGTTAAAAGAATAAGCGGAAACAAAAAATTACATGCTTTATAAGAAAAAGCTTTATCAGATTTTATGACTGCTGATAAAATTAATTCTTTTGAAGAATTAACGAAAATACCGGAAAATAGTTTCTCTTCCGGATAATATTATAGTACACAAAAGTGAAACTGAAGTTCATGTTTTGTTTATGAATTTTCAATCTGTTCCAATTCTTTTAAAAAAGCATTAAAATAAACATTGATTTTTCAATTTCAGTTTTTGTTGAAAGTGTTGCTCAAGAACTAACAAAGTTTGATCATCTTTTGAGTGATGATAAATTTACATTATACTCAAAAGTTATATTTTATTTGTAATATGGTTTTCTAATCAAAAGTCAATGATTGAAAAAAAAATGCTTCTTTTTATATTTTTTGAAAATTTGTGTAAAATATGTATATATATTTGTGGTAATTAAATAAAATTATGTTAAAAATATTTTGCAATTATTATTTTTTATGCGAAAAAATAGTGGCATTTAAGTTTATTGTTTAAAGCAGTATGATAAAAGTACTCTCTCTCTTGTTTACCAAGCATTAACAGTATTACCTTTTATTTGTGCAGAAGCCACTATAAAAGTTGTATTTAAATAAAATATTTCAATGATTAGGTATCTCTGATTTATTTTAGTGCTGGCACATTGTAGTGTTTAATATCTATATTAAAAAAATTGAATCTTGGATTGAAAAATTGTTTAATACATCAGAAAGATGTTTACTTTTAAAAATTCATAAAGGCGGAAACTTTTGAGTCTTATGATACATTATATGCCAACTGAAGAATTTCACATTTACAAATTATTTAAACATGCATTTTTAATGGTTAAGAAAAAATATATAGCTATCATTTTGGATTATACATTATAAATACTTCACATATATTTTTATGTTAATTTTAAAAGTTCTCCATGTTGTAGCTCAGAAATATTGCACTGTTGAAATGAAATTCAACAATAGCTACATTAAAATATATTATTTCTAAGTTAATGTGCTTGAAAATATAATGTGTAGATATTTGAATAATGGCTTAGAATTATCAAACTTCAAATAACAAAATAAATAATTTAATGTTTCTTTTAAGACACAATCAGAAAAATAAATTTCTATTTACTGTATTGCATATAATTACTTTTTGGTTTCAAAATGTACACACAAGGCAAGGAATGACGCATGTATATAAGACGAAATAATGTTAGCTAAATATCTGAATTATTAAAGTGTTTTTGTCAAAATAAGTACATCATTAAGATAAAAAAGAAACTCCTTTCTTTGTTTTTTAAATCACAAAACTGGATGCATAGTTTTGATTCCACCATGTTTATGATTTTTAAAGGGAGAAAAAGTTGTGCTTGAAAAAATATTTTTATATTACAATTCAAAAAGCTGTGGAGTGAAAAGTGATAATTTTTTATTAATTTGTTTATTTTACAATTATTTAATCGAAGTAAAAGGTAATTATTTTAAAATATCAATTCACATCAATTTAGATGTCAAATAAAGTTTTCTTATTCTTTAATTTCCCTTAGTTTATTTTTTATCATAATATTAATAATTTTTATGGTTCATGTTTTGTACCAAAGAGGGGAGTATGTGTATTTGATTCAACTTCCAGAATATGAACTGGAATGAAAGCAAAGAAAACATTTCACACAAAAATGCATTTAAAGAAGTAGTGAAATTATTTTGTAACATTACCTTCTATATATTTCTGATACCAATACTAATGAAATATAAAGGAAACAATAGATTAAATTCTTAGTTAAAGTATTCATACAAATTATTTTTAAGAGTATATAAATTACAGATTTCAAATAAAATGATAAAAAATACACTTATAGAATTATTATATTTTAGATTCTGGACTTATATTATGAATAAAAAAAATTCCAAACACTTAAATGAATACATATTTTATATGAAGAATAGTTGAATATGGGCATTTAAATTATTAACTTACAGAATATGAATTAGAAGGAAAGTAAAGAAAACATTTCATTCAAAAATGCACTTAAAAAATAGTGAAATTATTTTGTAATATTACTTTCTTTATATTTCTGATGTTTATGCAAGTGAAATATAAAGGACAGAATTCATTAAATTATAGAAATTGAAAATTGTTTTTTTAAGTGTGTATAAATTTCGGATTTTAAATAAAATGATAAACAGATAATATTTCAAATTTTATTCATTTTTCAAATATTTCAGATTTTGGACTTATACTTTGAATAAATGAACTTTAAAAAAAATAGTAGAAATATTAAATTCAAATTTTTTTTGTAAATTATTTAACCATCTAACTTTGAATGGTAATTCTAAATTAACGGGTTATTAGCTCCACTCGGCTGCTTCTATTTAACTGGTATATTCCAACTCAGGGAGGCATGCTGGAGCAGCAACAACAGCCACATTATGCATATGTGAATGCAGCATTCCTCTTCCGTTGCTCAACAGTGTCTGGGATCGATATCTGAGATGCCCAATACCGTCCGCTCTACAGAGCAATATGGTATCAATAGGACACCATGAGCTTTGCATGCATAACAACTTCACATACCGTTAACGTAATAGAATGCCATCGTATTTTGCCTTCACACTCCAGCATTTGACGTAATCAGTAATAAATATCGCTCTTTTATGTTATTACTCAATTAATATCATTGATTTTCATCAAAGGCGAAACATTTTATGCACATTAAGTATTTTATATCAAAATATCAAGGTACCTGAGAAAAAGATTGGCTCACAGAAAATACTGGAAGGAAAATGCAATTGCTACTCCTTCAGTAATATTAATTTGTTAATTATTAAAGCCAAATATTAATAATCTAAATTTTTAATAAATAATAAAAAATTATATTGAGAGAGAGAGAGAGACTTTAACTACTGATAAATTATTACTGTAAGATTATTCTGGCCTTTTCATGTATTTTTGAGTACAGATAAATTCATAGGTATTAATTTGATGAGTAAAATAATATAAAAATACACGCAACTCATATAAGTATAAAAAATTTACATAAATTCAAACGATTGTTTTTCAATTTCAATTGAAATTCGTATAATAATATATTTATAAGTGAAGCGAAGAATCTTAAATGTTCAGTTTTTAAAGAAAAAATGGGAATGTAAAATTATTTTTCCTTATAAGATATAGCTACTCACAAATGATAGAAAAATCAGAAATAACTGGTAATAGATATTTTTAAAAAGAGATTTAATGAAATTTGATTTTTATCTATCCTGAAAAATATGGTTAAATTTACTGAAATGGTTTTTACGTACTGTAGCGGGTATAATTACAGATATTTTCCCTGTTTAAGTGGGTAGATGGCGCTAAGCACAACTAGTGAATTCCCCAGAAAGACACTGAGATCACTTAAGGTATTGAAGTGGTTTTGTCCGTTGCTTCCTTCTTTGTGTAGCTGTTTAGTGAAATTATATGTAATGTGCCGTTACCGTTATATATTGTGACGTGGAACTTTAATAATACACTACTGGCCATTAAAATTGATTCACCAGGAAGAAATGCAGATAACAAAATGATATTTATTGGACAAATATATTATATTAGAAATAACAAGTGATTAAATTTTCAAAAAATTTGGCTGGAGAGATCCTGAGAAATTAGTACTAGGAACAATCACCTCCGGCAGTAATAACTGCAGTTATACACCTGGGCATTGAATCAAACAGAGATTGGATTGCATGTACAGGTACAGATGCCCATGCAGCTTCAACACGATGACACAGTTCATCAACCATAGTGACTGGCGTTTGGTGACGAGACACTCGCTCGGCAACCATTGACTAGACGTTTTATATTGGTGAAAGATCTGGAGAACGTGCTGGCCACGGCAACAGCCGAACATGTTCCGTATCGAGGAAGGCCCGTACAATACCGGCAACATGCGGTCGGGTATTATCCTGCTGAAACGTACGGTTTCGCAGGGCTCGAATAAAGGGTAGAGCCACGGGTCGTAACACACCAGAAATGTAACGTGCACTGTTCAAAGCACCGTCAATGCGAACAAGAGGTGATCAAGCAAGTATCCAATGGCACCCCATACCATCACGCCAGGTGATGAGCCAGTATGACGATGACTAATGCACGCTGCCAGTGTGCGTTCACCACGATGCCGCCAAACACGGATGCGACCATCATGATGCTGTACACAGAGCCTGGATTCATCTGAAAAGATGACGTCTCGCCATTCGTGCGCCCAGGTTCGTCGTTGATCACACCATTGAAGGCGCTCTTGTCTATGATGCATCGTCAAGGGAAGCCGCAGCCATGGTCTCCGAGCTGAGACTCCATGCTGCTGCAAACGTCGTCGAACTGTTCGTGCAGACACTTGTTGTCTTCCAAACGACCCCGTTTCTTGACTCACAGCTCGTGACGTGGTTGCACGATCCATTACGGCCATGCGGATAATATGCCTGTCTTCATGGCTGCTAGTGATAGGTGGCCGTTGAGATCCCGCATGGCGTTCCGTATTACCGTCCTGAACCCATCGATTCTATATTCTACTAACAGTCATTGGATCTCGTCCGACGCGAGCAGCAATACTGCGATAAGATAAATTGCAATCCCGGTACGCTACCATTCGACCTTTATCGAAGTCAGAAACGTGCTGGTACGCATTTCTCCTTCTTACACGAGGCATCACAACAACTTTTCACCAGGCAACAACGTTCAAATGCAATTTGTGTAGGAGGAACCGGCTGAACAATCTCCTCATTTAAACACAATGTAGGTGTCGCTACTGGCGCCTGCTTTGTCTGAATGCGCTGAAAAACTAATCATTTGCATATCACAGCACCTTCCTTTCGTATAAATTTCACGTCTGTAGCATGTCGCCTTCTTGGTGTAGCAATTTTAATGGCCATTAGTGTATTAATAAACATGTGTTCCTGAAAGCTTTGTTATTCCTATTTACAGTTATATTTGGAATATGTGTTTATATAATGGTGCCCAACGAAAAAAAAATGATCATCGAAGTATCGACTCGCCAGTAGTCTAAAAGCTAAAGTGTCATCCTGACACGTGATGCATATTTCTTTTAATAAGAATGCATGCTTTTTTTGAAAAGATTAGCTCAAGTCTGAGTGTGCTTAAGTGTCACCCATATGCTTGCCGAGAAATTATTCTTATCCAATAAATGATTCGTCCAAGAATCGTCTTGTTCTACAAGTACAATTTGTGTTAAAGTGTTGTCATTTAGTGTGTGTGAAATGCCGCTAAATTTTCTGTGTAATTTAGCGGCATTTCACAAATACCTGGCACACAAATTCACAAATACACGGCGGCTAAATTTCCTACTTAAATAATCCAGTTTTACGAATAACGTGCCAAAGTAATTAAATGTGTTTCATCCTGAATAAGTGCCATTGAATGTGAAAGAAAATTTCCCCCGTCTCATAGTATTCCTACCTGGGAGTTCGGTGAAAAATCCTTCTTTGTTTTGATCTTTGTTCCGACTTTTGAAAATATGTTCTTTTATTTTGTGTTTATTATATTTGATATTGATATTTAAAATTAATATTCAAGCAAAGGGAAGAGTTATCGATAACTTATGAATGTTTAAATAAATATACTTCAATTTCTAAAAATTATAAGATAAATGAAAGTGATATTATATGTTTATATATATGTTATGTGGAATACATGGTTTTATATACATATTTTATGGTTTTGTTTAAACACATACGTAAATATTAATACCACTTGCTACATATTAGAGTCTTATTCTGGTATATTTATGAAGAATACCTTGATACAAAAATTTTATAAATTATAAGATTTAATTTGTTGACTACCTTAATTGTATTAGATATTAATTTTATTATTTCTAAACAGTTTTAACGAATCTATTCTTTCATTTTTCTGATAAAAACGCAGGTATATATTTATGCATATTTGTTTTATGGTGTTTTCCATTTGTTGCATCCAATTTATTTAAAACATAGTTGTATATTACATTAAAGTTTTGTTATCCTATTCTATGTGGTATTATATATGGTATTAATAAGATTTTACAAGCGACTATTCAAAAATTATTTAAATAAGAGTTTTTTAAGTAATACTTTATTACCAATTAATTGATAGATAATTTTGCTTCTCATTTTAAGATTGTGTGTTTAATAGGTGAGATAATTGCAATTTTCAATTATTTTAAATTTATTTACTTATTGATATTGTATGTTGTGTTCATTTGTGGTATACATAGTTAATGTTTTCAAATTTTATAAAAATATCATAATTGCGTACTGATTGCATAAATAGATTATCAAGATACATAACTTGGTAAGTTATTGCAGATATTTTGAAACTATCTTAACTCACATGTTTAATAATTTTAACAGAAAGTATTGTAGTGAATTTTATGATAGTGTGTTGTTGTTTATTTTAAAAAGAATATTTACTTATTTAATTAGATATTTAAGTAATTTTTATAAAGTTTATCTGAATATTTATTCTATATTGTTTTTATTTACCTCAAAAGGGAAGGTAGTTGGTAGTTCATATTCAATTACACAAGTTTTGAATTATATAAAAATTACTGTTTGAATATAATAGAGGGTAAACATGGCTTTTTTCTCAAAAGGTAAGAAAATTGATCTTTCTAATTTAGCATTAGAATTACACATACCTGTTACTTCTAATGATAAAATTATTGATTTACGTGACAAAATCACTAAATATTCATTCTTTAAAGATGACGAACAGTTTATTAACGATATATTAAATAGTATTATTGAAGATCGGAAACAATTTGAAGATGAGGAAATAAAGAAATTGGAAAGAGAATATCAGCGTTTAGCTGAGGAAAGAGCATTCGAACTTGAAAAGCTTAGGCTGCATACATCCCAGTCACAATGATCCTACTCCTACGCGGATTGATTTAAAAACTGTCTTGCCTACATTTAATCCTGATTCAGATGATATGACAATATTTCTAACAATGTTTGAAAGGCAGATGAAGCTTTTAAATATATTTACTGATTGTTGGGTATCACATTTAGTAGGTGTACTCCCAAGTGATATTGGTAAACTAATTGCAAGAGAACCTGAAGAAATGTTCAAAAATTATAACCATATTCGTACTATATTGTTGCAAAAATTTAAGTTGACGGCAGACAGGCTTAGAATTATTTTTAGTCGCCATCAAAAACGCGAAAATTCCAATTGGAAAGATTTCTTTTTTAGCTCAGGACATACTTTGAAGATTGGCTTCATGAATTAGAAATAACTTCATTTGACAAATTAAAAGAACTTATTCTTGCTGATCAAATTAAGAAAAAAGACCCCCCAGATTATAAAAATCACTATTTAGATAGTTGGGAAAAGCTCAATGATCCTGTCTTGTTAGCTGATAATCTCGATTGGTATGAAAATATAAAATCTCCTTATCAGAAACTAGTAAAACATTCAAAATTCCAAGAATAACATAAACCTAAATATCCTAGAAATGCAGTCAATCAAGAATCAAATAAATACCAATTCCCTAAATTTGAAAGGACTGGCGTTTAGTACCCACAAAAATACACTACGTAACTCAAATTATAGGCCATCACGAAATTTTGAAAACTCCATTTACTGTTATGGATGTGGCTATCCAGGATTTATAAAAACAAAACGTCCAGAGTGTTCTCAAATAAAAGACAGTGCTCATGCCAACTCCATACAGATGTTTACTTGTTTCACCTCTCCTGTAGCTTTACTTGAGATTGAAGTTTATGAAGCAACAGGGACAGTTTGTGCTGACACACCAGCCAGCCATTCAATTGGTGGAGAGTTAATGTTTAACTTTTTAAAGCATTGAGGACAAAAATTTGTAGAAGTTGCTGTTACAGTGTGTTTGACTGATGGTCAACATTCCACATCAATTGTTAAAAAAAACTACAGTTCCAATTACAGTTCATGGACAAACTTTCCGAATAGACCTGATTTTTCTGCCACATGCAAAGGCTATTCGTACTCTCTAAGGTGTTGACTTTTTGAGAAAATCTGGAATTGTGATGGACATGCGACACAATTGCTTGTACTTTGGTGAAAAACCTAAGCACAGAATACAGTTTGCAAAAGATTTATCCCTACCCAGAAAAGACATTCCTGTCAAAGTCAGTAGTAGTCCTTGTCATACGAATTTAATTAGAAATGATGGTCCAATACAAAGAAATCCTAGTTATACTCGAAGCTAACAATCTTTGCTTGAGAGAAGGTCAGAATCTCGATACAGAAAACAGAAATCAATTAATTGCTCTGATTAATTAAAATGAAGATATTTTCAAGCTAGGGGGGAGAACCAACTCCTTATGTTAAACACTTTATCAATACAGGTGATCATCCACCAGTTGCATCTACACCTTGTAGACTCTTCTAAAAACAAAGAACTTTTAAGAAAAGAAATTGAAGATAATTTTGTGCCAGAATTCACTCCGTATTTAAAACGTTTTGAAAGATATATGTCACAAATTAAAGAAAATATCGAAAAAAGTCAAGATCGTCGAAAAACATTCTGATAAATTACGTAGATCAAATCCTATTTATAAACCCCATGATTTGGTTTGGGTAAAACTTCAGCCTGTAAGTAAAGCTAGTCAAAGAGTGTAAAATTTATGACTAGAAAAGATGGACCTTACATAGTGGTTTCCCAAAAATCACCCACTACCTTTGAAATAGCCAGTTGTGACAAGCCTGAGGAACCTTTAGTTACATACCATGCTTCGTCAATAACACCTTATCAGAATGTTTCGCCAAACCATTCTCCTGTGGTACCTTTAAAGAAAAGAAGTAGACCTAAACAACCTTCAGCCTCAAATAAAATTGCTGGAAAAAGTGAAAAGTCTATTAATAATACACCACCTCGCTGAGACGGCTTTCGGAGGTGTAGGGGGAGGGTGTAGCAGGTATAATTACAGCTACCTTCCCTGTTTAGAAAGGGTAGATGGCGCTAGGCGCAACTAGTGGATTTCCCAAAAAGACACTTGAGATCACTTAGATATTAAGCGCTTTTGTCCGTTGCTTCCTTCTTTGTGTAGCTGTTTTGTGAAATTATAACTAATGTGCCATTGCTGTTACATATTTTGATGTAGACCTTTAATAATATTAATAAACATATGTTCTTGAAAACTTTGTTATTCCTATTTACAGTTATATTTGGAATCATTTGTTTATAGTACAATTTTCTTCTTTCTGTGGTAGATAATATGTTTAGTACTGTTTGCTCATTCACTTTAGATATTGTCACATTCTACACATGGAATTATATATTTTAATAATCGTTTAATCTTTTAACTGAATAATAAATTGAATTATTTTAGTATATGAAAAAAGGCACGGCATATTTTTTTTTCCTTTATATTTACTAATTTTCTGCAAAAACATCTTTATAATAGCGAAACATTCAAATCGGAAAATATAAGTTATTTTACTTGTCGGTTAAAATAATCAAGATTTAGGACTTTTCTCTAGATCGGCTGGTCAAAATATAATGCTGTGTGTGTGAATTTGGTGGAAGAGGTTTACCAAATAAAAGCGTAGTCAGATTTTGATTCAATGTTTTTGTCATTTAATAATTCGCATTTTTTTCTTGTTTTGGTTTCCACATAATCTTATAATAAAACTAATTATTATATAAAAGGATCAATAAAATTGTGCCTTTAAAAATTTCAATTTTGAAAGAAAGTTCCGTAAAATGTTTCAGAATTTAAGATAAATATTTAAAAAAATGTTTGCAAATTTTTTTGAAGTGGAAATTCCTTTGTTATAACAAAATGATACAGATGTGGACAGTGTAAAATAAGCATGTAATAAATTTCTTTAAAATTATTTGGGAAGCATTAATTTTCTGAATATTAAAAAATTTATGTTACTTTCTCATGATTTCTTTCAAAGGACTTTTAAATGTAAGTTTTCGTGTAAAAAGGGAGTTTAAAAAAAAAAAAAAAAAAAAAAAAAAAATACCTGCCCCCCTTTTTTTTTTTTTTTTTTTTTTAACATTTGTCATCTTTTTAATCATCATCCCATTATTTAGGGATTATCAAGGAAACATTGAGAAAATGTCAATGCAAACAAATTGAATTATATAGATACAGGGTATCCACTAAAGTCCCTTGCCACCCTCTTAACTTCGGAACGGTTGCTGCTATATTCATAAAAGTGGTGTCTAGATATAGTAAAGTAGCCATGCGCTACTGAATAAAACATACTACAGCGCCACCTGGTGGAAAACAATGGAGTTAGCATTCCTATCTCGAAAACGGAACGAGATAGAGAAAAAGTGATTTACAAATTTGTAGAGCATCCTCGATTTAGTACGAAAAGATACATTGTAGGCATGGATATGAAGAATACAACGGTTAAAACACGCATTTATTGTTTCGTGCTGTGACGTCACAAAACGATCTAAGAAAGGTAAAAAGGAAATAATTATAACGATATACTTTAATTAAGATGTTCAAACTTCTCACCGTCAGCTGCAATGCACATTTGTATCCTCGCTTGAAGATCACGTTGGAACACGCAACCGTAATGCGTCGTTTAAGCTCCTGCAAATTTTGTGCAGGGGTCGCATACACCTGCTGTTTCAAGGTATTCATTTAGTAGCGCATTGCTGCTTTACTATACCTAGACGCCACTTTTATGAATATAGCAGCAGCCGTTCCGAAGTTAAGAGGTTGGCAAAGGGTTTTAGTGGACACCCTGTATATATTTACATTCCTCCGACGAGTGTTTGAATTTAAAATAAAGATATTTATTTCAAAAATTAAAGTAAATATATATATATATATATTAAAGAAAAGTAAACAAACCCACAGTATAACGAACAGCAGATGTAATTTCAAAATAGCAATACCAGCAAATCAGAATCCATTTAATTATTAGAATAAAGATAAAGTTGTCCAGAGTAAATTTAAAATTGGAAAAAAGATATAGTTGCCAAAAGAAATTTAGAAACATGCAGTAAATTTATAATTAAAGTGTTATTAAAGAAATTTAACATTATAAATTATGTTTAAAGAGATTTGAAGTGAATGTTGGTGATTCGGGAATCTTGTAAGAACTTCAGTGTTTGAGTGTCCCTTTCTGTAGTTGTAAAAACTTCACATTATCCCTACTACCTATATATTAAAAAAAATTGGTTGGAATGTTGTTTTTTAGAACCAATAAGACGTTTTATTTGATTTTAAAATTTATGATTATTAAAGATATTATAAATGCGATTTATTTCATTTAATATAATATTCCTACATATTTTTAAAGAAATATTTGAGTTCCAGTATATTAATTTATTGATTTTAAAATTAAACTGATTGGTTTATTCAAAAATATCAAGATAAGTAATCGAATTAATAACACTGATAAATAAATCTAAAAATTCTGCGCTCACATCAAATAAATTAGTTTTAATGAGGGAAAGTTCATTGGGGTAAATAGACTTGGAATTTCTTTCAAAATTCAATTACTGAAAATGATAAAATCATCAATCAAGTGTCGTTGCATGAGCTCACGGGTCTGATTCCGCATCAGGGACCTCGTGGAGTGAAGCTCAAGTGTCGTTGCATGAGCTCACGGGTCTGATTCCGCATCAGGGACCCCGTGGAGTGAAGCTCAAGTGTCGTTGCATGAGCTCACGGTCTGATTCCGCATCAGGGACCCCGTGGAGTGATGCTCAAGTGTCGTTGCATGAGCTCACGGGTCTGATTCCGCATCAGGGACCCCGTGGAGTGATGCTCAAGTGTCGTTGCATGAGCTCACGGGTCTGATTCCACATCAGGGACCCCGTGGAGTGAAGCTCAAGTGTCGTTGCATGAGCTCACGGGTCTGATTCAGCATCAGGGACCCTGTGGAGTGAAGCTCAAGTGTCGTTGCATGAGCTCACGGGTCTGATTCCGCATCAGGGACCCCGTGGAGTGAAGCTCAAGTGTCGATGCATGAGCTCACAGGTCTGATTCTGCATCAGGGACCCCGTGGAGTGAAGATCAATTTTCGTTGCATGAGCTCACGGGTTTGATTTCACATCTGGGACCTCGTGGAGTAAAGCTGAAGTTTCGTTGCATGAGCTCACGGGTCTGATTCCGCATCAGGGATCCCCTGGAGTGAAGCTCAAGCTGAGCAATAACACCAGTGAAAATGATAAGCTACTATTTTATTTTAAAACTGGTATGAATTGAATATCACAGGTCCTAAGCAATAGTACGGGACAAAATTGTTACGATTATAGTTAAGCGTAACTCATCTTACCTTTTATTGCATAACTATAAATTCAGATTTTTTAGAAATCTTTTACAATGGCTCATTTGGAAAATAAAGTCTTATAATTTCTGCAGTGACATATGAGAGCAGGTAAATATAATTTAGTGGGTTACGATATTAAATGCACAGGAAAATCGATGAAATAACTTTATTAAGCCAATATACTAAACATGGTTCAGAATACTTTTAAGCAGAGTATACTTTATATAGCTGTTTTGAGATGGGTTCAGGGTAGCTCCCTGGCACCAACATAAGAAATTCAAAAAAGAATCTATACAACATATGATGCAGGATATTGCAACGGTGTGTTTAAATTAATAATATTACATTTATAATAAATTAAATGATAAATTTACAAATTTTAATGTTATTCGCTGCTGACATTTCTTTTTATTTCTATTCTATTTATTTTCCACATTATTAACATTTTATTATTTTCCTATGTGTTATAAACATAAATTATATTTAAAAACTGTTTTTCATAAATACTACATCATATAAGTAAAAATAAAAAATGACACCCAATAGTAATTGAACCCTGTGGTAAGGCCAAAACTCCTTCTGTGTGTAAATTGCTTATCTTAATGAATATGAAATGTATAACTTCCTATTATCTGGTTTTTTTGTCTTTGACATAAAAAGCAAATACTTGTACTAATATTTGTTTCTATAACCTATTAAAATATTAATGCTTTACAGTTTTTACCCCTTTACATATTAAAATAAGGTACAATAAACAAAATAACAAAGTCTAACATTTTTTTTCAAGTAGTGTAATCGGTTTTGACTATCACCTATATTTTACAAAATTCATGTACATGAAAAATAGATAATGTAAATGATAAAATTATAAGTTTAAATGTAATTAATCTAAATAGTTTTTGAAACGTTTAAAGTAATTGAAATATAGTAAATGTCTAACATACAGGTGTTTACAGGCTCCACATATCTAAATACAATAACTAAAGCTTTTCATTTGAAAATCAGTAACTTCCTATTTCCGTAAAACATAGAAATTACATATTGTGGCTCAAAATATAAGAAATTATATTATTAATGAAATTAACTGGAAAAAAAGCCTTGCTTATAAACTATAAAACAGAAAAGTAATAAGTAAATTTTCAATTTAATAAATTAATCAAATTTATTTTACTCGCATACTAAGCATGAGAAAAATAAAATTATCTCAAAGATTTATAGCAAAATCACATTTAGGAAAAATCCCAAAAAAATAATTTATCTTTTAATAAATTATTAACCTCTTATTACAGGTAAAGTTAATTAAAATATATAATTAATTATCATTTAATGGAAGCTAGTCAAAAAATCCCATTTAAGCAAATGCATTGATTTACTGATGATCAAAACAAGTCTCCAAATAAAAATTCATTTCTAAAAAAAATTCTGTTAATTAGTAATCTTGTATTTCTCAAAAACTTTTACATAAATTACATAATTTTTTTATGCTGAAAATTAACACGGTTTGTAAGCGAGTACAAAAAGTCAACATAAATAACTTTGGAAAAAAAATATATTTACTTTTTTAATTTCCCATTTAAGCAAATGCGTTGATTTATTGATGATCAAAACAAGTCTCCAAAATAAAAATTCATTTCTAAAAAAATTCTAAGTGTAAATTAGTAATCTTGCATTTCTCAAAAACTTACATAAATTACATAATTTTTTATGCTGAAAACTAACACGATTGGTAAGTGCGTACAAAAAGTCAACATAAATAACATTGGAAAAAAAATCTATTTACTTTTTTAATTTCGCATCAAAACTAAACATGAGAAGTTTTCACAATCAATAAATTCCTCTTTTGTTGATTTGTTACCCAGAAAACTGGTTATTTAATAGAACAATTATATAGAATAGCACACACACACAATTTCCAAACGTGATTGTTATATATTCTTAAGTTTCTAAATTTAAGGTAAACTAAATGAGCTAAAATCTGAAAATATTAGACTCTTAACCTATAAATGATAATGCAAATCTGAATATTAAAGATATTAGTTTGGAAATATTTGAGAAAAAAGTAAAAATTTGAGAAAAATGGAAAACGTATTTTTAATACAAATAGAAATGCAGATATATAAAAAGATGTGAATATTTACACCATCAGCTACTATCAATAAAAGACAACATGTTGTAATGCCAATTATATCTGAGTGAGCTTTCTCAGAAAAATCTCAAATACAACAAACTTCTAACTTCTAGATCATTGAAAAGTTAATTAACTAAAATTTTTCAAATTATTTTTCACTAACTCATATATATATTGAACTTCTAAAAATTGAAATCCTCAGAAAAAAACTACAAATTACCTGAAGAATGCTGCAACAATGCAAGAATCATCATTTCACTAAAATGAACTATCATTTATATCTTAAGGCCCTTTGTTGGAGAAAATCGAATCCTATGTTAATCCTATGGATTATATTTTAACATGTCACAAGTGCTATTTCCATGATAGAAACTTTGGGTTTTTTGTAAATTACAAAAAACAGAACTGTCCCCTGGAAGTCAATTTTTAGCGTTTAAAATTTTTGCAACTATTTTTAAAATGTCAAAATAGCTCCATAAAAGTAAATTTCATCCAAATTATAATTTCTTTCAGGTTGTACAAAATTTGGTTTAAAGATATTTTTCTTTTCTCGGCATACAATTACAAAATGAACATTTTTGTCTGTTTAAGGCTAAAAATATTTTTGATTGCCTCAATATTTCTATACGAGTTTTGATTAGTAATCAAACTCATTCTCATTTCTGAAAATCCATCTCTGTACATAACGCCACCTGGAAGCTATAAAAATTTTAACGCCAAGCTTAGCTGATTTTGGACTTCACTACGGTAACCTTAGGAAGGGGAAATTTCTGGGAAAAACTGCTTCCCATACAATTCCTGCTGTTTTACGATGGTGTTGGGAAACCCTTCCAAATCTAGCAAGAGAAATTAGTTTTTCTCCCTCAAGGAAACAGAAAAGACAACTGTAAGTAATGCTTGTTAGATTCTTCTTTATTAGCGTTGGAAAAGTAGCTATGCAACGTACTTTTAAATCAACTTTGTTTATTTACATTTAAATAAATTTTAAAAATGAAATATTATAAATTGTTTTGTGTTACCTTATTCAATTATATTATATACTACGATTTTGAAACAAGACTACCAATGTATTAAAAATTTGAGGAACTTAATATAAAAAAATGCATTTTAAAATATATTTTTATATATCATTATAAAATAAAAAATATAATAGTAATAAATAACATGTTTATCATAATAATATTGAGACAAATATTTAAATTTCATTTTTAATCATTTGACAAAATTAATGAGTTTTTACCTCTACAAACATTTAGACATTTAATTTTACTTTCAACTTATTTCCTGGAAGAAAACAAAAAATATACACTATAAGGTATGATTAATAAGCTTGCGATAATATCATACTAAAATATTGCTATCTGGTAAGAAATTAAACATATTTTAAATTTGAAAAACTATATATATTGTTGAAAAAATTTTTTTATCATTTTGTATTTTTGAATACCTTTTATGTCAGATATATATAACTTACACACTATTATCTAATATATCTGTCTTATAACATCTACTGAAATGAACGTACAAAAAACCACAATTATTTAAATTCTTTAATTGAAAGATTATTGTAGATTTTATTCTAAGCCATCATGATGTACTTCAAACTCTTCTGAACCAAATATTTAATATAGTTTAAAATTACTTATTCTTTGAAATTAAAATATCATTTTTCTACAAAGTAATCAGAATTTATGACATTTCCCATCACAAATTGGGGACTATACATATATTCTGATAATTTAACTTACTTACTAAGTTTAGTGGGAATTATGTATAATCAATAAACATAATTGCCGAATTAATCACTTTTATCATAACACTATCTTATGATTTTACTCTAAGAACATTTCTTCCTTAAAATTTGCAACTTATTTTCAAGATGTGTAATAAGAATTTCTTATGATTTTAAAATATATTTCTTAATTAAGATAAGAACTAATTCATATTAAAAAATGAACTTGTTTTTATTTTGAATCATTATATTGCATTCAAAAATATTACTAATCTGTAGCTTTTTACAAAGCATAATTTTGCCTGGTTTCATTATATTCCTTTAAAATGATTTCTATGCCAAACATGCTTTTATTATATAAACTGAACTATACAGTTAATTACAGATTAATTACCAAGAAACATTATGTGTACATACAAAAAATATGTAATACATTTGATTTTTTAACTTTCCAAAAAGGAATTATTTAATATAATGTATTAACATAAAGGAAACAAAATTTAGTCAACAAAAAATTTTCAAAAATCTTCATGTTTTAAATATTTTGAGTTCAAATAAATAATTTTAAATAAGAAATTTGATGGCAAGTTTTTATTAATAATATTTTTGTTTAATAAAATGGCAAGTTTTTATTAATAATATTTTTGTTTTATAAAATTTCCTTTTTAGATTTTTTTTTTATTTTAGTCAAAATGAGATTAAAACTTCACATTTTTTATTCATAATAGAATATATTGTTTATTAAGTAAAATGTTTAATAACAATAAAAAATGAATACCAAGTAAAATTTTAGAACATCAAAATTTCTACAAAATTTTTTTGAATTCCTAAATGATAAATAACATCATGCGAGTACGTAATAATGTATTTGTCAGTCGAGGCAATATTAATTTGATATCTTCTTTTTTTATTTTGAGTAGAAAAGATTCATTTGCTTAATCAATGTTACAATTAATCATAGGTATGCAACTTGATTTAGACATCTTATAAAAAAATAGGATTCTAATAGTGAATCTTGCTACATTCATGAAGTCAAATCAGTTACGGATTAAATCATGAGCTTATCGTTTTGGAATCATCCAAAAATATTGATTCGTAAATCAAGAGATAAATAACATCAACACACGTATTATTTGGTAAATAAGATGAAACTTAAAAAATATTTCAAATGCATGTATGTATGCATTAAAAACTATCTCAATGCTAAAGGAAAGTAACCAATATAATTCATATTTCAGAATTTTTATCAGAAAAAATTTAACATAATTCCATTATCGCATGTACAAGATTTACTGTACAAAATAATGATAAAGCACCACAAATCTTGAGCAAAGTACAAAAAAATTGTAAGAAAAGATAAAGGAAAATGGGATTAATTGAACAACTTTTTAATATGAACTAAACTATACTAACTTAATAATATGGGAATTTAAAAACAAGAACATTTTCACTTATGGCAAGTTCTTCAATAGCAGAAAATAATTGTTAAATTAAAAATATATTTCTCCAAATAAAATTGACATTTCAATAAAAAAAAAATCAATTTTTTTTCGTAGATGCTATTTGGCACCCTTCTCAAAGCGGTGCTAGGGCACGATAGACCCCTGGCCCCCTCTTCACTACGCCACTGTTGACAGCCTCCACTTTTGATATGTATGCCACAAGAAACCCTCCACAGGATGCCAAAATTTAGTCAAAACAATATACTCTAACGTAAGAAAATGAAGCAGTTTTGATTGGGATAATACAAAAACTGAAAAAAATGAGAAAAAAAAAAAAACTGCCATTCTAGAACTAGAAAAAGAAATAAGCCTTAATATAGAGCCATGTGGAATATTCATCGATAAAAATTTGCCTCATTTAGCTGCCACACCAGATGGAATAATTGGCAAAGAGGGCATTGTTGAAATCAAATGCTCATATGCATACCGTGATATCCATCCCAGTGAATTTATAAAAAAGTCTGCATTCAATTTCTGGCAAAAAGACAAAAACAAAGAAATTAAGGGTATAAATAAAAATCATAAATTTTATTATCAAATCAAAAAATAATTACATATTAGTGAAGGAAACTTGTTCGTTTGCCATTTGGTCCCCGAAAGATATTAAAACTGAACAAATTTTTAAAGAGGATATATTTTGGGAGACACAAATGAAAACTAAATTAAATGATTTTCATTTTGACTGTCTTTCGCTAGAGCTAATTGATCCACGTTATCCTCAATCAATGAACATAAGAAATCCAAGTTATATAACTAAGGAAAGAAAAAAAATGCTGTAAAATTGTTAAAATTTAAAAAATTAAAAGTTTAATTATATTATATATATATATGTGTGTGTATATATATATATATATATATACATATATATATATATATATATATATATATATATATATATATATATATGTATATATATATAGTTTATGTTCCTTTTTCTTCATGAAATTAATTGCTTTAACATTTCTATATTTTATAAACAGATTTATTTTAATTACTATTTTACCTCGTATATACTTCAAGGTAAAAATTGAATTTCCCCATATGCTCATGAAATAAATTTATTACATTTGTAGATTTATTTTTAAATTTGGGTGATTGTAAATAATGCATAAAATTATATTTTATGCATTATTTAAGACTTTTATGCAAGCTCGTATTACTATAAGTTGTATTTGCATTTGATTATTTGTTGACAAATAAACATAATTTTTATTTCTCACAGTTTTGCTAAGCTTATTTTAATCTAATTTACCCGTGTGTTTTTATAATGCATATTTAATGCTAATATAATTTTGTTTTTATCAAGCATGGGAAAAAAACTAATAAAATAACTAAAGAGTTTAAAAAAACTTTAGATTTAAAACGTAATTCACAACACATTTTACACCGGAATATTAACTTTTTAATAAACATGTACATCTAATTATAACTTAGTTAAATTTATTGATATTCAGGAATAAGATTATTAGATGAAAGAAGGTTAAAAGATGAATCTCTTTCAAGCTCTAATTCTAATTATATAAACATGGATGTAATAATTATTATATATATACTTACAGTTACAATATTTTTATGAAAATTACGATTATCTATCTATGTATATATATATATATATATATATATATATATATATATATATATATATATATATATATATATATATATATATATATATATATAAATGTTAGATTGCGAAAAACTTGAAAAAAATTAAATATTTTTAAATTAAGTTATTTTTGAAAATAATAATTTTTAATTATTTGTAGCATTCAGATTCAAAAATATCTTAAGTCAATGGATCAAGTCTCATAAAATCAGATTGAACCACAGCATTTAAAAAAATATTTTTAATCATTCATGTATTTTAGATTTGATTTGAATTCCGATAATCATTTTTGACAGTTTAATTAATAATTGTAAAATCACTCAACATTTGCAATTTGTCTTTATATTTTTTAGTGCAAATAATAAAAGCTGAACTCTAAAATGTAAATAAAATATCTTTTCTTTAAAATTATTGGCAGCTAATTGTTCCTAAGACGGCAACTGGTAATTCCCGTGTCAGTTTCTTTGAGTATTTGAACTAACCTGCTTTCCCTCACCCTGTTCTAAGAACCCTGGGGGTAATTTGATGTACTCAGCTGTTAGGAGCAAATTTGAAACTCTCTTTTTGGTTGTTTTTTTGCGTTAGTACTTTAATTTTTACAATATAACGTGCCAAATCTGGCAGACTCACTAATTTCAAAAGATTGATTGACAAGAAATTTCAACCAATAATATTGTTTTGAATACTTCCCTACCCAAGCTTTGAGAATTAACATCAGATGGGGCAACAAGATAACGGAAGTTCTCGCCCGGTCTGGAAGAGCCTTAATGACAATTTTCAGTGACAATTTCAAGCTTTCTAGATTAAAAATTCAAATTAGTTTTTCATAACTGACCATTTTTATAAAGGTTTGGTTTTAAATTTGAAAAAAAAAGCTTCCCTAAGACAAAAAATTTCACGTTAAGTTTTTACAACCAGAATTTGGTTCAGTTTGTTTGTGATTCCATGACCTAATGGCTAATTAATCTCTGTGTGTGTGTCATTTTAATAATGATTAAAAACCACTACAAACAGGCGGTATTCAGAACCATGATTAGTTGAACCAAAGGCAAGAACATTAATTATCTTCTCTGCTTTTACGACAAGAAACTTTTCTCCTCACAATATTCTATAAACAGATATAATTAAGGACTAAATGAAATTACATTCGAACACTAAGTAGAAAAGAAAGATTATATGTATATTAACACACGTCCTTAAAACACACAGTTGCATGTGTTTGAAATAATATGACAATTCAAACATATTTTATATTGTTCAGAATGAATATTTAGATTAAGAATCTTGAGCATATTTAAGAAGTTTGTATTTTTGACTTGATATGAAATTAAGCTCACAGGCCGAATGGTTAGGTTAGGTTAGGTTACGACAAAACTGTTTTGGAGCTTTATGCTCGTAGGCTTATAGCTCGCATTGAGTAAGATTGAGTTTTTATTTGAAAACTAAACAAATATTGATGGATTGATGATTTTGAGATAAAAAAAAAAAAAAAAAAAAAACAATCAAAACGAAAAGTTAAGCACGGCGTTTGTTTGACGAATGAAGGGAAAATAAGCCGCTTGGAAAATACAAAGACAGAAAAAATTAAAATCTATTAATTTGTTTCAAAAAAGAAATAGTTGCGTCAATTTTCTCTTTTGGATTCGTTGACAAATCTAAGATCCAAGAGAAAGAAAGAGCTCCGATTCCAAGTTTTTCTCTTAAAGAATTTCTTGCTTGATCATAACGAGGACACGATGATAGCATTATGTGATCCATGGTTTCTCTTTCTCCACAAGAACATTTATCCGTTGAAGAAAGTCTGAATTTATGTAATTTAGCATTTGTCGGAAAAGATCTAGTTCTAACTCTAGCTAGCCACACTTCTTCAAAGGCGAGTGGTATAATTGCGGTGAACTTTCGTGATAGAAGACATATGCGAAAAGTTAGACGCGTATTTACTATTATTCCATTCGTTGTTATTATAATTGGTAAAAATGTTTCTTATATTATGGATAAGGTCTTCAGGTGAAATCGACTGCAGAATATAACTTTTATTAATGGCCGGTTTTGCAAGAGCATCTACTTTTTCGTTCCCAGCAATTCCAGAATGACCTGGAATCCAAACTAATTGAATAGATTCGCAAATCTCAGTTGCATTTCCTAAAGCTGATCCGATGTGTTGAATGATGGTTGGGGAAGAGGTTGAGAGAGTATTCAAACTACTTAGACAGGATAAGGAGTCTGATAATATGACATAGTTAGAGGGAGAAATACAGAATTTAGTCACCGCCAGATATAAAGCCAAAGCCTCTGCTGTACAAATGGAATTAGAGTTATTGATTTGCCCGGAAACAAAGGAGTTATTTCTGCTAAGTTATAAACAGCGATTCCAAGTTTATTTTCTATTTTTAGATGCATCAGTAAATAATAATATGTGATTAGACCATTCAGAAGTACTATGCAGTTCAAAGAGGTCATTGATAGTATTTGTAGGAAGATTTTTAGACTGAAAAGTATATTTTCTAAGAACTATTTTTAAATTAATATTAACAGATGTAGATTTTGCAGGAACTCTTAAAATATGTGATTCTTGAATTCCATTTTCTTTCAAGCCATTTTTTTCATTCATAAAGATAGAGGAAGAGCGCCAGAGATATGGCTGTAACGCATTGATTCCCATAATTTACCACATGGAGATCTAGTAGAAAGTGCAAGGTTTCTAATGTACATCCTTGTAGAGAGAAAGTTTTGTCTTACAATAAGAGGTACGACCCCTGCTTCTTTCAGAAGAAGTGGAATAGGTGTCCAGCGAGGAAGACCTGTAGCAATTCTAAGAGCTGGAGTGATATATCGGATCTAAGATTTTTCGGTCTGATAAGCTCCTGATGTAAATACATGACATCCATAATCGAGGCTACTTTTAATGAAGGATTGAACAATTTGAAGTAAATGATTAGTTTTTGCTCCCCATCTATTTCCTGAAATAGCTTTTAAAACATTAATTTTCTTCTGGATGGATTTTTTTTCATTTGAAAGTTATATTTGAAAGTTAAATTATTAGTAAAATAGAGGCCCAGAATTTTTATGTGCTTAGACCAAGAGATAGGTAGTTGGTTTATTGTTAGTACAAAATTTACAGGAGATTTTGGAAGAGAAATCAATGACTGAACATTTTGAGGAATCAATTTTTAGTTTCCATTCTTCACACCATTGTTCAAGTTTTATGATTGCAGTCTGCATTTTTTGCTGTAGTAATTCTTGTGATGAATGAGCAGCCAAAAGGATTATGTCATCAGCATAAATAAAACACTTAATGTCGGGAGAGAGATCTTCGTAAATATCTGACATATAAATCATGAAAAGAAAGGGAGAAAGAACACTGCCTTGAGGGACACCTCTATTAGAAAGTGGGTTGAGAAAAAAAGTTCCACGCCATTTCACTTTATAACTTCTATCCGATAAAGAACAATATCCAATGAGCAGCATTTCCTGATATCAAATTGGAGGAGCTTATAAATAAGGCCGTCTGGCCACACTGAATCGTAAGCTTGAGATATGTCTACAGTTGCGCATATGACATATTTTCTCTGTGAACGTAAAGCAATAATATGATGATGAAGCATGGAAAGATCACTGTCGCAACCTCTATAAGGCATAAATCCATGATGATTTGGATGAAAATATTTGGAAAGGGAAATATGATTTATTAGACGATTTAAAATCATGCGTTCCATGACCTTACATAGAACACTTGTAAGAGAAATTGGGCGATAAGAATTTACTGAAGTAGTATCTTTTCCAGGTTTTATTATAGGAATTATGATGAATTTTTTCCAAGACGGGGGAACAATACCGCTTAACCAAGAGGTATTTATGAGTGACAAAAGGGATCGTAAAGCTATGTTTGATAGACCCTTCAAAATTTTAGCTGATATTAAATCAGGACCAGCTGAAGTATTTTTGCATTTAGAAATCGCCATTTGGAGCTCAGAAAGGGAGAATGCAGAGTTATATTCTAAATCAAAATTTGAACTTAAATCGAGAGGTAGTACTTCAGTTTCAGTTTGACGAGAATAAAATTTGGCAAATAAGTTAGCCTGAACAACAGGATCCGAAATAATTGAAGTTTCGCTAGAAATTAATAGATGATGAGTTGGTGAGTCAGTAGATCTATTTTTAAGTCTTTTGAGAATAGAATAAATGTCTTTAGATATACCAGCGTTTGTTATAGTTTTATCCCAGAAATTTCTGGAAAGGGTTAGAAGAAGCTGATGAAGTTTGCAGAAATTCGTTTGTACTGTATCCACAGAGTCTGATTAAGAGAACTTTTCGCTTTCTCCAAAGTTTTTCTTTTTGACCCAAAAGATAACAACATTCCGATGTCCACCACGGAGGATATGATTTTGACGGAAAGATTTGCTTTTTCCTAAATTTATCAAGATAGTCTTTGCATAAAATTTGAAAATGATCTACAGAAACTAGTCCGTTATTAGCAATTTGGGTGTTCATTGAATTGAAGAAGCCAGTCCATAAAATTCTGTTGCGGGAAATACCTTTTGAATAATCGTTGTTGTAGATTTTGACACTTGTTTGAACAGGACATGATCACTACCATAACTATCTGAACTGACTGAGAAAGTACAAAAAGGAAAAATATCAGGAGATACAAAGTTATAATCGATAAGGGATGGTCTATGGTGGAGTCCGAAATGAGTAGGCTGGAGGTATTTAAAAGACAAATGTTGCTATCCAGTATCCAATCGAGGAATTCTGAAGATTCGGGAGAGTTTGAATAACTGCCAAGCGCCGAACTTCGTATATTAAAGTCTCCAATTATTATGAAGGGAGGATGAATATTTGATAAGATGCTATGGAACAAAGAACTTGAAAATTTACCGTATTGGGACATACACATTTATTAAAGTAAGAGATGATTTGGATATAGTAAATTTATAGCTAATATTTCTGTATCGATATCTTCTGAGCGGGATATATTTAAAACTTGCACAGGTAGAGATTTATCAACAGCAAAAAGAAATCCTCCACCACGGTCATCTTGCCTATCTAATGTAATTATTGTTTTATTATAAATTTGAAATAAGTCGGATTTTTTAAGAATCGTTTCTTGAATTGCTAGGACATCGGAAAATTGAAAGTACGGAAGTTTTATATACGGGCGCTTAGATAGAACACTTCTTGCATTCCACGAAATTAAATTGAACATAAAATAAAACGAAAAACCTGAACAGTCACTAAAAATCAAACAAAAAGGTGCGCTCGTAGTAAAGAATATTATTAAAAAAAATTATGAATGTTTTTTACGCCTTCTTCCTGGCTCAATTCTTTCTTCAATGTTAGGTTCTGCGTATGTAATATTTGGTTGATTAGACTTCATAATAGGTTGCTCGGGAGATATTATTTGCTGATTACTGAATTTTTGGACTTATCTTTCTAGACTGGATAGATCTTGCACGACTCTTTCTTGGAGGAGATCTAGAAACTGATCTAGCTGGATTCGAACATGTTCGCATACATTCTTTCATGAATGAGAACATTTGTTGGACCATTTGATCTTTGTCTAGCCTGTATCGCATAGTAATTTTGCTTCAAACATAGAAGCCAGCTCTGTCACTGCTTTTTTAACAATATCAGTTATTTCATTTTTGGTTTGGCACGAAAGGAAGATGACTTTTGGTTACACTGAGTAACTGGTTTTTAAAGATTTATTATAACGTCTTCTCGCCTCAATAAATGGAAGGTGGTTCATGCTTTTAAAATGTAAGAATTCTTTTCTTCAAGCCTCGTAGGGCAGGAAATGTCATTAGCTGCATGATTTCCTGACAGTTTATACATTTAGGTGTTTCATTGCCACAGGAGAGTCTTTATGGAATGTTCCACAGTTTTACATAGGAAGACTTCTTGTGTTTACATTTTTCGTAGGGTGAGTGTATTTATAGCATTTTCCGCATTGGCGAACGTTATCAATAAAAGGAGAAATTGGGATGATGGAATAGAATAAGTTAATAGTTTGAGGTAGATGATGACCAATGACGCTCACTAAAATATTTTCCTCAGTTCTTCTGAATTCTTTTGTAAATCTTTGTAAGCTTAATATCGTTAAGCCATTTTGCGCAATTTCTTCAGCAACAAGGTATAAAGGTAAATCTACATTTATTTCTTTTATAAGAAATCTTGAAGAAATGTATTCAGGTTGAAAACTGGAGTTAACAGGTACACCAAGAATAATGTTTATCTTGCTTATTTCTACAGCAGTATCTGGGCAATTAGTTTCGAATAGAAGCTTACCTTGACGGGTGTGCTGAATTTGTATTATTTTCTTGTGATTCTTTACAAGTTGAATTATTTCTTGCTTTAAATTGTAAGGTTTCTTTGGAATAGATGCAGTACCATCAGTGGGAGACAGGAAAATGAAGAACTTAGTAATACCTTTTTCCGCAGCTAACTGGATTAGTTGTGGAATAGAATCTTCGAAAGTCAATAATCTTGACGTGTTTATTTTTGGAATGCGCAAATCGCAATCCGTGTAAATCATTTCAGTCTCTCCTTCAGTCATTTTAAATCCATAATAATGAGAAAGGAAGGGAAAAAAAAAAAGAAAAAAAAAAGAAAAAAAAATTATTAATAAAATTTAAATAGTAAAAATTAAAGAACAAAAATACTCAATCTTAGTCAATCAAACACTAAGCCAAAGTCAGACGATAATTTCAACACGAAAAAGGAGAAAAAGTGTCAAAGAAAAACATTAAATAATGAATAAATAATCAGAGTTCAAAATTTACGTATTTCGCAATTTAGAACAATCCGCCATTTTCTCCGAATGGTATATTTATTTCAACATTTCGTTTGTTTGTCACCAGTGCCACATTTCAGTGAAATAAATTATCAAATTTTACAAAAAAAAAAAAAACATTCAAAAAAAATTTTCTCTAAATATATACCCTTTACCAAATTTAACAAAAAAGCAAGCTAAATTTTTTTTTTCAAATATATACATTTTTAAAATTTAAAAAACATGCAAAAATTATTCTTTTAAATATATACACTTTATAAGTATACAAAAAATGAAACACGAACACAATAAAAAAAATACATGTCAACAATAAAATTTAAATAAAATAATTACACCTTCTCCATAATTTGGCACCCATCCCAATTAATTCCCGAAACGATTTCAATAAGTTTATTAAAATAATCATCATTTGCAGCTATACAAGCTTTATGAAACATATACATTGCAAGGTGAAATTTAAAATCTGTCTTACGATTTTACGTTGGTAAAGACGCTTTCACATGCACCCATGTACTTAAATTGTATTCGTGTGACACCCAGTTTCGGGATCAACAAATGTCAACTTATGATTGACTTTTAAATGTTCAAATCCCTCCTCCGTTTAACAATCATAGCTCTTCCAACAGTCGGAATACACGGAAATGACTGGCAAAATCCAAGCTTTAATAATAATTTTTAATAATATTTAGTGTGTTCTATCGTGAACAGCAACTAAAGAAAACTCTTCCATAATCTCTCTCAACCCCCCCCCCCAAACACCCACTGACCGACAACCTTATGCCCCGTGATATTTCCGTTTGTCAAATTTTGATTCATCTATTTCAACAATTTTAACTTTCCCCCTATTTTTGCTGATGAAAGTTCAATGTAATCTGAAAGTGTTTTATTAATAAATTGCCTCTAGTCAGCCAAAGTACAAGTTGCGAAGGAATACTCAACTATCTGTTTTGTTTTAGATCCCCTCAAAATTTCGTATGTAATTAATTAAAATTTCGAAAAATTTTTATTTCGAATGTGTGAACCCATGCCTCATATAATTTTCTGTATTGCATTGTTTCCCTGCAATACTTTTCTTACATATTAAAGAAAAACCATCTAAATAACCTTTCTTTAAAAAAAAATTTACGATGTTTGGATAATGGCGACAACGAAACACAACAGAGGGGAATCCCCTACTTTTTCCCATAACAGCAAACGGCAGTCAAATGGCTTCCAATTGAAACGTAGAACAAAGAAACTCGAAGTGAAACTGAAAAAGCTGTTGTCACTGAAAAAAGCACATATATAACGTAAAATTTATGTAAAATGCGAGAAAAACGAAATCTAGCTACCAAAAAATAAGAAAAGTAACAAAAACTGAATTTGGCAGCACTATAAAAAAAATAATTATAGAAAAATAAAAAATAAAAAATAAAAAACTGAAATCGGCAACACAATTATCAAAACAAAAGGCACAAGATTTGGCGAGATATCACGTAGATGGGGATATCATACTTACAACCTAAATTCAATAAAAACATGCAAAATAATTTACAACGTTTAATTTTGAAACAAAAAATACTGATGTTGCATTTTAAAGTGTACAATGAAATTTTCACTAAATTTCAAAATTTAGCTTTAAATTAATTTTTAATACATTTTAAGTAGAGGATTACATTTAAGAACGATGAAATATTTATTGAGAAATTAAATTACCCTTATTGATGGATGCAAACAGAAAAAAATATTTTATTTTTTATGTATTTTTTATTCGGTTGAATTTTAATGTTTTTCATTTGTATAAGTTATTTAATGAATAACTGATTTAGTATTCAATGATTAAAAAACCGTAAATAGAATTAATGGACACCTAATTTATTTCTTAGACCACATCAAGCATCTACATCGATTTGTTGTCAACGACAGGTTTATATAGCTTCATGCCGATTTTTAATAAATTTGATGAGCAAAAAAATCTTTAACTAAAGAGATGTATAATGATTGAAATATTTAATTTCTACATTTTTAATTAAATTTTTATGCACCAAATTAAATTAATATGAAAATTAAAACGAACCAATATCATAATTTTTAACAATCAACTTAATATATTATTCTCAGAATTTCTATTTTACTTTTTAGAACGTTTAGGATTATTAAATTTTTAAGAAAATTTTTTATAGAATTGTTAATTATAATAAAGAATTAAATATGTTGCAAACTACAATTGTAACATTTTAAATTATTAATTGATTCATACTTATTTATATGGCTATTATTTATTTCCTTCTTACGGTATTTAATGTTCGAATTCTATCAACTAAAAAATGGAATGATAACAAAATAAACAAAACTATAACAAAATGCAAACTAGACACCATTATGTAGTATACTTGAACTGTAAACAACTTTTCCCATTTTACATACTTTATTATCTAATAAATATCAAAATAAAAAGGATTATCTTTCGTAAAAGTTAAGAAAAGGTCTCTAGTAAATGTTGCAAATTATAGGTTAAATATGTTATTGTAATTAAAATTTTAGCATTATCAAAAAATATGACTCTATTTTTAGTAATGAACAGTACAACAATTAGTAAAGAAAGCAATACACCACAAATTTTGTAATTAACTTTAAGTGATTAAGAACAAATTATATCTAATTCCAAAGTGGAGAACGGGATGCTTACTTACGAAGTAGTACATTTAGATGAGACAACATCAATTTTTGCTCTCAACATTTCACCTGATGAATCGTCCAAGGAAGAAATACAGAGAACTTACGCAGACATCAGTTTCGGGCGTCTTCATGGTAGATTCTCCTTCACTTTTCACAGCATCCAATGAAAAGATGTAAAAAAAGTGCTGATGTCATCATTAATTTTGTATTCCGTGTTTGGACGACAAAATGTTGTCTTTAAGCATAAAAATTTTTTTATACAAACTGAAAACAAAGAACACCGCATTCCGAGTTAAAGTATTGTCAGACACAATAAATAGAAAAAAAAATTTTTTTTGTTATAAATAATACAACATAGGATGTATTACAAAAATATACAATAATAACATTAAAATAATGAAAGAATATTCAATATTTTACTTTAAAACTTAATTTTCTTCATTTTTTTACGCTAAACACTGCATTAAAAACTACATGATGGTACTGATATAAATAATTTGTTGCATTTTATCATATTTTAGGAGTACAAAAAGATATTTTACACTTAACAGATTTCACTGCTATAATTATGGAAATTCTTAAGAATAAAAAGTTATTTTATTCTTAAGACAGGATAGAGTGAAATGATTTTCTCATTTTTGAGGTACTTCGATTTTTAAATTAAAATTAGTATTACTTGGATTGAATGTGATTTAGTGATGAAATTATAATTTTCTTTTATGAATACGTTTAAGCAAATGGTTTATAGATTATGGTCATCACATATTTGTAATTGACAACAAATTTAAAAATTTTCAATCGATAACAAAGGAACATTTTACAGAAAATAATGAGCCATTTTTGGAAATTAATCCTTAAAAAATCACTAAAAAAACACAATTTTTATAGAAAATGAAATAATATATTAGAAATAAATCTTAAGAATAAGAATTAAAAATAAGAACAAAACAGAATGAATAGAGGAAGAATTAGTAAAAATTGATATTTGAATAATTTTACTTTTCTGTAGTGAAATTCATTAATTCAACTTTTGTATTTGGATTTAGAAATTTGACTATTTTTAATAACCGGCAATTTATTGAGATCATCTCCAAATTTTGAATATCTCCGCCATCTCATACCCTATTTAATAGAATGCTTTCACTTTCAGCAAAAATGAGTTAATTTCCCCTTAACAAATTGGTATGATTAATCACAGAAATTTAAGTATTGTAAAAATAGAAAAACAAATATTTTGATCATAAATAATTTTAATGCGAATTATTTAGAACATTGTTTCCGAAAAGAAAATTTTAGTTACTATGAAAATAGTTTTCGTGTTTGACATTTTAAATAAATATAGTTATATTTGATATTTGAATTTATTAAGATTAAATTAATTTTCTAATCTGCAGTAGAAATACAATTTAAAATATTTTATTGATTCTAATGATTAGTATAATTTTTTATTCATAAACATCAGTTCTTAGAAATAATGCGAAATGCTTGAAAAGTTGTATTTGAAATAGAAAGACAAATAAAATGTTTCAGTAACATTTCCATAGATTGAAAATTAAAATGTTAAAAATTTGGTATTATATAATTCATCCCATCAATTTTTAAATGTAATTTTGCAAACGTATTAAGTATTCAATTAGAAATTTACTTTTATCTTTTAAAACATAATTTACAGATCTTTGTTTCAAAAGATAAAAGTCACTAAAAGTTAAATAAAAATTTAGAGACTATTCAAAGAAGAAAATTTTTGGAAATCTTAATCATTAAAATCTGAAAACAAATAATTTTTACAAAAAAGGACATAATTTAAAAATACACAAAATATTTGTTTTACAAGATTGCTCTACCTTTCGTAAAATTTAAAAACAGTGTAATTATGAAATATAAATAAACGTACATTTGGTACTTTAAGCATCTTTTAAATAAACTGGATATTTCCCGAAATTAACAAACATCATATGTATTAGAACCATATTTGTAAAGTAAAATATCAGAGTCTATGTTTTAAACATCATGATTTTTTAGTTCAGCAGTTTTTAAGTTCTTTACATGCTTTAACGTTAGTTATTTTAATAATTTAAGAAGTAGATATCACTAGTTAAAAATTTTAATTATTGATGTTTTTATGTTTTAATTGAAAATTAAGAAACAATTTCAAGTTGACAAGAATTTTAATGACAGTAAAATTACAATTTAAAAACAAAAAAATACCATTTAAAACTGCTTAAGAAGGGCACATTTAAAGGTATAAAATATTAAATACAATGAATATCAACTGTCATAAAATACTTTCAAACATATGAACATATCTTAAAATTCAATACAATTTAAAAAGCATTTTAGAGTTGTTTAAATCCATAACTATTTAAAATAATATTGTCCCTTTGTATAAAAATATCTTTGCATTTAAAAAAAATTTAAAGCAAAATGGTCAATATTTTGAGTGAGAATTATTAATTCAGTAATAATAATTTAACAAATTTTGGTTGCTAAATTAACAAAAAAATTTAAAATCAAATTAAATATTGAAACTTGTGAATCATATATTCTCTTACTAAGTTCAATTGTATCTCCTGTTTCGTTGAATGGATTATCTTGAGGAAGTTAACTTTCTTGTCCAATCTTCACTGTGAAACTAAATTTTTAAGTAACTTTGTTTACATTCTACAAATTTCTTCGAATGTTGTTTTTCTCCAATCTCATGATGTTTTCTTGCGGGTACACTAAGATTACTGGATTGTAGGAATGAGATGAGATTCTTTGTACCAGTATTCTTTGTGAATTCTTTGAGGTTTCTTCAGATGACGCCACTGAATGCATCTTTTTTTTTTTATTTATTTCTCGATGCTTGCACTCGTGCGTTCGCTCACATGTGTGGATCCTCAGGGGAATCTTGAAAATACTTGAGTCAGAGAATACGTGACCACATTGCTTGCACTCGTACGGTTTTTCGCCTGTCTGAATCCTCAGGTGATTCTTGAGACTTCTTGAAAGAGAGAATAATTTATGCAGTTTAATGCACTTACACACACACACACACATATATATATATAATTGTTAGTAAATGTAAATATGTGCACTTCATCATAATTTTATTACACACACAATGGATTGTCAAATTATTTTATTTTAAAAATTCATTTTATTGTGTCGTAATTTATGATGCTTTGATACCGCTTAGTAAACGCCTAACGGCAAAAATTATAACAGTAATAATATTCAAGGAGGATTGAAAGACTTTTAGAAGAATTTTCATTAATAAAAAGCTGTATTTCACGCGTCGTGGGGGAAGTAAGCTCAAATTCACTAAGCCTGGCAGAGCTGCATTCAAAAGTCTAAAGCGCAGCATCTGTTTCCTATTCTTCAATCCGCTAAAACACAATTTTCAATCAAATTTTTATTAAAAATAGTTTTTAAATGAAATTTTATAATCCAAAACTGTTTTAAATTTTAAGGTAGTTAAATTTTAAATTTTTTTTCATTTTGATTGTCTACTGCTTTGATAAAGAACAGTGGATGGCCGTTTTCTTCCCCGTTTATAGTGCCGTTTGGAACGACATTTCGGGGACTTGTCGCTGTGGAGGAAAACTCTTAAGTACCATCTACAGGACAAAAACTTTCTACGCGATGCACATGAACCCAACAAACACAAACTGCCGGGATGCTGCTGACCAAGCTGGCTTTCCGTTGGTCACGGCAAGCGGCTCATGGTTGTTTGATGCCCCTTCTCCGGCCATTTTGGCCACGGGAAGAGTGCCGGCTTAAATAAACCGTGCCAGAGCAGGATGATAAATAGTAGGCAAACAGTTTCTCACCAGTGTTGGTCCTGAAGCTTTTTGGCAGCAAATTTTTATTTTGATACTAAATACACTTATTTTGTCAAATTATCCTTATGAATAGTATCACAATGGAAAATATGTTAAAACTGTAATTAAATTTAAAATTAAGGAAATCTTACATTTAACTTTTAATGGGAAATATAAAACATAAAAAACATCTCTAAAATGTAAAATTATTATTATATTTTAAGCACTGCTTTTATCTTATTATATATATATATTTTATATTAGAGCTCTCTAAATATTTATAATTATAATAATTGAATAAAATATTCATAAAATATTTAATAAAATACTAAATTTATGCATAGCTCCTCATTTTACCCATACATTAAACTCAAATGCTGGCCTAAAAATCCCTGTTTTAATGAATACGTATGACCTTTCCTGCACTTTGAACAACCCCGTAGCATCCTCTATGTAGGCCCATTCTATAAGAAATAAGACAGACGATTGATAACAAAACGATAACATTGACATCTAACTTAAAGATGGAAAATTTCAACTACTTTTAAAATAAAATTTCTTATATAAGAAAATTTTTGATATGACATTTCTTATGTCGAACTTAGCTGAAAATTTCCAGAAACTTTTATGACTAAATGAAATTATTCTTTTTACTGTAAATAGTTAATTTTTGTGGTTCTGACTCAATAAGCTTAAAATTACTCTAAAATTAACTTTTTTAATCTAGTAAAGTTATTGTATAAACATTAATGTGAAATGTAAAATTAAGTTGAAACCTGGCACCGAATTTTATTCTCTAAGCTTTTATTCATGTATGACTAATTTAAAAGGAAGTCGAGATTACTAAGCCATCGTTCTTGTTGACAGCAGAATCGTGAACAGAATAGCATTAATAATGGTGTTTTATATATTAAGAAATGAGTACCGAAGTTCTTTCATTAATATAAAATGACGTGAAATATAATTTTTCTGTTTGTAAAATTATAGTTTTATTCAAAATATACGTGAATTGATTCATGAATCGTCTTCTACCTTTTCGAGAATATTTTCGACGCCAGCGGTGTAGAGGTGATCTCATTCCCAAGCAGTTTCCCGAGTGTTAAACAAACTTTGGCACCTATAACTTTACCATTTACAATTGTGTTCGCTGCGTGCGTTAAATTTCATTAAATGCGCATACAAAAAATATTAACTATTACTAAATTTTAAACGTAATAAAAGTGCAATACATAATTTTTAAATGAAGAAAAGTATATTTGATGGGTTTTGAAACATAGATTTGATTTTTAAAAAAGTATAACCTGAATAGTCGAAAAAATTCAAATTTGATATGTTCATTTCTTCTTACAATCACTAATATTAAATTCAAAATATGCAATTAATTTTTTTATTAATCTTAATAAAAATTAAATTCATTCAAAACACTCCCTATGCATTCAAAAAATTTATCAAAATCCGATCTAAATAATAATTTGTATTAATATACTCTAAACTAAAATTTGGTATTCCATAAGTAATGAAGAATCCTTTGTTTAACTTTATACACAAAGGGTATTTTCACGTTTTTGTAACGATTTTGATTTTCTCCCTGTGAAAGTCCGAAGCTTCTTGAGACGACATCTCTCCTTATATTCTAGAGTTTTTAATTTGGTGCATTGCATTTTAAATTTTCTATAATAATTTGTTAATATATTTGGATATAAAAGTTTTGTTTTGCTTTAATTAAGAGTTAAAAGAAAGTATATATTGATTCATTTTCACATTTTATGGTATCTAGTATTGTATTGTTGAGCTCTAGTATTAAGTTTCAATTAGAAAATTGAATTGAAAGTAAATTAAATTATAAATTGATATAAGATTTTTTTTTTATTCTTCTCATCTGTGATATGAGCTTTATTTGAAATAACATTATATTTTGGTTTTGATTTCAAGGTTTAAACTAAATAATGATTTAGTAATATTCCTATGAACAATTAGCTTTTCAATAGTAATTTTTCAGTTGCAAAATTAAATCGAAAGCAACTAGGTTAGGAATGATAATAAATTAAATTTAGTTTATGATTTAATGTAAGTTAAAGTATAGAGGTGAAAGAATAATATTTTAGACTCATCGCCATTAATCATAAAATATACATTTCGAATATAGAACTGTTAAATTAGGCATTTCTGATGAAAGCTAAGAAGGAGGATTTACGCTGTTTGGCGAAAGAGCTTGGCGAATATTCGAATCTCACTATGAAATTTTTTAACTTAAAATTCTGATCACAGATAGTAAGGCTCGTGATGAAGAGTTGGTTACAGCTTTCCTCGAAACTATTACTAACGCTAGGAAAGAAAAAGAGACCTAAGAGAGAAGTTGATGCTAAATCCCGCCACACACGATAGGATTTGTTGAAGGGGGAAGAAAGTAACTAAGCACACACTTCCCTCAAATTCTTCTGACCACAGTAGGGGAGGCACATCTGGAGTGGGAAGTTATTTTTAAAGGTGCCATTTTTTTAAAATTTATTGCTTTTGGCTTAAAATGTGTTCTTTGTAAATGGAAATCGAAAATCGCCAAAAATTTCAATAATTTAAGAGTTTTTCAGTCGCATTTATGACTTGACGTATTTATGTGTCTTTTTAGTTTTTATTGTTGTACTTATATGCCTTGTAACGTCTGCCATTAAATGTTATCCTAGTAAGTTAAGTAACATGAGTAAATTTAGACACAGAAGTATTAATGGCTGTTGCTTTGGATTGTGATGATAGGCAAAAGAAAACAAACAATAAAAAAAAAAATTTTTTTAAAGAAATGGGCAAAAAATTGGTTGCTGCTGTGTGAAACTCTTTTACATCTAAAATTGATTACAGAAATGCAGTCGGAAGATAAAGATTTCTTGAATTATATGAGGATGAATGAAAAATTTTATGCAACGTTGTTGGATAAGGTAACACCTTTCATTATAAGAAAAGATGCATCCATGCTCTCATCTTTAATTTCTCATGAACCATTAAGTGCAATTTAGTGCTTTCTGACAAGCGGTATTAATTAAAGAGCCACATTAGTACATCAAAAAGTTTATCTATCAATTATTATTATTTGTTAGTAGATATAAAATCAATTATCACTTTGTTATCTATTATCCAAGTATTCTTAGATTTTATAATATTTTCTTTAATGATTTTTAAATAAAAGGGAAACAAATTAACATTTACCAAATGATAAATCATAACTGAAAGTGCATTTAATTTCAATTTAGCTTAAAGGTAAATAATTTTCGTTTGTTATTATTGATCAATTTATTATTTTTAATTATCTAATTTTATTATTGTTTGATTGTATAAAGAATATTTAAAGAAAACAACAGAATAATCTCAACTAATACCTTTATATTTATTGTCTACACTTAATTCATATTTAAAAATATAGAAAATAAAAATTTTAAGATGTTCATTTTGAAGATTTGTAAGCCTTCTGAAATAAAAAATATATTGTTTTCTAATAAAGCTTATTATAAAATTTTGTAATTAAATTTTACGTTAAATGTGTAATTATATATATTCATTCAGATAGAGAATAATTTTACAAAATAAATTATATAACTTATTTCATCCCATTCTCAACAAAACTTGTGTGCAAATTCATGGAAGATATTTCAGCACATGGAATTGCAGTTTCATCCAGAAATGATAAATATTCAAAGTACCATAAAGTCGGCACACATATGCATCCTCCGTGTTCTTACACCCCGTTTTTCGATTCGTTGATTTTTCTCTTTTATAGGTTCTACGGAGGGCAATAATTTTTTTCCTTTACGTTGTTAATTGAAGCCTTTTCATGTATCTTTTTATATATTTCTAATAATTTTTCGTAAGCTTTCTTTTTATTTTATTTGTGTAATCGACACTCATTATTTGCCACAAACAAGGCTGATCTTTAATAGACTTCAATAAATTCTTGCCATATTTGCTTCATGGACATTTTTAAAAAAGGGGTCTAATGTATTGTAAAACGTGAATCTAAGTTTCAGTAAATGAGGAATTTCAAATATTAATTTTCCCAAGTGTCCCCAAGAAATAATTTGCAACCCTGTGGGACAGACACGTGACAACGGGATGCAATTGCTTACTCCGCCACCTTTCGATCCGTCAGGAGATTAGCAACCCGGCCACTGATCACCGGGCGTTGATTGACAAGAGGGGAAAAACAACCCGACCAATATTAATTTTTCTCCCTCTGGAGGGAAATTAAGGGTAATCAACCCAAATTAATGTCTAATAACGTATAAACTATTTAAAATATTAAAAAAATAATTTTATAATAAGTACAAAAAATGTTTTTTTTTTTTTTTAAACATGCACCATTTTTGAACAGATTTAAAGTTAGAGAAAGAAATGGAATTCGAATTTTAAAAATTAAGGATCGAAACACAGAAAGAGAAAAATGTCCCCCATTTTCCAGGAAATAATTTTACATGCCACAAGTTAGTCAAATTGATGCCAAAATTAGCTCTAAAAACAGATGACATAGTGATTCTAGGGATTGGGTATCAAGTCTTTTAACTTTATTACCATCTGATATTGTCCAACTTATCACGAGAGAATCTGAAGAAGATTTTGAATTTCATGCTTACATAAAGAGTATTTTATTAAGGAGATTGATTCAAAATGAATCCAGAAAGTTTTCGTAAAAAGTTTATAATGCATCAAAAGTCTCCTAATAAATCATGGATCGACTTTACTTTTGAGATTTTGAATTACTTTCAAGAATGGCTAGAAGGGTTAGGAATTAATGGTTTTTCAGGTTTGAAGGATTTAATGATAACATATCAGATTAAAAAGAGAGTACCTGCTGAAGTCATTGAACATTTTGTGGACGAATGGAACAAAATGACATCCTTTTTCCAATTAGCAGAGAAGCTGTACGCATATAAAAGTGTTAGAGCTTATAGGAAAAAGGTTATGTCTGTTTCCAGAGAAAAATTTGAGAGATCTCCACCTCTCAGTTCTCACATAGATAAGCAGTTTAGGAATAAGCCATATATGGATCGTTTTAACAGCAGGAAATCTCAAAAGTACCACGGAAGAGCAGATTCGCAATATCAAAGCTATAAACCAACTTATTACTCGTGTGATGTAGAAGGTCACACATCCCGCTTTTGTTTTAACAAGAATTCTCCAAAGAAGAACTCTAGTCGGACGGCTCAAACTAACACTGTTAGGGCGACAAATTCAAACAATATTTTTGAACCAACTGTTTTAACAGCTGAAATAACTACATCGATGTTTTTATCTGTTGAAACGAAAAGAAATGTGGACAAGCTCAAAATCCTAAGCATTAGATGCGGAGAAAAACTTTCGAGAAGTATTTTAGACTCAGGTGCCCAAATATCGGTAATACGTAGTGATCCAGTTGAATACACCCATTTTGAAGGTGAAGGGAAAATTGAAATTGAATCAGCATTTGGAGAAAAAGAAATTACACCCTTAAGAATCTTCAACATGAAGTTAGATGACGGACTTCATGGGGCAGTGCTAATTACTCGCGCTGCTTCTAATAAGCTTGTTAATGAACTTTTTATGCGTACAACAGCATACACGGCTTTAAAAGAGAACCTTAAGATTTATAATGTATCAAAGACAAACTAAATGAAAAAGTGACTGAAGAACCAACGGAAAATTTAGGAGTGTCTCCAAGATTTTCCACTCCAGGTCATTCTGAGAGCACGGGTGCTGTAGAACGATGGAATAAGACTCTTAAAGATATGTTGAATAAAAACTTCCAGGAAAAATGGGTCCAACTGTGACTTGCATCTTCCATACCTGTTATTTGCTTATATGGAAGACCCACACTCCACTACCGGAATGTCACCTTTCCAGTTAATGTAAGGGCACATCCCACCTGGACCATTGTCACTTCTAAAAGTAATATGATCGGGAGAGCGGCAGATTCCCTTAACTGCTTCTCGCTCTGTCGAAGATTGCTTGAAAGATTTGATGGAAAAATTGAGGAATGCCCATGATAAAGCTGCTGAATATTCTGAGAAATCGCAAGAGAGGTGTACATCTCATTACAATTTAGGTGATAGAGAGAAATCATTTAAGGTTGGAGAGAAAGTACTGTTCCTTTTACCGTCATCGTCCCATAAATTGCTAAATACATGGATAGGTCCAGCTACGAAAATCGAATTGACTCGTCCGAATTCAGCTAAAGTTGAACTACAAGATGGAAATTGCAAAGAAATACATACAAACAAACTTCGACCCTGTGTTGCTAGAATTAACCATGTTGGCTTAATATGTGAGCAAGACGAAGACTTTGGGGATCTACATTATGGACCAACTGACTTAATTAATAAGTCAGTCACAGTTATAAAAAGCGAACTGTACAGGGCGAAGGGAAATTTACAGGATTTACAGAGAGAACAACTGTTCCAAATTTTGAAAGAATATAAAGATGTGTTTAGCTTAAAACCCGGTCTTGCTCATATTGAAGGACATTCTGTGCGGGTCACGGAAGAATGTGCTCCGACGAAATTAGGACCAAATCGTGTTCCTATAGCGCTATATAACGAAGTAGATCAACAAATTCAAGAATTGCTCGATTTGAACTCAAATGAATAAAGTGAAAGTGATTAGGCCCACCCAGTTGTCTGTGTTGCAAAGAAGGATGGAAGCGTTAGACTCTGAATTGACTACCGACTTTTGAATAGCTTTATTGTTCTGAATGACTATACAATGAAAATTGCTAAAGAACTGCTGTTTGAGGTGGGTAGTACTAATTTCATATCAGTGCTTGATTCAACTAAAGGCTATTGGCAGATTCCTATGAAGGAAGAAGCAAAGCCATATACTGCTTTCGTTATTCATTCTGGACATTACCAATGGAAGGTATTACCATTCGCTATGAAAAGTGCAAGAAGTACTCTCCAGAAATCTATGGACAAGATTCTTAAGCCTCTTAAAGTTTATTGCCGCTCCTACATTGACGATGTGGCTATTTTTTTCCAAAACTTGGGACCAACATTTGAAGCACATTAGTGAAGTTTTTTTAACACTGAGAGTAGCAGGTCTCTCTGTTAGTCTAGAAAAATGTGATTTCGGAAAAACAAGTGTGAAATTTTTAGGACATGTGATAGGATTCGGCAAGCATGCGCTGGATCCTCAAAAAGTAGAGGCCTTATAAATATTGGCAAGACCTACCACGAAAAAGAAAGTTTCAGCTTATTAGGCCTTGCCAATTATTATAAGGATTAAATCCATAATTTTTCTAAGATTGTGCAACCTCTGACAAATTTAAAAGAAAATATGTCCCCAACTCTATACCGTGGAATAAAATGTCCAAAGATGCATTTTTGAATCTTAAAAATGCCTACACTTCACAAACCGGATATGAATCGGCTATGTCAGCTCTACACCGATGCTTCATGACAGCCATTGGTGCTTGCTTGGCCCAAAATGACAATGTAGAGAAAGAAATGTCCACTGCCTTATTCAGTAAAAAACTGACTAAATGCCAAACAAAGTGGTTAACAATTAAACGTGAGACCTTTTGTGTGCTGGAGCCCAAGAGCAAATCATTTCTGACCATAATCCACTTACGTACCTTACGAATTGAGCATCCCATGAAGCTAAGTTGTACAGGAGGGCTCTGACTCTACAGAGATATAATATGACTATAACGTATCGTATAAAGGGTTAAGGCATATGAATGCCGACGCACTGTCCAGACTAGCCGTGGAATAAAATCACATTTTTAGATAAGGCATTCCATTCGAATTTTTTTTATGCATGGGTTGTAATATAAAAGGTTCAAGGTATTATCATTACTTTTATTTAAGTATATCCAGGTGTATTGGTACGTAATAATGTGTGTAAATAATATATTTATTGCTCATATATTGTTGAATTTTTATTGCTTCTTTGGGGAGTTTCGAGCTCGTACCTATAATATCACGCCACGTTTAACCTTGGTTGTTCTGTATTTTTTCCCTTCTTGTTCTTTTAGGTGCTGCAACATCGTCCCTTGTCAACGAATGTGCTTCCTTTGGGGGACGAGTCGGAAGCTTCTTGAGACGACATCCGGGAATTACTTCCTCTATCCCACTCCCTTTACGACCGCAGATGAGAAGGGTAACACTTAGGCAAAAGCGTTTTTTTAGTTTAGTTTGGAGTGGGATTCCGCTGGGACGCAGGGCAGAGAGGACATCGGCTTGTAACAAAGGCCCGGTGCAAACTACAGCAGAATTCTCCAGTGAAATTCCGAGAATTCGGTGCTGGGAGAATTCCTCGTGAACTCATGGAGACGGAGTAATGACGTCAAGTCACGTGACTAAGTGACGTTATTTTTCTATTTGACATTTTTCTGTAATTACATTTATATTGAAAGATTAAAGAAAAAATTTTTGAAGCAGAATGTGAGTTTTGTGAAATTAAAATTGCTTATTTATGTATATATTTCTTAATTTATTTGTATAAAATTTTAGAATACGTAATTGCATGTAATTTTCTCTGTTTTGATAATTTTTTAATAATTTTTAATTTAATTAACTTATAATTATCTAACTAAATTAGCTTATATTTCAATAAAAATTCCTGTATCAAATTTGGTCAAACTCACTGAATTATAACTTTACTTTGAAAGCATAATTCCATAAGTAGTAGTATAGTTTATTTCTTGGAATAACTGAAAATTGTAATGCATTGCAGAATATTTAATTATTTAAAATTTGTTTTACATATACAAATAATTAAATAATTATACCATTTCTCTCTATTAATTCATTACAGTATATTTCATAAATTAAATTTGAAATATTCATGGTTTACAGAAGAGAAAGATTTATCAATTATAAGCAAACCGGATTCTAAGAATCCAATTCCATGAATCAAATTAAAAATTTCCAGGAAATATTGACATTCATATTTTATTATATGTATAAAAGATATATTATTTAATAATATAATTTTTTAATAGAATATAACAATAATGTTTCTTCAATAAAATAGAATTAAAACTTTTTATAAAAAAATTCATAAAACCTGAACAACATCAACAATATAAATTTGTAACAAAAATATAAACGGTTCTTGATTATATAAATATCAAGTTCTATTTCATTTAAATGAAAGAATAAATAATTTTAATTACATTAGATAAATATATTCAATTTTGGAATTAATTTTTTTAGCATTATATCTAAATGAATTTAAAGGCATATTAAGTATAAGAAAATAAGTATGTTTATACTGTCCTTGTGAAATCGTTTTCATGTCAAAAAATTCAAGAACGAGGAAGATATAAGACAAGCTGGTTCAATTTTTGCTCTCTAGAGATAAAGACTTTTTTGAAAAATTGAACCACGCTGGCAACTATACTATTGAATAAAGTTTATTCAAATAATGAAAATTTTCTTCTTTTTGTTTTATTATTAAAAAGGTTCGAACTTTCCTCTAGATCTAATATTTACATGAAACGCCTCCCTAGGCCGAAAAATTCTATTCACAGAAAACTGAACACAATGAGCGGGCAGTGCACATTTGAATTTCCTGGTAGAATGTTTTTTTCATTTTTTAAATATTTACTAAACGGTTCTCTGTACATATTATATTTACTCTGAAGGTAGTAGTAAGATCTGTCCTTCAGTCTGTTTACATACACTGCCTTGCCGAGCTGGTAGAAGAAGGGTAAGTGATCTTGCCTTCAATTCAACAGTTCGTGACTTAGAATTCCACCTTGAGCCTGGATGTTATCACTAGTTCAAAATTCACTTTAAACCCTACATACCCACCTTCGTGTGCAAAAAATGATGGTTGAGCGACAAACCAACACACATTGCCCATTTTCGGTACTTTATCCATTAACTGGGAATTAACTGTTACTAAACCAAGTCTCATAGGATTTTCCTGTCAGTTTTGTTATCATGGGAATTATTTTTGGATATACATCACATATGTACATAGCAGTGCAAGTGAACCCAGGACTGCTGCATTTTAATGTTAACAGGTTTGGAATACTTACCCATCGCTAAGCCCTTCGTATTTTGAACATCGGTCAGATGACGAGGTCACATCAGTAAAAGGACTTGGACGTCACAGACTAATGCATATACGCCTCTAGCCCTCGGAGCTCCAGCAACCCACAGAGGAAGAAAGTGGCCACCCGCATTATATCCGTCCACGGCAAATGATGCTAAACTGTACTGATCTTAACGGGAAGCAGCATGAATCTACTAAAGATACATATAACATATTTTTTTATTTTTAATATTTTTTACATCAATTTATGCAATTGGGAAAAGCATTTATCAGTAGATAAATATAGTTACTTGTTTAACGGACGGAATATGAAATTAAGGATGAATTTTTGAAAGTTAGAAAGGGATATTTCTAATGGTGCTGTTCCTTGCTTTCATATTTTTTACTTAAATCTTCATTGTATATTCCATTAATTATTTTAATATCTATCTCTTTTTATTAGTTTGAAAGTTAATTTATATATTGTCCATCAAAACTTCGAAATAATTTAATTAGAGCTATCAAAATATCACTCGTAAAGATAAAGCTTATGAATATTTTGAAATGAAACAAAAATTTTATTTAAAAGCTGATTTTAATATGTATGATAGAATATGTAATCCTCAAACACGATTCCAAAGTTTTTGGCGTTGACTAAGAAGGATTTCTACTTTTCCCCTCTTAAATTAGGCTTTGTGACGCAAACCTAATTTATCAGTAGGATTATTCCTTTCGTTTCCATTAAAATATGTTTCTGCATATATTGCATTAACGTAACTTTTATGCACTTATATACACGTATTTCTATGTATTTATAGAAATTTAATATTGAACTGAAAATAAAATAAAAATAACTTGCTTAATCTGGGGTAAATTTTATTAATACTTCTAAAAAATGACTTTTATGAGAAAGGAAAGTCATTTTTAACTAAATACGAGACTGTTTTAACTACTTCAAATTCCTCATAGTATGATTTATTAAGAGCGGTAAAATAGAAAGGCATTTGTATTGTAAGTTAATATTAAAAAAAAAAAAAAAAAAAAAAAAAAAAACTGAAAGATTAGCTAGTTAGGGGGTTTGTTCTAGTTATCGGAAGGTAGTACACTCGAACCCTGTCATAATCAAAGATCAGTCATGTTTGCTAATAGCGTCTGGGGTAAGATAATTTGTTATATATATTCTCAATATCTTCCATGTGAAATGATACATCTAGAGTGGTAGCATAAATCTGGGAATTTTCTGCTTGGTGCCTGATTCTAAATTATGAAGACCCCCTTTTAGGGCTACGAGGGCACATCCATTAGGAGCCATTTTATATAAGGTGCAATCATTTCCGCCCCTTGGGATGCTTATAGCTGAAAAATCGTAGTGGAGGAAACATATACAACAAGAATTTTTTATTATGTGATTATTCAATATGCTCTTCAAAGAACACTGAATTCTACAACAACAAATCAAAGAAACAACCAAGTAGTGAAAATAAAGAAAATTCTAATAAAATTGCTTATTAGTATACCTCTAATATTCCTTAAAATCTTTTATAATAGTCAAATTTTTCATAAGACTTTTCCATTTTTTTCTAAAGCTTTATAACTGTTAAAGCTTTCAAAATATACTGTCAATATACTTGTTTCCCAGCTAAAAAGAATTTCAATTGATTTGCTGAGCTAATGCACACGAAATTAAGAATTCTGATCATTTTAGCTAGGTTATGCGCAAATCAATGGCACCCACATAGTTAAAGTTTAAAATTAATGTTTGAAAAGTTGATCCTTTTAAATAACTCGCTGCTTTTTGAAAAATGAAGCTGATTTTTTGATTTCGAAAAGGAAAAATATTGATTTCTTTAATTGAAACAATATTTTAGTCCTCTAATTCTTATTAGTTTTCAATTGATTGATGACTGATTTTATCAACAAATTTATTGATTGTCTGATTGTATTAATTTAACTTTTTAGGTGTCAAAAAATACATAAATAGCGTTATGCGCTCATTTAGGAGTACAAAAAACTTGCTGCAGCAGTTTTCTTATTTTTATTTTAAGGAGTGCCGTGTGCAAATTATCCAAGTAATTTGGGAAATAGATTGATAACTAGAAAAATGAAGTAATTGATGGCCCATAATTAGTTCTCTCAGCTATGTTGATCTGCACATTTTATCTAAATAATCATTAAAATATTTGATTTCTATACATTAAAGTAACATATGAATAAGCAATTTCAAGGAGGAATTACAGTAAAAAGATCATAATATATTTGTAATTTTATACATGATAAAAATAAAAAAAATCTATCACTCATGTAGAAAAATATTTTTGAATAATTTTCATACTTAAGAGTAAAAAAGTAGGAGAAAAATCAGATATAGGCATGCATCAAATGTTTTTTTTTTTTTCAAAATATTAATTTTTCATATTTTGAAGAAGTCTTAGAGAGGAAGCGAAATCCAATCATTTCATTCGTACCAATATAGGCAAAATAAAATAATATCGAATTCAATGAGAAAATTGCTGAAATTTTATAACCTCCTTAAGTTTAAAATATATATTTATTTTTTTATCGTAAAAAATGCTAATATCATGTGTTCATTAACACTTTTATGTAAGAAAATGAAATTATTGTCTGGAAAAAAAAATAAATAAAACTCTTGAGGCCGGAAAATGATACCCATTTAATGAAGCGAGAATCCTGTGATTGCGTATACATGAACGATCAATTAAGAATTCCGCCTAGATCCACAGATCTTCAACTTCGTCCTTCCTGTATCACTGATTTTATCTGAAATCTGCACATAACACGATCTCCTATTCTTAGAGGATCTTGTACTGCGTACAGTGCGCATAAAATGGTGTAATTCTAAACCGCACAACTCCTTTTAGAAAAGAACGTGAATAAAGAAGCACCTCACAATTTGTAAATGAAATGGAACATTTTCCTTTTGCACAACATTGGGTGTCATAAGATAAACATCCCATCCATCAGAAAATTTCTGACTACTAAAATTATGATTGTAAATAGCCAGAAAATAATTTATAAACAAGTCGAATTTTTTAATTACTTCTTGAAAATAATTAAAAGGACAATTTAATAATTTTAAGTGATTTATGATTTTTGGAAATTAAAATGCTTTTTTTAAAAAAAAAATATTATATGTTGTGATTTAATTTTCCCCCGTCAAGAGTTCCAGAATACTTATATTATTAATGCATTGAAAAATGTGTACACTATTCTGTCTGTACTTAAAAGGGTTCTTTAACTTGACGTCTACAAACGTGAAAATTTCAAATTTTCAATCAAAGTGGAAATATGTTTATTTTAAGGCAAAATATTCTTAAAGGTAGAGTTTTATAACTGAATCATTTTGAGAATTATTTATAAAATATATATATAATGTATAATTTAATATTAAGACATTTATATTCCTTACCAATATTTTCCCTTTAAATAAAAAATAATCGCACCCATATCTGCGCTTAATTGAAAATTTGACATGAATAAAACATAAATATTTTATATAATTCTCATTACGTATTTCACATTAGATAAAAAGGAATTTTAAAAATGCGTACGCTTATGCATGTATTTATATGATCTTGTTTTTATTATCTTATATCAGAGTTCTTTCAGCAGGGCTCTTGTAAAAAAAATCGAAGATCATTTTATATATCCTATTACTTCAGCATATTATTTCATTTTTAACAGTTTAACAAATACTTAGAGTTGTTGACGTCGGTAATTGGATATAGGAATGGATGACGTACAACTTTAAGACAAAGTAGACAAACGTGATTTATTTTTATTTCTTTCAACCTTTGCAGTTACAATAAATAGCGATATTCATTTGATATTTTTTTAATGCATTGCAATCATGTGTTTAAAAATTTAAAAACATGATTATATTTTGCATAAAATATTTGTTTTTGAACTTAATAACACAAGGATTATCGAATTTGGTTTTTTTGATGAATATTATACACTAAAAGTTATTCAAAGGATGTGGATAATTTTGAAACTATATCGAATTCGAGAAGCTTCTAAAATTTACATTTTTCGTAAATCGATGATTCTTACCTCCAATAAAATTTATTACTTATTCATTAGAATTGCCTTGCATTACGAATGAAATTAGTCATAAATGCTTAATTTTGAATACATGCATTTGTTAACTTTGATAAAATTTACTCTGTGAATGCTATATTTTTATTATATAATTGTTGGCAAACGTAGTAACAATCAAACTAAATTATGATCTAGTTATTGCTCATATTCCGTCACTTTTGAATGCTTAATATGTGCTTATATTGATTTACAAATTATTTCTTTAATTAATAAATTCTGGATTTTACTTATATGAGATGTAAAGAAGGACCTCACAACTTGTAAATGATAGAAATAGAGTTATATTTTAATTTTTGATTTCTTCTAAAAATCTAGATTACTTAATTAAAAAATAACTCAATCGAGGACAGTGTTGTGTAACACTGAATTTCATAATCATCCTTATAAAAACATGGCGATTAAACAACGCTTCAGGTGTACAGTTAGATTTTAAGGCTTAGAGACGATTCATTCAAAGTATTTGTAATTTTTCTTATATAATAAAGTACGATGCTTCATCTTCTCTTTCCTAATGGATAGAGTAAATATCTTATAATTAGAATAAGTTCATGTGAACATAAAAAACAAAATAGTTCATTGTACAATTTTAAAATCACGTAAAAAAATAAGATAATCTAATAGCTTTTGGGTTAAATAATTGTAAATTTCATCGAAACTTTCTTCAAGTGTTTCATATTTATCTTAAATATTTTGACGTCAGAAACATACTGCAAGCTATTTCTTTATATCATATCTTGTAAGTAGTATATGGGGGGAGGGGTTACAGAACACTTCAAATTTTCAATTTAATTTTGCATTTTAAGGCCTTTTTTGTATTAAAAATGTCATTTTTCAGCAAAAAAAGTGCAAGATTCAAACATTTTCTAATTTTTCAAAATATGTAAAATTAGAGCTTTTTTGAATAAAATACGACCTATTTTGAATAAAATAAGGTTGTTTTTGAATTAAAAAACTGTAAAATTTAAGCATTTTAAAGGTTGAAAAAAATGATAAAAATATTTTTAGTTAAAAAAAGTATAAAATTTCTATTTTTAAAATAAAAAATGTATAAAATTTTTAAGAACCTCCCAGGCCCTAATATGATTAAATTTAAGGTTGTAAAATAAGTTATTCAACATACACGATTAAAAAAAAAAATAAATACAAGAGATAATAAAGAAATGCGTATAAGTTTTATTGAAGATAAGATAAAAAAGCCGTTGTATGTGTTTTTTTAAAAAAGCTAAAGATTTAAACTTCTTCCAACCCGTAATCATAATATTCATGCTTTATTTTACCTTTATATCATTTATTTACTATCATTTATATATTATTATTTATTTTACCTTTACATAGATAGTTATTTTTATTTATTTTTTAAATTGCTTTTTCAGATTAATCACCTAAGTAAAATTCTTTTTCGTCATCATTTACTTCTAGTTTTGCAATTAATCAATATACAAATTTTGTTTTGATTTTTTTCAAAGATATCAAATTGTATTTTGCAACTTCTAAATCTCTCCATTTAAAAGTTTCAGGATATATATTCTTTCTGATGTTGTTGAATTCTTTCATTTACGATATTTCATTTTAATAAATGATTTTACGTTTTCAAAAATATTTTCTGAAGATATTTATTTATAATATAATAAGATGTTTCATCTACTAGATCAAGTGCTTTTTCTCTTATATCCTTATTTTCAACTTTTAAAATTAATTCCCTTATTTGATCAATATATTTCAATATTAAATCATAAATTCCATATCTGATATGTATTTTATTGATTTCAATTAGCTCGTTAGTTAATTTTGTGTGAATTATCTATTATTTCTTCACTAATATCTAAGTATTTTATTTCTTCCATTTATTGCAAACTATTTTTTTAATGGATTTTTTAAACTGACAACATTTATATCGAGTGCACATAGGACCTAATATTCTAGTACATTCAGATATATTAATTTCAACAGCTGGTGTATTTAATTCTTCAAAGACATTTTTTTCAATTATACCTCCTTTATAAGCAAATGTACCACCATATTCGTCATATAAAAACTGAATATAATTTTTAACATTTTCATTACTAATCCATCAACTTTTATCATCTGGATATCTTTTAAATCTTAGACAGTGAGTTTCATGAGTGCATTTACGAGCAATTTTCATTTCTTGTTCTGTTAATTCACAATTGAATGTAAATACTTGAATTATTTCAGCAATTGGTTCTGTTAAATGTGTCCCACTAATTTCTCTGACAATTTTTTTTTATCTGGAAGAATAAATCCTTGAATATTGAATATCAATATTAAATCAGTCATTTTATTTTAAATGCATTTTTATAAAACTTTTTTAATAATTTTCAAAATATATAAGAAATTGAGAATAGAAATATTAAAGATATAAAATATTGAAGATATGAAATATTTAAGATACAAAATGATAGATTTTAATATCCAATAGGTACAGTGTTATAATCATCCAAGATTCTACGTTTATCAAATCCAAACATATATCTCTTATTTGATTTAGTACTTGAAATATCTCTATTTTTTGGTATTTTAAATTGGTTAATTTCAACATCTATGTAATCAGTTAAACCTGTAATTATTTTCATTCGGTAATCAAAATCTAACATTGTTTCACTCTGATAAGACATTTTAAATCCTTTTACTTTTCCATGTACAGATCTATCCATCATTCAATATGTATCCGTAATCTTTACTAGTTCCAGCTATCCAACACATATATTTATTGTTACCTATTTCATCTGTCCAGTCTCCTAACATATACAACCTCTTTCAATTTTATTCGTTCCATCATCTATATATAAACAATGCTATCCGTATCATAATATAATACTTTCGCTTGTAACTTAGTTAACATTTCATATAATCTAATTCGAGCAGAATTAGTAGTAAAAGCTGCTATAAATATATTAGTATTGAAGTATTTTTTCAAATTTATCTTTCATTTTATAAGTCATTTCAACACAAACTTCATTAAAAAAAATTCATATTTAAATCTTCAATTGAATTATCTAAAATAACTCTGTAAAAATCTTCAGTTTCTATAACATATTCTGTTTTCATATTGTTCCTATGTCAAACTTACCCCTTAAAGAATTTAAACAGATTTTAGCTATAAATCTCAAACCAGAATTTTCTTCAATTTTTCCTAATTTTATATCCAATTTTTCTTCTTCTGCATTCTTTCTCATTTTTGAAATTGCTTTTCCATTTATCACATGTTTCTAGTTTTATCTTTAAAAAATTTTTAATATATTTTTTTGAAGAGTTTATTTGATTTGTTTCTAAAATGCCAAACTTCATAGATATTTAAAATCGTATATCTTTTTTTTTTTTTTTTTTTTTTTTTTTTTTGATTGCTAGTTTTTGATCAGTTGTCCAAGTTCCTATTATATATCTATCCTTGTCACTATGTTTACATTCAGAATTTCTTTTTTTGTAACAGATATCACATTTTTTCTTCTCTAAGGTTGTTTTGAAATTATTACATTTTTTTGTTTCTGAACAATTTTTACATAATGAAAAAATTAACTTTTCTGCTTTATAAGGTAATACAGGATGATATAATTTTTAGGTGGATTATGGTATGGATTAATTACATTTAATTAATCCATACCATTTGTCATTATAATTTTTAGAATTATATATCTCTTTTGGATGTTTAATAGGATAATAATCAAAGTAATTAACAGTAGTATATAATAAAAAAACATCAATATATATACATTTTTCATCTCTTTTCATTTCATATTTTGATTTTGTAGGTTCACATCTTCTTCCATGAAAAGCATCTCGAGGATTTAAAGGTTCCACAAAATCTCTTTTCCATTCTTTTTTCATGTATTTTTTCATATCTTTATTATTGTCAAAATCACATCCCTATATTCTTATTAATTCAGATCCTTCTTTTATTATTTATCTTTATAGTTCTTTTATATAAATCTTCCATGATCATCTGATTCATAGTATTTACTTGCGTTGTAGTATAACATTTAGGACATCTATGCCAGAAGCAACCATGAAATGGAAATACTGTATTCTTATAAAATCCATCTATTTTATAATATTTTTTACCCAATTTGTTTTTCTTTCTCTCCTCCATTCAAAGCATGACGTATATTGATATTTTCAGTTTTAGATACATAATGTAACCAAACACTTGATTTTTTACTATATTGATTTTCAGAATTTTATTTTCATCAATAGCAATTGTTTTCTCTTTTAAGAATTTATCTATGTAGATAGCCATACATAAACCAGCTAAAGTAACATACTTAAAAGGATCAACATTCACAGTTTTTTAAAATAATCTTAATTTTAGACATCCTTTTCTTAAAATATCTACATCAGATCTACAGTATTTAATACATTCTTTTTGAAAATCAAATGTTTTATGTTTCACAGATTCATACCATTTATCTAATTTTTTTTCTGTCTCTTCAACCATATAATCATATCCATAATAATATTTTTTAGGATATTTACCAAGGTAATTTTGATTCTTTTGTTTATTAAATAGATGAGAAAAATAACCTTTTGCTTATTCATTCAAACCAAATGTTTTTGGAAATTTTTTTAAGTGTGTGGACACATTGTAAAATTAATAGAATCTATAAATGTTACGTTATATTCTTCGGCTTTCATATATGATAACTTGTTTCCTTGATGAATTGTAAATATTTTTATATGATTTTTTAAACAATATTTAGCTAAAAATTGAAAATCAAAACCGTTTCCATAAAGAGCTATAACTGTATATCCATAATGATAATCTTTAAATAACCATTCTTTCATTCTTAAATTTTGTTTCACATCCATTAAAATCATGACATATAACTAGATTAGCTTCATGAATTCCACTATCTGGCATAGTTTCTAAATAAAAAAATAAGTATTTTTCAGTATAATCATATTTACATTCAACACATTAGTCTTTCTTAATGCTTATATTTTGAACACAATTATCTTTACAAATACCTCCTTTACTATTTTTACGTTGCATAAAATATTCATGACCTCTAATTACAAATATTTTACAATTCTAGCATTCATATTCACTGCATATATGTTCATCAGGTTTTCTATCATTCCATTTCCTTACACGTTTACATTTTAAACATTTCCAAAGTACTTTACAAACACACTGAAGCCTTTTGAATTTATCTTTATATGATTATCAAAACATTTTTATCCTTTAAATTTACGATTGCAATTTTTACAAAATATTTCATCTCCTTCACAATCAGATTCCTTAAAAAAACATCTATCGCATTTTAAAGGACATTTATGATGATCACCTCTTTTATATCCTATTTTACAATAATTACAATAGTTATTTTTACTTAAAAATCTAGTCATAGAAGTAATGACATCAAAATGATTTGTATTCTTATATATAAATATCCAAGTAGATTTATGTTCACCACTGTATATAATTTCATTACCATTTTCTCTACAAATAATATTAATTTGAATATCTAAAAATTTTTCAAATATTTTAACCTCTTCTAAGCTTCATACTTCTAATGCAATATTGCATAAATTATGTACTTTTACAGCTAAAGTTTTTTGTAGCACATGACCTTTTCTAATATATAATATTTGATTATTTGATAATTTTTCAATACATAATTTATCACTTAATAAATTTGGATTCTGAGTTGCTAAAGCTGTTACAGTTGATCTAGCTAAACAAATATTATCATCATTTTTTATTTGGCAAATACTATTCTTTTTAATTGGATCAACTTCAGAATACAATTTTAAAGCTTTATGTCTACCTCCATGAGGTAATTCAATGACATTAAAATCAAATATGCATTCTGTTATATTTGATTCTTTATATTCCATTTTATTATTTAAAGCTTCTAAATATACGTCATAAGCATCTTTAGTATTCATCATTTCAGGAGGAAAAGGTATACTCTTAATTTAGGATTATAAACAATTATATCTACTTTTCCTATAATATTTCTAATAGCTTTTTTAAAATATTATGGTATTGTGCAGGTAAAATTTTAGATCCTTCAACTCTAGATTGTTTTCTATATATTTTCTAATATATTCACCTCTAAATTCAATAATTTTGTAATCAGGTTAAAATAACTCATGCAGTTTTACTTCTCGTTTAATTTTTTTTATTTTTCACAGGTTCAAATTCTTTAGTATCTATTAAATTTTAAACTATATGAATCAAATGATATTTTAATATTTTTTCTTTTCTTTGGATATTTAATAAAAATATTTTCTTTTTTTCTATTTAAATAATCAGAAGTATCTAAATCTAATACATCTGTTAATACTTATCTATAATTTCTAGTTTTTCTAATATAAGATATTATAGATTTAATAATATCATTCTTAGATTTACTTTTACTTTTTATTACATTTTTGTTTTAAAACATTTGTCAATTTTTGAATACTCAAAGCATTTTCAATATGAACAAAAGTCATAATTCTATAGAAATAAAAAAGAAAGAGTTTTTATTTCTATTAATTAAAGAAGGTAATTTTATAAAGGGATTTCCAAAAATGTAATTTAAAAAAATTAACAACCAGAGTTATCAATTTATTTAGAAAGTATTTTTATAAAGGGATTTCAAAAATTAAAATTTTAAAAATTGTTATTTATTTGAAAAGTATTTTTATAAAGGCTTTTGAAAAAGATAAAATAATTTTAAGGACATTAAAATTTAATATTTAAAACTTCATTAGTAGATATAACAGCTGCTAATAATCTTTTATGTTTATTTCATTTTTGATATCTGGATTTATGCCATTTTGTATAATAAACTCCACATTCACACATCACATGTGGCGAATATTCCTCTTTGATACAACGAGTCATTCTTTTCTTTATGCGCATATAAAACTCTTCTTCATTCTTTTTTATTTTACAATCTTTACAAATCATATCCATTTATAATGGTATATTTTTTTTAAATAGAAATATTTCTTGAAAGTTCTGATAGTTAAAAATATATTAATTTTTAGATAACTGAAATATTTCTTAAGTGATAAATCAAGTTCTGCATAATATTGATTTTTAAGTAGCCCCAAATTGGGTCTACCTATAAAATCATATTTTATAAATCTAATTATTTAAAAATGCTGTAAACTCATTCTATTCATTTTTACTTTCTTTAACTTTTAAATTATTTTCTATTCCTAAATATTCACAAATCTTTTTCATGATATACAAATATTTTATAGATTTTTTGTTATAATTAAAATCTAAAAATTTGTAAGACATTTCATCAGCATACAATGTAAAATTTAAATTATGTTTTCTTTTTAATTGTTTGAAAATATTTATTTTACTTACATATCTCTGTTTAAAAATGATTGAATATTTATATTACAATACTTTTCATTTTCGGAACTGTCATAAGTAATTTCTTTCTTTTGAATATTTTTAAAAACTGATTTGGAACAGAAATATTATTTTCTTCATCACTGGTATATTTTTTCAGCTTGAATAAAATCACCCATTTATATATTTCCTAATTTTGCAATATAGATGGCAGCACTATCAATTGAAAGACATCAGTTGTGAGAACAAAGTTTATTAGAAAAGTTATTAGATAAACCTAAGATAAAGTATGTCTCACAGGTCCCAGCAGTGTAAATAATTTTTTCTAAATATGAAAAAAAAGTGAGAAAGATTTGATGCAATTAAGATAGGGCTCTTCATAGAGAACCAGGAAATTAAATAAACTGGAACCCAAATGCAAAAAGTGTGGTGGACTATAAGGCCTTATGGGATTTTGATTTTTTGATAATCTTTTTAACATACAAATTATTATATACAATGTTTTCATTTTCTTTTAGTTGCTTGTGTTGGTGTCATTTTAATAGATCTATGATAAAAGTTATTATAAACTAATTTATCTAATACATCTATATATTTTTTGTATTATTAGCTGCTAAAAATTTTCGTATTTTTTCATTTAAATTTCTATTGAATCGTTCAACTACTGAGAATTTAATTTCTATATCATTAGTACCAAACCACTGAATATTATTTTCTGAAAACAATTTTTGTATTAAAGAACTCCAAACCATAATCAGATTGAATATTTAATGATTTTCTCCCTTTGTATATCTTTTTAAAAGCATTTGATACCTCGTAACCTGTTTTTCTTATAATTGCCCATGCATATTTACTAAATATATCTATAACAGTTAATATGTAATTGATGCCATCGTTATATTTACTAAAAGGTTTTATGAATAAAATAAATCTGCTTGCCGTTGATCATCAATATGAGATACATAAATCCTTCTTCTTTTAAATTTTCTATTAATAGGTTTATATCTTGTATATACATCTTGAGTATGAAGAAAATCAGTAATATCTTTTTAAGTAAATTTCGTTTTTCTAATTTCGTTTCATTGATACCATAATATCCTTTTAAAGGATCATACTATACATCTTTTAAGGTGTCATTTGTTTTTGTTAAACAAACAGTTTTCTTTGAATTACAATTCACACAAATTCTTTTCATCATAGGTTTTCCATTTTTAGATGTAGTAGTTATAACGTCCTTACAATCTGTGTATGAGTTTTACATTTTAAACAGTAAATGAATGAACCCATTCCAAATGTCTTTTTTGCTTTAATGATTGGTTTAACAATTCCTTTCTAATCTTTCACGAATTGTAGGATTTGGAATTTCATCTCTCTTTTAACATATTGGTATGACATATTTCATTTCTTGTTTTAGTATCTTTATTTTTTAAATAACAAATATCATGTCTATATGAAGTTTCATCAACTCTGTTAACTAGTTTGCTCCATTCTTTGTATGATAAATCTGGATTTAATCTTGTTTTTCCATGTAGTAATTGAGTTCCAGGTCCCGTAAATGAATGTCCAGGTAGTTGTATTTCAACTGGTAAATTATTAATAGATTTATTAATGACACCTTTTCCATTTTCACTTTTGCAATTCTTTCTATTACACATTTATTGAGATATAAAATTTATCAACATATATATAACCATTTAGTTGAGTTCTCTTCATATATTTTTCTATAGGAAAAATTGTAAATTTTTAATATATTCATCTTTTTTCATAAACGCTTCTTGTTCAATCAAACTATTTGATTTCAATAAATTTAATAGCTGCTTATAAAATTTATAAGCTTGCTAGTATTCACTCTTTTTAGAAGGGATATTTAAAGACTTATCAATTATTTCAATGATGCCTGCTGTTATACTCAATGCTGAAAAGGAAAGAAAAACGAATCCAGATAAACCAGAAGCACTAAATAAAAACTTACTGATAACGAAACAACTTATTCATCAATTAATAAGATTTTGATAGATAAAATCTTTCTTTTTCAAATATTCTTTCATTTATAAAGGCTCAAAATTTCTTAGATATCTCATATTTAGATTTACTAAATCTAACATAAAGAAACCAAAACGTTTTTGAATTTCTTTCTTGTATAATTTCTTAAATTCTTCATTAATGAGATTTCCATGAATAATCTGTGTTGTTTGATTTAAGTTGTTGTTGTTGGATTTTTCTTGATTGTAAATTAAAGAAAATAAAAGAATTACAATTCTTTCTTATAATAAAAGGAGTAGAAAATATCATTGATTCAGATAAATAATGGATGTTTTTCTTTCCATTTTTCTTTCTTCCTCTGATAAACATATATCGCTTTGATCTTTTTCAGTTATACAATCATAAAAAATTACTAGATTTTTCATACATGCTAAATCATCGAATTTTATGAATTCTTTGGAATCAAAAGAAAATAATGCTTGTCCTTTTTTATGTTAATTAAACAATTCCAACAATAATTCTTTCCTATTTATGTTCTTACAATTTACGATATGTTCTCTTTCGATGTCATCAAACATTGTAAAATTTTCCTGCAGTGTAATATATTTTGGTTCACAAATATCTTTGGCACATACAAAAAAAAATACCTATCAAATTTCAAATATATATATATATATATTAAATTTAAGAAGTAAATTAGTTTTTTCTGATCCTGAATTGCCAACAATTAAAAGTCTAAAAGGATGTTTTGGTAATGAAAAGGATTTTAATTTTCTTCTGTAAATTCTGCAGGTTCCGTATATTTAATTTTTATCATTCATTTATTTTTAAAATATCTACTTGGAGTAAAAATAATATACTCGGCGAAAAAATAATATACTCGGAGTAAAAAATAATCTACTCAAAGTAGAAAATAATTTATTGAAAATAAATGAATATTAGTGAACGTCAAAGAAATAAGAAATTAAAACAACAGATTAGAAATGAGTTAGAAATAATAAAATTACAATCATAAAAAATAGAAAATAAGTAAGTTAAACTTGAATCCGATTTAGGTATTGAAAAATCCTTAAGAATATTTCATAAACCAATAATTAAAAAAATACAAGACCAGGAAATTTCAATAAAAGAAAATCTTGAAAGTATTCAATATGCTAGAGGGGAAAAAAAAAAAAGATTTAACAGGTAATATATCTTTTTCACCTCAACATGCATCATCTAAACATTTGAAATTAGACTATTCTGTAAATGTGTTGTTTAATGGATAAAGCTGAAGAAATAATAAGGTTAAACTTTAATATAAAGATTTAGATTTACTTAAAAATGAAGGATTAGAATTGCTTTCTGAGCTTTTAAATAAAATAGATGAAGAATTAGATGAAATAATTAATACAGAAAAATCTAAACGAGATAAGTATAAAAGACTTAAAGGAAATTTAATACAAAATAAAAATTACAAGACTTGTGAAAAGAAAAATCAAAATATACAAGGTATAATAAACGTAATCTATTCTAACCTGAATGGTTTAAAAATATATATAAAAGCATTGAATACTCTTAGAGCAGGAAATGAATATATAGGCGGTGGTATTAATAAATTATATGAATTGACTAATAAAATACGCAAAGGCTCTAAATATTATATAGTCAAATAATTGTTATGCTAGATAAACTTTTAAAAGAAGGAACATAAACAAATGATTATGTAAAAGAATATAATAAAAAATTTTTACTTTAAATAAATGCATGCAACAAAAAAAGTTTATTTGAGTGATAAAAAAAAAAAAAATCAAATTTTAAAATTAAAATCTGGATATAAAAAGGGGAAGTTTCGTTGCAAATAGACAAAATAAAACTCCTAATTATGATTTACATCTTACACCAATCAATCAAATTGTAAAAGGTAAAAGAATTACAATTAGTAAAATACAGTTACAAAAAACTGGAGGATTTTTACCATTCCTGATTCCTATTTTAACATCTTTAGGACTTGGAGCTGAAGATGTTAGAAGCTGGAGCTGCTAATGGTGCAACAGGATGGGGTACTAAAAAAATATTAGATAAAAATTCAGGATCTAGGATTAAAAAAAAAAAAAAACATTGTGGAAAGGGGCTTTATCTTCCCTCGGAATATCCAACAAAATAATAGAAGGAAATATGAAAAAGGATTTAGAGGTACATTTACTATAGATATGCTACCTAAAAATATGAGAAAATTTGAAAACGGAATTATTAATTTAGATGTATCTACAGGTAGTGGAATTCACTGGGTTTGTTATTATAATGATCCAATATATGATTTTGTAGAATATTTTGATCCCTTTGGAGAATATGAATTTGAAAAAATAAAAATAAAAAATGAATTTCTTCCTAAAAATATAGTCAATTATTTAAAATCTTCAGGAAAAGAAATTCGTTATAATTCTAGTTTTTTACAACAACCTACATCTGTAAAATGTGGTTTATATTGTATGAAATATATAACTGAAAGAAATAAAGGTAAATCCCCTATTGATATATTATATTCATTTACTCAAGAACCTAGTATTTCCAATGAGAAAATTGTTACTTATAAATAAATGAAGTCCCTAATTTAGGTTCTAAAAATGCTAGTAAATCAGATTTCACAACTGAATATTCCAACCCTTTTAATTTTAAGGAAATAGCTCTTCAGTCATTTTCTATGTACATTTCTTGGAATAATATTACCGAAAAAAATAATAAATTTTCATATTTTGATGGTACGAAATGGATAGATTTTACTATCATAAATGGTAATTATAGCATAAAAGTTTTGAATCGTTACATGGTTAAATACTTTGGAAATGATCCTCCAATATTATTTGGAATTATAGAAGAAAGACAAAGATTTGCAATTAAATTGAAAGATCATTGTAAAATTGAATAGTACAAAATTTTAGGATTTGAAGCAAAAATATAAGAAGACGCAGAACAAGAAGGCAATTATATTGCAGATATAGCTAATGGAAATAATATTTATATTCATTGTGATATAGTAAATGGTGCTTATATAAATCACTTTCAATCTGATGTGTGTGTGATTTACTCATTTACAACTACAAATCCTCCTGGAAGTTTATATTCTAAAAAATTTGAAAAACCTATATTTTTTCCAGTTAAATCTGATTCCATACATAGAATTAGAATGAAAATTACAAATCATCGAGGTGAACTAATTGGCTTAAATAAACAAGTACAGTATAGATTTATAGCTAAATAAATGAATAAACACAAGTTTTACAGAAAGAGTAAAAAAAAATAGGTTTTTTTCATGTTGAAAAAGAACTTATTATAGAAGAAAAATCTAAAGATTTCATAAGAGAAAATTAAATAAGATTTTATTAAAAAAAAAAAAAAAAAAAAAAAAAAAAAAAAATGGTGCAGGATTGAAAATTTTTTATCCTAAATAAATGAACAAAATTTATGATTTGAGTAATACCAGTTATTATGATAACGAAATTTAAAGCCTTGAATATAGAGAAATTAAACATGAGAATAGAAGAAAAACAATCCATATGAAAATGCTACATATAATTTCTTTATAAATGATACAAATGCTAATATATTATATTCTGAAGGTTATCTGCAACAAGAAATTATAAGATTGTAAAAGGTGATGGAAGCAGTATAAATAATGAAAATATTACTTTTGTAAATGGCGGTGGTTTAATTAATTCAAACAGATTAACAATAGGAAATACTGAAATTGAATCCACTATTAACTATAAAGCAATCATGAATCAAGTTTTAGGATTGATAAATTTCACACCTCTGATTATTCAACATCTGAAGCTACTATGTTTTTCTATATGGATACTTCTGCATATGCTGACACAAATAATTTCAAATTAAATGAAAGAGTTTGAGTGATGCAACTAAAATTACCGGTTTTTATAATAACTTTAAAATGAATGAAAAATATAATGAAGGATTTGCAAAAAAGATGGAAATTCACTAAAGGTAGTCAAACTGTAAAAATAGGTATACCATTAAAATATATATTTGATTTTTTTTCAGAGAATATCAGAAAGTACTTACACGATTTTAAATTAAAATAGAAATTCTAAGAAATGAGAGTAAAAATATGTTATATACAGATATTCAAAATCCTGATTTCAAAGCAGTTGTTGAAGACCCATCTCTCTGGTTACCCAATGTTTGATTTAAAAATCAGCTGCCGTAAAATTCAATCAACCAAAATTATATCTGATACTCCTATAGAAATAAATTGGGGTCATTATAATATTATCAAATCAAATTTATTCAATAAAAATGCTTGTGCATCTTATAATATTCCTGCAAAATCTGATGAAGTTTTAAGTTTATACGTCATTCCTCAATATGATGAAGGAAATAAAAATATGCGCCAAAACAATATGATAACTTGGGTATGACAGAATGCTGGTTAATGATTAATAACATAAAAGTTCCAACAATAAGTTATTTCACAGATTTTAATAAAAAAAAAGCATTATAATGGAATATATACAGCTCTTTTAGAAGCAGGAATGAACAATATAAATGCAGAAACAGGTTGCATGATAGATTATTCAAATTTTAGTAAATATCCTATAATTTGTTTTAATCTAGAAAACCATGAAAATTACACAAACCTGAATAATTTAATGACCGAATTCAATTGGAGGTTAAAAAATAATACTACCAAAAATTACTTTTTCTACTTCATTTTTAAGGAAACAAATGCTCTATGAATATGAAATCTGAAGAATTAACTATGATTAAAACATTGAAACTATAATGATTTTATTACATTAATAAATGACAGCTTATTATCCTTTGTTTGATGATGAAATAAAAGGAGGACCACTAGGTCCTCCAAGTTTAGGATTTAAATTTAAACGATGGAAATTACGATAAAGAAAAATAAAACTTAAGGAATGTAACTTAACCTTTATAATTAACTGATTCTGCTACAAAATCATATGTGGATAGAATTCATGAACATTTTAAACAAGACGTTATAAATTTACTAGATGCTTCTCTTATTAATTATGAAACTATTATAAGGCTAAGCATATAAAATTTCATACGTTTCAGATCCTAAAGATTCACATGATACAACCAATATGAATTATGTGAATATAATTGTACAAGAACTAGAAAAGTTTAATACATTCAGCTCATGGTGGTCCTGATGCTAAAGATCAAATAATTGGTAATATAAAAGATCCTGTATATGAAAAAAAAAATACTTTTAATAAACGTTTCTATGAAAACAATGCTTTAGTTTTGAACAAAAACGCTTTTGATGCTAAAAATAAAAAAATAATTAATATTCCAAATCCTACTGATAAATACGATGTGTGTAATAAATATTATGTAGACAGAAAAACACTCATTAATAATAAAAAGAATGATATATTAATGAGACAATAATGGATTATATATGTACCTTCCTTAATTAAAAATGGTGTGTATAATTTTAGAAATATAAGACTAACAAATGTTGCAAATCCTGTTATAAATTAAGATGTCGCAACAAAAGAATATGTCAATTTTCAAAATTTTTATGTTACCATTAAAGAGAAATATGCAACTTATCTTACAGGACGTATGAAACCTGTAGAATTCAATTTAATGAGCTCTATTAGAACCAGATTTAAAACTACCAGGTCTTTAACTTTAAGCCTCATTTTCCAAAAAAATATATCATTTTTGGGGTGTTCCATATACCCCCTATATACTACTCTTGTATATTACTTTATGTTCATTAAATGAGCATTTCACAAAACAGTGCTTCGTAGTCACTGTTAGAAATAAATGAATGCAGAAATAACTGATAAAACAGATGTAGATCTTTTGTCTTGAAGAGCAAAATGTTCTATTGCTTTGTTGGTGCATTTTAATTTCTATGGGTACCTTCTCAAAGGAAATAACCGATTCAGTAATCAAACATACTTAAAAAAAAAAACATGAATTGGAGTTGCAAGAATGAATGGATAGTAAATTTATTCTTACAGCCCCCCTTCCCACACACACTCGCTCTCTCTGAGCAACAGCCAAAAATGCAAGTTTGTAACGTAAATATCCGGCATCGAGTGATCAACTTTTTTCCATCCTTTAAAAAGTCCCTGCATCTTTTGAAGTCACGGGACATTAGAGACCGATTAATCGATTCAGAGATTTTCAACGGATCGATCTTGAAATTCTGACGTGTGCATTTCTTATCCCTGACTTTGAATCTGCATCTTTTTCTTCCAGTCAGGGGGAGAAAGATAATCGAGAAGGCACCGAGGCAATAAAAGGAATGCAGTTAAGTAGTTGATTTTGTCATTTTCCCTTTACAGTATTTCCACAGTGAAAAGAAGTATCCTTTCTCTGAGGGACAGTAGGCATTTTAAGAAATTCCATTTTCCTCTTACAGCATTGGATTTCTGGTACTCAGGAATTGTAAGATTATTAGTCACAAATATAAATTTCATAATGTAATTATTCATACACTTTTCTTTGCTTAATTTTAATCGTGCCATTCTTTAGAGTTTAAAGTTGATATTTGAAGTCATAAATAAAAAGTTTTGTCCTCAATTCTGTCTAATCGTCAGCGTGCCTGACTGCGGATAGAAAGGCCCTGGGTTCGAATCAAGGTTCCGGTATAGATGTACTTTTCTCGCTCCTTTCCTTGTATAAATGGGTTGCGAATGGTTGACTACGCTATAAAGTGAGTGCCTATGACTAAATTACGGTTCAGTTGGAAAAGTGGATCAGCGCACCTCATATTGCACCACAATACAACGAAATCTTTACAAACTCTTAGCAACACAAATTCTCACACACACATATATATATATATATATGAGAGAATTAAAAGGAAAATTATATATTTAGATTCTACTAATTCACATGCATTGATCTTTGAAAGAAATATTTTAGCACGAATAATACGAAGCATTTAAGATTCACCGGTAAACACGAAATACCTAAAAATTATGGACAGCATCTCGCATTAAATAGATGGTTTAGATATAACACGTTTTCCATAAAAAAAAAAAAAAAAAAAAAAAAAAAGTCACAATTTCAATTTTTAAATAAAAACAACGAAAGCGTAGGGTCAAAATTGGATGTAGTTAAATTTTCAAGATTATGATTTTCGTTCCTATGCAAAAAAATGGATGGTAAAAAATGTAAAAGGTAAGTAATTAAATGGGGGAGTACCATTGTGCAAAGCATGGAGCTCACAAATGAGTAACATTGTTTATCTTTTAAATTAATTCCACTGCAGCATAAAGCGATTTTATAATGAGTTCAAATCAGCATTAATTTTAATTATTTTAGTCAAATTGTTGAAACAAGTGAATGTTTTTAAATAAGCTAGTTATTAACAATCCGATACGAGTTTCGTCTGACTCTATTCGGCCACTGTTAGCTAAACTGCAGAAAAGAATTCGGTGGACACTTGAAATAAATCTTATTTACGTAGATTTGTATAAAAATTCGTTTTTATTTCTCAAGAATATTTAAAACCAGTCGATCTAAAGACTTTCTTCTTTGAAAACAGTAGTTTAAGAAAAGTCATTTATTAGAAGTTAAATGATTTTATATATGCAATCGCTCACAACTATTCGTTTTTGTGTATGCAAGAGCTTTATTATTAAAATAAGATGTAATTTTTTCCAACTTGCAGTTACTTTATCACACAACTTATTAATAATTAAAATGAAAAGCTTCAATTATAACAAAAATTAATTATAATTTATCACCAGTGTTGATCCTTTAAATTTTATGCATAATTTAGGCCAAAGAAGGATTTCAATATTTTAAAACTAAGCTTGTTTTAAATTGGGCTCAAATAAGCAATACCATATCGCGTTAGGCTATTAGTTCGAAGACTGAGAACTCCTGATCATAAGATTGAGAGAAAAACAATTCACATTAACGGTTTTGTACTGTGGTGGTACTCGAGCTCCTAGTTCCTAAATCACGGTAGTTGTGGATATTATTTGTAAAAATGTTTCTTCAAATTTATTAGTTAGATTTCAGTAACAATATATTAATCTCTGTTATAATGAATATAACATATATTAATTTATGAAACAATGAGAGAGTGAGAATATTTTCATACACATCGACTGAAATGTAAAAATATAATATACAGGATAATTAAAATAAGAGGGACCCTATGCCTATCCACTCAATAGAACAAAAGGCCTTGAAAGAACGAGCTTTTAATTTGGATACTCTATTAAGTTTTGAATTAAATGTAACATTCAAGTTTCTGTGCGTAAAATCGTCTGATTGAATGTCACATATTCTAAATAGTAGAATTCGTTATTTGACAATGGTTCAAAATCACAAGGCGAGCGGTCAAGTTTTACGGATTTTCAGTTGTTTGCAGAAATAAGAATCAAGATATATATTGCAAGAGAATGTGTGTGTGTGGGGGGGGGGGTTACTTCTCTCTGCTAATACAGCGCATTTCTTAACCAGAGATATTTTTCATTGATAAGCGACGTATACAATCTACCAAATAGTTTGAATTTATTCCATAGCAAACTAAAGGTAAATTTATGAGATCATGAATATTATCATATAGCATTGATTATATGTTAAATGATAATATTTACAGACAAAATTCTGAGATAATGTATTCTAAAATGTTCTATATTAAATCTTTAATTTGAAAAAAAAAATTAATATAATCTAATTATAGCTGAAGAATCTTGTTTTTTTTTTTTTTTTTTTTTTTTTTTTTTTTTTTTTTATCAAGCTCCCTCAGCTTATTTATCGCCTATAATCTACATCTTTACATCTGTTTTTTCTCGCCAAGAATGTCCCTTTAAAGAGAAAAAAATTAACTAAAGAGTATATATAATAAAAAATACTGTTTTCTCAATTAACCAAATGCTTACATGAGAGAAATGAAGACACATCGAATAGAAATCTAATGTGTGTGTGTATATTATATATATATATATTAAGTGATGAAAAACACACTATTCTCTAACAGTCAAAGTAACAGGAAAAAAATCAAGTTCTTAACCTTAAATTAATTTAAAGTTAAGGTAAAGTGGCATGGAATGTAAACTCATTTTGCAAAAAATTGAATCTCTTATAATTCCTTTCAATTATGAGTTATTTAATGATGTCGGTACTCTTCATGAAAGATAAATTTATATTTCCGTTGCATAGAGAAATAAGGGTCTGAAGCCTTAAAATCGTTTCATTAATGATACCCGTTAAGAATAGATGAGATTTTTTTTCTACATTTTTATAAGAGAATATGTATAAACATATATATATATATATATGAATTTTTTTTAATTCATTCTATATAAATTTCACATTAAACTTACTTACAACCGCTTTTAATGAATACAATGTATTTTCAACTGAGTAGTATTAAAAACCGACTTCCTCCTTTCACAGCGAATTTTCAAGCATGAACAAAGAAGGCAGGCCTTGAATTTAGTATGTAGTAACTAGGGAGTGCACGATTCGTTTTGCTATGTAAACACATTTATTCATTAGGAAATGGACTCTTTGAAGACTTTTCTTCAAAAATGCACATACATTTAAAATGTTTTCACTCCCAATTTTTAATTACAATAAAGTTTTAATAATTAATTGAAATATTTTTTTATCCACATTTAAACATTTCGATTGTAAATTTCTTTGGAATATTACATAAAATTTTGATGGAATATGGATTTACGTAAAATACTAGAAATGTACTCATAGATATAATTACGCAAAAATAATATTTTATATTTTCCCAATTTATAAGTAATAGAGACTTATTTCAAGTTAACTGTTGAACATTTTGAGGGATACCTTTCAGATAAGCCACTTGCCGTAATTGCAGATGAATGGTTCCTGCACTGGCTTGTGGTTCAATAGTTTGCGCGTTCGATTCGGACATGATTTTTATACCGATTCGAAACTCTGTAATTTGTCAGCCACTGTCATATCAGCTCTCGTATACGAACTATGACATCGATTCACATTAATTAAAAAAATTAATCAGTTTCGATTTTAATTTCAGATGTCCATTGCTTTTTATTCCGGAGAAACTATTTTTAAACCATAAACCTGGTCAGATTAACCTTAAAGTAATGTTGAAGTCCATGTTACTGTAGCAAACGATTCCTAAATAACTGATAATCGTGTATTACGTGAAGATTGATTATAATTAAATTTATAATTATTTTTTATCTGTGTGTGTGTGAAATTCTATTTTCTTAAATTATTTTCTAGAGAAATAATAGAATACAAAGCTGTGTTAGCTTGATCAGCAGATGAATTCTATACGAGTTAGCAAAGAGGAGGAAAAAAAAAAAAACGTAATCTTATAATGGCGATTGGAGCAACGAAATATTTCAAGTTTGCAATAATTTTCCGCTGGTGTGAAGAGCAAGAAGCCAACTTGGGTGTCGTTATTTGACTGACTTACAATTGGGATCATGCTCTGTGACATTTTAGTTGGCAAAATCGGAAAAACTATTTCGAATACTCAGATACTTAGGAGTTGTTAAAAATGAGGATTGCTAACAATTCCATTTGTACTGCAGAGTTTTCTGTGTGTCACTAGCAGTTGCTCACGTCATGTCAAAAAACAAATGGAATCCAATTTATTAGATTTATGTTGATGCAATATACTGATTGGTTATTGACTGAAATTACCCCAATGTTTAAATTTCAATACTTAAAAAAATAAATAAAAATTTCTCTCATACACATATTACTTTGGTATAATTCTAATTTTTCATAAGGAAATAAAATCAAGCATTTTTTTTTACTTTCTATTAAATACATAACTTTTTTTTCATTTTAACATTAACTAATAAGGAATCGCGAGAATTATAAATACAGTAAAAAAAATAATGAATTAAAAAAAAACTAATGGGTAGCTGGATTTTTTTTTTTTTTTTTTAGAATATAGGAGGCAATACATGTACAAAAAGCAATTTAAATAATGAAATATTTAGATTTTGAATATAATTTAGGAATATAAAAGCAGTGGGTGATCTGTTATCGAATATAATCTGTTACAAGGCTATGTTCGCCATCTAAATTGTTCGTTAACTAATCATCGATTTATCATAGAATTTTTTTGAAATCGAATAATTCTTTCTGGGGACCCTAAAAAGGAAATTAGAAAAAAGGTTGTATAATTTCTTAAAAAATAGTACATGAATATATTCTTGCAAGTAAATCAATCCTTTTGATTTTTTTCTTTATAGGTCGTTGAAGATGTCCAATGTCTATGGCTTTTCATCCTTCTTTAAGATTTTCCGGAAGTAATTAATAGCAGTCATCATAAAGTGTTCAATAACAAGAGTTGTTGCCGTCTGGAAATCATTATTCAAGACTACGAACGAGACAGTGAAATTAACAAGAAAAGTGTTGGGGCTCGACCTTCAAAATGAAATCGGTTTCGGTTTTGAACTAATGTTCTATTTTGGTTATAAATATTCACTCTTTATTGGGGGAAAAATCCTTTATATAGAACTTTAGAGTTCAAAAGGCAAGCAACATATCAAGTAATTTGTGGCAACTCAGCCACAGTGAATCCCTAAAAGGGAAAGAGAAGCGCGTCTTCCCTATCCGATAGGGAATCTAGTTCAGTTGATATTAGGATGCGGTCGTATGAAGGCCGCATTGGCACCACTCTGTATTGTGGTGTGGAAATGATTTTATGAATGTAAGCATGAAAAATTGTTATTTGTTAATTGTTATTGTTAGAATAAAATATTAAAGGCATATAAATAGTTATTAATGAATCAAGAATAACACGCAACCAATTCGTAACGCCACAATCTGGTGACCACGGACTTGATAGTTTTGGATTACCATTTTGAAGGAGCACTTTGGACATTAATTTCAAGGCACTAGAGAGCTGAGATTTGAGGTAGGCCCATTTTCCCTTATTAAAATTTAATATTTTAACATAATGGATTTAGAACGGTTAAAAGAAAAACGAAAAATTTTAAGAACTTCATTTACAAAACATTTAAATAAAATCGAAACTACCTTGGTTAAGGAAATTTCAAATGAATATTCTAATGAAGCAAAACTTGAGGAACTTTGCAGTTTAAAATCTCAATTAGTAGAAAAATTAAATGATTTAACTAAGGCAGATGAGGATATACAATTAAAAATTGAAATAAAAGATTTTTCGAATGAGATTATAGCAAGCGAAGAATATAAAGATAAAGGTATCGCAGCGAAAACCAAAATCGAAAGACATTTGGAAACTATGCGCTATAAACCGCCAAGCGAAATAAATGTAAGCAGAACAAGCGATCAAATTACAGATAATAATGGCTCGATGCAACTCGCGCAAATGTATGATTATCCCATAAGAACGGAAACAAAAAGTGTAAAACTTCCAAAATTAAACATACAAACATTTTATGGCGATTGTAGTCAATTTTTAGATTTTTGGAATTCATATGAAGTCGCAATACACAATAATCCTTCTCTTACGAAAATTGAAAAATTTACTTATTTAAAATCTTATCTCGGAGGAGTTGCGCTAAGTGCAGTTAAAGGATTTTCCCTCACAGATCAAAATTACGATGCGTCAATACAATTAATAAAGATAGATTCGGTCGAACAGATATAATTATGTCAGCACATATGCACAAACTTTTAATAATAGAACCAGTCAAGTCTTGCTCTAATATTACTGGCTTAAGAAAATGTATGACGCAATCGAAGTACAAATTAGGTCCTTGCAATCCTTGGGAATAGCCGCTGACACATTCAGTAATTTATTGTGTCCTGTAATTCTGCAAAAATTGCCTGAAGAATTAAATTTAAATTTTAATCGTCAGCGTAAAACAGATGAATTGTTCGATATCGTAAATTTAGTAGAATTTATAAGAAAAGAAGTTGAATGTAGAGAAGCGTCATTAATATTAGCTAATCCAAGAAATTTTAACGCTAAGGAATTTCCCTTTCGAAATAAAGTAACAGATCAAAGTTACCCGAACAAGCCTCATTTCTTGAACTCTAAGAGAAGCGACGCGAGCAATAAATTTAGTAGTGGGGCGGTCTTGAGCACTCAAGTGGGTAATAAATATCCCGACGGACCTCGGAAATACGAACCGAACGCTACGTGCAAGCGCAATTTTTATAGAAAAGAAAATAACCAGAAATGTATTTTTTGTACACAAAATCACATGAATCATGATTGCTCACTAAGTGTTAATGATAAAAGGAAAGCTTTAATGTCAAAGGGTCTTTGTTTCATTTGTTTTCAAAATCATATAAGAAAATTTTGCGACCGTAATTATTTAAAATGTAAAATGTGCGGTTCTCAAGGTCACAACTCCCTGCTATGCGGAGAGAAGGGTGAATGTTTTGCTCAAGATGTTTCGGTTTCAGTCGGGAAGGCGATTCGAAACAGGAAGCGGTCTCGTCAATGGTTTCATTTTCCGCCAGGGAACTAAATGTAAACAGAACTTCGCATAATTCTGTTTTGCTACAAACTTTTCGGATTTAGTGAAATCGAAAGAAAGCAGCTTACAGTTACGCTGCATGGTAGACGGTGGAGCAAATAAGTCATTTATTTTAAAGGAAGTAGCCGACGCGTTAAATTTAAAGGTTATTAAGAAGGAACCTTTAATAATCCATACGTTTGGATCTAAAACTGCTGAAAAGCGAATGTATAATTTGGTTGAATTAACTTTACATAGTGTTAAGTATCCTAACCAATGCGTAAAAATACAAACCATAGTGATTGATTCAATAACTTTGGCAAAAATAAGAATTCCGTCAAAATTCGTGAGGAACATTGCTTTTGAAAAGGAAATTGAATTAGCTGATATTAGTATTGATGAAAAAATTCACATTTTGATAGGTTCGGATTATATCTCAGAAATATTAGGCGATAATATTATAAGACTTACTAAGAGATTAATTGCTCAAGGGAGCATATTTGGATACTTAATTCAAGGTAGGGATGAAGATTCTAATAGCCAAGGGGTATCTGTGAATCATTTAATTGTTGAGAATGAAGAGTTAGATTGTGATAGGATAAAAAATTTATGGCTATTGGAAACCATTGGAATTAATGGGGATAAGGAAATATCTCCATCAGACGAGGACATTTTAGAAACCTTTAAGAAAAATACCACATATGCAGATAAAAGATATGAAACAAAATTGTTATGGAAGGTTAGTAGTAAAGAATTAAGCAGTAATTATGAAATCGCAAAACGTCGTTTGTCCAGTTTAACTTGTTCATTAGTCAAAAACGAGGACTTATATGCTAGATACTATGCAATCATTAACGAACATTTAAGGGATGGCATTATTGAAATAGTTGATTCGAATTCACATTTAGAAACGAGGACATTTTAGAAACCTTTAAGAAAAATACCACATATGCAGATAAAAGATATGAAACAAAATTGTTATGGAAGGTTAGTAGTAAAGAATTAAGCAGTAATTATGAAATCGCAAAACGTCGTTTGTCCAGTTTAACTTGTTCATTAGTCAAAAACGAGGACTTATATGCTAGATACTATGCAATCATTAACGAACATTTAAGGGATGGCATTATTGAAATAGTTGATTCGAATTCACATCAAAACCGGAAAACTGGTTATTTCCTCCCGCATCACGCAGTCGTGCGCGAGAAAAAATATAGTTCTAAGGTTAGGATAGTATTTGATGCTTCATCTAAAGGAAAAGGCGAGTTGTCGTTAAATGATTGCTTAGAAAGCGGGCCAAATTTAAATCCCGATTTATTAAAAATAATTTTGAGATTTAGGTTACACAAAGTAGCATTTTGCGCAGATATTCAACGTGCATATTTAGAAGTAGGAATCGCTGAACAAGATAGCGAATTTTTAAAATTTTTATGGTTAAAAGATAAGGGTCCTGATCTCAATCTCAGCCCTCAGAATATTGCAACATTTAAGTATAAGAGAGTTACTTTTGGAATCAAATGCAGTGCCTTTTTACTTACTGCAACTATAAGACTACATTTACAAAAGTACCAAAGAAAAAATAATGAAGCATGTGAAATGCTTAAAGAGCTTTATGTTGATGATTTAATAAATGGAACCTCTAATGTTAAAGATGCTTTGAAATTAGTTAAGGAAATGATTTCAATACTTAGTGAAGCTAGTATGAACCTTCGTCGATGGGCGACGAATTCCTCTATTCTTGATGAATACTTCAAGTGCGCTGATATTGATTGTCGAGAAACATCAGCTGGTCAAGGTGTGCCATTAAAAGTTTTAGGTCTAATTTGGGACAATCGAAACGATGTCATTAGCTTCGATATTGATCAATTTGAGAAGTTTAATAGGCCAAAAATAGTAACGAAGCGAATTATTCTCGCGGCATGTGGTATGTTATTTGATCCTATAGGCTTAATGAACCCATTCACTATAAGAATGAAGTTGCAATTACAAAAGATTTGGGAACTAGGCCTGCAATGGGATGAATGTGTTCCCCCAGAAATTGAGATAGAATTTTTGGACTGGTTAAACGAAATGGGAATTGTGAAAAACTTTGAAATTCCAAGATTATATTTTCAGGAAATCAATTGGGAATCTTTAGAGGTTCATATATTTTCTGACGCCAGCCCTAAGTGTTATGGATCAGTATGTTATTTTCGAATGAAAAACGAAGATGGGTATGAAACGAGATTCGTTTTGTCGAAATCACGTTTAGCTCCATTAAAGAAGCTTACACTCCCTCGGTTGGAGCTATTAGGAACCTTAATTTCAGCACGTATGGGACATTATCTGCGAGACACTTTTCCCCAGTTACGCAACGGTAATATGCATTATTGGACTGACTCTCAAATTTGTCTTCATTGGATCAAAGGAAACAGTGACGAGTGGAAGCAATTCGTCCGCAATCGTGTCATGGAGATTAAGGATAAAACAGATCCGAGCAGTTGGCATCACTGTCAAGGAAAAACCAACCCTGCTGATAAACTCACAAGGGGAATTAAGGCTCAAATTCTTGTGAATGATAGTGTTTGGTTCCATGGACCTTCGTGGCTTCTGAAAGGTGACTTCCCATGCTCTGAGGCAGACTCTAGACTGGATACTTTGCATCGTGTAGAAGAAGAAAGAAGAGGTGTAGCAGTGTCTTTTCAAACAAATATTGAAACTTTACAGCCTCTACTGAATTTGGAGGACTTCAGTGATTTGAACAAGGTTTTTAGAATTACTAGTTACGTATTAAGATTCATAAAAATTGTAAAGCAACCCATGAACGAGAGACTGGAGCTATCTCTACGAGTGAACTAGCTGACGCTGAACGATATTGGATTCGAACTGTGCAGCAAAATGAATTCGAGAAAGAATACATTTGTCTTAAAAACAACCTCCCAGTTCCCTCTAGTTCCAAACTTTTTACTCTAAACCCAGTTTTGGACTCCAATGATTTAATCGTTTTAAAAGGAAGACTCCAGAACTCCGAATTCAATCATCGATCCAAACATCCAATTATCATCCCCTATAAATCAAGATTCACAAATCTTTAATAGATATGGAGCACAAAATCTTGTACCATTCAGGTGTCTCCGATACTCTTACCCAATTGAGAGAACGATTCTGGATCATCCGTGGTAGACAAGCTGTGAAAAATTGTCTAAACAAGTGTTTTAAGTGTAAACGATTTCAAATCAAGCATGGAAATCAAATTGTAGCCCCACTACCTGCAGACAGAACCAGTGAAGCTGATCCTTTTGAAGTGGTGGGTATTGATTTTGCGGGTCCCTTATACTCAAAGGACCAAGATAAGGTTTATATCGCCTTATTTACATGTGCTGTAACACGTGCCGTTCACCTCGAAGTTGTTTCCGGATTAAGTACAGAACATTTTCTTTTGGCATTTAGACGTTTCATCTCCAGAAGAGGTATTTGTCGCATTGTTCATTCTGACAATGCAATGACATTTAAAAGTGCTGAGACTGAACTTAAAAGACTCTATGCGAACATAACTGAATCTGATATTCAGAATTATTTTGGAAAGAAAGGAATTACATGGCAGTACATTGTTGAACGTGCTGCATGGTGGGAGTGGTTATTGGGAGAGAATGGTTCGAATAACGAAAATTGCATTAAGGAAAATTTTGGGAAGGGCATTAGTTTCTTTTGAAGAATTACAAACTATTTTGGCAGAAATTGAAGCTATAATAAATTCTCGTCCTTTAACTTATATTTATAATGTACCTGATGAGCCATTCCTCTCACACCTGCAAACTTCTTAATTGGAAGAAGATTAACTACCTTACAAAATTGGTCAGATAATCAAAATTGCAAATTGTTTATCGGTAAAAGAGATTTAATTAAAAGATTTCTTTATAGAGAAAAAATCTTAAATAATTTTTGGAAAAGATGGAAAGGTGAATATCTTCTTCTATTAAGAGGTGCAAATTTCCCCAAACCTGTCAATGTAAAACATGTATTTAATGTGAATGATGTAGTTTTAGTAGGTGAAGATAAGGTTCCGAGACAGATGTGGAAGCTGGCCAAGGTACTGGAAGTCCATAGAGGCAGGGACAACCAAGTAAGAGCGGTGACATTAAAGACTCCATCAGGGGTCATAAAACGTCCCGTACAACTCTTGTATAATTTAGAAGTCCAAGAGTAAGTTAAAAATTTTGTTTAAAAGGGGTGAAGAATCTTTATTATTGTTAGTGAATTGTGATGATTAATAGTTAGTGTTATACAATTGTGTATATTTTGTTTCGAATTCATATTTTTTAAGTATTCAATTTATTTTGTTTTTTAAGTATTCAATTCAATTTATGTATATTTCTCAAGTATTCAATTCAATTTATGCAAAATTTTAGTTTTCTTATATCTATGTGTATATTTTAATATGTGAAATTGTTTATTTTGGCTGATTCTTTGTCGGGGCGGGAGGATGTGGCAACTCAGCCACAGTGAATCCCTAAAAGGGAAAGAGAAGCGCGTCTTCCCTATCCGATAGGGAATCTAGTTCAGTTGATATTAGGATGCGGTCGTATGAAGGCCGCATTGGCACCACTCTGTATTGTGGTGTGGAAATGATTTTATGAATGTAAGCATGAAAAATTGTTATTTGTTAATTGTTATTGTTAGAATAAAATATTAAAGGCATATAAATAGTTATTAATGAATCAAGAATAACACGCAACCAATTCGTAACGCCACATAATTTAAGAGAGAAAGGGATTGGTCAACCCTGTACTTTATGCTCCAATAAATGCTAGTTAGAAATCGTTTTTTGAATGTGTTCGTTAACCAGTCGCCCACTGTAAAATATTTTATAAATAGTTACATTTTCCTCTATTTGAAACGCTGTAATATCAAAAGCTCGAAATATAATTTATCTTTCGATTTTCTGCTCAGGATGGCTAACTGGATGCAAATTTATTTTAAATTTGGATACTTTAAACATCTATGCCGCTTGTAAGATTCGAAAGCATGGAGTGATCAGACTGAAGATAAGGTTATTTCAAGGTTAAGCAAAGCTAATTTAAAAAATTTAAATTACATTCAGGTGTTCACCCTATCGAGAACAGTTAAATTGTTTGATACTTTTAAAACACAACAATTAAAGTAAAGAAGCATAAATTACAAAGCAATTTAACTTTTTCTTCGCAATGTTACAAGTCTTTCTTTTCCATCCCTATGACTAGAGATAATTTATGGACTATAACTTAACGAGAACAGGCATCCTTCTCGTGACCAAGAGGCAGTGAAATTTATATTAAACCCCACCAAAGTTGCCTCGAACTGAGGTAGTTCCTCTTCAATTCCTTTGTATCACGTCCCTTTGTAGTTGGTTCATGCAAAAATGATATCAATCAGATGTTGATCTCGTCACTTGATCGTAGTTTTAAGAGGCCATTGCTTATACTGAGTAGAAATAGCCAGCCACAAACATTGCAATGTGATTAATTCAATCACTTGATCATCGTGATTTATTATCAATTAAAACTTGTTGCTTTGTAAATAATTAGAATACGTTTCTTTTAACTCTAATTTAAGGAACATGCTTTTCAGAGTTTAAGGTTTTTCACTCAATTATTTTTTGAAAGTGAAATTTATAATGAGATTGAAACCTAAAATTCGCCGGATTCGAAACCACTGCAAGTACACTTCTGCTAAATCGACCAGCGAAAGAAGAAACACTTTTTTTTATTAATCAATTATAGAGAATTTCACAATTATTAATCACAAATTTTTATAGACTTCATAATAATGATGTTTACAGAGGGGCAATCCCTGTCACGTACATCTAATTCAAATAATATTACATCACAATTGTTTCACAGTATTTTTAAAATATATGAATTGTACTACTTTTTTAAGAAATAATCGATGCAATGACGTAAATGGGATTATTCACATTTTCAAATTGAAAAATTTGGGGCATTATTAAAATTACAAATCAATATTTATATGTATAAAAATAAAATGTATTTGTAATATTTCTTCTATAAGGGTAAGCTTCTTTTTAGCGAATCTTGGTGAAAGCTGGTGTCTGCTTGTGAGTCATCCTCGTCACAAATTGTAATTCAAAATCAGGAATAAAATTACCAGTGTTTAGAAGTAATCAGAAAAGACGAGCAGAGACTTTCATTAACATCATAGGTTCAATTCCTGTTTATACGTATAAAGTAAATAGTAAACAAGACTTTTATGATTAGCATAGAGATCGGTCTTTATTCCTTTGAACTTAATTAAAACTCTTCTATCTAAAAGGTAAAAAGTTCGGTACTCATTCAGCATAGAGCTTTTGTATTGTATAGCCACATGACCATGAAGTTTCTTAGAAAATCATCTCATGCTAAAGGGTAGTTAACATGAATTCGACTCAGGAGTCAACCTCGTCGCTTTACTTTGTGAATAGATGAAAAGGTGTAAATCAAACCCTCAATGAATTACAAGAATTTATATAAAAGTTAAAACAACCTCAAAATTCAAATATTCCGTCTGATGTGGAATGAAATGAAGCACACTACCTAATACTTATATACATGCACTGATGTGCGACTCTCCTCGACTTTTTTTAGGATGTTTTCCTCAACGGATAGACAACCTCGAACATAAATCTAATCTGTAATTATTTAATCAATTATGTCAATTAAACTGGGAAAATTACTTTCACATTAACAAATAGAATTGTTCCATATTGTCTCTAACATGAAATTGCTTAAAATTGTGATCTGTTCATATTGTACTTAATGTAAGCATGCATTTTAATACTTTTTCGAATTTGTGAATCATAATATCTTTATATTTTGAAATTATTATTTAACACACACTTGTATGCATCACAAGAAAATATTTCGTATTACATCTTGAACAAAATAATAAATAACTAGTATATTAAATAAATTAGAATAAAATATTAGAATAAATTAGAAATTAAATAAAATAATAAATAACTAGTATATTATTTTACATAGGATATATATAGTAAACTAATTCATAAAATTAATTTGAATTGGATTTGTGTAAAGAAACAGCCTACCTAGTTGTGCCATTAGTAAATTTCACCCAATTTGTTTTTTATAGAACAAATTCTAAGCTAATAATTTTGAAACGCCGAGTTTCAATATTATCACATACGATATTTAATTATATTCATTGTTTTTTGGATTGTTATGTAAAAATATTTTTACTGGAATTATTTTTATTATGCATTAAATTAATTATTAAAAATGATTATTTCATTGAGTATGCAAAAGTGGTAGCAGAATTGTTTAAGCTTTGACCTTCAGTTCAACACTCTCGTTTAGGATTGATTTCTCACTTCAGGTTTTGTAATCCATGGCAATCCTGCCTCCAATTTCCATTGTGTGCAAAATATATTTCAATAAAACGGATTATTTTAAGAAAATTTTTAATCAGAATTTACTACCCAGAGTATTATAGTTTGAAACTAGTCAGTGGGGACATTGAGAAAATTTTTTTTTTTTATTTTTTATCATTATTTTAATTTGGCTTGTCACCATACTATTTCTTTGTGTACACAAGAATGAATTCAAACACTTAACTTTCATGCCACAGTTTAAAACTGAGAAGTCGTTTGTTTTAAATGATACGATTTTTCAGTTTTTTTGGCAATAAGCTATGATTCATACACGAAACTTTTGTAATTGTATTTCTAGGTGTTTAGTTTTCCATTTTGATGGACAATGAAAAGAAAATGGCAGCTAACGATGTTTCAGATAAATCAATAAAATCTGGTTTGCTTTGTTTGTCCCTCGATCGTCATTTTTTACGCAAGAGAGCTAATTAGAAAGGGTCTTACGGTTCAAATTGGATTTCGAACCATTACGAGCATTCAAGCCTAAGGTGAGATTCAAACCCACGCACTGATGAAATGAAAGTAAGAGCGCTAACTACTCGGCTCATAAAATGTGATTAATATTTCAAGCATAATAGAAACTTAAGTTATTAGCCAAAACAGTCATCAATGCAAATGTATTTCGGAAATAAAATATTATCATAATTTAAAATTAGTTAAAGGACAAATTGTTTCGAAAATCAAAATTTCAAGCTATTACATTATAATGCTAAATTTATAAATCATGAGTCATTAAAATTAGAGGAATGAGTTGCTTATTAGTTTCCTGCTAAGTTTTTGGCTTAATATCCAAGGTCTAAAGCAGTGATTCTCTACCTCTGAGACATAGCACGTTTGTGGACCGATAAATTTTAAAAATATAGTAAACATTTTAGTGTTTTTTTACAAGTAAAGTTTGCCTAAGTTAAAAAATACATGTAAAAGAAAACTTATTTTTACAGTTATATAAATACCATATTTTTTAAAAGTATAAGCTATCGAAAAAAGTACAGAACACATATATTTAACAAAAATACACAAGTTCTTATGCTGTGTGTGAGAGAAATAAAGACACCACACCAAAAGAAAAGTTTACTATAACTAAAAAATTAATAAAGTACAATCTCTTTTTTGAATATTATATGTCAAAAAATGCTAAAGCTAAATTCCGTTTTTACGATATTTACAAAATTGAAATAATGCATATTTTTAATTTCGTAATGTATTTACAGTTAACAATTTCGTCTCAAGATTATTTTGTAAATTCTTAAAACTTTTTTAAACATGGCATATATACTATTCTTTTCTTCAAAGCTGCAATAAATATTGCTGAAAAGTCCCAAAGATTATGTTGTTTTGAAGTAACCTGCAATGATAAACAGTTAATTAACAATACAGAATTATTTAAAATTCAAATGTACAAAAATATTAGGGTAATTATGATTAGAAATAAATGCTTGCAAATAGCGCACGTTTATATTTAGCAATAAAAAAATTCACATTCACATCAATCTGAAGGTAAAAAAAGTTTTGGAGCTTTAAATGCATACAAAATATTTCTTAGCGTCAACAAAGATAAGTCCTTGTAACTAAAAATTTGCACAGGTTTTTTATTTGTGTAAAACGGGAACAATTTCATTATATTAGAATTATAGTATTTCAAAATCATAATTATGATAAATTTTCACTAAAATATATTTTACTACGAAAACTAAGCATTTAATGAAGTACTAAATGAAACACAGTATTCTATGTATATGATGATGAAAACGATAAGGTCTGTAATGAGTATCGACGACCAGTAATAATTACCGCTAAACATCGAAATTTAACATGATAGATTTATACGTTCATCGGCGAATGAATGCCTCAGTAGAATCAAAGGCTAAAGAAAATTTACAGCTTCTGTTTTCCATGCTAGTCGTTTCCTACCAGTGTTCAGACCTATCCATAGGTGACTAATCAAGAGAATGGCCAAGTCAGAAAAGTAAAATGTGGTGGTTTATTTGTACACAGTAAGAAATAAAGTTGATTAATTTCAGATATAAAGTTGGATAATCAATTCACTTCCTATGTGTATTAAGGGCATTGGAAATAGAAACTAGAATCCCCCTACTATTATTCCCGTGAAAGAGTCAGTATAACAATGAAGAGTAACAGTTTAGGAAATTTTTTTCACTGTCTCTGAACTCAAATCTAAGCACTGTGGTATTAATAGAGAAGTAATTTTTACCGCTATCGAAAACATCATGTTGTAATATTCATATATCTTATTTTAGTTTTACTTATTCCACCATTTAAACAGATATGATCCTTTTAAAGTTAAGTTGAAACAGTATTTAGTTAATATCATAAGCCAGGGTTCCGCAATTAATAGCCCACATGTCATATGCAAAAAGTTTTGTTTGCGAAAGGAAACCAGAAAAGTGCACTTTGAACAGATATTTCGTTCTTGTCGGAGAATATTATTCTTTTATATTTTAATCCAGAACGATCATGCCAACATGCATGACAGAAAGAGATCTTGGTAATAAGAGAAACTAAAAGAGTGACTACCGTTTAACAAGCTGACAGCATATATACAACGAAAAATAAATCATAACATTTCTGGCAAGCACAATCGGCGATCCATGAAGTACGTGTAAGTAGTGTCTCTCTTGCTAACATAGTTCATTACAATTTTAGCTTTGCAACAGTAAATAAATTTTCAATTTTAATGACACCGTAAATATTCGAAAAAACATAAAATGAGGGACGAATGTGGTGTTTTAGGAAGAATGCATAAATATATAATTGTTAATATAGATGACAACAAAGTACGTTTATCGTATCAGGAAGCAATATAAATATTTAAAGAGCATAATTATGTAATATTAATTCATTATAGCATACAATTTTGCCAAACAGTTCATTTTGGATGACGAATTTATTAAGTAGTGTACAGCAAAATGTGCAACCTTATTACACCCAGATAAAAGAAGGAATAGAAATAATGCACTGAATGTGTTAAGAGAGAACACAGAGTAAAGCATTGACTTTATCAGTGATGAACTAACGGACTGTTAGCAGGACCCTTGATTTCCTTTGGCGCTGGATGAAAGCATAAATGAAAATACTTATCAATCAAGCAATTTTTAAATTAATGAAACTTTCCCTATCAGATTAATTACTTAGTCTAAAATCAAAGAAAGTTACAATCACTCAATAAAACTTTCTTGAACGTGCAATAAATTTAATGGAAAAAAGTATATCTTGACCTGGAACGAAATTACGAGCATTAAAATTGATGGAACTAGAGCTTTTAAGTGAAAAAAGTAAGGTATGGTTAAGCTATTAAAAACAAGTTACAAACACAACATGCAAACAAAGACATTTTGTCATTTATCACATTTTGATTCAGGAGAGCTTTTGTGGAGGTGCACTGAGCTTTAAACATGCCGTATATGCTAGTCTGATGAATACAATAAGAGCAACGACACTATCGCCAGTTCTGTTTATATGGATGCGTCTTTATTCACACACTAGTATGAAGAAGTAATTAAACAGTAGTTTGAGGTAGTTGGCAAGTTTGAGGCCTAGGCAAAGTGATAATGGAAATCCTCTTATTTTTAGAGACGAAGGAGATATCTCATGATATTGTTGCAAACATAAGATATAAGGATTGGCGATATGGGAATCAGCTGATATAATATTTGAGAAATAAATGAACTGTGACACCATAAACAAGGAAAAGAATTGTTTGCTCATGAAATTTGGATAAAAAAATTAAACAAATCATTAGAAGCAAAATTTGTCTACCAACAAAGAAAGCAGAAAAAGAATATTTTTTCAGATTTCCCTTTTTAAGGAAAACAAAGTTCCTAAAATAGTACGGCAGAGATCATTTGGTTTGGAGGATGGAATCACTTGAATATTCCAGGATTTAAAAAAATCCAGCATAAATTCAATTAGCCTTTTAATTCTGTTATTCATACAAACTTAGGAACTGCAGATTGAACTCAATGACATGCAATTAGGATTGATTTGTTTACTGTTCTACAGTAACATTTTGCGCATGGCTAATCAGATTGGAAGCGATAGTTTAAAACAGATTCAGAATTTGTATAAATAACGAAGTTCAAAGTGGGAATTGAAAACTCTAGAAACTTTACAGAAATGCAGATCGCTAACCATTCGATTCCAAACTCGGCTGATTTAAAATCAGATATAGGAAAATTTTAACACCGTGACAATCACTTTTTGTAAATTTTTATTTGGAAGAAATTTTCTATGCATGAAGAAATTTATTGGGAAAGTTATTTATATTTGGGTGGACATAATAATACATTATAAGTAAACCAGATTTTTATGAAGATATAGCAGTAACATATTAGATGAATTATGCGACTGTTGCAAAATCAAACATTAATTGTTATAAGAATGAAATCAATCTTAAAAGTGGATTCTAATACTAAATTGAATTAATTTTTCTTGGCAAAAAGGTTAACTTATTAAAAAACTTTCAGTGTGAATTTTCATATCTTTTTCCAAAACAGAAATTGGATCTGATAATCCATATTCTTAGTTTGGCAATATTTTAGAGAACACTTTCATGATCGAAAGTATAAATTCTATTCCTAGGCATTCAACTTGGACAGCTAATTTATTTGTTTTCCATATTTAGAAAAATATATTTTATATAATTTTCATTTAAGCTTTTCGCAATTTTGTAAATAGCCCAGGAGAATATATTGCCTATCTTAAAGATGATTTATTAACATTTACTGACATGGCATGTAAGTCTCTGTATTTGTAAGCATACTAAATTACAACTTTCTAACGTGAAATATTTCATGGAAGAAATTTATGATCAGTCTTTGTAAAATCCATAAAAAATTATATTAATGAATTCATGCATATGGGTGATGATGTTTCGCATACATTCGTATTAAGGAAATATTATACTGCACTAACAACGTCACACAATTATATTAACCAAAAAATTCGCAATTATTAACTATAAAATATATCTACTGCTCGCAGCTGAATGATTACCATTTTGGTGTTACAGTTCATGGGGAGACCATGGAGGCTTGGTTGGTAAGGATTTACCATTATCGGAAGGTAATGAGTTCAACCCTGGCTTAGCTAAGTTCTGTCGTGTTCAATAAGCGTTGTTGGGGAACGTTAAATAGCAATGTCCTAGAAATGATATTTCGGAAGGTGGAAATCGGTCAATCGCTTTGATTTTCACTTCGTTGCATATAAGTGACTTGCAAAAAATCACCACTGAGTAAAATTTGAACCAATAAAATAATCCTCCTTCCAACACACACACAAAACACACACACAAAACACACACACTTTTTTCCTATCTTACTAGATAAAACTTTTTCCTCCAGAGAATCTTTTAACAGTTTTTTTAATACAGAAGTGAGTTTAATTACAGAAAAAGCTGATAAATATTAATATTATAAATTTTTGGGTCGAAACAGATTCTGTAATTAGTATCATGATACAATACTGTAATTGAAAGTCAAATAATAAAAAGCTATTGCATTTTACTAAACATACCACTGAACTGACACAAAACCTCGGTATTTAAGCTGATAATACGGGGTGTTATTGAGAATATGTTCCATTTACAGCTATGCATAATTTAATCGTTTATTCTTTCCCAAATTTACTTTACGCTGTAACATGACGCCGAGTGATTCATAGTCATGTATCCGAGCTGCAACCTTCTATGGTGATGTTAACATGAAAATTAACAAGATTTCTGATGTCTCATTTATTTAATATTAACAAACACAAACATTCAATACTAAAACATAAATTATAGATACATATATATGTTTTTCAAAGCATATGTTCTTCATTGTCCGAGAGTCTGGGGGTCTCGCTCCACTTCTCGTACCAATTCTCTCTTCCTTCTCCTCCTCGCCCACGCTTCCGCTAGTCTCTCTGACTGGCGCGCCCTCACAGTAGCATTACAATAGAAATTATTGACATGTTAATCGGGAACTTCAGAGGCATAATATTAACGTGACAGTGTTCTGCAACCAAAGCCTTAAACCAATTTGGATATTCTTTTTATCTTATATCACAAAAACAAACATAAACCTATTTGGTTTTTTAACAGTGATGATTTATGTTCAAAGTCACACTGCTTAGTGAATTATTTTAAACTTCATTTTTGAAAATATTAAAGATATTACATAGGGGATAACTTTCAAAACAATTTATACGGATGCTCCACGAAATGATATGGAAATCATGAAAGAAAATGTAAACGTATCCCAAGAACGTCGTGCTGAACAGGTTGATTTGGAAGTCTTTTTCACTATCGGAAAGTATTGAGCTCGAATCCGGACTTAAACCAAAGATCATTCGTATCCAATAAAAGCGATTAGGTACTTGTTAAATCGGACTTGGTCACAATATCTTCCCAGCGAAACGATATCTCAGTGTGGCAGACCACTGGGGAACCTTCTGCTGAATTCCTGTTCATAAATTATGAAGACTTTCCATTCAGCCATTACAGCTTAACTCCGGTGTAGGTGCAGGGCAGCATTTTGGCAAGCAACAATATATCTCAAGTGATACCAGACAGATAAGTTTATAGAAGATAGGATCAGCAACGAGTCCATTTTATATGGAGATATAAATTTCAAAAATAATAGATTATTTTGGTCTAATTTTAAGAGCACAAAGATTTTCAATTTAAAAAGCAAAACTAGAACTATGCATTTGTGATCAAATTTTTAGTTGCCTGAAGTTAGACTTGAAATCAATAAAAGTGAACAGTTATCTGTTTGGACCAAAAGATGGAGAGGTTAAGATAAAATTTCAAATATCCCTTCTTAAATCTTGGAGAATTGTAGTGACTTTACTTTTGCCAGATCAAGTTAATAGATGTTGTAAAATAATAGAGACTGTTTTAACAACTTTGGTCTTCACCATCCAAAATAATTAAAAAATGCATTATTTCTATTGCATTTGGTTTCACAATATTTAAGAATTCCTATTTGTTTCCAAAATATTTTACTAAACTTCAGTCATCGATTGTATTTTGCAATCAATGATTGTAGACTTAATATATTCCGATCATTAAATGTTGAAAATCTGTTATTAACTATTTTTAATAATTATTAATAATGAGCATGCGACACACAAAACAGTTTGGATATGTTTCGTGTAGAACATAACTTTGATAATTAATATTGTGTCTCTCTACAGACTTTGTTAATTAACGGAATACATAAAGAAGCGACGACTGATACATAAAAGAAAAATATCTACTTCCATTAAGAAACTGATTGCCTCTCATTTCATTTTGTTGTCAGATACAAATTTATCCCTTGCATTTTGTTTCTTGAAAAATTAAAAATGATGCTTGAATAAAGGATTTAAAAAAGTGAAAATTATTGCCGAGATCGAATACTACGAACATTCCACTAATATTAGAATTTACTGATTGAATGAAGAAAAAAGATTTGAATCTAATACAAATATAAAATTCATCTTAAGAGAACTGTAAAATAGAACGCAATTCAAATGAAGTTTGTTTTAATATTTAAATAGTATGTTTTCTTCCTTTAATCGTGCCTTTTGATAGATTTTTAGTGAGCGATGTTTATGAAAATTATTTTATAGTCGGATAAATTTGTGTATTGAATTCAATGGTCCGGTTAATAAGTTTTTTTTAGGGGTACACTTTTTGCAGACTATTAGGAAATAGAAAAGACCTTATGAATGCGAGAAACAAGATATTGCGGTGTATTTCTAGCTATTTCGGCCTCTCGAAATCTCAAAACACGGATAACAATTTTACAACTGGTAAAAAATAGTTTAAGCACCGATACTACCATTGAATTTTACTGGATAAACGAGTTTCACATTTGGAAACAAAAAATAAATAATAAAGACGAAAAAATGCCTGACAGTGTTTTTCATGACTGCTTGTCTAATAAAAAAACAAAAGTCAATGAATGTCGTTTCCCTTCAAAGAAATCTTTATTTTTTTAAAAAAAAATAAAGAAAATAGATTTAGTTTACATGAAAATTGAATCTATTTATGAATTAACATTATCATGTCCAGTGAATACATGGATTAGGGGCCACAAATCCAAGGGCATTTCCTTTTGATGAAATTTTGATTTTGCAAAAATGTGACCGAACTGGAAAGGTGAATCCAGTCTTCGTATATACGAATTTGCTAATTTGAATCATGTCCATGGAGTAGGGACGACAAATTATTGGCAGGAGGAAGGCTTTCAAGCATTTACCAGAGGTTTTACAAAGTTACTGTTTTTCGACAACGGTTAGAATCAGCTGAAATTTTTGTTGTCATGATAAAGGTCTCAATAGCGTAACAAGATTTCTGATAATTCACATCCGGTACGCTTGTTACATAAGCCATCTACTCCATTTCTATCTGATCATTTTCACAATTGTAACTGCTGCATTGCGCATATCGACTAGAAGGGAAACTGTCAGGAACGGGAATCACTCCTGCAGATATCACATTTGTGAACTCGTACGACAGATCTCACCTCATTATCAGGTGCGATCACGATTCCAGAAGCGGATGATCTGTAGGTAAACAGGGCGGTGAATGACGAATCTGTCTCATTTGTTTCTGGGCTATAAAAGGCAGTTGGAATGACAGTACTCACAGCATTCACTGAGCATGTCTTAGAGGAGAAAAAAAGTCGGATAAATTATATCCGCCATTCAAATAGGATCGTAATGAAAAGAACGGAATAATTTCCCAGGACATCTCTGTAATATGCATGTACGAACGAAAGAAAATGTCCATAATTGAGACCGAGGTTATTTCAGGAAGAAATGAAGGAGAAACTTGACGCAGATGAATTCTATATCATCGAGTGAAAATGCCTGAAAGTTTGCCTGAAAACATTTTTAAAAAAGATTCTAAATATTGATGGATGAGACCTAGTAATAGAAACTGCGAATCTTTAGGGTATTGATATATTTATAAACTTGTGAATATCCGAGATTGGAACCAATTATTGAAAGGATACCAAGCATCAAAATACCAGAGAGTACGAAACGTTATGTGTCTCTATTTATTAAATAACTTGTTTCAGAATGTTTATTCTTTATAAAACAAAGAAAGCTGAAAAAAGCAAGAGAGCAGCATTTTATGGAAAAAGAGAATAGCATTTTTATGGCCAGAGGACAGAATTGTTAGTTACCAAAATTGTTAGTTTCAATTGTTAGTTACCAAAAACTGAAGATGAGAATTTAAGTGCGACTCACGCATTCTCCCTTAATAAGCTTCTCTTACATGCAATATGAATGAAAAATTAAAATAACTAAGAAAATGAATTATTATATTCTTGATAAAAGAAATTCAGTAAAAAAATTATTTGCTTTCGACGCGCGAAAATAATATCTTCATGCATTTAGTTCATATTAAGTGAAGAGAGCAGTATTATTCGGAACCTAACAGACTGACATTGAAAGCAGAACCGAATCAGCAGTGTCTGGTATCAAACTCGGTATATCTGAATATCGCTGTTCAAACATTAGACTACCTATTTTAAAAGCCAATTAAAAATATAAAAAATGACAGAAGAGGAATCTCGCTTTTTATTATAGAAAGTTGGAAAATTTTTTTTCTGAAGATAGATGACTTAAATCAAAGTGTTAGGCAACGAAGTCACCTCAATCGTCGCTCCCTTAACTCACATGGTGAAATATAAATTATTCAGCCACATGAAATAGGAAAGAGAGTTGTTTAAGTAAACTCCCTTATTTCGTATAATGTTCCGAATCACAAAGTAGGTAATCAAAAATATTGTTGCGAAATGGCGCACAAATCCAACTAATGTATTGTTAATAAAATGGCCCAAGTCACATGCACAGCTTTAACACAGTTAAGTGATACTTTTTTTTTTTTTTTGAAGACAACTAAGAATTGTTGTCATAATCAAACCTCACTCGGAATTAAAAACGAGCGACAAGACTTCGAGATAGTTTAACATTTTTGAGGGGATGTTTCATTTTCCTACCGTTTACGGCGTCATTGACGAGGAGGAAAATACTTCACAGAAATGTTTTACATTGGATGTTTGCTGCAAGAAGCGGCATATGTATATCATCAGCCATCGCCCAATATTAATTAATATTAAATTAAAAGCACCCTTGTTGCTAGAGAACAAAGTAGAGAAGCTTAGAGCCGACAGGAGTCGAATTGATCACGATTGAATCCCTTTTTTATAATGCGTTGGAATCACTTCAGTTTAGGGACTAACATGCCATCGATGACTTTTTAAAGTGAGATGTTGGTTTGTCACTAAACAATCATTTTCCGCACTCTCGATGTTTAAATAGACCGGAACCTAAAATTTAACGTGGATTCCGAACCACTAAAAGCCTCCATGCCTTAGGTGGGACTCAACCTATTGAACCGAAGATCAGAACAGCAACCATTTGGCTCTGCCAGCTCGGTTTTCTAACAAGAGAGTAGAAAAAGTTTCCATTTGCAACGGTATGACGAAATCAAATTCCACAGCTGGTTAGGCTTTTACAAACGAAAAATCTTAAATCTATGGAGGCAGTTAAGAGCCCCTGGATCGAGAAGACTTAACTATTTTGTACATCGAAGAAAGCTAAATATTTAATGGCAATATTTTTCAGAATGGAAAGCTCTTTGCGTGATATTTACAAGGGAAATTCTTTTTTATTCGCTTATTTACTTGTTTATTTTTAATGTGTCCTTTTGAATTGATTGGAAAAAATAGATATGCATCTCCGACTATTAAAAAAATAAAGTCATGATTAACTTGATAATTTTACAAGTTGATATCTGATTTTAATTTCCATGAAGATACAGAATGTAACACATTCACACATTAATGTAATCACCTGTCAAAAGCCAGAATAACTATCTTTCGCAGAAAGGACTATTGAGATATGCACAGGAAGAGGTTCCTGACGGTGTTCGCTGGGATGTTGAGCAATGATAACGCTAGTCCCGTGGTTAGATTACGCGGGTGGGTACATATGCCACGAAAAACCCGAAAGCGAGGGTCCCACAGATTCTCGACTCGATTAAAGTCAGTTGAATTTACTGGCAAGGGGAAAACAAAGTCATCATGGGGTTTTAAGGGGACTCCTTCCGCGCCATATTGAAAACGAGCTCTAATGTTAAGTCTATGGAAAAATTTAAAAACATATTTCTGAAGTTCTATTATAACTAGACCTTCACTTTTTGTAGTTTTTTATAATGCACAAAAATAATGATTTATTCTGTTTTGAAATTTATTTTTAAAATTATTTTAACTAATTTTAAATTGGCTCAGTAATTTGATAATATGTTTAAAACATTAATAACTTAAAAAAGTTATAGAATTTATAAATTTTAAAAACTGACTTAAGTTGCAAATATATTTATAAATGATATAAGATTTTTATTTTTATTTTATCTATGATAGAATTTTTTTATTTGTATGCATAAAATTTAAAATATTTCGCAAAAATTAGCAACGCCCATATGGCGGATGAATACATGGTTGTTTGAAAAATCAACCCAATCAATTGCATGCTTTAGTCAGCAAGCTCCTCCTCACACGCTAAAATTTGAAGTTTAGTTTTTCGTAGTGCTAGGAAATAATTTGTGAGTTCCCTTCACTCATCCCCAGCAAATGATGCGGGTGTTCCTGTAAAAATATGTTTCCAAATTGGCGCGAGAAAGGGCATTTCTTTCCCCTTTACTATATAGGAGAAACTCTGAGGATTTCCTCTCGTATATAGTAAAGGGGGAAAAATGTCCCTTCTCTGAGGATATATATATATATCCTCAGAGATATTTTCCCCCTTTACTATATACGAGAGGAGATATAAAGAATTTAAAAAGCTCACTACATGAGAAATGTATAAATTTTCCAATAGATTTAGCTGTTTGTTTAAAGCGCGCGCGCACACACACACATATATATATATATGGACTTTAAACAGCTAAATCTCTTGAAAAAATTTAATTTATACATTTCTCATGTAGTGAGCTTTTTAGAATTCTTTATTTATATTTTTGATGTAATTTTTCAAGAAGTATAACTACATGATATGATATTGCAATACATATCTATAGACATTGCAAAGTTCATCAATTCCATACTTTTTAATCTTTGTTTTATAAAAACTTTCTAAAATTTGTTGTTTTTTCAATTTTATGTTTGATCCTAAGTTTATTGCTTACTGAGTTTGGATGCAGAATTAACTTGAACATTTCAACAAAACCTACGGAATATTTATTTATCTCTGAAAAATATCAAATATATATATATATGTGTGTGTGCGTATGTACATGTATATGTATGCGTGTATGTATATATATTTCTTTTGATTTTAAGGTTATTTCTGATAAGTTTCGGTTTCTTGGTAAGTAAAAGCATTCCTTTTTAAATCGGAATACGATACGTATTCGTATATTATATGGGACAGTAATAAATATGTTCATTGGCCTTACACAATTCAGAATTTTACGAAGAATATCCCTCTTATTAGTAGTTATTATGAAACTTGTAAAGTGTAGGAAATTGGGATACTCTCTTGAACAAATGTGTCATAGAATATTCTCAAACTATCCTAAATGTCATTTTTATTAATTCAAATATGATTATCACTGCACTAAAATTAAATCTTTCAAAATATATTCCTAGCATTTAAAAAATGCATGTTGTGAGTCATTGCATGCAATTTTAGTATTCTAAAATCTAAAAATTTGACATGCATAACATATAATAAATTTTTGTAAAATTGTATCCCCCTTTTTAATTCTCTCTCTCTCTGTAGGAATGTATCACATTTCCTACGAATTTTGTACTACTGATATTGAAGGGTTCAGCGGATATTATGTATAGGATCGATTTGACAATCAGGAAAATTTATTAAAAAAAAAAAAGCTTTAAATAAGACTTTTGGAAAGTCAAGTATTTTTTGAAATCTCCATATACAATTATAATTTTCCTAAAGATTTATCCTATATTTTATTGATGAAATTTTATATCTACCAACATAATAATTTTTGATAAATTTAATTTCTGAAAGTTTTATAATTTTATAAAATCTGTCATCTTCACATTTTCTTTCACAAAAACAAGAATTTCTATCAATTATTCAGATGATCATTAAATTTTATATTGCCTTTATTAATTTATTCAATTACAAGAATTGATCTAAAAAATTACTTTACTTTTAATCTATATATACCAGTACATTTTGATTTTTTTAAATATCCATAGTAAATCAAATATTCTTAAAGCACCCTTCTTCCTCAGCAATGAAATGTGAAATATCAACAGGAAAAACAAAAAATTTAACATAGTATTTTATATATTATAATGTCACCGTTATTACTTGCATATGGAATTCCAGATGTTCCGGGAAAGCTTGGATATAAATGGTAAGACATTGTAGGGACTGGGGAGATCTAGGGAGATCGAAAGGGGAAGAACTGTTGTCTTGTGCCACTAGATTGGCAACATGGAGTGTGCTGCTCCACGGGGGAAGCAATTCATCAAGTACTGTCCGAAAGTCTCATTGTGAAATAATCATAAAAGACTTCTACAGGAGTTTTCATTATTGCCTTGTACATTTTATTTATGCGCCGATATATTCAATGCCCCTGCCCATATATTTGGAGACCATAAAAAATGCGCAGATTATTCCAGAGTATTTCTGCTGATTTAATTTCAAATCTAAAAAACAGCGAAATTTATTTTAAATTAATGGAGGCGATTAACTTTTTAGCAGAAAATGCTAAAAGTTTATTGTTTGATGTCACAAACAATGCAGTAGAAGAATTTCAATAATTGCCAAATCTATATGGGGAAAGCGGATTAATTACTGTTTCCGTCGCTCATACCAAAGAAGCTGTGCCGCGGCTGTTTTTTGCCACAACACAAGAACTCCGCACTCGAAGCTGCATAGAGAGCTATACAATAGTAGCCCTGGAAAGATTTTGACTTCTACAGAGCGTAAAAGGTCATTGAAAAGGCAGTTGACATCAGAAAGCAAGAAAAGAAACAAGTTAAGCAAATTTCGTTTCGGAAATGAAACAAGACCAAGAAATCTGTTTCCAAATGAAATGACAAAAAGTTATGGGGAAAAAGCCGAAAAGTCTGATATATCAAAAGAATCATTTATTGAAAAAAAAAAAAAAAAAAAAGGAATTAATTCTTAAAGATCTTTAGCTCAATGAAATCCAGCTAGGAGAGTTGGAAACATCAACAAAAGGTCAACGAGATTGTCCTCAATGGTTTTTGAAAGGCGAAAACGAATAACTGATAACTGTCTTCAATTTTGGAAGTATTTGCTACAAATTGCCTCATACAAGCTGTGAAAATATTGTTAAATCTCTGCTATATTCTCATTTTGACAATGAAGCGATAAGGTATGGCAGAAATCATGCAGATGAAAACTGCAGAATCATGCAGTTTTGTGTCGTAAAAATTTAGGGATTGCAATAAAAAAAAGTGGCTTATTTGTATATATATATATATATATATATATATATATATATATATATATATATATATATATATATATATATATATATATATAGACAGCGAAGAACCATATTTAGGTGCAAGCCCTTATGGTTTAATTGACAACGATGGTATCCTTGAAATTAAATGTCCATTTTCTTACAAAGATACTACCCCAGAGGAAGCAGTTTTAATTAGGAAATTTAAATTTTTGAATTTAACAAAAGAAAAACAAATTGGTACCATTAACAAAAGACACAAATATTTTTACCAAATGCAAGGGCAGTTACATATAACGAAAAAAACATATTGCTTGTTTGTCCTATGGACACCGAAAGGCCACAAAATCGAAAAAAATTTCAAGGACGATTTATTCTGGAAAGAAATGGAGGATAAACTAAGAAAGTTTTATCATGATTGCTTATTGCCGGAGATAATTGATCCCAGATATACGTAATCAATGAAAATCAAAGATCCTCCATCTATAATCGAAGCGAAAAATAAACAATATGGCAAATAACGTTAAAATAATTTTAAAACGAAAAAAATCTCAAAATTTTTTTGTATACAGAAAACTTCCTAAAATATTGACATTTTTTTCCAGATACGTACATATTGTAAATATAAATTTCCTATCTTTAAATGTAGGATATATGTATAAATATTATTGAATGATTGTGTAGCTGTTATAATGTAGTTATATATGTTATTATTTTTTATATTTCAAATTTCAATAGTCTTTATAAAATAAATAGGATAAAAAAATTTATGCTTTCACTTGATTATTACATACTGGTTCACATTTATTATTCATAAAGCTTAAAGATTCTGAAGAATTTATTAACATATTTAAATATTTTATTTCTTTTAGAAACTTAAATCAAATAATTTTATTTTTATAATCTTTTATACATTTTGATCTAAAGCATACACAAGTGGAAGTTTAGAAAATTATTATCTTTATTTTGCTACTTTTGTTAGTAAACTTATAATATTTTTATGGAAAAGTAAATTTAATACCAGCAAATGATAAAAATGCAAAATATGTGGTATAAAACATTGGTGTTGTTCATGTCGAAAATAAAAATTATGACGAAATCAGTTTAAAAAGAAATTACTGAGATGCGAAAATACTTTTTACAAAATGTATAAAATGCCACTATCGAACTCAATATAATAGCACTTAAAATTTTCGGAACAGAAACACTTATGATTTTCAGAAAAGAGAACAAAACAGATAATTTTCGAAAATTAGAAAAGGATAAAAATAATAGGGTAACTGCCTTTACGTTTCCTGGGTGCGAACAGGAATAGAATTCAACTACCAAGCAAATACGGCCTGTATACGGGATTTACTTACAGCCATGATAAAAAGAAAGGTTGGCTAATTACGCATATACTTTCCCACCTTGACCCCAGAGTAGTAGTGTAACGTCTTAAAAAATCAACTGCGATTGCTCTTTTCTCATTCAGTTTGCCTTGCAATATATATATATATATATATATATATATATATATATATATATATATATATATATGAAAAATCAGAGTTGCATTTTCATATTTCAAGCTTTAAATAAATTTTGATAAATAGTAGTACTGAAAAATTACAAAAAGTAGATTATTATGTGCTTAAAATGATTTGAAATTGAAATCCTCTAAAAAAATGATTAGTTCAAGTGTGAAAACGATTAAGAAATTAAAATCAAACGAAGAAAACATTTTTAAATGAAGCACAAAAAAATTAAAAACAATGATCTATATAAAAATGCTTAATAAGAAAATATAAATTTGAGGGTGATGGAGAAGAATAATTTATACTTATATACCTAAAGATGAGAAAATTTCATAGCTAAATTGTTACTTAATACATTAAAATAAATACTATAAGGTCATTATCTTCAAAAATTTATGATTTCTGGCTAGTTAAAATGAGAATAAATATACTAAGAATCAATATAAAAACAATATTTAAAGATGATGTTATAAATTTGGCTGCAAGTCTGGAGCTCTGATGTTGGATACCTGGAGTTCTGATATTTTGTTATGAAGAAAATTTAAGAAATTTGAAAATGGTATATACACTGAATTTAGATGGAAAGTGAGACCCTAATCTATTTTATGACATTTCGAGGACTGAAATATTTAGAGTATTTTGTAATGTTTATGATTTTATTGAGAAACACATTCTATTTTAATTTGTTGAGAGGCTAAGCTCTACTCACACACAAACACAAATCATTTGCTTATTCCCAAAGTGAAGATTATTTAATTCTTAAATTAAAGGTTCTATTTTTCTTGAAGTGAATTCACTTCTTCAGATACGAATGATGATATCGCCATATCTGCACTGCCGATTATGTGATAGGTTATTTTGCTTAGAAATATATCAAGAAACAATGTCGAGATGCCTGATCTATGCAAATAGAGGTAGACTTTCCATTCCTACAAAAATCATTGATAGAAATTATAAACGAAATATATGGAATTTTCTGTAAATTTTGTATCGAAATATTTTATAAAGCAAGAAAAGTTATTCCAAAGTTAATAAATAAACTACCTTATTTTCTTTCTTTTTTTTAAGAGATAAGAAATTTGACATTTTTGTCTCTTTGAAAATATTTATGCAAGTGAAGTACTAAGAGAGAAGAACAACTGTTGCTTTCTCATAAGGCCCATTAAAAAAGAATCAAATCTCGTAAGATCAAAGCAAATGGAAATATATCAAAAAAAAATAAAATAAGTATATTTTATACTTTTATTTTGATTTGAATATTGATATTAAGTTTTGATCATTTAATGAATAATAATAACAAAATTGTATTAATTTTTTTTTATGCATCTGTATACTTTTCTGCAAAACAGTAAATCAAATTATATTTCTTTTAAAAATCTCTGAGCAGAGCTTTTTCTCTCTCATTGCTTGACTAAAAGCTCACAACGGATATTTCCGCTGTCAAATTTGAGAAGCATGAGACAGCCCTACTTTTTCCTCACCCATGAGATTTACAGACATACAGTTCCCGGAAGGAATACCCCGAGGCGGTAATGAGGGCAGTTGACAGGGGACAAACAGTCTTCAAGACAAATTGACCACATATGCGAAGAAAATCTGTATGGGAACATGCTGATGGAAATTAGGATGCGGGGGGGGGGCTTATATTGTCCACTTTACCCCTATTGCGGTTAAGTGGTCTACTCATTCCCGTCTTTAAATCCCCCCATTGAGTTAGGAACTATTTTTTCTTTGTAAACAGGTGCTTTGTGGTGGTTTATGAATTTTAATTCAACAATCAGTTCTTTCAGTCTTTGAAAGAGGGACTGCCTCCAAACAACTGGGCTAGATGGCGCTGAAGCTCATTTCTAAATTTATTTTGAGGAAGGATTCCCCTTAAGAACCACGCACGTACACTGCAAGCTGTAAGACATCTTCAAAGTGATGCTGGTACATGTCATCATGAGGAAAGACAATAAACAAATAGTGGTGAACATAATCCGCAAGTTCAGAATCGTACATGAATTAATCTTTCGTGACTTTCACAATGATGAGTGAGCCCTGAGAGAATGACAGAAAAAACATATTTCAGACTATAATGCTGCCGCCTCCAGCTTGGACCATTCCAGCAATAGTTGAAGAGTGTTTGCTTTCAGAAGTCGTATTGGCTAACGTCCACCTGTTCGATGGAGCATAGAATGTGATTAATCGGAAAATGCTACCGGTCGCCGCACATTAACGTTTAGTTGCATTATTCGCGTGCAAATCCAGACTTCGCGGCTAATGAACAGGAATCAGCATAAATGAACCAGGTGCCTGCTTCGGAAGACCAGACGCAGCAAAGTTTGCTGAACAGTAGTTTGGTAGACACTGTTGGAAACCCCTTTGTTCATTAGTTTCTCAACGGTAGTACGTCTATTTGCCCGAAAGCATCTCTGCAGCGATCTGTCATCTATGGCGCGTGCAGCACCGTATTTGCCACGTCACTGGTTTTAGATAGTAACATTTTGTCATGCAAGGTACATTTTAACCTGATCGGAACGCGAACAATTCACAAGCTTAGTCCTTTCGGAAATGCTGTCTTTGCCCCGAAAACCAAAAATCACGCCCTTTTAAACGTCGGATAAATCGCCCCGTTTCTGCATTACGCCAATGATTACAATGTTTTTCGAAGTCTTCACACTCTTTATTTACGCTCACTTGTAATGTGTGGCCATCTGCTTTCTGTAACTGGTTGTATAACGTCGACGTCTGAAGTACGCGGTGGTCGCATTCATGTGACTGGACTATGTACATTCAAAATCTATTCAAGAATGGAATCAATCAGATTACGATAAACTGTTGGAAGCTTGGAAAACTTTTCTTACCTAACAACTTCATATCTATTCCTCTTACCGTTCCCTGCGTATCGAATTAATGGTTTCGAAAAATATTGTCTTCAACTGTTAACTCAATAACGGTAAAGCATAGGATAATGAATATTTGTCAAATTTCTGTACCCTTCAATTTTGTCGTGTACCGCATTTCAAATTCGAAATGCTTCAAAAACTCGAAAAATTATACACAGTATAAAAGAAGTTAAGAACCCATATTTGGGAAATCTTTCTTAAGATAAGCTTTTGTAAAGTTTTTTAAATTGAAAAGTTTAGCGCATATAACACAAGTCTTTAGTAGACTTGAATATCGATTGAACTGACACGGAATTTAAAAGAAAATTCGAAATGGAATTCTAAAGAAGTTATGTAAAATCCATTGTTTTATGTATTTCGTGAAAGTTAAATGTAACTATAATTTCTTCAGGTTATACCTTTGTTTTATTGCCGCTGATCTCGTAATTCTATAATCTTTATATTGTCCAACAAATTGAAATTAAAGACTTCATTTAGCTTTACAGAAAATGCGTAAAAATCCTGAACGAAGAAATGCTTGCTTCCAACCCATAATTTTATAAGCGAATTACTATTTCAACTTAACTAAATGGATAATATCCAAGATCTATTGAATCGTAACCTAGACCACTAAATATTCGGTTGAAAACGCGACATTGCATTTTCAAAAATTTGCTATGATGACCGAATTATTTTGATCCTTTTTCTTAGAAAAATTTAAATTTTTATTCTAGCAAATTTTTAAATGCTTAAAAAATTTAATGCTGTGCAAATTTTATTTTTTGATATATTTTTCATCGTTAATTTAACATTACTTAAATGCATACATTTTTAACGTTAGTTTTTCATGTAAGAAATTCAAAATTTAAAGATTCGTTTTTTTTTCTTTCTTTTACACATGTCTTACTAGAATTTCATCAGTATTATAATCATATTATTTAATATTTTATTATATTTACACAATAGTTTTATCCGCGAGTAAACTCAATTAAATAAAGAAAAGAATTTTTCTCTTTTTCAAAATTAGATTATGTAAAAAATATAGCAACAAAAGGTTCAAATGATAATCAAATACACAGCTGTTTTTACCATACAGAATAACAAATTAAAAAAACAAAAATGGCACAAAAACACATGAGGCTGAAGAATTGTGACTGGGTTTATATAAGCACATCTTATGAACTTATTATCCCAAAATTTGATCTATTTGCAATCATGCGGTTCTTTTTTGCAAACGAGGACTAATTAGATTGGTACTTATATTTTAAAGACGATTCAATAGCACTACGACTACTGACAAGCGCGATCAAGATTTGGGTCAAATTCACACAATTGAATCCAAGTCTGGTACTAACTTTTCAGCTGTTAGTTCAAGCTATGAAGTTATGAATCTTTAATTCATTCAGATGTTAAGGTGCAAGACATTAGAACCTGCAATATTTATCATTAAAATTGCTACACCAGGAATTGCGACAATTAATATTTATATTTATGGAAGACATACATAAATGAAAACATAAAAACATGTCGTTAAAGTAACAGAATATCTAAGCAAACCAGTTTTTGTAATAGCCAGTTTGGCATCTATAACACACGGCATTTATCTATTTATATACGGATTTGAAGAAATTTGACATTATGTTCGAGTACAACAAGTCATACCGCCTTTAAAAGAAGACACAGTTCATCATCAGTAGCGATTGATTGGTTATGATCTTTAATCTCTTAGCGTTCCTTAATCAGACCTTCAATTGATGTTTTAATGAGATAAAATGAGGAAACTAAGATAAACATTTTAAATACGAAGAAAAAATTGGAAAAGAGAATAACTGTGTTTAATGCATATAATAACATAATACAAGCAATGCGAATAATTATAGAGAGTTATAATAAAGTCCATAGCTTTACCCAAAGTATGAACACACGTCAAATGCTGACAATGTGTGTTCCTCACGACAATGGAAATGGTTAAACAACCGTAACTTGTCAATAAATATGACATTCGCTATATGTTTCTATATTCGTCACGGATCACACCATTGAAGGTGTTTCTGTCAATGACTCAACGTTAAGTTCAGGGCCCCAGCTATGTTCACTACTCTAACAATACCTACTGTTGTAAATTTCGTGGACTTTTTGACATTTGTTGCCATAGAAATGATCTCATGTCTTCACTCAGCGCTCATGAAAAGTAGTAGTACAAGTACAAATCATTAAATTTGTCTAGATAACACGACTCTTCTCATTGGTGACCTATAACGGGTTACTGAGAACTAGCACGGTGTTCTGCATGACCATTCTGAATTCGTTTCTGCCAACAGGTGAGATCACGACGGATTCATGAGATAGAAGAAAAAGAAAAAAGTATTTATGACCAGAGCAGTATGAAGGTAGAAAATTTTCTTAATTACTTAATGCAGAAGTTGCTTTATGTTATTATATATATATATATAGACATATATATATATATAGATATATATATATATATATATATATATATAATGAAGTACTTGTACTGTTCATGTGAGCATCCAACTTGTATTTGAAAAACGCAGTCATTTTTTTTATCTCAGGACTAGTGAAGTTTGTACTTTTAGGTCGTATAGGCCTGCTAAGTTAGAACTTTGTTCTCATTGTCAGAAGGTAGACAGTATGAATCCCAACTTTAAAGATCCAACGTGTTTAATTGAAGTGGCTAGGGAACGTTTAGTAGATCGTGGTAGCAATTCTCTATGTGAAATACCTTTTACTTGATAGGTCAAGTATTGGAAGGGGGGGGGGGTCCGTTTAGTTTCTGCTTCTAAATTATGAAGACTCTCACATAGTAGTTTTCATCTAACTGGTCATTCCCAATCCAGAGCTAAGTATAAAGAAATATGCTAGTGGTCATTCACGTTTCAGCCGATACTGTTATCGCGTAGTCTTTTAAGGCCATGTGATAATAGTATCAGTTGAATATACGCCTTTTCAATTGATACTAATATTTTTGGCAGAAATCTAACAGGAATTACATGATTTGTTTTGAACTTTAAATCTAGTATTCACACAGAGGAGTTATACTACCATCTATACTCTACCATCGTGAGCAGTGATACTGAGGTCTTCACCTAATAACAGTAATTTATCTTATTGGAACCTCAGTAAGCTACAATTCAATCTCAACGTGGTATTCAATTCTCCTTTTTCAACGAAGAACAAGATTAAATTTCTTACAGCAAAAAAATTTCAAACATTTATAGATGTGAAACATGCTGTAACATTTTCTTTCATAAACAGTAGGTATCACAACATTAGTATATTTTGTATGAATCACATGAAAATAATAGTTAGCAGATTACATGTATGTCTTGTTGTTCTTACTTACTTTAGCAATGTAATGCTGCCACATAGAAAAGAAACCTGTAACAAGAAGTCACTCTGAACATAGCTTGGTCATCCTGATAATTTTAGAGGAATTAAATATTCCTGTAAAACTTTTTTACCTATGTTATTTTCTTGATATCATTTTGAGTCACATTTACAAAAAGCCAGACAGAAAAAATATGCAATTCAAGAACATATCATTAAAAAAACTTCGACATGTAGACCATTAAGATCATGTCGAAGTTTACCTACAAGCAGGCAGACGAAGTTACATACAAGCAGACAGACGTACAGCTGATAGATATATGCCACTTATTGATGTACTAGTATTTCACATGTGCATTGGAATTTCTCACGCATGATATCGTGAGTCTGTAAGCAAATACATATATCACCCAGACAAATATATTGCCAGTTTCATTTCGCGACCCTCATTTGTTGTTGGTGCTGGAAGCCAGTGTGCTTTTAATTAGTAAATGTTTAACAATAAATATCTCGCATCATTTTTTAAAATACACCAATAACTTATTTTGAAAAGACGATTTTCTGAGAAGTCCACATGCTACATCAGTATTTGTTTATCTAATATTATCATTTTCAATAGTAATTTACCGCGTGAATAAAAATGAATTTATTGTAATTAAAGATGGCTAATTTATTGATAACTTAATTTTTGTTAACTATCATGTAGAAAATGGAAGCCAATCTGTCAATACAATTAAAACCATACTGTGATATAATTAAACTCAATATATGATCGAACTCATTTGGCTCCCAACTATATAAATTCAAAACAAATTGTTCTTATGTTTTTTAACATTTAATAATAAATACATTTTTCAGAAACTAATTTTATTAATTCTTCAATAAAAAGTATTTAAAATAAAAATCTAAGTAACATCAGGCACATTCCACTTTTTTTTTTAATTCCGTTGTCACTACTAGACAACGGAATTATTACCGGAATGATAACTAGTCGCTACCAGTGCGACTAATTATCATTCCGGATTAAAGACAAACTCCATATAGGAATTTTATCAATTATGGATCTAATTTCAGCTAAATATTTGTAATAGGTGAATTAAAATTCCAAGGCATTTTTGAGGAAGCAAAAATTTTACAACAATAGCAAAAATATATATTCTAAAGGTATTAATCAGATCATCGAAGGTTTACTACGACAATTATTGTAAAGAACAAGTCTCACTGATTGGCTGATTGTTTTTCTCTCAATGTTCCAAGTGATAAAATGGTTGACAGTGGCGTAGTGACAGAGGGGGGGGGGCAATGGGGTCTATCATGCCCCGGGCTCAGCTTACAGAGGGGTGTTCAATTATTTCAAAGCTAAAACAAAATTTTTCAGAAAATTTCAATCTTAGTTTTATTATAATATCAATTTTATTCGGAGAAATAAATTTTGCAATTTATAATTATTGTGTCATGTCCAGGGGGAAAAAAAAAGCTCCAGGGAGAAATCAGATTTGGAAAAGAGAAGAGGTTGTTGATGAAAAGTAAGGAAGAGCTGCAGGAGCTTGCCATAAATGAAACTCTTATTCTTATATTTCTTTATCAATAATAATTTTGCATGGTTTAGTTCCTTTTAAAAAATTTTTCTTTTAACCATGCTTCGATTTTCATTTCTTAACCAGTTAGATTATCGATTTTCATTCTTTTAATCCTTCCCATTTTAAGTTTTATACTTTGCTCAAAGTTGGTGATACTATTGATTTATACTAAAAATCTTGTAAATGTGTAAATAACGAAAATATCTTGACTTTTTTTCTATAAATTTTTTGGAATATTAGATTGGTCAGTTCCACTTTAATGAATATGAAAAAGGTTTTCATTTTAGTATAAAATATTTACCAAATTACTTATGTTAATGTTATATGGTAATTTTTGGATCTATTAACTTAGGGAGATTACAGAAGAGTAAGCTCATGAAAGACACCTATTTACTTTTGTGAATACGCCAAGATTCATAGTACCCTTTATGACTAAATTGTTATACAGGTTATCAAAGTCAAGTTATATACTAAAAAAAGTCATAATAATATTAAAAACAAATAAGTTTGTTTTACTCAATATTAAAATGTTCAAAAAAAAAAAAAAAAAAAAAAACGTTCAGCGAATATTATTTTTTTGGACACTTCTGGATGTTACAATTATTCAAAAATTCAAAACTTAAAAGTTTTTTGTCAAAATTTTAGTGTATTGAAATATTATTTGTGTGACGCGCTATTTTTAATCTCTGATTACAGATTAAATCATTATATTTAACAAGCAGCACTTCACTAATATTTTTGATATCTTTTTATGATAAAAAATGTGAAAATTTAATCTCATTTTGATTATAATAAAGTTATAAATTATTATGCACAAAAAAAGAAAATTTCATGTAACTAAATTATTATTAATGACAACTTGTGTAAGAATTTAAATGTACTTATAATAACAAAAAAGTCATATTTTACTTAAGTTATCAAGCAGCGATATAGAAAGATCCGTTTCAGTAGATATTGAGACTTTATGAAACTGTACTATTCATTGCGTACCAAAATAAAAATAAAACCCTTGTATATTTTTATCTCGGACTTTTACTGCAGTAGCCATTCAGTCTAGTGTCACGTTACATTCGTGAGAAAATTTCTGCTGAAACGTGTTTCATATTAGCGGTTCCCTTTGTCAAAAATATTGAGTCCCGCACCAGACTGACCTTCAAAGAAAGGGAGGAAATTTTTCATAAAATAGCACTACAGTATGCCCCCTAGGAAATTGCCTTCCAGGAATAGAAATGGAAGGGATCAAGAGCTAATTACCTCCAAATTCTAGGAAAACACAAACTTCTCTTCCTTTTTATTGTTCACACAGTATTTCGTTTCTTCCAAAATATCGCTTCAACGGAAAAAAAATGTAAACTTTTGAAAATCTGGAGTTTTGACATTTAAATTATTATTAAGTTATATTTTCTGTCTACTATGTATTCTTTCAATAAGAATATTTATTTCATATTTTTGCTGGTATAAAACTGGTAGTAACATATTTTTGCAGAGTTTTGAAAATTAAATATTAAATTACTTATTTGTTAAAATTATTCATTTAAAAATAATTTATGTAATCTTTAAATGTTTTTGTTTGGGGAAATAAATTTTATTTGACTTGTCATTTTGTTGGCTATACATTAGCACCTTATTACCTTATTTTAAAAAATTCTTTTTTCAAATTGTAGAAATTAAAAATCTATTAATGTTTTTTTCCTCTTTAAATGTTTTTTCCCCCTTCTTTTCTGTATGTTTAAACATACAGTATCTTCTTTTTTAATAGCATAACAACCTATTGCAGGTTTTAGCTGTCTCTACAGCACTCCTTATTCATACAGAATATTTCTTAATTAGTTCAATTTATATAAAAAAAACAAATCTTTTAACTTGAAAAATTCGTTCAAGAAGTTTATAAAGAAATCATACATATTTCTCTTTCTACATTGTAAAATTTTATAAATAAGATAGTCTTTAAATGATTTAAATTTATTGAAAGAAAAAAATTCACGCCATTGCATGAACAGAACTTCCAAAATGATTCTTAATAGAAATAAATTTTAATTTAAATAAAAATTAGTCCTTATTTTAATAATAAAATATATTTTAATATCTTAAAAAAAACAGTTTTAAAAAATGCCTTTAAAATATGAAGAAAATTTTCACTACTGTGATAACTGAGAAAATTTCTGTACATAAAACTATGCGATATATCAATTAAAATATATTTTTAGTCTTAGCACTTTTAACTCTTGATAATATTTTGAATCAATAAAAATTTGAAAGAACAATCAATATACAGTGCATCAGTTTGGAGAAAAAATTTTTTTAATAATATAATATATATTGTTGACTGAAAATTTCTGATTATATTAGACACATAGATACATATACATAATTTTACTTTAATTTATGTGCGTTTTGATTTTTAAGTTAAGAAATATACAAAATATTTTTGTGTCTGTATTAATGTCCCGTTGCTCACCAGATATTTGCATTGATAGTGCTATGGCATATGATTTAGTTCTCTAAACTGAAATTATATGAAGACTTATTAACAAAGGTCTTCTAATTTTGGAATCAGAAAAGTTGGTTTTATAGTATAAAAATGAAATATTATAAACTATCAATATTACGTTTTGTGATTTAAATTTTCTACAATAAAAATAATTTTGGTTTACCTTAATGGCCTTAATGATATAATTTAAAAAGCTATTTTAAATGCGAAATTTCCCATTAAGTTAAAATTGTTTTTCACAGAAATTTTTCAGAAATAAAAAAATGAATTAAAATTTTTTGTTTAACCTGTGGTAAATAAAATGTTTAAAAAGATATCATTGTGAAAAATCAGGTGAGTTGATCCTAAATTAGGAGTATAAAGTCTTACCCAATTATTATTTTTCAATAAATAGCTAAAGTTTGTTCAGTTAGTAATATTATAGAATTTTTGAAAATATGTTCAGATAAGTTATAGCATAACATTCAACACCAAATGATCAACAATTTATAGAATCTTTCATAAATAAGCTAATGCACAATAACCTAATTCATTAATAGGGAGTAAAAATGTTTGTTTCAATTGGTTAACAAGCTAGAAAAAAAACATTAAAAATTTTGTAAGACATTGGAAATGTTAAATCATTAAAATGAATTTTCTTAAAAGTTAAAAATTAATTGATAAATAAATAAATATCCCAACTTCAAAACTGTAATATCCGGATCACAAGGCCTACAGTGCCCATATCTGTTTTTCTAACCGAGGGCCCTGGGATGAAAAGCATATGTCCTGGTAAGGTGGTCAGCCTAAAGCTAAATCCCCAGTGTTTAGTTTCCCAAGCATGATTGGTATTCAGTTAATCGATCGAATGATAGGATGAAAGTTGAGTTGACCCAGCATGAGAATTGAACCTTGGACCTGTATCTTGGGAGCACTAAGTCACCGTGCTTAACAAATGTAAAAGTTTGGGTGAAATTTGTCTTACAGATTTCCGTGAAACTGAAGTCTATAGAGAAATGTGGGACTGAAAGATGTTACTCAGCAGTAGAAAAGAAATTAAACCAAAAACTCTATTAGAACTTCCAACATGTTTTATCTCAAATGGTGAAGATAGAGAGAAGAGTTTGCCATTCAAATACTTTTTACTATTCCTGCATCAATTGCAAGCTGCGAACGTTCATTTAGCAAAATAAAATTAAGTTTGACTAATTTATGATCCACCATGAGTCAAAACCATCTAAGTGATTTAACAATTGTAAGTATAAAAAAAGAAAAATTCGAAATGATCATATTTGATTAAGTATTTGGTCATTTCGCTTTAGCAAAGGCAAGAAAAATGTGAATAGTGTAGTATATTAGATTGCGAATAATTACATCTGCTTATATCTATAGTATGTAACGAATTATTTTACATTTAAAACTTTTATATTTTTTAAAATAATTGTATTAGTATTTAAAATCAATTAAGTCTTTTTATAATTAATTTTAAATTACATAAGTCAGGTTATTTTAATGACACTTTTCCGAATACAGTATAAGTATTTATTTTAATTAGAATTGAATTTTGTTTAAATTTAAAGCTGAGCTTGATACTTTAATATATTTTCGATTATATTATAGTAGGTACAACATTCTGTTATTATTTATATTGTATTCTTATTACAATTATACTCTATTATAATGCATTGTGATATTATATTTCTTTTATTATTTAATACATTTTATGCCCATATTTATATTGTAATATTATTTATTTTTCAAGGGGGCGCCAAAAAGGGTAATGTACCCGGGCACCAATTATGCTCACTACGCCACTGATGGTTGATACACATGCTTAAAAATATGAATTAATTTCTCGGCTACACCATAGCATATTTTGCAAGAGCAAATTACTTATATTCAGACTCAGGCATTGAGAAAGTCTATGAACTATACATATCACGTAATGTGAGGAGTCTTGTACTCATAAGGATCGGATGCCCACATCTGTAATTTATTTATTTTCTTCTGGCTTTAGGAAAGCTTTACCTTTCCAAAATCTACAATCGATGTAGTCAATTTTGGAAAGGGTAAAACTTTAACAACGGGCAAAATCTGCTTATAACACCGGGTGCCATGACTTTAATAAAAACATAAATCACATCTCCCGGGTCTCGGAAAGTTTCTTAATGTTGGAGAGAGTAAAATATTTTTGTTAAAAATTGTAAATATTAATGATGTCAATAATTATGTACTGGATATATTAGTATTAAAACTATTTTAATTTTATTGAAATTACTTCAAAGTACAGAAATACAAGATGAATCAACTTAAACGAAAATTGGATGCAGTTATTTGCTAGAGGATTCACAATTTGCAATTGAATCCCAAGCAAAAAATCAAAATATTTTCCATATCAGATGATTAGTATAATTTAATGAAAGTGTGTAAAAAGAAAATATTGTTTCACACTTCAAATAATGCATCAGGACTTTTTCTCCACAGGTATTTTACAAAATATCTAGCGTTAAAAAAAAGGTAAGAATTAAGAGAAAGCAAGTAAATTGGCTGAAAAAAATACACTGAATAAAATTAGAAAAGTTGAAAAATCACCCAATACAATTCAAGTAAGACACTGATGAAGATACAGAATTTAATGCCATTAATGTAAGGAAATATGTAGAATGTAGACCATTATAAGTTGAAAATAGACTATTTTTTATTTAATACAACAAGCAAAACTATGACAAAAAAAAAAGATATGATTGACAGTTGAAATTTATTCCTCCAACTAAACACGTGAGTATAATAAAAATTTTTTAATGACAAATCGATACTATAGGAGTTGGAATACAGCTTAGGAAGAAAACTATATATATATATATATATATATATATATATTGACTATATGTCAATTTAAACACAGTAATGCTCATAATATTAGATATCAGTAACAGAACAGTTATTATTCATATTTGTTATAAATATAATTATTTCGTGAGTGAGGGAGTAGATCCTTTTGAGAAGTGAAAGAAATGTATCAATTTTAATTCAAGATTTTATAGCAATTACTCAAATGATATTCTATTTTATAATTCCAATAATGTTAGATAAAAGATTCATTTGCACTAATGCAGAACATACATATTTTAAAAGTCTTAATTAAAAAGAAATCTTAAAAAAACAATACATACAGTTTTATTGTATTTCACAGATTCTTTCTTTATCAAGTTAATCAATCGATTTTACAACTGAGATTTCCAGTTGATTTTTCGTAGAGTGAATTTCTTTACTAAAGATATAAACTAATGAAATTATTAATGCTTAACTAGTTCGAGTTCTATTTAAACAATCTATCTAAGTGCAACAGAAATCAGTAAATATATATAAATATGTATATATATATATACAAATTTTTTTACAATTATATATAAAGCAAATATTAATATTTACCAAATATTTATTATAAATACATTATTATTGAAGCAAAAATTTAAGAGTAGTTCATTTTAGTTAAAGAAAAAGTAAGATTCATGATATATGCCTATTTGTGTAACACACATTATATAAGTCACAAATACATCAGTTTCAAAAAATATAAAAAGGTTATAATTTTACTTTATAGAATGCATTTATGTAGCAGGTGTAGAAATCATTGTGGAGTAGCCAGAAACCTCATCCAAGGATACATGAAGGGGGAAAAATAAAAGGAATATTAGCATTTCTAGAATTATTAATATATTACTATATCATTAACAAAAATACTTAACAAAGAAAATTACACACACAAATTAGTTTTATAAATACATGTGATTTCAATTTTTAATTTTATATTATGTTTACACATGAATAACTCTGAGAAAAATCAAAATGTATTCATTGAATAAAACTATATCAATAAATGTTAACTGGATAAATCATTGAGTAATTTGTTTTTTTAACCTATATTTTTTGAAAAATATCAACTGAATTAAAAAGTTGAAACCGATTACGTAATCCTTAAAGGCATCTGTGCTTTAAAGATATAAACATTATTTTGAATACACACATATTTAAAAAATTTTTTAAATGAATAAAAATTACAGTATATAAAGTTTTACAACCATCTACTATAGGTATAAAATCTATAAAATTCACAAAATGATGAAAGATAGCTTAACAGAAAATCAATTGAGAATAAAATGTTTACAAGTGTGAAATACTTCATCATAATTCATGAAAGACATTAAATACTTAGAAAAAATCAAATATTAATTTGTATCAACCCAGCTGATTTAAAAATATCTAATCCTCTGTAAAAGTTGGTTCATATAATAAGTTAAATTGTCGATGATAATTAAACATTAAATTTAAAACGTCAGACATGATAAAATTCTACAATGGGTTAAAACACTGTCTTTTATAAAGAGCGAACAATCGATAAAAGTATTTTTTAAACCTCTACTAAACTACAAAAAGCAATTGGAAGTTAATTTTGCATTCGCCTTCTAAAATGAGGAATGTATTTTGAAGAAGCTTTAAAAAGCTGATTATTATGGCTATTTAATTGTGAAATGAATTCTCACATAGCGGATATTTACTTTTGAATAAAATCCAATGATGAAGGAGACAATTTCTCTCTTCTATATGATGATGGTTCAAACAACTCTCAAAATAGTAACAAGATTGTCCGAAAGAACACTAAATAAAACCTGTAAAGTCTGATAATGAATATAATTAAGGCGTTTTAAATCAGAGAGTCTTCTAGAGATATATACCACACTTGAATAAAATATGATAAATCAGGAGATGCTTAGGTAGACACAAAACGAAAATGAACTGTCTGCTTCACAAGATATATTAGCCAAACTAACAGGTGAATCATTAGAGCTTTTGCATTTGGTTCAACATCTCATGGGTTCGACTCTCACTTCGGACATGATACCTCATGGTGCTTTGAAATCCACTTTAACAATAAATCACAATATAATTAGTCCTATTATGCGAAAAATGATAGCTGAGAAACAAACAAACATCAAGATAAATTAGATATAATTCTTAAAACATTTAAAGATGGAAGACACTTTTTCCGTAAGTTGTCAATGCTCAGAAGGCAAATAAAAGTTTAATAACGAAATTTATTTAGATCTTATAAGCAGATAGGAGTAACACTAAGAAACTATTTTAGGTCACGATGAAAAAAATTTGCTCAAAGAAGAGCAAAATAAAAATAAAAAAATAAAAAAAAGGAGAAATGGTAATTCCACTAGCATTTGGACACACAAAAATATAATTTAAGGCTGTCTGTGGAGTTCTCTCATCAAAAGATACAAAAAATTATTTTAAAAATCGGTAGGAGAATTTTGAGCATAGCCAAATATATATATTTCCTTTATATTTAAACTTGCGTAAGAATATTCTTTTCTATATAAAACACAAGAAGTATTAATAGATACATAAGAATACAACACAAGAGAAGAACTGATGGATACAATACCAAACTAACGTCAGAATATTCTCTTCTATGAAAAGAACACACATAAAAAATATTACTTAGAAATAATATAATTGGATACAAACTCAGCATAATAAATAACCATGGGTTATACATTTCATCTCCAAGGAGGCAAACGGATATAAAATAGAAATATACAATGTTCTTTAGTCCTTGTGTTTGGAAAATATTCTTACATATTATTGTGAAACAAATTTCATAAAGACTTCCCAAGCGAATCTTTTAATCATCGCAGGGAGGTCTCTGAATGTAAGGAAATAATAGGAATATTTCCATTATATTTTAAATTGCGTAAGAATATTCTTTTGTTTTAAAATAGAAATATACAATGTAAAAAATATTTCTTAGAAATAAGATTAATAAATAATTCAGCATAATAAATACCCATGGGTTATACATTTCATCTCCAAGGAGGCAAATAGATATAAAAAAGCAATATACAATGTTCTTTAGTGCTTGAATTTAAGAATATTCTTACATATTATTGTAAAACAATTTTCCTAAAGACTTCCTAAGCGAATCTTTTAATCATCGCAGGGAGGTCTCTGAATGTAAGGAAATATAGGAATATTTCCTTTATATTTGAACTTTCGTAAGAATATTCTTTAGTATTAAAACAGCACACATAGAAAATATTTCTTAGAAATAAGATAAATAGATACATCAGCATAAGAAATACCCATGGGTTATACATTTCATCTCCAAGGAGGTAAATAGATATAAAAAAGAAATATACAATGTTCTTTAGTGCTTGTATTTGGAGAATATTCTTACATATTATTGTGAAGCAATTTTCTAAAAGACTTCCCAAGCGAATCTTTTAATCATCGCAGGGTGGTCTCTGTATGTAAGGAAAAATAGGAATATTTCCTTTAAATTTTAACTAGCGTAAGAATATTCTTTACTATTAAAACAGCACACAGAAAGAATATTTCTTAAAAATAATATAATTGGATACAATAAGCATAATAAATACCATGGGTTATACATTTCCTCTCCAAGGAGGCAAATAGATATAATAAAGCAATATACAATGTTCTTTAGTGCTTGTATTTTGAGAATATTCTTACATATTATTGTGAAACAATTTTCCTAAAGACTTCCCAAGCGAATCTTTTAATCATCGCAGAGGGGTCTCTGAATGTAAGAAAATATAGGAACATTTCCTTTATATTTTAACTTGGGTAAGAATATTCTTTAGTATTAAAACAACACACATAGAAAATATTTCTTAGAAATAAGATTAATATATACTTCAGCATAATAAATACCCATGGGTTATACATTTCATCTCCAAGGAGGCAAAAAGATTTTAAAAAAAGCAATATACAATGTTCTTTAGTGCTTGAATTTAAGAATATTCTTACATATTATTGTGAAACAATTTTCCTAAAGACTTCCGAAGCGAATCTTTTAATCATCGCAGGGAGGTCGCTGAATGTAAGGAAATATAGGAATATTTCCTTTATATTTTAACTTTCGTAAGAATATTCTTTAGTATTAAAAAGGCACACATAGAAAATATTTCTGAGAATAAGATTAAAATATACTTCAGCATAACAAATACCCATGGGTAATACATTTCATCTCCAAGGAGGCAAATAGATATAAAAAAGAAATATACAATGATCTTTAGTGCTTCTATTTGGAGAATATTCTTACATATTATTGTGAAGCAATTTTCTAAAAGACTTCCCAAGCGAATCTTTTAATCATCGCAGGGTGGTCTCTGTATGTAAAGAAAAATAGGAATATTTCCTTTAAATTTTAACTAGCGTAAGAATATTCTTTACTATTAAAACAGCACACAGAAAGAATATTTCTTAAAAATAATATAATTGGATACAATAAGCATAATAAATACCATGGGTTATACATTTCCTCTCCAAGGAGGCAAATAGATATAAAAAAGCAATATACAATGTTCTTTAGTGCTTGTATTTTGAGAATATTCTTACATATTATTGTGAAACAATTTTCCTAAATACTTCCCAAGCGAATCTTTTAATCATCGCAGGGAGGTCTCTGAATGTAAGGAAATATAGGAATATTTCCTTTATATTTTAACTTTCGTAAGAATATTCTTTAGTATTAAAACGGCACACTTAGAAAATATTTCTGAGAATAAGATTAAAATATACTTCAGCATAATAAATACCCATGGGTTATACATTTCATCTCCAAGGAGGCAAATAGATATAAAAAAGCAATATACAATGTTGTTTAGTGCTTGAATTTAAGAATATTCTTACATATTATTGTAAAACAATTTTCCTAAAGACTTCCCAAGCGAATCTTTTAATCATCACAGGCAGGTCTCTGAATGTAAGGATATATAGTAATATTTCCTTTATATTTTAACTTTCGTAAGAATATTCTTTACTACTAAAACAGCACACATAGAAAATATTTCTTAGAAATAAGATAAATAGATACATCAGCATAAGAAATACCCATGGGTTATACATTTCATCTCCAAGGAGGTAAATAGATATAAAAAAGAAATATACAATGATCTTTAGTGCTTGTATTTGGAGAATATTCTTACATATTATTGTGAAGCAATTTTCTAAAAGACTTCCCAAGCGAATCTTTTAATCATCGCAGGGTGGTCTTTATGTAAGGAAAAATAGGAATATTTCCTTTAAATTTTAACTAGCGTAAGAATATTCTTTACTATTAAAATAGCACACAGAAAGAATATTTCTTAAAAATAATATAATTGGATACAATCAGCATAATAAATACCAAGGGTTATACATTTCCTCTCCAAGGAGGCAAATAGATATAAAAAAGCAATATACAATGTTCTTTAGTGCTTGTATTTTGAGAATATTCTTACATATTATTGTGAAACAATTTTCCTAAAGACTTCCCAAGCGAATCTTTTAATCATCGCAGAGGGGTCTCAGAGTGTAAGAAAATATAGAAACATTTCCTTTATATTTTAACTTGGGTAAGAATATTCTTTAGTATTAAAACAACACACATAGAAAATATTTCTTAGAAATAAGATTAATATATACTTCAGCATAATAAATACCCATGGGTTATACATTTCATCTCCAAGGAGGCAAAAAGATTTTAAAAAAAGCAATATACAATGTTCTTTAGTGCTTGAATTTAAGAATAATCTTACATATTATTGTAAAACAATTTTCCTAAAGACTTCCTAAGCGAATCTTTTAATCATCGCAGGGAGGTCTCTGAATGTAAGGAAATAAAGGAATATTTCCTTTATATTTTAACTTTCGTAAGAATATTCTTTAGTACTAAAACAGCACACATAGAAAATATTTCTTAGAAATAAGATTAATAGATACATCAGCATAATAAATACCCATGGGTTATACATTTCATCTCCAAGGAGGCAAATAGATATAAAAAAGCAATATACAATGTTCTTTAGTGCTTGAATTTAAGAATATTCTTACATATTATTGTAAAACAATTTTCCTAAAGACTTCCCAAGCGAATCTTTTAATCATCACAGGGAGGTCTCTGAATGTAAGGATATATAGTAATATTTCCTTTATATTTTAACTTTCGTAAGAATATTCTTTAGTATTAAAACGGCACACATAGAAAATATTTCTGAGAATAAGATTAAAATATACTTCAGCATAATAAATACCCATGGGTTATACATTTCATCTTTAAGGAGGCAAATAGATATAAAAAAGCAATATACAATGTTCTTTAGTGCTTGAATTTAAGAATATTCTTACATATTATTGTAAAACAATTTTCCTAAAGACTTCCCAAGCGAATCTATTAATCATCACAGGGAGGTCTTTGAATGTAAGGATATATAGTAATATTTCCTTTATATTTTAACTTTCGTAAGAACATTCTTTAGTACTAAAACAGTACACATAGAAAATATTTCTTAGAAATAAGATAAATAGATACATCAGCATAAGAAATACCCATGGGTTATACATTTCATCTCCAAGGAGGTAAGTAGATATAAAAAAGAAATATACAATGATCTTTAGTGCTTGTATTTAGAGAATATTCTTACATATTATTGTGAAGCAATTTTCTAAAAGACTTCCCAAGCGAATCTTTTAATCATCGCAGGGTGGTCTCTGTATGTAAGGAAAAATAGGAATATTTCCTTTAAATTTTAACTAGCGTAAGAATATTCTTTACTATTAAAACAGCACACAGAAAGAATATTTCTTAAAAATAATATAATTGGATACAATCAGCATAATAAATACCATGGGTTATACATTTCCTCTCCTAGGAGGCAAATAGATATAAAAAAGCAATATACAATGTTCTTTAGTGCTTGTATTTTGAGAATATTCTTACATATTATTGTGAAACAATTTTCCTAAAGACTTCCCAAGCGAATCTTTTAATCATCGCAGAGGGGTCTCTGAATGTAAGAAAATATTGGAACATTTCCTTTATATTTTAACTTGGGTAAGAATATTCTTTAGTATTAAAACAACACACATAGAAAATATTTCTTAGAAATAAGATTAATATATACTTCAGCATAATAAATACCCATGGGTTATACATTTCATCTCCAAGGAGGCAAAAAGTTTTAAAAAAAAGCAATATACAATGTTCTTTAGTGCTTGAATTTAAGAATATTCTTACATATTATTGTAAAACAATTTTCCTAAAGACTTCCTAAGCGAATCTTTTAATCATCGCAGGGAGGTCTCTGAATGTAAGGAAATATAGAAATATTTCCTTTATATTTTAACTTTCGTAAGAATATTCTTTAGTATTAAAACGGCACACATAGAAAATATTTCTGAGAATAAGATTAAAATATACTTCAGCATAATAAATACCCATGGGTTATACATTTCATCTCCAAGGAGGCAAAAAGATTTGAAAAAAAGCAATATACAATGTTCTTTAGGGCTTGAATTTAAGAATATTCTTACATATTATTGTAAAACAATTTTCCTAAAGACTTCCTAAGCGAATCTTTTAATCATCGCAGGGAGGTCTCTGAATGTAAGGAAATATAGAAATATTTCCTTTATATTTTAACTTTCGTAAGAATATTCTTTAGTATTAAAACGGCACACATAGAAAATATTTCTGAGAATAAGATTAAAATATACTTCAGCATAATAAATACCCATGGGTTATACATTTCATCTCCAAGGAGGCAAAAAGATTTGAAAAAAAGCAATATACAATGTTCTTTAGGGCTTGAATTTAAGAATATTCTTACATATTATTGTAAAACAATTTTCCTAAAGACTTCCTAAGCGAATCTTTTAATCATCGCAGGAAGGTCTCTGAATGTAAGGAAATATAGGAATATTTCCTTTATATTTTAACTTTCGTAAGAATATTCTTTAGTACTAAAACAGCACACCCAGAAAATATTTCTTAGAAATAAGATTAATAGATACATCAGCATAATAAATACCCATGGGTTATACATTTCATCTCCAAGGAGGCAAATAGATATAAAAAAGCAATATACAATGTTCTTTAGTGCTTGAATTTAAGAATATTCTTACATATTATTGTAAAACAATTTTCCTAAAGACTTCCCAAGCGAATCTTTTAATCATCACAGGGAGGTGTTTGAATGTAAGGATATATAGTAATATTTCCTTTATATTTTAACTTTCGTAAGAACATTCTTTAGTACTAAAACAGCACACATAGAAAATATTTCTTAGAAATAAGATAAATAGATACATCAGCATAAGAAATACCCATGGGTTATACATTTCATCTCCAAGGAGGTAAGTAGATATAAAAAAGAAATATACAATGATCTTTAGTGCTTGTATTTAGAGAATATTCTTACATATTATTGTGAAGCAATTTTCTAAAAGACTTCCCAAGCGAATCTTTTAATCATCGCAGGGTGGTCTCTGTATGTAAGGAAAAATAGGAATATTTCCTTTAAATTTTAACTAGCGTAAGAATATTCTTTACTATTAAAACAGCACACAGAAAGAATATTTCTTAAAAATAATATAATTGGATACAATCAGCATAATAAATACCATGGGTTATACATTTCCTCTCCTAGGAGGCAAATAGATATAAAAAAGCAATATACAATGTTCTTTAGTGCTTGTATTTTGAGAATATTCTTACATATTATTGTGAAACAATTTTCCTAAAGACTTCCCAAGCGAATCTTTTAATCATCGCAGAGGGGTCTCTGAATGTAAGAAAATATAGGAACATTTCCTTTATATTTTAACTTGGGTAAGAATATTCTTTAGTATTAAAACAACACACATAGAAAATATTTCTTAGAAATAAGATTAATATATACTTCAGCATAATAAATACCCATGGGTTATACATTTCATCTCCAAGGAGGCAAAAAGATTTTAAAAAAAGCAATATACAATGTTCTTTAGTGCTTGAATTTAAGAATATTCTTACATATTATTGTAAAACAATTTTCCTAAAGACTTCCTAAGCGAATCTTTTAATCATCGCAGGGAGGTCTCTGAATGTAAGGAAATATAGAAATATTTCCTTTATATTTTAACTTTCGTAAGAATATTCTTTAGTATTAAAACGGCACACATAGAAAATATTTCTGAGAATAAGATTAAAATATACTTCAGCATAATAAATACCCATGGGTTATACATTTCATCTCCAAGGAGGTAAATAGATACAAAATAGCAATATACAATGTTCTTTAATCCTTGTGTTTGGAGAATATTCTTACATATTATTGTAAAACAATTTTCCTAAAGACTTCCTAAGCGAATCTTTTAATCATCGCAGGAAGGTCTCTGAATGTAAGGAAATATAGGAATATTTCCTTTATATTTTAACTTTCGTAAGAATATTCTTTAGTACTAAAACAGCACACCCAGAAAATATTTCTTAGAAATAAGATTAATAGATACATCAGCATAATAAATACCCATGGGTTATACATTTCATCTCCAAGGAGGCAAATAGATATAAAAAAGCAATATACAATGTTCTTTAGTGCTTGAATTTAAGAATATTCTTACATATTATTGTAAAACAATTTTCCTAAAGACTTCCCAAGCGAATCTTTTAATCATCACAGGGAGGTGTTTGAATGTAAGGATATATAGTAATATTTCCTTTATATTTTAACTTTCGTAAGAACATTCTTTAGTACTAAAACAGCACACATAGAAAATATTTCTTAGAAATAAGATAAATAGATACATCAGCATAAGAAATACCCATGGGTTATACATTTCATCTCCAAGGAGGTAAGTAGATATAAAAAAGAAATATACAATGATCTTTAGTGCTTGTATTTAGAGAATATTCTTACATATTATTGTGAAGCAATTTTCTAAAAGACTTCCCAAGCGAATCTTTTAATCATCGCAGGGTGGTCTCTGTATGTAAGGAAAAATAGGAATATTTCCTTTAAATTTTAACTAGCGTAAGAATATTCTTTACTATTAAAACAGCACACAGAAAGAATATTTCTTAAAAATAATATAATTGGATACAATCAGCATAATAAATACCATGGGTTATACATTTCCTCTCCTAGGAGGCAAATAGATATAAAAAAGCAATATACAATGTTCTTTAGTGCTTGTATTTTGAGAATATTCTTACATATTATTGTGAAACAATTTTCCTAAAGACTTCCCAAGCGAATCTTTTAATCATCGCAGAGGGGTCTCTGAATGTAAGAAAATATAGGAACATTTCCTTTATATTTTAACTTGGGTAAGAATATTCTTTAGTATTAAAACAACACACATAGAAAATATTTCTGAGAATAAGATTAAAATATACTTCAGCATAATAAATACCCATGGGTTATACATTTCATCTCCAAGGAGGTAAATAGATACAAAATAGCAATATACAATGTTCTTTAATCCTTGTGTTTGGAGAATATTCTTACATACTATTGTGAAACAATTTTCCTAAAGACTTCCCAAGCGAATCTTTGAATCATCGCAGGGTGGTCTCTGAATGTAAAGAAATATAGGAATATTTCCTTTATACTTTAAGTTGTGTAAGAATATTCTTTACTATTAAAACAACAGACATAAAGAATATTTCTTAGAAATAATATAATTGGATACATTCAGCATAATAAATACCCATGGGTTATACATTTCATCTCCAAGGAGGCAATTAGATACAAAAAAGCAATATACAATGTTCTTTAGTCCTTGTGTTTGGAGAATATTCTTACATATTATTGTGAAACAATTTTCCTAAAGACTTCCCAAACGAATCTTTTAATCATCACAGGGTGGTCTCTGAATGTAAGGAAATATAGGAATATTTCCTTTATATTTAAACTTGCGTAAGAATATTCTTTACAATTAAAACAGAACATATAAGAAATATTTTTCTCTTTAGATTGATAGATACATTATCTAGTAAATACCTATATGTTATATATGTCATGTCCAAAGATGCAGATATAAAACAGCTATATAGAATTTTCTTTATTTCTTCAATTTTGAGAATATTCTTAAATATTATATTGAAACAATTTTAATAAAAATCTCCCAAGCAAATTTTTCTTATCATCGCAGGAAGGTCACTGAATATACGAAATTATTGTGTGAAATCTTTCCTTAATATTAAAACTTAAGTAAATGTATTTGTTAATATCAAAAAAACAAACGAACAGTGCTTGAAATAAGATTGATAGATATGAAAGCATAATGAATTGCCATGGGTTATACCACTGAACTCCAAGGAGCATGTGATGTATAATGCAAATATATATAAACTTTTTATCATACTTCATCGTCAGAGCATTCTTACATATTTTATTTAAAAACTTTTTCTAAAGTGCACCCAATGAATCTTTTAATCATCACTGGCAGGACTCAGAATCAGGGACATTCCTCATTATTACACTTGCTAAAAAGTTACATTGTTATTAAATAGCACTGCATTGTTTTTAAAAAATAGTGATACAAATATCAATAGCATAATAAATTCCAATAGGATATTGAAGAGAGATCTCCAAAGATACACCTATAAATTAAAATTACTTATAAATTGTTCACTTGCGCTTATTTTAAAATAATTTTTATTATATTTCAAAACGACTTTTCTGAACAGTCTCTTAACAAATCATGTAAAAATTGCCGCCAGTAATGAGTTTATAAGGTGATATATTGATATTTTTTAATATATTAATTTACACAAGGATATTTTTATCATTAATAAGCAATACAATAGTTTTAAATACAAGTGATATGGATACATTATTCATATTATATTCCCTAGATGTTTCCCTTTACATCTCAACTCCAAATAAGCAGGTATGGCTAAAAGAAGTTTCTATAAAGTACTTTGCTAATGATTTGTTTAATATAATTTCAAAATATTCTTACACATTTTATTGCATTAAACTTTCCTGAAGTCTTCCTAAAGGAATCTTTTATTCAATTCCCAGAAGATGAAAAATTTTATTTAAAAATATTATTCTTGAATCTAGCAAGGCAGATTTTATTGGAACTTGTTTTGATTGTTACTCAATGATCATTTTTGCCCATATGGGCTATATAGACCAAAAATAACAGTTTGAAGTTGATTCCAAACCACTAATATTCAAACTCAACATGAGATTCAAACCCTAGAGACTAAACTGAAGGTAAGAGTACTGTTTTTTTTTTTTTTTTTTTTTTTTTTTTTTGAAAAAACAACTGATTAAAACGAAATAAATCCTGTGAATTATTTAGCCTTGTTGAAAAAAGCGTTTTCCCGGATGAAATTAGGTTTGAAATATAGATCTGTTTAAAAGAATAAAATGATGTAGTGAGCCCATCGATGAATTTGGGACTTCTCACTAGTGTGAATTTTATTACAGTGAAATTAACTGCACATTTAAATAAACTAAATTCCAATAGTAATACGCAGATTATTATAAGTGGAATAACCAGCCTACTAGAGGGATAGTCAATGCTTTAAAATTATAAAGACCACAGAAAAATTATTTTATTCACTACCAATATTTTATGCTTTGTACAATTAAGTTCTTATTAGTTTTTTTAAAGCTCAAGTTTTAAGATCAAAATCTCTTGTTGTACTTTAAGAGAAGTAAAACACCAGTACGTTTCTTTTTGCACCAACTAATCGAGACTTACAAAATGTAGTCAGTAGAAGAAATAAATTTCCCGGGGAATCATAGAATGGTGAGAATTGTCTTGAACATTTTGTAGATACAGTATCAGTTTGTCACTTAAACAATTCCTAAAAATGTTATCTCATGCAGTAAGTCGGTCCCTTTTTATAAGTCAGGTCAATTACTTTTTTTAGCGAAAATATTGTAGAAAATTTAATTACAATACATTGAAAAAAATAAGAAAAGAAGTATGAAGAAGGACAGAATTCTTATACATTATGACAAAATATGCTGAAAGAATGTGTAAAATAATATCAAGTAGTCAGTTATTTAATCTTCTGAAAATTAGATATAGCAATTAAATTTCTAAAGTTTTACAAAAACTGCATATAAAACACATTAAGATATTTATGATACACCAAAACAATTAGAACAAATAAATTTCACAATCTCAATGCTTTTACTAATTTATGCAAGAGCAAATTTAATACCTTAAGCATGTACAATCAGTGCGAAAAACTCAAATGACTTACCCAATTAGTTCAGCAAAATGGTAAGTACGTTGCCATATTAACATTATTCATGAATCTGCAAAAAATGCAAGAAAAAAATTCTTTAAATACACCAATTTTTAAATATTACTTATATATTTAAATTACATATATAACTTCCTACATTATGAAATTAAGTATTTTATAATTTTGAATTTTAATAATTAAAGGTATTAATTTTTGGAATAACATACTGTTTTAATTATTCACATTTTATTTTAATTATGAAGATATTTTGACAGCTATCTTGGAAAAGTAACCATTTTACAATGAAAAATGAATTTTAAATAAATGAACATACTCATTTACAAATATATAGTACTTGCAATTTTAATATTCAATATAGATGCACAATAGTATGTGCTTTGTGTGACCTTATAAGTGATTTTGTAAGAAGAAAAATACACAGGTACACAAAAAATGGTATCATTTTATTCAAAATAAAAACTTTAATGGTATTCACTAACACTGTAGAATAACCAACAAAATGTTTTCATTCAAATTCTTTGCTCCATTCAGCATTTTTTTCACAGAGACAAGACAACAGAAATAAAAACGTTGGATAGTTTATATTTAAAATATGTAACACATCTTCAAAAATTCATTATTAAATTAAACTACTTAATTTTATATGAAAACTATTTCTTTTACTGCAGAAAATTCGGAATTTACAAAGCATGTTTGCTATTTTAGTATTTAAAAAAAAAAGGCTTTATAGCAAGATTTAAATTTCAATAATAATTCAAATATAAATTTTTTCAGATGATTTATTCTACTGAAACTACTTCATAGTTAATAAAAATAAAAGTAAGAATGGAAAATTTGAATAGTTAAAAATAGTATACTTTACTAAAATCGAAAATAAAATGAATAAATATTGAAATTTTTGATTTATGTAAGGTGACCTCGAAAGATTTTACTGTTATTTTTGTTTCCAGCTCCCTCTCTCCCTATGAACAATTTGTGTTATTAAAAGTTCTAGTTATTTTACGCATTCAAACTAATCAATATATTAGAGTTAATGGGATTAATAGGAAATGATATGTGACCAATATGAGATGCCAAAAACACTGAGCACCAATCTTTGAGGGTGGTTGCTTCCAGAAGAAAATGTTTACTCAGATTTCAAGGAAAACTTTGATTTGGTAAAATAACATTTTATATTATTTTAACAATATATATAATTTACTTTGTTTAAAACTATTCTGCATCACAAAAACTAGGTTTGGTTTTACAAATAAATGAGCTAAAAAAAAAAAAAAAAAAAAAAAAAAAAACAGTTATGGAGCACTTGAAACTTTCTTTAGTTATGCTGCTAGTAAATATAATTTGGAACTCAATTCATCTGTTTCCAATGTATTTCAATATAAGGAATATTGATAAGAATATAAATATCTTCCATAAGTGTGTGACCATAAAGTGCACAAAAAAGTAATCATAAAGTGTATAATAATTATATTTTTCAAAAACCTGAAGGCAGTAATTATAGTTATTATTTTATTTATTATTAACTTTTTTTTAACAGAAAATTACAGTAGAAATTGCAAAAAGAATAGGGGATTTGACGCTGTACAAAAGTTTTTCTACTAAAAATGAATATGCATGCATGGAATTATAAAAATGGCTACCATTCTTACATACAAATGCATGAAGTTTGCAGAATTCTGAACTAGTTTGTGGCTCTACAGTCATTTTTCGCAAACAAGGCTTATAAAACTACAAACAAGGCTTATAACAAAACAGCTTTGCAAACAAGGCTTATAACAAAACAGCTTTGCAAACAAGGCTTATAAACTAGTTAGAGAAGATTCTCAACCACTGAAAATATCCAAGAACAAGGTAGGATTCAAACCCATGAAAGAATTATTTTACTTTTCCAAATTGAATTTTTTTTAAAAAAAACTAGATGTAAGTTTTCTAACATCATTTATAGTTGAAATAATCTAGTTGTATAATTAAAAGGAGTTACATTTAATATTAAGCTTAATTTCCTATTTCTTATTCAACAGATTTCTAAATGGATTTTAAGCAATATAAAGCAGATTTTAATTTTCGAAAGTTCTTGCTCACGGTTCTCCCTATAGAAATCAGCACCTCATATCTTTATCATTATATCACTTGTTTGCCAAAAAAGATTATTGTGAATTTTTGCCATGAACTCTTTTTTCATAAATATAATTAACAAAGCACACAATATATTTTCAGCGAAATTATTCACCTACTGGAGAAAATATAATTTCATATAGAATTTATACAGTTGGATAGGGTAGAATTTACAGTTTAAATTACAGAACAAACAGCAGGAGATTTATATTTTAAAATAATTTAACTCTGTTTTTTTATGATTGGAAAAGAAAGGAAAAAAACTGAAATACAAAGAGATAATATACTCACTCAGGAATATATCCAGTTCTTTTAATTAAATATTAAATACAGAATTAATTTTAAAAAAAAACTTTTAAGAAGAATTAAGATTTCATTTTATTTTAATACACACATTAACAAAAGGATTTGAATAATGGACAACTCAACAGTCTAAAACTGTTGTAATGTATTTTTATACCTTTCACGTAAGTTTATTTTTATTTATTTATTTTTTTTTAAACATTTCTCTATCAATAGACCATATTCACAGTGGCAACAAAACCAGACAAACTCCCAAACTCCCTTTAACAATTACAATTAATGAAGTTTCCAAAGAAAGAAAAATGAAAAATAATACACTTGATGAATGCAGAAAACTAATGAAATATCCATGTGTCGTTGTTAAACAATACCCAAGAATAAACAAGGGCATTTTCTCTCACAAAGCACAGTTGACAGGATTGATGTATGTATGAATTTAATTTAATTCATACAGAATAAAGTTATGCATTATTATATTTACACAACTGAATGGAGGGTTGAAGACTAACAGAACCAATTAATTATAAAAATAACAATAATCTGCAGGTTTGGTTTGTGTATTGGTCAACGGTCATTTTTTGCACACAAGGGCTAATAAGACCAGGACCTACAACACTAGTCTGCATCTGAATAATATATAATGAAAATATGTTAAGATAAGGTTTTGCGACTCTCTCCTTAATTAGACATACCTACCTATTATTAAAAACCCTTAGAGTTTATTGCAGCATCAAAATAATACAAGTTAAAATAGAATAAAAACATTCACAGCAATACTTATCATTCAGATTTCTAGCTTAACAATGAAAATAAAATAAACATTTGCAATTGAATGTGATCGAAATTAGTGCTACAAAATAGTTTTAATAAAAGTCAATGCACTTTTGTATACATTTGAACAAATTTTCAAAATATTTTCCATCTCAATTGAGGTACCTTAAAAGTATGGGTTTTGAATGTGTTGACGCTTTTTCAAATGTCAAAAATCATTGACAATGTAAATTGTTTTTTTTTAATGGTATGATGAAATAAAAATATGAAAAGTTATGCCTCCAAAACCAAGCAAAATATGCACGATCAAATGCAGGTACAAAATCAAGTCCATAACAGTTTAGTTTTAGGCTCATATGCATTGCTCTACGGTAGATTCCTAATGTAAAAATCATACACAATCTTTGAGACCCATTAAACACATTATTTAGAAACGGCTAACGAAATTATATTTATAAGCCTCAAAGTATAATTTAGAAACGTCAGTGCAATAACCTAGCAATACATAAAGTCAAAATTAGCAGCCCCCATAACTTTCATTATTTTAAACCAATTTTTTGAATAATTGTGTTAAAGTCAACTATTTTAACAGCTAAAAATGAATTGATGAATAAATTTCATAACTTTTAAACCTTAACACATAGGGAAATGATATAATTAATGTATACACAATATAAGTATTTACTGATAACAATTTGAATACAAAAAAGTTGAAATTATTTTCGTTATTATTTCTTTCTAATTTTTATTCATTATTTTTGCTGGTGTCTGAAACCAAAATTAGGACATACCTTCTTAAACTTATTCTAGAAGTGAAATAATTTTTAAAATACTTAGAAGGCATTTCCTTCAATTTGATTGGGAAAAAATCTATTAAAAATTAGAAGGAATATCATGTAAGAGATCAACAAGTGTTGAAGCAGATTGTAGTGTCTAAAAGGTGAACAATTGTAGAACACAATCAACATCTGTATTCTCCTACGCTAATTTAACTAATTCAAAGGCACCCTCATATATAGAACAATTTACGGCAGAGCAGCAATTCCTAAAGTACTTATAGATGTTTATGCCAAACCTCGTCTATGTGGTCACTCACACAACATGATCGATTGAAAGGTGGAAGGTTATTAAGAAGACTGACAAATCGTCTTTCACATTTCTCCCTACAAAGGTTACTCAATGTATGATGCTTACTCATGAAAGTCTCTTTCCAACAGTCAAGCATTTAGATGGATCTGTCATGACATGGGTAGTCATGTCATGGTTTTCAGCTGAAACAATCAAGAGCTGGTAAGAAGGATAAATGGAGAAGAAATATTTTATAACTGACCACATCCCTCCTATGATACAAACTTTGATTCCTAAAAGACTTAATTTTCTAAGATTAATGCACCTATCTGTGCAGCTGTACTTACATTTTGTCACCCAATCAATATTACTGGTTTATATTATGGTTATAGAAGCTTAATTATCATGTTATTTTAGTTTTCATTACAGAATCAATATCCTCAACCGGGACAAAACTTTCATAATAATTCCATATAAGTGGTTGTCATTGCATCTGCATACTTTCCTGTACTTAGCCCTGAATTGGGCTCCACTAGTTCTATAATAGCAGCTGGGTGGAATCTTTGTGAATTTAAAGAAAAGACCAAATATAAGAGCCCCAATACTTGGCCTACCACTCCCAGAGGTATTATTTCACTTGGAAGACATTACAACCACATCCAGTTTTAACATATGTGTTCATCTTGCTTAAGCGAACACAATGGATCTTTGGTGAAGTCAGGATTCCAACTCATTATCTTCCGATCATGAGAACAATGCTCAAAACTAACTAGGCCACCACAGCCCGTCCATATGATATGTACAATATTAAATTAAACACCAATGTCAGTATATGTGTAAATCGATTCTTATGTCAATAAAAGCTGTATTACATGTTAAAAGTGATCTTATAACATATTACTAAAAGATGTTCAATTGATCCCTATTTTTTATTTTCATAAGTACCTCCACACACACACACACATATATATATATGTATATATATATATATATGTGTGTGTGTGTATATATATATATATATATATATATATATATATGTTTCTATATATATATATATATATATATATATATATATATATATATATATATATATATATATATATATATATAGATAATTGCAAAGACTGTGTTCTTAATTTCACAAATTTATTAAAGTATACAAAGTGCACTTTCAATTCCTTGATTTTTTTTAAATAGGAGTCAATATTAAAAATATAATTTTTATTGATTCTAGACAATTTAGGATAAATAAGAAGACATTTTCAATTAAAGAGTCACATTCATGCAAGAATCCAAATTTTTCCATATAAAACAAAACCATACATAAACATTGTTAACATAATTAAAATTGTTGTGACAAACTTATATTAAAATTTTTTGTCTTAAGGTTTGGTCTGGTTTGTATTTCAACAATCAGCTTTTGTTAAGGGAAACTTATAGGTTGGAATCCACAGTTTAAAATGGATATTGAAGTATAACAAGCATTCAAACTAGAGGTGCGATTTGCGCCTACAAACTGCTGAACAGAAGACCAAAGTGCTAAATGAATTTTTGGTGTATATATTTTGTTCACATTTGACACAATTCACACACATTCTCATGACACAATTCACATCATGACTGCTAAAAGCAAGATTATGATATATTAGCGATTTTTATGTTTTATAAATAACTATAATTTTAGCTTAAAAAGCTGTTTTCCACTACAATTTTTTAGTTATGACTTCTTTTAGTTACGGTTATTTTTTTAGTTACATTATTACTTGAGCTTATTGTGATTTATCAATAACAACACGTTGTTTAGAATGGAATGTTCCAGGTTAAAAATTTTACTTTAGTTTTCAGCACTTAGTCTGTTTTGACGAATGATAGTTTTATAATGTGGTATGAAATCCACCATGCCTAACATAAAATAATTTGTTAGACAAAGACAACAGTTGAAAATAATAGGCTAAATTCAGTCAAAGTAACAGAAAATTAAGAGCTCTGCTAGTTTAGCAGGTTATTAACGACACAATACAGTGGCTTCCTATAGGTTACTTGCTGGTCTCGATTGACCTATGCGAACATCTTCACAGCATCATAATTTTTACTCGTTTTTTTGCCCATTCTTTAATCTTTGAGAAAATATGAATGGAACCCATATGTGTCATAGGCAGGGATTTCTTGACACTGGCATGACAGAGACTATCTAAGGAAATGATTTCTGTCATTTTCTAAAATTTTACTAACATTTGTATTTTATTAGCAAAATTAATACATAATTTTGAGAAATGCATTTTACTAATATTAATTGTAATCTGTCTTGCTGTTAAAAATAGAAAAAATATTCTTCAGAGAAATAAAGATATATTATTAAAGGCTGCAAAAAGTAAAAAGTGAAGAAAATATTTAAGAAATAGACCGTGAAATATATGATTAAATTTCATATAATTTAAATCATATATTCACAAATTTATAATAAATGTAAAATATATAACTATTTTTCCTGGAGTCAAACTATTTCAAGCTCTTAATAGAACTACTTCATGTCTACTGTCTATTAAATAGAGTAACAAAATTCCATAACAGATTTCGTAACTACTGTGAAAATTTAAATATATATCCATAACATATTTAAATATTCACTGCACACACTCTCTTCAAGAAAAAGTTGCCAAGTTGACAGCTGAATGGTTAGCGCTCTGGCTTTTGGTTGAAAAAGATCATGGGTTCACATTCCACCTCAAGCAAGGATGTTCGTGCTGATTTGAAATGAACTGTAAACAGTAGATCTTGATCTAATTAGCCATCGTATGCAATAACTGACCATTGAGCAACAAATACAAACATTTTCAGAATGCGTTTCCATAAGTTGCAAGTTGAATTCATAAATTGCTAAACAGGAAATTCGGAAAAAACACAACCACCTCTAAAAAATAGAATAGTCATAAATGATCCACTATCAATAAAGAATATCAGCCAACATGCATTGAGTATACAAATAAATGATTTACAATTGTCGATGACTGTTGTTAACTTTGCAAAGTCTAATTTCCATTTCTCTGGCCTATAAGTGTCATTATCAAACATTTCAGAGTAAAAATTACAATTCCATCAAAAACATTAAGAAAATTAATAGTGTGCTTTAGCTTTCAACACATATATTTATCAAAGTGAATGCTTGAGAGTTATCACAATCTTCCTTATAACACAGAAATATGACTGTTTACGAATAATCATCTTGAGAAACAATGTGATGTGTATTTAAAAAGTCTAACATCATTCAGCTTCCGCTGGGATATTCTCTACATGGCATAATATTTCCGCTAACTTGCCACTTTTCAGATATAAATAATGTAAAAATTTAAAGACTTTTGATGTCAGATATTACTAAGATAATCTAAAATCAAACAACTCCTTTTAAATGGATTGTTGGGCTCAGAAGTTATACGGCACTCTTCAGAGTGAGATGTACAAATAATCAATCCAAGTTAATGCCAAGTATTTGAAAATTTTGAGCTTGAGAGTACTTCGGGACTTATCCTTCATGACACACGAATGCAGAAAACTTACGCTAAAAAACAACTCTTCAAACGAAATATACAATTGGTGTTCAGATGCTCAAAAAAGCCTTATTAATCTATTGTGCTATAAGATTAATATACAGTGGGTAAAAAAAGTTGATATGGATATTTGGATATTTTTAAGAATATCCAGATGTGTTATACAGCACCGAAAAACTATCTCTTGGAACTGGTTTTACTTTTAAGCAGGACAACTATCCTAAATACACCTCTAAGATTTGCCAAGAGTGGTGCCTATACAATGTTTAACAACTTTATAGCCCTCCCCAGTCACCCGATCATCGAACATTTGTGGGAAAAAATTGGCCCACAACTTACAAAATATGACAACAAAGTTGAACTCAAAAGTGCCATTAGTAGCATTTGGTGTAATATTTCTCCAGAAACAACAAAAAAAACTAGTAGGGGTAATGCCACTACGATTGTTGCGATACTTATTAGTTGCGTGTTTTTTTCATTAATAAGTCCTGTTGCCTTTAATATTTTATTTTAACAATAACAATTAATAAATAACAATTTTCATGATTACATTCCATAAAAATAAGTTGCACACCATGATACACTGGTGCCAATACGGTCTTCATACGACCACATCCAAATAGCAACTGGGCTAGATTCTCCATCAGTTAGGGAAGATACGCTTCTCTTTCCCCTTTAGGGATTTACTGCGGCTGAGTTGCCACAACATCTAAGAGAGATGATAGAAGCCAGTGATCATTAAATGTATTTTTGTTTGTTAAATCCAGACACACATTTTGTATTTTTTAAAAACTTTTTTCGTGTACTAGGGCACCGTACGGATACTCTTGTTCTATGTTTAACGCATTTTTTGAGTTTTTAATATTTATTATTTAAATTTGTCAGTATTATCATCTTTTTAATATGAATAAATATTTAGTTTTAACTCATTTATAAGTTTTCAATTTTATCATTATGAATTTTGTGTGACAAATTAAACTATGATTTGCATTCGTATCTGTGTACGGAGACTTTTTTACCCATTGTATGTATTTTTAATCAGTCTTAAAATATCTGTTTATATAAAGAAAGTTAATAATAGGAAGCTAAGATTGCACAACATGAAAATAGTCTATAGAAAATAACATGGATGAAAAAAGTAAATTCAAAGCACTTTAACATGATTTTAAGTTCTTAACTTTTTTTTTTTTTTTGAATTGTAGATATTTATTTATCATGAATTAAACAGTATTATTTATTAAAAGCATCGAATATATTTTCTAATAAAAATAATACTGCAATAAAAGAAACATCATTAAACAAGTTTGAAAGGAATTTTCCAATGATAGTTTTAGAAAAGGCTATATCAAAAAGTGATTATTGGTAAAACTTTTTTTTTTTATCTAATGTAAATTTTTCGTTTACAAGATCGTTTTATAACGCCTAAAATTTGATCAGTTTACTATTGGATGAATAAATTAGAGCAATTCAAATTAGAAATCCATTATATTCATAAATATTTTTCATTGAAAAATTGAAAAAGATAATTTAAAGGAGTAACATATTACAATTGCGTTTCTTTGTACCAATAAGAGTTTTTGAAATTTACGTTTACATTAAGTTTAATTGAAGCAGTTTTAATCTCTTATTATATAATTTTTAAAATGAAATTAAATACAAAATTGTAATTATGAAAATTAAACACAATAGTTTAAATAACAGCATCAATCTACTTGGAACTTATGTACAAAAAAAATCGATTCTCAGAATTTAAGATCATTTTTGGCTGGAATTGGAGGAAATAGAAGATGCACAACCACGCACGTCGTTACATTGAATGTCGATAGAAATGAAACATGAAGCTGCAATAATAAAAAAATAAACCGTTTTGAATAGTAATAAATATATTTCCTCAAGAAAATAATTGATGGATAAAATCAATGATAGTTTTCAACGAATGTACGAACTATAAAAGGCTAAATCCTTAACTTCACTAAAATATAAATTTGCGGGAAAATATTCAAGAATTAAGTTACAATTAACTTTTCCGCGGTGAAAGCTCTTTTCGAAATTATATATATATATATATATATATATATATATATATATATATATATATATATATATATATATATATATATATATATATATATATATATAACGTAAACAATAAGATCTGATAGATATAAAAATATTGCAATTTAATAGGTAAAATGATTTGAATAATTGATTGTCATGTTGTCATGTTTTCAATAAAAACTATGCCCTAATGTTCCTGAAGAGAACAAAAGTCCGAAGTGGTGTGGATCATGCCAAAAGTAACTATACAATAAGTTTAAAGCACTATTATTTACGGTTTAAATTAATTTCTGAATCTGATTTCAAACTATGGAAATGACTATATCTTATGTTTTAAATTAACTTATGGCTAACAACCTAGTATACAAGATTCGCTTTATCATAAGCGGCATTTTCACTTCTCCGAACAAAATTTCGGCGAGAAAAGGATTTTATTTACATAGACTCGATGTACAAACACATACACTTAATGTAGGAAATCTAATTCCAAAATCAAGATATGAAAATGATGAAATAATTCTTAAAATAAGTTTAAAAAAAAGAATGCCTTTTTTAAAATTTACTTATATATTTCGAAAATTAAATGCGATGTCATTTCTCCTTCAATTAAGAAATTGAAAACTATAAAGCAAAAAGAAAAGTTTTAATTGGAAAACAGTTTCTTTTTACTAAATTATTTCTGACATCAGCATTTGAACTTCTAGCGAATAAAAACAAAATTACAAAGCACTTGCGGCTGAAAAGAACTTCCAGTGTAGATGTTTCTTGAAGAGGGGAAGGAAGTATTTCTCTCCCTTCATATAAAATCTGGTTTTAAAAAGCTGGAGTTTTGAAATGCGCAAAAGATTGTTGTTGTTTTTTAAACGTAAAAACTGATAAGCTATTTCTCTTTTTTAAGAAAATAATAGAAAATACTCTAATATTAATTATAATATTTTAAATTTTTTTCCTTGACATATATGAATAAGGAAATATGTATAATTCGTTTTTCTTTATTTCTAAATAAATTATTTAATATCTTGTTGGAGTTTAAGTTATGATAACAATATTTTTAACATAAATTTTTATGCAGAAAATTAAAAAGTTAGCAACAAAAGATTGGATTTTTAAAATTGTTATCATGTAAAATAAGGAATATTTATGTAACTACACTACCTAAAATAAAATTTTATACAATTTTTTCAGTCAAAAATGTTTTTATCACTTGAGTTTATTTAACAATTTAGCATTTTGGTAAAAGTTTACAGAGCTGTACAGGTTTGGCGTTATTTCAAATTTTTGGGTTAAGCACTCTATAGCTCTGTCGTTATCCTAAATTACGTCACTATGCGCGATATCCGTCTACCAATACCGATCGCGTTCGAACTTCAGTTTTGAAATCACGCGTTTTTCCGAATTCCAAATATCAAATTTTTGAATATTTCATATTATAATTAAGTGCTATAGAAGTTTTAAAATTCTATTAAATAGAAAAGAAATTTTTAAAACTCGAATTTTTATATACCGTGCATTTGCGCTCACCTTAAAAAAATGTACCGCTACAAACTGCAGTGCCAACTGGGTAATAAAGATAACTTTCTAACATTAACAAATTTCATTTTTTATTTAAACTCGAATTTTAACCTATCGAGCAATTACACTCACATTAAAGAAATTTCAGTACGCTGCACTTTCTAACACCAACATGAAAAACGCAATACACACAACTTAAACATTTATTTTTATAAAAACTTTAGTTTCTAAATAGGAATAAAATTGTAATGAAAAACAATATAACTCACCTAATCTCCATCGCTCTCCGAATCGTTACTTTTCGGCGAATATACCGTTTTTATCGCATCTAAAAATTATATTATGTTTTCCCGATGATTCCTTCTCCATAGGTATTCTGCGAAAATGTGAATTCAATATATCCTCATACATACTTATTAGTTTTCGCAAGCAACACTAATTCCAAAAATCGAATATCGTAACTCAAAGCTTCAAGATTATTTTTTAATAGTTTGAAGAGTGACATACAACAAGCGCATGTCATGGGATCACGTTACCTCTTTAAAAAGAAAAGCACATCATACATACGTAATCAGAACCGTTAAGTCAGATTGGCGCACTTTATCGCATACTTGGCGCATTTTACCCTCTGTATAGTTCTCTACTCTTCAGCGAAACAAAAATGAGAGAAATGTACAATTTTACAAAATAAAAAATATGAAATGGAAAGGTAGCAGTATATTTAACTGTCAATTCATTTTATACATTTTTTTTCATTACTAAGCTCCAATATTACTTTCATTTTAAAAGAATAAATAATTTTAAATGATTTACAATTAAAAAAATTTAGAGAAAAATTTTTAGAGAAAAAACTATTTAGAGAAAAATTTACAATTAGAAGAATAACTTTGGTTTTAAAAATATGAGCCTAAAATGAAAGTAATTACCAAAGAAATAGTTAAATTAATAATAATGAAACAATAAAGTTAAACACTCATTTTTTTACTAATTTAGCTATTGAATTAGTTGTTACCGAGAACATTGAAAGTTTGCTTAGCATTAAATAAAATTATCTTTGCTAGAAAAAATCAAAGGATTCCAGAAAAATAAAGAATAATCGATCATATCTGCAAAATGCTATGAATATTTGCAAAATTTTGAATTTAAATAAAAAGTACCGATATGCATGGATTGTTTATAGTAGTAATAAAAATTGAGACAAATTATTACAGTAATGAAATAATCGAAATATTTTAATTAATACTACTCATTAACGAATTTATTTCATTATAAAAAGTAACGAGAAAATGTGTAATTAAGAAACTATTGAGGTTGCTTTAACAGATTTATCAATGTATCTTAATGCAATTCGAATACTTTTCAACACTACAAATTATAAAATAAAAAAATTATTAATGTAAATAAATAAATATAGGATCACAATGATAATTCGATAACAATCAACAATGCATGAGAAATATTGAAAATCAGCATTCTAATACTAATTAGATATATCAGTTACATAATCGTATACACAATTTCACGGTGAATGATGGAACAATATAATTAAGTATGATATAAGTATAATTAAGTAATAATTAAGTATGTTATAAATACACGCACACACACACATACATTATATACATATTCTTTTATTAAAATAAATTATACCAAAGACTTTTTCAACCATACATTGCACTAGTCCAAACTAATAAATAATACATGTTTTCTTACAAAATGTTCACTTTAAATACATGTTCACTTTAAAATCAGATACTCAAGTGTGAAACGTGTGTGTCCGATACAAAGGTAGATTAATATTACATTCACACTTAGTAGCGGTAAAACTGAAAATGAGATGAAGTTATGGTATATTTAATTTGTTGCTGATTTGCATATTCAACGATTAATGCCAAAGTGAGTAAAACTTACCTATCTTTTCTCCCACCAAGAGAATGGAACAGAAAGTGAAAGTGGAGTACACGCAGACTTAGTGGCTGCATCAGCCCTCTCGTTGTTTCAAGACTTATCCGCTCTGGTATCCAACAAAAAACAAAATCATATCTTTAGCAATTCAGTGAGTCTAGTGGATAAAAAAACTACTCAACTTCACAAGACATTTATAGATCATGCTTACCATATGAAAAAAAAAAATTACACATAGATTTATACTAAGATTAAACAATATGGCTTTCATTTATACATAATTGAAGATAACTTCTTTTTAAAATAAAATGTCTACATAAGCGCCAAACCCATTCAGAGGCATTAAATAAGAAAAACATTTATTAATAGAAAATTGCAGAACATTTCAGATGATAAGGGTTATAGATGAAACGAATTTTAGACAAAAATAGCGCTCTTTAGAAAGAAAAAAAAAATCAGTCTGCGCTTTCAATAAACCGTTTGACGGAATTTTCACAGTAGTCCAAAAATAAGGATCGGAAACTATATTTTAATTCAACACACACAATTCGATGCATTTAAAATTATAGAGAAGATTCAGAACTTCACTGAGAGAAGTTCTCTCTTCCAGTATTAAGTAATTAGTCCGTAATTAATTCGATACCCTCATAACTTTAACGGCTTTAGAATTAAATTTGAAAATTATAATTGAAAGAATTTTCGAATTTTTAGGAATTCGAATACATATTTCAGATATAATGAACAGATTTGTTGGGTTTAAAATGTGAATTTGAGTGACATTCAAAAATTATATTTCTTTTAAAATATAGTTTTCATATAAATTGTAAATAGCATCATAAAATATTAAATATTTAAATTATATAAGAATAAATAATACGACGAAGGGATTACACAATTGTTTACCTTTCACTATTATAACTCAATCGAGAGTAATATAAAACTTATGATATTTCTGTATACCCTTTGTGATTCATTTTAAACATCATTCACGAGGATATAACTTCGACAATTAAACAAACAAAAGATTAAATAAAAGTTTTTTTTATTTACTGTAAACCAAGCTAGTATTAACACACAAGCAGGCGATTTCGTGGACTTTAGAACATTATTTTTGGAAGTAAAGTATTTTGTAAGCATTTTATATAAATAATATAAAAAGAAAACTAAGTTTTGTTTGTTACCCAAACATAACTGAATTTACACAATATGCTATCATATAATTCAAGATTTCAAATTAAGATTTATTTATGTATTGCTAGAATAAATTTGCTGTGAGATCGAAATATCTATAATTTATCATTAAGTGGAACAAACCAAAAATTTTTTAGTGCTGCATAACTGTATCTCAATTATCCTAAATTCTGGTATAATATAGATAATTCTAAACTTTAATTACTCGTATAAATTTCCCAAAGGCACAGAAGTATTCACAGAAATATTAGAAGAAAACTCAGCATAATGCAATAATAGGTTGAAAGAAAACTAAAAAATTTTATTTCGAAAAAATATTAAAACAATATTTATCAATAAATGTTTAATAAAAGGATAGGAAATGCTCTTGATATTTCAGACAAAATGTAACAAATATTTCCGCTTTTTCATGAAATTCTAAATTTAAAATGGCAAAATTTTGATATCATATACTATAAACATAAACTTATCGTCATAAGTCTTGCAAAGCTGAGATGTATGATGAACTCCTTATCGTCTCATGAAAAATGTTAGCCAATAACGGAGGATATGGTTGTTGCTTGGAACTATGATCGAAATTAGAACCAGCATCCTATAGCGAGAAGCACATTAATTTGGTTTCTTTGCCATTCAACGGTTATTTTTGCACATGGGGTCTAATAAGGTTAGGACCTACAGTTTGAAATGCATTCCGGACCACTATTACCATCCATGCCCAAAGTGCGATTCGAAAACACGAACTGTTGAACCAAAGATCAGAGCAGTAATAGTCAGGCTGCCATCTCAGTACAAACCAAACCCAATATCGCTTCGTAAGTGGTGTTTATTGTAATTTTATTAATTCGCTATAATATAACTATTAGAAATCAATTTTTTTAAATTTTAATTTCAATCATTTTTAAAACTGCTCGATTAAAGATTGTAATTGAGAATAGCCTTTCGAACATAAGTTTAGGCAAATACGTACAAATTCACGAAATTTGAGGAAAAATAAACGGAGAACTGTTTGCAAACCACTACAAATATTCAAGGTCGAAATTGAAGGTTAAAAATTTATTATATTCTATATAAATTATTACGCACACACACACACACACACACACACACACACACACACACATATATATATATATATATATATATATATATATATATATATATATATATATATATATATATATATACATACATAACAAATTTTTTCATTCTACATTCAATGTATGCATGAGGAAACAATTTTTATATGAAGACTTTATTATTTGACAAATGTCAACGATCTACAAACATTTATCTTTGAAATTCCAAAAATGAAATTTACCTACATTGTCGATTAATGTACATTTTTCGTTTCGCTAAAAAGCAATCTTTAAAAATCAAATAATATTCACAATTCAAAATAATGATTAAGTAATTTGTGAATATTCTTTCGATTTAAAAGGAAGTTATGGACTAACACGAATTTAAGGGAGTTGATGCAAAAATTATCAAGTAACACACTTTCAATTTTAATATTTGAAAAAAATATAGACATTTCTGCTTTTAATGGCGCTAAAATTTTGATTCTAACCACACTAGAAGTATTTTATTTTATACAAAATAGTATTTTCTCATAAGCATCAAATCAATTCAATATCATTAAATAAAAAAAAAAGTATTTTTAAAGGAATCGTAACACTTTCAGTTAAGGGATCCGATTTTATTTTTTGACATAGACATTTTTAGTTTTATGGAGATGGTATAGCTTAGCTGAATTATCTAAGATTAGAAACAACAGCAACTTTTCAGTTACCATGTAGTTTTAAAATAAAATTTTCATTTCAATACAATGCTTACCGTTTTCCTATTGATTTCGTAGTGCACATTTTTCAGACAGAAGAGAATTCAAACGACATTCTAAAACGCTTTTCACCAGCTCTTTGTTTATGGTCTTACAAGGTTGCCAATAATACCAGGGTTGCCAGTGAAAGTAAAATGTAGCTTTACGAAACTCACTGCACACATTTATTTTTGGCGCCAATAAGTCACCCTGTTAACAATGAACTTAACATCCGTTAGCAGTTGCACTAAACAATTTCTGCTTAATTCTTTTTTACATTCATTAACGATGAGGCAAGTATTTAAAAAAAATATGTCCTAAATTTCTCTGCAAGGGAATAAATGATTTCTTTTTTCATAATTTTTTTACGAATGATTTAGATGGCAAAGTTATAAAATTAATATTATTTAATAAATTATAATCGACAGTCCTTATGCTAAGTTACTATAAACGGTTTTTTTCCCTAACTATTTCCTTTGTTATTTCTTTCTGTTCATTTTATAAAAATAAGTTCCTTAATTTGAAGATATATTCAACATTATATCAATGAAATTACATGTTCAATAAACGAAATTTAACCACATCCTGCTTGATTTTTTTTTAAATTATGACAAGAAATTAATTTAAAATATAATAAATAGATACAAAAAGGTATTTTTTAATTTATCACATTTTTTAAATTTTACAACAGAAAAATAAATTACAAAATAAACTAATATACAATATTGAAAACCGAATATTGAATATTTAAAAATTTATTTATTTCTTTTCGTTTTTAAGAATACAACATGAATGACTGTATCTGTTGTCTGCAACTTAATCAAGAAAAGTTTATAGTGTAAAACTTATCAACATTTCAATTCTTTATGATTATTTCTAAATATTCATATGGATGGATCTTCAACATTTTAAACTCACAAATGGCAAATAGAAGTTTCATTTTTCTATTGCAAAAGTCTTTGTATTAACTTCATTTACACATAGCCGATTATAGCTTTTTTCAAATATTACTTTAGAAGTAAAATATTTTGCAAGCACTGTGGCATCGTACACAGAAATTTAAGTGCCCTACTGCCTCGAAAACCGGTACTGGAGATTCCGATAATCAGCGACAAAGAAAGAATTGAGACATTTAAGGACTGACGTTGACATTATTATTAACTTTTAAATTTCTGCGCCATATTGAAAAGGAGCTGAAATATCTTAAGCATATGGAAAAATTTATTAAAATATTTCACATTGTGACTAGACCTTCACTTTTGTAGATTTCAATATTCTGAAGAATATCGATAATTCTATCGATATTCTATCAAAGATATTCGATAATTCTGAAGAATAATTTATCTTCATTTCAAATTTATTTTTAAAATTTTTTTTAACTATTTTTAAATTGTCTAAATTTTTTGAAGATGTGGTTTCCAGTAAATGAAGCATGTGTTCTCAGTTTTCGAAATTAACCTTTTGATTCTGTTATTTTCCTGTTAAGAAAATGCTTCTTACTTGGAGTTAGAATGGACGTTTCTTTCACATCTTACAAAAAGAATGGTTACTGAGTACAGAGGAAAATTTAATCGCCGAGAAGAATCTAAATTTTTCCAGAGTGGTCCCACGCGAATTCTGTTGTAATTTTTACGAAAAAGTGGATGGGCTTACTAGATATGCTGAAACGATAGACTATTCCCAGGTAATAGACTTTTAAATATATATATATATGTGTGTGTGTGTATGTATGTGTGTGTATGTATGTGTGTGTATGTATGTGTGTATGTATGTGTGTGTATGTGTATGTGTGTATGTATGTGTATGTGTGTATGTATGTGTATGTGTGTATGTATGTGTGTATGTGTATGTGTGTATGTATGTGTGTGTATGTGTATGTGTGTATGTGTGTGTGTATGTGTATGTATGTGTGTGTATGTGTATGTGTGTATGTGTGTGTGTATGTGTATGTATGTGTGTGTATGTGTATGTGTGTATGTGTGTGTATGTGTATGTGTGTGTGTGTATGTATGTGTGTGTATGTGTGTATGTATGTGTCTGTATGTGTATGTGTGTATGTGTGTGTATTGGTTTAATACACTAATAATACGCATTTTAACTATAGTATATTAAATTATTTATAGTTATTTGCAATTATAATTACAAAAAAGGATTTATACAACATTTATATTTCGGAAACGTTAAGGTTCAAAATACGTCTTACCTAGACCGTCTTCTGTTATCATCTAAAGTTCTTTTTCTAACAAATGACATCAGGATCGCTGTTGAAGCAGTAAGCACTTGATGATGTCATGATGTTGAGGCGCGTTATGAAGTATCCATATCTCACACTCACGGCCATTCTAAACGCACAGGTCCTCCTGGCGACGAGAGTAACAGCAACTGCAAAATACAAAGAAAGAGAGGAAAGCGCAACCTGCAGGAGAAATAGATTTTTTTATATTCATCTTTCGTCTTATTCAATAGCAAATGAAGGAGTCACGTTGTTCAATGTTGTGAAGATTGTTCTTAACTTCTTCAATGTTTCTCGTATACTGTTTGATGAATTGTCTTCTTCGTCTTTTTAATTGTCACACAATTTCTCTCATTTTCCTTCCATCGTTCTTATTTTTATCATATGCAAATGTATCACAAACATCTTGATGTAATACACAAATCATTTTGCACAAGAAAAAGTATAGAAATGGATACACTAATACCTGAAATAATGCTAAGGAAAAAGGTTACATACATAAAAGAAAATTTCTTCTGGAATAACAACAGGACTGGGCATGCGTACTATTTTCAGTTGAGAGTAGGTTCAGTCTGTCATCAGATTGTAGACACCAACTGATCTGGCGCGAGAGTGGTACTGCTTATCCTCCAGAAAATATCCAGGAAAGGGACCGATATCCGACAGGACTGTTCAGTCCAATTGCGATACTCACGACACCATTTCAAACGGCCAGTATGGTGCTGTCTGGTCAATGGGACACACACAACAAGTCTGCGGGCGTACTGTCCTCCTCCCCTCAATCGTCTGGCAACAGTTTTTCGGGAGATCTGCTTTCCTGAGGCAGCATGAAACTGATTTGCCACCTGCTGAGTTGTGGTGCGCCTGTTCCTTTTTGCTGATAGGACGATATATCTGTCTTCTGCACGCGTCATACTTCTAACACGACCTTCCCCGTGCTGCCTACTACACATTCCAGTAGTTTTAAATGACTTCCACAGCCGTGAAACAACGCTGTGAGCGATGTCGAACATCCTGGCAACATCTCTTATTTTTAGCCCTTCTTCGATCTTTCCAATAATTCGGCCATGCATAAAATCATCTAAGTGATGTCGGGAAGACATGCCAAAAATTTCAAGTTTGTCAATTAAATCTTTCCTGTAAAACTTTGACTTGAAACAACAACTGTCCACACGCGTCAAAACCTTTAAAACTCTTATGAACGCTATCACTTGATGAACAGACGTGGAAGAAATATTTGCATACACATACTTCTTCTTACTATATCCCGCACTTATTCTAATTTTTCACATTTTGCTTCCTTCCATTTTGTGGTTGCTAAGGATGATAGTGTTATCCGTCCTTAGCAATTGTCCAGCAGTGTATTAGAGACCGATATCACCTTCTTTACCAAATAACATCTTGTGAAGTAGTTTGATTTTCTCTCTTTTTTCAGTCTTCAGTACAAGTGCAATTTTAGTAATACCACTTAAGAGCATCTTGAAAATATATATATAAGAGTGAGTCACCTTTCATCAAAGTAGAAATCCATATGCAATGAACCCAACAAACACAAACTGCTGGCAAAATCCGGGCCGCTGCTGGGCAAGCCGGTTTTCTGTTGGCCACGGTAAGTCACACATGGTTGTTTGATGGCCCAGCTCCGGTCATTACGGCCAGAGGTGAGTGCTGGCCAAAATTAACCGGTTCGTAGTTGGATGAAAAGCGGTGGGCCAGCAGATTCTGGCCATTGATGGCCCTACATTCTTTGGCCATCAAAATTAAGACAGTTACTTTTTATTAATAATTATCCAAAACTATTAATTATAGGTGCTTATTTTTTGTGAAATTTTAAAATTCACGACACAATATTCTGTAAATTTATCTTACACTTAAAAATTTAAATGAAATAGTGCTATTATAAAGATTAAAAAAATTCCTTTATATTTTTTATGTTTTCTTAATAATTTTTGTTTGACTGTTATTAACAAATTTACACTTGAATATTAAATGTAAACTTTGATTTTACAAAAAATTTTCAAATGAAAGGTAGTGAAAAATAAGGATTCATAATAATAATAATGAATAAATGTAATATATATATCTTTTTATCAGAAATTTGTATTTTACAAAATTATTATAGACATCTGGGAATAAAGTTCATTAGTTTGTTTTGTTATTTCAGAATGAATATTCTTCCTTTATCAGTCATTCAATTTTTTTGTATTTTTCTTTTCGAACTATCTATTCGAATTTTATGGTCTATATAATTCTCTGAAAGGGTGTTGTTTTGTTGTTGCACCTCATGCTTTCATAAATATAAGCCCATCATTGGGCACTACCAGTCAAATGGACAGCAGCCTAGTAGTGATCTTCGTAACTTATATAAGCATTATGCTCCAATACATGCGATATCCTAACTCCTTGATTCGGTTGATATTGCAATCATGACTTGCTTAATGCGGCCTAATCGCCTTTGGTAAATACGATGGATCTTCGGTTAAACCGGGATTCGAACACACTGCATTCCTATAGTAAGAAGGAGGATCTGACGAAGGCCACCACGGCGTAAATGGGCCCGGTGTTGCAAAATATTAAATGTGTCGATTGAGATGGTGTTTGCGAAATTGTGTAGCTCAATCATAGAAACACCGGAAACGTTACAAGTAGTATTAATGCAATACAAATATTATCTGTTAACTTCACAGAAAAAGTTTTTCATTTTATAGGCAAAAACCGCTTTCTTATAAAAACAAATTTTACTGTGCTGCAAGCATATATAACTTATAAACTATATTTTTGACAAAAAAAAAAAAAAAAAAAAAAAAAAAAACTATTTTTCAGAAAATACAGATTTTTACTGTTTATACTTTATACATCATATAATAGTGTGGCCTTAAAAAATTTGCTTTATAATATATTATAGCAGTGCTTAAAAAGACTGTAATATAATAAACAATTCTATTGAATATAATTAGCAAAAACTGCTTTTTTTTGCACTTAAAAAAATAAAAGGGACTTTCTGCGAATTGGAACGATTATATGTAATTCAGCTAACCTTAGCAATTGTCGAACAATTTCAAAAGAAAGTCCTTTCTGAATTTCTTAAGAATTTTTAATAGTATTCAAAGGATTATTATTTATTGAGCCAGATTTATGATTGTTAATCTTTAGCATGTGAATAACGCATACTTATTAGAATTTTCGCGCCACACTTTTGATTTCATCAATATTTACATACAATTTTTAATTTCAATTCAAATTCTCTTTTATTTCTGAAAATCAAGTTCGGAGCACAACGCCACCTATAACATTTATATTACTGTACAACGCCAATATTTTTTAAGGCCAAACTTGGCTGATTTTCATCTAACATTACGGTAACCAAAGTTATGGGAAATTCTTGGAAAATCTTTTCCCCCTTAGAATCCCCCGCTGTTTTATGACAAAGCGGGAAACAGCTCCCTTGTCGAGAAAGGAATTAACTTTTCTCACTTTAGGACATATGTATATGAATAGCAGAAATGGTTTCTGTAAATAATGCATGCTAGATTCCTGCCGTTTGGATTGGGAAAATGGCTATATGTATTTTAAACTCGTTATTTTCATTTAAAAGTAGATTTTAGGCTTGAAATACTATAAATTGTTCTGTATTTCATCGTTCAAATATATTACTTACTCTGATACTGAAACCAGAATACAAAAATTATACCCAAAATTAGAGGAAATTAATTCAATATAGATTTTTACAAAAAATTAATATTTTTATTATAAAAATCAAAAATTTAACGGTAACCAAGAAAACATGTTCATGAGAATAATAAAGTATTTTAAAACAAAGTCAAAATCCTCTTTCAAATTATTTTGTATAAGTTATATGAGATTTTAAACTTCTACAAACATCTTGACATTTATTTACTTGAAGAAAATGTATAAAAAATATAATGAACTGAGATAAGACTAATAAATGTATTATACCCATAAGTGTAATAGTGGTAGCTTTATAAATATTTTAATTCGTTATTTAAAAAAAAATTATTTTAATATTGTGTTTAGTTAGAATTTTAGCCGGCCAACTTGTCTAGTGGTTAGCGTCTTGACAAGTAGACTAAGGATAGGGAGGTCCTGGGTTCGAATACCGGTTCAGGCATCGATGTACTTTCTCTCTCTATCTATCCTGTCTTTGTCCTTTCCTTGTGTGAATGAGGTGTGAATGGTAACCTACCCTATAAACGGGTCCCTATGGCATGTGTGTGTACTGAAGAAGTCGGGCTCCACACTAAATACGGTTCAGTTGGAAAAGTGGAGCAGCGCACCCCAATTTGCCAGACTAGCTGGCACACGAGAACAACAACAGTTAGAATTTTAATATATTTAAATTTTGCGCATCTATTTTAAAGATTTATATTTTGGAAGAATTCAATTGGAAAACAAAATACTTTTATAACTTTAATGGTGTTATATTAAACCGTAAGTTTGATTCATTTAAGCTAAATTCTCCATTTACACTGCGCAATGAATTCTTTGACTATTACTAATGATAAAATTATTATCCTTTATTTGTGATAAATTATTATATAAGATTATTTGGTTTTAACATGTGCATCGTTTCAATAATACATTTTTGATTTTATACAAAGGTGTGTGTTAAATTATAGAAATGCCTTAAAATTTTAATATTGATTACTCTAATTAATTTCATTTTTACATATTGTATCACGTAAATTTAATAAAATTTGCTTAGTGTCCACCAATAACTTGAACAAGATTAAATAAAAATGATGTTACCAGATATTTAAAGAATGTGATAGAAATTTTAAAATAATGCAATATTCAAAATGATTCAAAGGCATTTAATTAAAAAGAATATTTATATTTTTAGCTCATTTGATCTGATTCAATAAATGATTTACATAGTAATTTTTAAAATAATCTGCACATTAGAAAAAATGTTTATTATAATATCCAGTGCAAATTATTATTTGGTGATATTAATGAATATATTGAATGATATTTGACACTTACTTTTTTAATATAAACAAAGTAGTAGAGATTTATATATATAGATATTTGGAATAGAATATTTAGAAGTTTATAAAAATACTACAGAACAATACAAATATAAAAATTGTAAGGTTCAATTTTATATAAAAGAAAGTTATGTTTGAGGATTCATTTTCTGTACGCGAGATTTGTCTAAAAAAGTTGTTGTTAAGTGTAAAGCAAATGCCATACTTTTGATAAGAAAGGTATGAAAATAGTAAAATATTAAGAATGAGAAAACATTAGTTAAGATTTTGGCATTAAAAGAAAGTATTAATAGTAGGGGACTTCCAAAATACTAATGATTCAATTAGAAAGTCTCATATTGGACGCAATAAATAAGCCTATTATCTGTGTTACGCAAAAAGTTGAAGCTTATATGTTTTTAAATCAAGACTTCAAACTGTATTTTTTCTTTCCCCTTCAAAATTAAAATAAAATATATGAGTTCCGGTTTTCGTTCATCCAAAAATAACCGTTTGTGGGTCAGTTATAAATGAATAATTTCATTTTATGTGGATTTTTAGTTGCTCTAAAAATAACATTCTATAACAATCAAAAAATATAATATCAAAATTAGATCGATTTCATTCTTTTTTAACTGATACATACTATGTGAATTTATACAATTAACTAGCATGTATACAATATGAACGTTGAGAATCGACATTGTTATCCATTATCAAAATGAGATTTGACAGCTAGATTCAAAAGATTTCCATTCATGAGTACTCATCACATACCGATCATATGGTGCACTTGGCTTTGCGACAATTATGTAAGAAGTATATTTATTATTTACTTAAAATGACCTTTAATTGTCAACATATCTTCTCCGTATTTCATTCCAATTACTCATCTTTCTTGTCTCGAAGAATAAATTTCAAACCTGCAAATGCCTTTTGAACGTTAAATTCTGTAACGGGAGATTTTAAAACCACCATTTTAATTTCGATCAAGACAGCATAGATAATTATATATATTTCCCAGAAATCTAAATTATCATGTTTTATATCGAATTTTCGTTCATTTTCACAAATATTTAAAATGCATTCAATATCATTTTGATTAAAAATAAGTGATTTATGAGTTTCATTGCTAGCTTTTTATTTATTTATTTTTATTTTTTTTTAAAAGACGTTTTTATTTTCACCGCCTTCAGTACAAGATTTTTTTTTTTTTATTTATATGATTGAACTGAATTTTCCCAAAGATGGTAATTTATTCCAAATATTCTTTAAATGTTGCACAACTTGTACTTTTTGTGACGTGAATGGAAGATTTGATTATGAGGCTCCAAATAAACTGCTCCTACTAATTTTTTATTTTCTATTAATAATGCTTCCTTGTTAGACAGTTGATTTTATATGCTAAACATTTTTAAAAATATCATGACTTTATTTTACAAGGAGTCAAAATTGCATAAAATTATATAATTCCTTATTTAATAATTTCAAAGTAGCTTTCGTTAGGAACTGTATAGGGTATCAAATTTTAATTTCACCCATTTGCAATTTGCGAAATACGAGGGTCACTCTGACATTTTTGAGATACATCTAGGTATTTAAAGTTATACTTACAAAATTTTAGGTGTGTTCAAAGTAGTCTCCTGCAGCATCAAAGCACTTTTGTAGACGAATTTTCAACAGATTAAATGCCTCAAAACATTCATTTCTTGGAATAGAGGAAAAAAATGCATTTATGGCTACATCAATCTCTTCTTCTGAATGAAAACGACGTCCACGTAAGTTCTTTTTTGGATTAAAGAATAACCAAAAGTCGCACATAGCTAGATCATGTGAATACCACGGATGTTTGATCACTTTAATTTGTTTTTGTTTAAGAAACTCAACTGTTAATCCGGCTGCATGTGAAGATGCATTGTCATTGTGAAGCATTAGTCCCCTAACATTCAGTTCTTGTAGAATTTCTGGAAGACATTTAGTGGTATACCAGTTTGCTGTTATTGTCTTCTGTCCTTCCAACTTGATGGCTTTAGCCAATCCCGTACTTCTGAAGAAAACGGTATACATCACTTTTTCCAGGGCGCGTTGTTTTTTCACCATTGTCGGCGTGGAATCATCTTCAAAGTCCCATAATTTGCTTTCTTGACGTGTTGGAACGTCAAAAAATGGTATGTACGTTTCATCACCTGTTGCAATTTTAGAAATGATTCGGTGGCATCATTTAGCAATTTAAGAGTTTCATTACTGATTCTGACACTCTCCTCTTTTTGGTGTTCAGTTAGATTATGGGGAACCCAACAGCAAACTGTTCTGCCAACTACTTGGTTTTTCTATGATGAAGAAATAATTCTGTGTTCATGGATACATAAGGATATTAATAAAATTTGTAATCTGAGTAGAAGAGATGAAAAGCCGTTGGAAACTTGGGAAAAGTTTAAAGTGAAAGTTGTTTACCAATCATGTAAGTTTTACTTTATTACTGTTATTAATTTTACTATCATTTTTAGTATCAACATTTTAAAATCTGAGAAATAATTTTATTTCAAACATAGAATTAATTGAAATTTTTGTAACTTGAAAGGCTTCCTTTTCTTGAAAAGTTTAGATGAAAGGTTATGATACCTGATTCCTTTAATTTTAGAGTTTTTTTTCATGTTTCGTTCAATAGAATTCTTTGTTATAGCATGCTGATCAACTTATTGACAACGTAAAATGAACTTCATTTTAATTTGGATGCCCTCTGATGTAGGAACCTGGGGCAACTGCCCCATAGGCCCCTGCCTTAATCAGGCTCTGTATGTACCAAAATTTAGATTGTAAGAGGCATTTTTATTCTAGCCAGAAATTTTATAGTTAAAGATATTGTTAAAATGACGACGTCAATAATTCATTTAAATTGCTAAGTTGGTGTATGTTTTGCATGATTTATATAGCAAATATGGGTACATAGGTAAAAAAAAACAATTGTTTAGGCATATTTTTATTCAGGCAATCTAATGTATTGTCATTTTTAATGTAATTGATATAAAAGTGTTCTATTAATTACATATTATTAGTATTTAATTTCTCACTTTCTTACTTTTGAAAAAATATAATAATTTTAATATTTATTTTCAGCCAATTAAGAAAAGACAAATAAAAAGCTAATGTACTTTCATTATGACAGCAACACTGAAACATTGTCAGCAGATACAGTAGAAGAAGGTTTGTGCAGTAAAATTATAGATTCAGAAATTCAGACTAATTCAATGGAGATGTGTGATAAATGTAGAAGTAATGAAGGTTTGTCTGGTTGGTTGGTTGGTTGGTTTTTATGGCGCAAGGTCCAGATAAGGACAAGCTGCGCCAATCACAAGATATTATACCTCAGTTTTCTTTTCATCCATTAAAAGTATAAAATAGAAATATAGTTAAAATGTACATAAAAAGTATAAAATAGAAATATAGTTAAAATGTAGATAAAAAGTATAAAATAGAAATATAGTTAAAATATATATTAAAAGTATGTAAACATACAATATACAATGTATAAGATTAAAAACTTGTATTTAAATAAAATATTTCTAAATCAGATAAAATTCATAAATCCTATGTCTTTTAAAAACGCAAATAAATTGCGACGGGGTGGTTCCCCAAGCAAATCTTCTAATGCTAAAATATTACTATTAAAATATCTAAACTGCTGATGGTTAAAATCTGGGCACACAATTAAAATGTGATATACTGTAAATGGTTCATCACACTTTTCACACCACGGTTGGAGATCACTTAAGATCAAATATTTGTGGGTGAAACGCGTGTGACCAATTCGAAGGCGAGTCAATCTGACATCTGCGCTTCGTGGAGATAAAACAGATAATGGAATGATGTATGAAAATATGGAATGGAGTTTGTTGCTGACTTGCAGGTCCCAGGATTCCTGCCAAAGAGAATATATGAAATGTTTGAATCCTTTTCTCATGTCCATTGATGGTATTGAAGGCAAAATGGAAGTAGCTGCAGATTTAGCGGCAGCATCAGCTTTCTCATTGCCATCTATTCCTATGTGGCTTGGAATCCAACAAAACAGTATCTCAAATCCCTTGTTAGTAATAGAATAAATTAATTTGAATATCTTAGACACAACTGGATGGCAATTATAGTTGTTATTCCTCAAAGCTTCTAACACACTCATACTGTCAGTGTACACACAGAATTTACGTTCATTTTTAGTTGTTACAAACTGAAGTGCTCGGTATATAGCCGTAGCCTCAGCAGTGAAGATGGAGCAGGATTTGTGAAGGCTATAACTGTAGGAGGTATCATCAAGATAAACTCCACAGCCAACTGATCCTGGACATTTGGATCCATCCGTAAATACTGGAATGTACATAGTATACTGACAGCGATGGAATGAATAAAGCTGTTGAAGAATAGCAGTACTTGTGTCTGATTTTTTATTTTTTCCAAAGGGATTTAACACAATAATGTGTGGATTATACCAAGGAGGATGTGCGAAAAGGTCGATAGACTCGATTCGGACATCACATAGGTCAGAAAGCAAAATAATAGATTTAATACGACAGAGAAAAGGTGGAATGCTTGATGGTCTAGCATTATATAATCTCTTAAGCGCAGCACTTGGAATCGTGGAACGCAAGGGATGATGAGGGGTGGATATGATTTTAGAATAATAATTAAGAGACAGTTGTATCCGCCGCAGGTCTAATGGTAATTGTTGGCAGAGTACATATAGACTCTGGACGGGTGATGTACGAAATGCTCCACAGCAAATCCTTAAAGCAGAGTGGTGGACGGTATCCAATCTATGTAAAATGGAAGATCTAGCCGATCCATAAGCAACACAACCATAGTCAATACGAGATAAAATGACTGATTGATAAATTCGGAGCAATGAAGTGCGATCTGCACCCCAAAATGTATTAGACAACACCTTGAGGATATTGAGCAATCGCTCGCACTTCTTCCGCAGATATAAAGTATGCGGAAGGAAAGTTAACTTCTTATCGAAAATTACCCCGAGGAATTTTATCTCGTTGACCACAGGAATAGGTCTATTGCTTATGTGAAGCACAGGATCGGGATGAAGACTAGTTTTCCTACAGAAATGGACACAGTGACTCTTACTAGGAGATATACTAAGACCATTTCGTTCACACCAAGTAGTTAGTTTGTTTACAGCTGTTTGCAATTGTCTCTCAATTATATTCATGTTTGAACCCTGATATGAAATTTGTAAATCATCAACATATAAATTCCTATGAACTGAAGATGGTAACTGATGAAGTATATTATTGATGAAAAGGTTAAAAAGGGTTACACTTAAAACGCTACCTTGAGGGACACCATCAGCTTGAGTAAAAGTACTGGAAACTGTACTTCCAATACGTACTTTAAATAGCCTAGTAGCTAGAAAATTCTGTATAAATATTGGAAGATTACCCTTAAATCCAAGATTATGCATATTACGGAGAACACCATAACGCCACGTACGATCGTATGCTTTCTCAATATCGAAGAAAATTGCAACAAGATGATTTCTTCTCACGAAAGCATTTCGAATTTGGGATTCCAGATCTACTATATTATCAATAGTGGATCGTCCACTTCGAAATTCGCTTTGTTGAAGAGGTATGCAATTATTCTTCTCTAAGACGTAAATGAGTCTAGCATTGACCATACGCTCAAACGTTTTGCACAAGCCACTCGTAAGAGCTATTGGACGATAACTCAGAGGGTCAGTTGAATCTTTGCCAGGTTTCAATATTGGAATCACTATCACTTCTCTCCATGACGTAGGATAAGCATACTGAAGCCAGATTCTATTAAATAGTGAAAGTATGTTTAATAAAGAATCATGATTTAAATGACGGAGCATTTGATAAGAGATTCCATCTGGTCCTGGGCAAAGCAGTCTTCAATTCTGACAATTCAAAATCCCAATTATATGGTAGATTATGTCGATTATGAAAGCTTAGAGGTGTCCGCTCAGCGATTCGTTTAATCCTTAGAAAAGTAGGATTATATGAATCAGAGCTGGAAACACTAGCAAAGGTTTCACCGATAACATTAGCAATATCTACTCTGAGGAGTGTATTGCAGCTCCGGTTTTTAATACAGGAATGGAATATTCCTGATAAATACCATTGGCTGCTTTAACTTTCCTCCATAATTGTTTACTTGTTGTCGATGAATTGATTGACGACACGTAGCGAATCCAAGATTCTCTTTGACTCTGACGTCTAACTCTTCGAGCTTGAGCTTTGGCTTTTTTAAATGCAACCAGATTCTCCGTAGTAGGGTATCTTCGAAATATATTCCATTGCTTCCTTTGTTTCTTATAAGAGAGTTGGCATGTTTCATTCCACCAAGGTTTCCTGTGTTTATGAGGAATGATGGAATTTTTAGGGATAGCAACATCCGCAGCTCGGATTATAGTGTCGGTGACATATTTAACGGCATCATCTATCATATCTGTCTTAACTCTTGTCTCACTGATCACAGCCAATTGCGAGAAAAGTGTCCAATCGGCTCGACTGTACACATAATTAGGTGGTTTGTTGCACACACTATTACTTCCAGCCTGAGTCACGATTAGAGGGAAATGATCACTGCTATAGAGGTCATTTCCAACAGCAATATTCAGCAATGGCAAGAGTGATGGAGTACATATAGCTAAGTCCAGAGAGTGAAATGTCCGTGTAGGTTCGTGAAAATAAGTTTTCTCGTCGGTATTCAGGAGACAGAGGCAATTGTCAGATATGAACTGCTCTATCTGACGACAGCGAGAATTCGTATCTTCATTACCCCACAGAGTATTATGACCATTAAAATCACCTAGAAGCAGAAATGGAGCTGGGAGTTGGTCAATTAAATCATCTAGTTCCTCCGAATTTACGACGTCATGTGGTGGTAAATACAGGTTGCAAACAGTGATAAGACAGGTTACGTGAATTTTCACTGCTACAGCTTGTAATGTAGTTCTTAGTTGATGTGCTGTACCTGCCTAAGGGTTTGATGTGAATATGCAAACTCCCCCAGATACAGACGCATCACCACCATTATCCTTTCTGAAGCATTGAAACCCACGCAGTTTGGTGCTAACAGTGGGCTTCAGGAATGTTTCCTGGAGAGCCACACATGCGGGGTTGTAGCGAGAGATAACAGATTTGACGTCGTCTATTCGAGAACGAAAACCTCGACAATTCCATGAAACAAAGGAAATCATTAATGGGATGAATGTTATTCACCAGCAGTGCTCATCTGAGTTTCTGATGAATCCTCAAAACTATCTCTATCTGAGGGATAGAGTTTAACAGTATCTTCCTCTAACGCTAGCCTGGCTTTTCTTTCTGTCAAGGAAGACCTGCGAACGCCTTCCTTGGCAAGTTTTAATTTTTTTGCTTGAGATGCTCTTGATTTTGCAAGAGACAGTTTGTGCATAGCGGTTGAAGATTTTGTATCTTTTGGCTGGGGAGATGGCTTTATTGTATTTTCTGAAATAGAATCAGTTTGGGTGCAACAAGATCTAGTTACTTTCTTAGTAGCAGTCGCATAGCTGATACCTGGCTGTGGTGTACGTGCGGCGACAATTAGTCGAGCTTCCGGATAAGACATACTATTTTTGATTTTGACGGAAGTAATTTCTTTTTCCAACTGCCATGATGGGCAAGATCGTGAAAAGGCAGGATGGTCGCCTTTGCAGTTGACACAAACCTCCTTAGCATTGCAGGTAACACTATCGTGGCCAACGTCAGCACAACGGGCACACGTAAGTTTACCTCTGCAAGCTATTTTTGAATGACCAAATCGTTGGCATTGAAAGCAGCGAAGCGGATTTGGTATATAGGGTCGTACAGAGCATCGCATATAGGCAACTTTAATATGTTGTGGCAAATCAGGTGTTGAAAATGTCAAAATCAGATGTTTTGTGTTGATAGAAACACCATCTCGTTTAAGAGTTATCCGTTTGACACCACAGACTTTTTGAGATATTAAATTTTCCAGTATTTCGTCTGTAGACGTATATATTAGATCCGCTGCAGAAATTACTCCCTTGGAAAAGTTTAATGTCGTATGAGGTTGGACGACAACATCCACATTTCCAATTGATTTTATTGATTGTATAAGTATTGCTTGCCTTTCGGAAGCAATCTCAACTAAAATATCCCCAGTTCGAAGTCTTCTAATATTTTTTACTTCACCTACAGAAGATGAAATACTCTTCTCAATGAGAAAAGGTGACACAATTTAAAAAGAACCTCCTTCAGTTCTCTTAACTATGAAATATTTAGCATTCATCATTGACAATTGTTGCTCCAAAGGGAGGAAAGAATTAATAGCATTATTCATGTAGAATATCATAAAATTCAGGGACTAGACGGCACCACCCACCACGGAGCCCTACGAGGGGATACAGATTATCTGTACCAGTGCTAGTCAGTCCCTATACGCTCACGGTACATCCCTGAAGTGGACTCCACCCTTAACGAGTCACCCAGTAGATGTACCGATCGCTTGATCCATAAAGCCGATTGATGTGCTGAGGACCACAACACACCTCCCGTTTACCTGAAGCAGAGGCCAAAGCAATGTGTTGGTCTCAGGAGGCCTCAATTACCAGGATCCTTCTTTCCAGGGACACGGGTCTCCATGCACGGCAAACACGTGGGTGATTTAATCCTCAAGAGTAGCTAATAGCAACAGAGTGGCGAAAGCTACTCAAGGGGAGCCCTCAACCTCTTTCGAGGAAACCACAACGAGGGAGAAAAGGAAGGAAAAGCAGAAGAGTAGAAGAGAGAAGAAAATAAAGAAGAGGAAAGATCTCTAGGGTACCTCGGGATTCTCGCGATTACGTCGCGTCCGAAGACAATAAAAGTAGTTGTCGCACTTTGAGAGGGGTAGAATCGTAGGGATGAAGGAAACTGGGTGGTCAGCTTGGCGAGAAGCTCGTCAATTAGGCCTCTCTGATTGTGTTGTAAGGAGGTGTTGTTACCAGTGGACCCGAGAGATATCATGTACACAAAGACCAGGCTCAGGACGCCCTCGACAGTCCAGTCGTCGAGAAGACCGCCAAATTGTAAAAAAATGCACACGTACAGCTAACTGCTTCATTGTCCGCCATCTAGGCACAGGTTGCACCTTCACTAGGGGGACCTCTGTGTCTTCTTGAACCATACGAAAGTACCTGGCTGAAGGATAGTTGGTATCGCAGCACCCATAACGTGTGCTGTCCTTGACTCTCACACATCGACGCCTCCGTCTGGAGTTTTTCCGCGCACGAGAAAACTGGACAGCACCGGAATGAAACCAGGTCATCTTCAACGACGAATCCAGATTCAATATCGTCAGTGATGATATGTTCGTGTGTGGAGAGACCGTGGTGAACGCTTCAATCCTGCCTTTGCTGTACAGCGATACATCGCTCCCACAGCTAGCGTCATATTATGGGTTGCCATTGCCTACAATACACAGTTACCCCAAGGATTGTTCCATGGCACCATGACAGCCCAGCGGTATGTTCATGAAATCCTGCAAGCACATATGTTGCCACTCATGCAATGGCTCTCGGGAGCCATTTTTCAACAAGACACTGCTCAGCCACCTACAGCAAGAGTTTCACAAGACTGTCTCCGCACTGTTAATACCCTTCTTTGGCATGCCCGCTCCCCAGATTTGTCTTCAATCGAGCATATCTGAGATCATTTGGGACGACGAGTTGGGCACCCGAGGAGTTTGAACGAACTAGAAGCAAGGTTACAGCAAATATGGAAAGAAATGTCTCAAGATATCATATAGAACTTGTATGACTCAATGTCTGATCGTATCGCATCGTGCATTTGCGCTAGAGAGGTGCAACAGAGTATTAACTCTTCCGTTCTTTTGCCTATTTCTCTGAAATAAATTATACTTTTCCTTTGATTTTCTTACCATTTACTTATATCAAAGTAGTCATTACGTATGTAAAATTTCGTTTCATTTTGCGACTCCTTCTTGGTACGCTAATTTTTTTGTCCATGAGTGTATGTATGTATATATATATATATATATATATATATATATATATATATATATATATATATATATGGGATTGAAAGCGTCAACAGAGGGTCATTCACATTGAGTCTGCCGTTGGACATACATAGAAAAGAGAGAGAGAACGACGACGAGAAAAGACGCAATAACGTGAAGACTTATTAATCGATATTGGTCTAATTTTGAATTATTCACTACAATGATGATGGATTATTATTTAACATTCATTTGTAAATATGTAAATAGATTTATCTTATTATTTCAAAACCATTATTAAATAATTTAAACTTTAAATGTGTTATTATTTCCAATAATGTAGCAAACGAATCCATATATATATATATATATATACTACTGGCCATTAAAATTGCTACACCAAGAAGGCGACATGTTACAGACGTGAAATTTATACGAAAGGAAGAAGGTGCTGTGATATGCAAATGATTAGCTTTTCTGCGCATTCAGACAAAGCAGGCGTCAGTAGCGATACCTACATTGTGTTTAAATGAGGAAATTGTTCAGCCGGTTCCTCATACACAAATTGCATTTGAACGTTGTCGCTTGGTGAAAAGTTGTTGTGATGCCTCGTGTAAGAAGGATAAATGCGTACCAGCACGTTTCTGACTTTGATAGAGGTCGAATTGTAGCGTACCGGGATTGCGGTTTATCTTATCGCAGTATTGCTGCTCGCGTCGGTCGAGATCCAATGATTGTTAGCAGAATATGGAATCGATGGGTTCAGGACGGTAATACGGAACGCTATGCGGGATCTCAACGGCCACCTATCACTAGCAGCCGAGAAGACAGGCATATTATCCGCATGGCCGTAATGGATCGTGCAACCACGTCACGAGCCGTGAGTCAAGAAACGGGGTCGTTTGGAAGACAACCAGTGTCTGCACGATCAGTTCGACGACGTTTGCAGCAGCATGGACTCTCAGCTTGGAGACCATGGCTGCGGCTTCCCTTGACATTGCGTCATAGACAAGAGCGCCTTCAATGGTGTGATCAACGACGAACCTGGGCGCACGAATGGCGAGACGTCATCTTTTCAGATGAATCCAGTTTTTGTGTACAGCATCATGATGGTCGCATCCGTGTTTGGCGGCATCGTGGTGAACGCACACTGGCAGCGTGCATTCGTCATCGTCATACTGGCCCATCACCTGGCGTGATGGTATGGGGTGCCTTCGATAAACGTCTCGGTCACCTCTTGTTCGCATTGACGGTGCTTTGAACAATGCACGTTACATTTCTGGTGTGTTACGACCCGTGGCTCTACCCTTTATTCCAGCCCTGCGAAAGCCTACGTTTCAGCAGTATAATGCCCGACCGCATGTTGCCGGTATTGTACGGACCTTCCTTGATACGGAACATGTTCGGCTGTTGCCCTGGCCAGCACGTTCTCCAGTTCTTTCACCAATAGAAAACGTCTGGTCAATGGTTGCCGAGCGACTGGCTCGTCCCCAAACGCCAGTCACTGCGGTTGATGAACTGTGGCATCATGTTGAAGCTGCATTGTCATCTGTACCTGTACATGCAATCCAATCTCTGTTTGACTCAATGCCCAGGCGTATAACTGCTGTTATTACTGCCAGAGGTGGTTGTTCTAGGTACTGATTTCTCAGGATCTATCCAGCCAAATTTTTTGAAAATTTAATCACTTGTTATTTCTAGTATAATATATTTGTCAAATAAATATCATTTTGTTATCTGCATTTCTTCCTAGTGTAGCAATTTTAATGGCCAGTAGTGTATATATATATATATATATATATATATATATATATATATATATATATATATATATATATAACTTTTAACATCTAAATCTAATGAAAAATTTTATACAGTTCACATGTGTGAGTAGTGAATGTTTTTATTTTTTATCTATATTTTTTTTTACATTTTTCCACATTTTATTATTATTATTATATATATATATATATATATATATATATATATATATATATATATATATATATATATATATATTATTATTAGCATATTTAATTATTATTTATTACTTCATTATATATATAAGTATTGCTATAGGATGTTTTAATATATATATTTATAAATATATATATTTCATTGTTTACCAATTCTATAATTTTAAATCTTTGTTTTATAAAAAAAATTCTTAAAATTGAATTTTTTATTTTATGCTTAGTTATTATCTTTTGTATGTTGACTATATGGATGCAGAATAAATTTGAACATTTCAACAATACTTAGTAAATGGCGTATTCAAGAATTTATAATAAAAATACATAATATATATATACATATATATATATATATATATATATATATATATATATATATATATTCCTATGGCAGATTGCAGACAGTTACAACTGCAACAGTGTCTATTAATCTATTGTTTTCTGATACCAAGGAACCGGCCATACACAGCGACCTCTTAGCCGCCGAGGCGTTACCCCGGGTGCATCACAGGGGGTGGGCCACCATCGCACCCTCACACATGCCATAAAGGGACCCGTTTATAGGGTAGGCATCATTCATATTTCATTCACACACACACAAGGAAAGGACAAAGACAGGATAGAGAGAGAGAAAGAAAATACATCCATGCCTGAACCGGGATTTGAACCCAGGACCTTCCTAACCGTAGTTAGGCACGCTGACCACAAGACAAGTTGGTCGCATATATATATATATATATATATATATGCGACCAACTTGTCTTGTCTTATATATATATATATATATATATAAGTTATTACATTTTTCTGCATGCTAAATCTAAATTTCTTCTGCCTCTCAAAATAAATCTAGAATGCTTCAGCGCCATCTAGTGCAGATGTTTTAGGGCCAGCCACACCAAGATCACCCAAAAATAAATAATTCTTAATTCAGTGGAGGTGATAACCCGAGTAAATTCGGGCAAAAAATTCAGTGCGTTTACCCTTGTATGGGCAAGAAAGACAAATCACCAGAATTGACGGATTGCCATGACATCGTGGCTTGGGAACTCATTTACTGATCGGTAACGGTAGCTTTCACTAATGCAAGTGAAAATCGAAAGTGTTGCGAGATGTTTTCAAGAAGTGTTCAGAATCCTCTATTTAAAAGAAGCAACAGATTTATAATTACGTTTTACTTTTCTCTCTCTCTCTCTCTCTATATATATATATATATATATTTATTTATTCGCATTTAGATTTTCACAGTTAAAGACCATCTAGTTATTGGAATTAATTAACAACATATAAAATATTTATTTTCTTTAAGTGGGGTATGAAACAGAAATCACTTAACAGCAACAGGGATTATCCCCCTCCCTTGCTTCTTAATTTCTGAAAGCACATATTTCGACTGAGATTTTTCCCGCATATGTGGTCAGTTTGCCTTTCCGAAACTGTATGACCGTAAAATCCCAGGGCTAAGGAAAAAGAATGTCTAGCTCAAAGGCTTCTGAAATCTAACGCCCGAAATGCCTGTTGGTGACGTTATCCAGCATTGAAGGAAAATTATCCCGCAATGCTTCCTAATCAATAGAGCATTGGACTCGATTTTGTTCCGAATAAGCAGACACAGGCATGTGATGATTTGATCATCAAAATTCATCAGACTTAATTCATGTGGCGTCAATTTTGAATATTTCTCCACAACCATCCTATCTTCCAAATATGGTACTAAATAGTTTGGTGAGCTGAATTAAGCTTTCTGTGATATCGGATGTTGTCAAAACAGGATCTTTCTATTTATGATTTTAAAAACATCACCATCGATCAATGGACAAAGCTATCTGTTATAGACCTAATATTATTTATTAAATGTTAAAAAATAATTATCAATACTCAAAATAAAATACATTGAAAATACGCTTTTTTTTTTAAATATTTCTCCACAACCATCCTATCTTCCAAATATGGTACTAAATAGTTTGGTGAGCTGAATTAAGCTTTCTGTGATATCGGATGTTATCAAAGCACAGGATCTTTCTATTTATGATTTTAAAAACATCACCATCGATCAATGGACAAAGCTATCTGTTATAGACCTAATATTATTTATTAAATGTTAAAAAATAATTATCAATACTCAAAATAAAATACATTGAAAATACGCTTTTTTTTTTTAAATATTTCTCCACAACCATCCTATCTTCCAAATATGGTACTAAATAGTTTGGTGAGCTGAATTAAGCTTTCTGTGATATCGGATGTTGTCAAAACAGGATCTTTCTATTTATGATTTTAAAAACATCACCATCGATCAATGGACAAAGCTATCTGTTATAGACCTAATATTATTTATTAAATGTTAAAAAATAATTATCAATACTCAAAATAAAATATATTGAAAATACGCTTTTTTTTTTACTTTATTTTTCTTCATTTAATTTAATTTCAATTTGCTTTGATTTTATGAGATTTGTTTCTTTTTCATAAGCCTTAATGAGAAGACAAAACAATTGCATTTCATTCATGTACTTACTTCACTTTTATAAGCATTGAATGTTTATGAAAGTGAAAAATTCTAAGATAGATAAAAAAAAAAAAAAAAAAAAAAAAAATTAAACATTCTAAACCTATAAAAATGTCGAACTTCTTACCTGTTTCATCAGAAAATATATGTATATATAATTTTATTAGTTTACAAATAAATATTCTTTCTTTATAAAATATTATCATCCAAATATTTTAATCAAAATTTACGAAAAATTCCGTACATTTGGCTTATAGTTTCTATCGAGGATTTTTGTAGGAACGGAAAATCTACTTGCTGAAATTAAAACAATCTTTATTTGGATTGATCAGGCAGCTCGACATTGTTTCTTGATTGATATATTTCTAAGCAAAGAAGGGAGCAGTAGTTGTGGGATGCGCGAGATTGCGTGGATTTTTACGTACAAGGGATGAAATGTATTACTTTTTGTAAATTAGTGAACCATTTATTTTCATGAATTGATCAATTGTTTATTACAGAGCTCTTTTCCTCCAGTACACGTGGTATCAAGTCTTTCTTCGTTTCATTCATTACCTCAGCATATTTCTATTGTCCTCAAAGTGGATCAACGAACTGCCACCATTGCTTAGATAATTATGGAATAAACTAATACTCGTTTTAGAGGTAAATATTTCTAATCTCCTTTGAGATATATCTAGTAAAGGAAAATAAGTTTGCCTGACGTCCAAGCAATTACCTTATATAATATGATAAGATACAATTTAAAATTAAAATTTATTCATGTTTTGCTCGACTAAATTAGTTGTTTTTTAAACTTTTATATATATTTATCATTTATTAGACCATATAAAATCGATAATGTGTTTTAGAGCTATAACATATTTCCTCCAAATTTTTTAAATCAATGACTTAAATTTCCAATTATTACCAATCTCCGAATAGATGTCTGGGAGTACACAGAAATGCTTGAAGAAAATTAAAAGAAAGGTCTCAAAATAAATAAATAAAATAAAAACGTGATACACATTTATGACAAAAATATTGACAAGAAAACATTTCTCTTTAATACGCATTTAATGAAGGATAACAATAAATTTTTCAGATATTTAAGAAGGAGATTCAAACCAGTAAGAACCTATTATTAGGTTTTTTTTTTGTAGACTTGAGATTAATAGAAAGATTTTTCATAGATAATGGACAACATTTACATTTCACTAGTGAAGAAACCCAGAAAACACTCAAATATTCTTTTCTGAAAGATGTTAGCAACATCTTATCTTCCGTTGTTTCCATGGAATTGGGATCGAACTCCGAACCTTTCACTTCAAGAAATATATTTCACTATTGCGTCATAGATAAAAGTCGAAGCAGTCAAGTATAGTGTAATAAGCTGTTAAATATTTTTTGCTTCCTGGATTATGGAGTGTTATTCATGTATTGGTATGTTAGGAACTCAATTACCGATATACTCGCAGAAAATAGTAGCACATTTGCTTTAAGCTGTTTCATAGATACTGAGTTCGAAGATATAATCCTTCATTTTTAAGAACGACGTAGAATATTGACTAATTCCACCCTAATTATTTTTGACAAAATGAATGACACCAAAATATTATCAGTGTATTGAAGAAAAAATGCAAAATTTAATTTATATCTACTCATCAAGCAATCAATTTGAATATTTAAATGGTATTTGGGGGGAATTTTAGAAGAAAAATATTTCAAATTCACATATGACTGAATAAAACCTTAAATATTTCAGCATTATTAATTCATCATATAACATTAAATCAAAATTGCTCGGTTGATTAGATATTTTGGTACCAGAACTATTATTTGATATGCTGAGCCTGTTCTTTTGGAATTAAAATTCATCGAATTTTACTTTATAGTGTGTAAAACACTGTTTTTTTAAATATAGAAATAGAAACTAGCTGACATAAGGTACTTGCACCAATTTCGGTGGAAACTTGGAGATTTTATTTTCATGAAATGTAAATTCTCTCTCTCTTCATTGTAAAATATAATGAGAATAAACTATAAGAGCATGTTTGTTTGAACACTATCAATTGAACACATAAGGTTATAGTCAAAAAATAAATTCAGCTTGCGAGCAACATGTGTATGTCTTATACAGAAAGATTCTTAAGAATTTTCTTGATATATGGAGTGAAGTTTCGTTTTCAATGAGATTGTGCAATGTTTACTTCAAATTTATTGTTATTTTATAAACCTAATATAACTTACCAACGAATAAAAAGGAATTTTGTGGTGGCAAATTTTGTTTTTTTTACTGTTAGAGAAATGTCGGCTATTATTTTGATAGAATTTTTAATAGCACAATGTTAGTGTTGTATTTAACATCAATGAGCAAATAACTAGGGATGTTCATAGCGCCATTGTTCTCAAACACTTTAAATAACATTTTTAATAAAATTGAATGGTGCAGATTACCTTGCAAAGAAGGGCGCTTTAATTATGCAGATTTCTACACGCGCTATGCCCTTCTGTTCTATTAAGCATCTTATCAAAAGAACTCTTAAGTCCAGAACTCATGAAGAGCTTACTAAGCGCATTGCTCTCAAATCCTGGAAGAATTCCCTCCTAGATCTGCGCAATAGTCCAAGACATAGAGCGGTGGCTGAATTCCGCCTTGCCACCGGGCACGACTGTCTGCGGAAACATTCTAAATAGATTTGGTATCGTTCCTTCTCCGGTCGCACTCTTTGTAACATCGGAGAGGTCATGGACGCAGCGCATCTTCCTCGCAGCCTTGCACTTCGTATGACGTCTCTAACTGAGCGCTATTGGGAAGCTAGAGACATATTAGATTAATAGACTCTGTTGCAGTATCTTTCTGTGTTATATTGTTCTATCCTTTTTATTTATTTTGCTGTAACTGTCTATATTTTGCCATTGGAAATAAAAAATAAAATAAATAAAATTGAATGGCCTATATCAAAGTATTATTCAAGGCAAAAATACAGACTTTCGAACTTAAATGAGAAAATTTGTTTGGTAAATTTCTATTTTAATGGTATTTAATATCGATAAATTGCAGGCCTTTTCAGCAGTAAAAATTGCATTGAATTCATGGGGTTTTGGTGAAAATGCTGTGCACTGGAAATAGGTTGCTGAAGCAAAATTTGGATAATTTTTCAATAATCTCTGAAATTTAGAAAGTGGACATTATTTCTTTATTTAAATTATTTTTTTAATGTCGTCAAATAAATTGTGGATGAAAACACGTAATTTTCATCTTATGGTTGGGAAGAATACGGTATGAAAATCAAGCTATATAATTATATATATTTTAGTCAGAACTTTCATTTTCATCAAAATATACGTAGACATGATAAACGGACACAAAAAACATTCGCAGTATACGAAATTAGCAATTAAATCATGTAATGGATAATTTGGGAGTGTGACTTAATTTCAAAATTATTTAACCAAAGTTTATTATTTCCAATGATGACACGTAAAATTTAAACGGGTTATTTTCCAAAAAGTTTCGATACAGGGTGATGAATTGTGTCAAGCCAAGATGTATCATCTGGCTTCTATTAATAGCTCCTACGGTGATCGAAGGATTTTTAACACAGACATTATGTCAACATATGATGGGTAATTTTTAAAGGATATATGTCAACATACCAAGATATAACTTTAAGAATCTATGATAAGGCTTTAAAAATCATATGAAAATAATAATTAAATTTATTAATAAAAAGAAGACTGATATGTTTAAACGGCATGAGTAACATGCATAAAATTAAAGATTTGGATGGAATCTGCATTTTTTGTAGAAATAGATGACGGTTTTTTATTTTTAAAAGGGGTAAATATTTAGTTTTAGTTTGTGACTTATAATTCTGAAAAGAAATTTTGTAATTATAGGATAATTTTTTTTAAATTTCGCTCGACTCAAAAAGCCGTGGTGACGGTGATACGTATGTACCAATATTTTTAATGGAAAGTGAAGTCCGGGCATTTAGTACATACACAATGTAAATATATAGAGTAAACATTAATTTCCCATTCATCAAATTATACGAGCACTTGATAAACGGATAATTAAATACACTACAATTTTAATCAGAAAAAAAAAATGCACAATTTTTCACATTTTAAAGGAGTATTTTAATGAGTGATGTATACATTATTTTACACTACTTTTATTAGTAATTTAACTCTTGACAGTTTTAAATCAAAATTTTTTAATCATTTGAATGGATATATTTTTAATCATTTGTTTCTAAGTAGACTAATTTAAAATAAATAGAATTTCTCATAGGAAAAACAAAACAAATCAGCATATGTAAAACAATATGTGACTCTTAATTCTATAACAATAAATTTTTTAAACAAAAATGTAATAGTATTATTGTGCATATGATAATAAAAAATCAGTTAAATTTACAGTATTAATTTCGGTGCATGATATTTATACATACATTCCCGATGCAGCACAGTTTCGATGGTCTTAAATTGTACAATCATCTACATAAACACATTAAAAAAGTATTTGACACTGTCTAGTTTAGTTGACAGTGGCCCAAGATCGTTGTTAAGCATATTAATATCCACCGCCTAAATTACATTCAGGGAATTCTTTTCATTGAAAGTGAATCGTATTTAAGTTTCACAAGACTGGAAACCCTGTCTTGTCCCCCCCCACCTCGGATGTGCATGCAAAAGCGTAATACTCATCCCCCACTGTTCAGTGACATTAGTCGAACCCAGGACATTATGCTTCAAAGACGGCTGTTCCACCAAGAGGTGCATGCCATTTATAATGCATTATCAAGGTATACATGCTAGTTTTTGTTGCTGTAAGTAGCTAAATATACGCTAAAGTAGATGAGATATATGCAAAATAAGTATTTATACGGTCTCATCGTGATCAAATGGAGAGACAGTGCTTTTTAGAAGGAAAGTTCTTATTTCCGATCCCAGCCGAATGGTTAGCGCTCTTGCCTTCAGTTCAACAGCTCGTGGGTTCGACTCCCACCTTAGGCATGGATGTTTGTAGTGGTTCGGAATCCATTTTAAACCGTAGCTCCCGGTCTAATTAGCCCTCCTGTGCAAAAAATGACCGTTGAGCGACAAACAAAACCCAGCTACGATGGAACAGCAAGAGATGGATTTTAAGTTCCCACCTTCAGCATGGAAATCTGTCGAGGTGGATACTTGAGAGTTTTCTGTGAAAGCAACATGACAATTCGGCCCAATATTATATAACCGATAATATACGACCACGCGTGGAAATCAATTTAAGCGGTATTAAAATTAGAGTAGGACATTAGAATGTCTATTACGCGGTGACAAAACATCACGCTCCTGTAGCTCAACAGTGACTGAGATGGAATCTGGAACCTTATCGTCTAAAGTGCGTTGTTTTATCACAAAATCGTAGTAACCCATTTCATTTTTTACTTATTAGGTAAAAAATTATTGCGAAATTGTGTGAATTACATATATTTGTTCTTAAACTTCCATTTGCAATATTAGAAAGTCTGCGCTGGTGATGAAAATACATACTTGAGATTCATTGAACCTTTAAACACTTTAAATGAAGTAGGCGTCCTAAACAAATAAAAACGAAGTAACATTGGATGTAGGGGTATTTCGCGCACAAAGTGCTCTGACAAAGCAGATATGTTGAACATTTAACAATAGCTACCGATTCAAATCACACACATATAGTAATATTAATATTTATTATAATTATTCCTATCATATTTAAAGTATAATAATAGGTACATGAATTTATTGAGACAAAATAAAGAACATGCTATAATAAAATGTTTTGCATTTTACCAAAGTCTGTTTTTTGAAAATAGTAAAGTTTATAGCTACAGTTAAAAGTCAATTTATAAGAAAAAATATAATTTAAACAATAATAGTTAAAATGTTGATTAACAAAAAGAATAAAATATGCAGTTCATTCTATTTTATCAATTGTATCATAAATAAATATTTCAGGTTATCTCAATTAAAAAAATTATTAGTTAACTTACGTAGTATGCATAAATTAATCATAATGATATTTAATTTTCTATGTAATACACTTGATAAATAAAATTAAATTAATGACAAATGATTACTCAGTTTTTTTTTTCCAAATTCTTTGTTCGAAATTTTTGTTGCATTGATTGGAATGTTAATTATCAAAGTGAAAATTGTGTCAATCACTCTCAACTTTTATTTAAAAGATCATAGATCAAGATTAAAATTTTAACAAATGCACATGAACTGAATTATTTACTGCATAAAAATCAATAAAGCCATCTTCACATGTTTTCCCAAAATCACCTTACATACATACATTTATTTACATTATTCTGAATTCAGCGAAAAAATTTTAACAGCAAAATTTTTATTTTATTTGTGATAGAAAACAAAACTGTACAATATATTAAGTAATATTGAAGTATAAAATTGATTTAGAAAGAAATGCAAATGGTTATAATTATATAGATTAATTTTTTGACTATTCAAAGTATTACTTTTCCAAAAATTTAAGTTTTTTATTTAAATTTTTGGAAAAGTATTTTTTGTGTAAAAACATATTCTTATGAATAATCTCCAGCATTTTTTAAAACATAAATTATCAAATATTCAGATACACACACACACACATGATGTGCATATTGTGCTGTAATAAATTTAAAAAATAATTTTCATTGATAATTGCATTTTCATGGTTTCAAAGTAAAAAAAAAAAAAAATTTTTTTTTGAAGTACGAAATCAAAGTTCCCCAAACACACGATAAAATTCTCACAAAAGCTTGAAATCAAGAATCACAGAATCTGTGATTTTATTGCTGAATTCAGTTAGTTTAGTGGAAAAGTGTAAGATTTCCAGAGTTATTTTAAAATGCTATTGAAACACATATTGGTGGGGGTTCCATCGTATTTAATCAATAATATGATTTTACACAAATTTCACGAAGATGTAGTTTCATCATATTTTATTCTTAAAATATAAAAAATTCAGCCTTCGAAAACTAATATACTTTGGAATTTTAATTAATTTTACCTAATTCTTAAACCAAAAATAGAAGATACTTAAGGACTATTAAGTAAAGTAGATTTTTGAGTAAGAATTACTAATGCTGAAAAATGTATAAGAAAATAGCTAACTACCAAATGCAAAAACATAAATCAAAATCCTAATAAAAATGTATAGGGATAAGAGCTTTTCTTAAGTAAAGGTCTGAACTACTCAGGAACTTTATTGAATGAAGTTCAGTTATATCATTACATGAGCTCAAGGGTTTGATTTCACATCAGGGACAACATGGAGTGAAGCTCAAGTTACGTTAAGCTCCACTCAATTTTCGTTGCATAAGTTCACGGGTTTGATTTCACATCAGGGACCCCGTGGAGTGAAGCTCAATTTTCGTTGCATAAGTTCACGGGTTTGATTTCACATCAGGGACCCCGTGGAGTGAAGCTCAAGTTTCGTTGCCTGAGCTCACGGGTCTGATTTCACATCAGGGACCCCGTGGAGTGATGCTCAAGTGTCGTTGCATGTGGTCACGGGTTTGATTTCACATCAGGGACCCAGTGGAGTGAAGCTCGAGAGTCTTTGAATGAGCTCACGGGTTTGATTTCACATCAGGGACCCCGTGGAGTGAAGCTCAAGTTTCGTTGCATGAGCTCACGGGTCTGATTTCACATCAGGGACCCCGTGGAGTGATGCTCAAGTGTCGTTGCATGTGGTCACGGGTTTGATTTCACATCAGGGACCCCGTGGAGTGAAGCTCAAGTTTCGTTGCATGAGCTCACGGGTCTGATTTCACATCAGGGACCCCGTGGAGTGATGCTCAAGTGTCGTTGCATGTGGTCACGGGTTTGATTTCACATCAGGGACCCCGTGGAGTGAAGCTCAATTTTCGTTGCATAAGTTCACGGGTTTGATTTCACATCAGGGACCCCGTGGAGTGAAGCTCGAGAGTCTTTGAATGAGCTCACGGGTTTGATTTCACATCAGGGACCCCGTGGAGTGAAGCTCAAGTTTCGTTGCATGAGCTCACGGGTCTGATTTCACATCAGGGACCCCGTGGAGTGATGCTCAAGTGTCGTTGCATGTGGTCACGGGTTTGATTTCACATCAGGGACCCCGTGGAGTGAAGCTCGAGAGTCTTTGAATGAGCTGACGGGTTTGATTTCACATCAGGGACCCCGTGGAGTGAAGCTCAATTGTCTTTGCATGACCTCACGGGTTTGACTTCACTTCAGAGACCCCGTGGAGTGAAGCTCAAGAGTCTTTGAATGAGCTCACGGGTTTGATTTCACATCAGGGACCTCGTGGAGTAAAGCTCAAGTGTAGTTGCATGAGCTCAATGGTTTGATTTCTCATCAGGGACCCCGTGGAGTGGTCTCAAGCAATAGCAATGGTCAAAAAATGTTACGATTACAGTTAAGCGTAACTCCTCCTTACTTTTTATTGCATAACTATAAATTCAGATGTATTTTTTAAAATCTTACACAATGGCTCATTTGAAAAATAAAATATTATAATTTCTGCAGTGTGACAGATGAATGCAGCTTAAAATAGTTTTGTGGCTTACGATATTAAGTGCACATGAAAAATCGATTAAATAATTATATAAAGCCGATATATTAAACATCATGTTTCAAAATACTTTTAATCAGAGGTGTCTTTATATAGCTCTTTTGATCTAGGTACAGGGAAGCTCCCTGGCGTCAACATAAACAAACTCAAGGAAGAATATACACAACATATCCTGTAGGAGGGTGCAACTGTGTGTGGTTAAATTAACCATATTAGAATTATAATAAAGTAAATTATAAACAATCAACAACTTACAAATCAATTTTTAGATGTTATTCTCTCTTTTAACATTTCTTTTTTTTCTATTATATTTACTTTTCCCCATTATTAACATTTTATTATTTTATCTATCCTTTATAAACGTAAATTATACTAAGAAACTGTTTTTCATAAAATACTACATCATATAAGTAAGAATAAAAAAGGACACCCAATGGTAATTAAACCCTGTATGTGTGTGGTATTGCCAAAACTCATTCTGTTTGTGAATTACTTATTTTATTAGATATGAAATATAAAATTTCATATTTTATGGTATTATGTCTTTGACAGTAAAAGCTAATTCTTGTACAAATATTTGTTTCTATAACCTTTTAAAATATTAATGCTTTATAGTTTTTACCCCGTTAGTTCATATTAAAATAAAGTACAATAAACAAAATAACTAAGTCTAACATTTATTTCAAGTATAATCGTTTTTGAACATTACCTATATTTTACTAAAGTCACGTATATGAAATATAGATAAACTTAATGATAAAATTATTAGTTTAAATGTAATTAATTTAAATAGTTTTTGAAACGTTTAAATTAATTGAAATAATGTAAATGTACGTAAAATGGTGTTTACATGTTCTACACATCTAAACACAATAACTAAAGATTTTCACTTTAAAATGAGTTACTTCAAATTTCCGTAAAACATACTGAAATTAAAAAAATTACAGTTCAAAATATAAAATATTATATTATTAATGAAATGAACTGGCTGAAATAAAGCCTTGCTTGTAAACTGAAAATGCCAAAATGATTTATTTGAATAATTTATTTACCACTTATTACACAGCTAAAGTTAATTAAAATATATAATTAATAAATTATCTTTAAAAGGAAGCTAGTTGAAAATTCCCATTTAAGCAAATGAATTGCTTTATTGATGATCAAAAAAAGTCTCAAAAACAAAAATTCATTTCTAAAAGAAATTCTAACTGTAACTTAGCAATCTTGTATTTCTAAAAAATTTTTACATCAATTGCATAATTTTCCTAAGATAAAGTATAACACATTTTGTAATCGAGTATAAAAAGTCAACAGAAGAAAAATATTATTTCGGAGAGTGTTGCTTATAGCTTCTAATTCAAGTCATAATGTAATGAAAACTAAACCAATTCATTCTATTTTAAAAAACTTGAAGAGTAATTTTGTTAACTACAAGTAGAAATTTAAATCACAAAAGTATATATGCACTCTGAATTTTTAATTTTTAAATAGGCTGAATGAAACTTTTCTGGTGATATTTCGTATTTCAGTGATAAGATAAGAAGTTCTGCTACAAATCTTGTAAGTTTGACCTTTAAGTAGATCAACAATTCACCAAAGCCTCCACGTGGAAAAGAATTATCAAAAGATCTAAAGGATGCAATAATAAAGTTCTATAAGGAAAGCCAGTCCCAAAAACAAATCGGTAAAATCATAGACAAAAGTCCTGCAATAGTGCAAAAAATCATTGAAAAGTTCCAAGCTGAGGGAAATTCTCTAAACAAGACAAGAACAGGTCGACTACCCATTTTCACGAATAGAGAAAGGCGAGTTATTGTTGAAAAAGTGAAAAAAAAAATCCAAAGATTAGCGCACCAAAATTGACCACTGATGTTTAAAACAATTTTGCGAAGTCATGCAATCCTGAAACAATTTGACTTGTGTTACGGAAGGCAGGATACCCTGATCGAAATATGCGAAGAAAACCATTTAACAAAGTTAGTTAGCAAAGTGAATCGTAAAATGAGAATAGATTTTGCAAAAAAATAAAAAAAAAAAAAAAAAAAAAATGTAAAGCAGGACAGAAATTTTTGGAATTCCATGATTTTTTCGGGTGAAAGTAAATTTAACATCCACGGGTCAGATGGACATCAAAAAGTTTGGAGGAAAGCAAATGCAGCTCTAGAACCAAAGATCATGAGAGGAACTGTAAAACACGGTGGTGGTTCGATTATGGTTTCGGGTTGTATGGCACAGCAACTGAAGTAGGAAATTTAGTTAAAATCGACGGGATAATGAATCAGTATAGCTACTTGAATATTTTAAAGAATAATCTAAGCCTAAGTGCTTCTAAATTGGGACTCGATGGATCCATCACTTTCCAACTAGATAATGATCCCAAGCATACTGCTCGAAATATTCGGGAATGGCTGCTATATAATGTGAGAAAACAGCTAAAACCCCCACCAAAATCCCATGATCTTAATCCCATTAAGCACTTGTTAGATTATCTCGATTGCCAAATTAGAAAGCATGAGATCAAAACTAGAAATGATCTAAAAAAAACTTTTTGGAGGATTGGCAGAAAATACAATCATCTGTCACTCCAAATTTAGTAAAATCAGTGCCATATAGATCGAGAGCTGTTATAAAGTCCAAAGGCTATCCAAAAAATTACTAACTTTTTGAAAACTTGTAAAATTTGCAATATTAATGTTTTTTTTTATTGCATACTTACCTTAATGATGTAAATTACATTCTATTTTAAGCTAAACTCATCTTGTGATGCGTGTGGGTACTAGTTAAATATTTAAATTTCTTAAATATTTTTCATTTTGTAACTAAGCTCGATTTTGTTGTAATCGAAATAAATCGTTAATTTGAAAACTCTAATATTGTAGGTCTGTTTTTTTTTTCATAGGACATCATCACATACACTCTGCATACTTACTTTTGTGACTAAGTATATATATATATATATATATATATATATATATATATATCTATATATATATATATATATATATATTGCTTTAAGACAAGCATCACATTTTTTACCATATGATTGGCAATTCAAACATATTTAATACTTTTTCAGAATAAATGTTTTGAGTAAGAATCTTGGACATATATATTTAAAAAATTTCTATTTTTAACTTCATATTTCTCATTATTATGATAAAATGAAACAATGACTTAATTAAATTATTATTGCACAATTAAAAACTCAAAGAATTGCACTTTAAGGTTCACTTGGGGAAAATGACAAACAAACAATGAAGTTGTATTAAAATTGCATATTTCCTACTAATTTTTAAGCAAAATAAAATTTTTTTTTTTGGGTTTCAGATAGTTTTAAATTTTTAACGTCACATACTTGAGCAAATAAATGAAACAAATATATATTCATTTGTAAAAGATTTTCATTATTTTTCAAATCAGTTTTTCATTAAAAAGAATGATATTCAAAATAAATAATTAATTCCTAACTATACAATGCCCCTAATACATTTTAATAATTAAAATTGATACCTTTAACTTCGCTTTAATTTAACATAATTTTTTTAAATTCGACACGATAAAAAAATTAGACTGTGATCATTCAGATGAATTTCGATTATAAAAAAAGTAAGCCATACCATGATGTTTTTTATGACAAAAGCTCAAAGATATTCACAACATTAATTTATAAATATGTATTAACAGCAATCTCTCTTACTAGAATCTTCAGGGGAATACCTAAATTTAATAAAAAAACATGCAAAATAATTTAAAACTTTTAATTTTTAAACAATAATAATACTTATGTTGCCTTTTAAATTGTACAATGAAATATTCACTAAATTTCAAAATGTAACTTAAAATTAATTTTTAAAACATTTTAAGCAGATTATACCCAAGAACGATGAAATATTTATTGAGAAATTACCTTTATTGATATATTCAAGCAGCGAAAAAATTATTTTATTTTTTATATATGTCTTATTCGTTTGAATTTCTATGTTTTGCATTTGTAAAAGCCACTTAATGAATAATTGGTTTAATATTTAATGATTAATAAAAACAGTAAATAAAATTAATGGACCGCTAATTTATTTCTCAGTCCACATCAAACATTTATATCGAATTAGTGTTAATAACAGGTTCTTTATTTTTTTTATAGCTCCATACCGATTGTTAATTGAATAAATTTGATGAGCAAAAAAAATAATTAATTAAAGAAATGTTTCATGATTGGAATACTTAATTCGATTTTTTTTCACTTAACTACATTAATATAAAAATTAATTTGCTAGGAACTAATATCATAATTTTAACTATCAACTTAATATATTATTCTCAAAATTTCAAGTTCACTTATTTAGGACAAAAAATTTAATAAAATTTTTAATTATAATAAAGAATTAAATATGTTGCGAACTAGAAAATTATATTTCAAATTAATAATTGATTCATTTACTTACTTTTATGTCCATTATTCATTTCGTTTCTAACGGTATTTAATATTCGAATTCTATCAACTAAAAAAATGTAATGATAACAAAATAAACAAAACTATAAAAAATGTAAACTGGACACCATTATATAGTATACGAAAACAGTAAAAAGCTTTAAAAGCTTTTAACATTGTAGATACTTTATTATACAATAATTATCAGTAAAATAAAAATGGATTATCTTTTCTAAAAGTTAAGAAAAGAGCTTCAGTGGATGTTGTATATAATAGATAAAGTATGCTATTGTAATTAAAATTTTAGCATTATCAGAAAATAAAACACAATTATAAGTAATTAAGATTATAACAATTAGTAAAAAAAGCAATACACCACACTTTTTGTAATTAACTTTAAGAGATTAAGAACAAAAAATATCTAATTTCAAAGCAGGGAACAGCTTTCTTACTTAACGAAGTTCAAAGAACATCTGACGAAACAATATTCTTTTAAAAAGCTCAATTCCAAATGTACAGTGTCCACGGTAGTAGTAATATGACAGAAACAGTTTTGGAGCTTGATGCTCGTAGGCTTATAGCTCGCATTGAGTAGGATTAAGGTGTTTCTCAATACTCTTCAAAAGTTTAGAACACCATTTTGTAGCTTTGAGTGTTCACGGAAGAAATGGAGATAATCACTAGACGACAATTTCCGCGCATTCGCGCAGTTAATCCGTCATTCTTCACAGCAGCCAATGAAAAGTTGTAAAAAAATGCTGATTTCGTCATTATATATTCAATGTTTAGATGATAAAACGTTACGTCTTTTGGCATAACAAATTTTATACTAATATAAATCTGAAAACAAAGGAGAACGGCGTTTTGAGTTAAAATATTAAGCCACACAATACATGAAAAAAAGAATATATTTAGTTATAAATAATGAAACACAAGATATTTTACAACAATGAACAATAATAACATTACAATAATGGAAAAAATATTCAGTATTTTACTTTAATATTTAAATTTCTTAATTTTTTTTAATCCTACACGCGGTTTTAAAAATTACAGGGCGGTATTGATACTAGTATCTTTTCTAAAAGTTAAGAAAAGATAAAACGTTACGTCTTTTGTTCACGGAATAATATGATGCATTTTATCATATTTTAGGAATAAAAAGTTATTTTACACTTGATAGCTTTCACTGAAACAGTTATGGAGGAAATTCTTAAAAATAAAAAGTTATTTTATTCTTAAGACGAAATAGTAAAATGATTTTCTCATTTCTGAGGTGCTTCGATTTTTAATACAACTTCAGCTTTTTAATTAAACTTAGTATTACCTGGATTCTATGTAATTTGTGATAAAGTTAGAGTACATTTTTTATAAAAGTATTTAAAAATAAAGTGTTCATAGATTATGGTCATCACATTTGTAATTGCCATCAAATTTGTAAATTTCCAATACATTTCAATGAAACTTTTTAAAGAAAAAAAAATCATATGAAAAAGTAATCCTTAAAAATAGTTTAAAATGCACAGTTTTTATAAGAAATAAAATTTTTAATTTAAAGTAGTTTTTTCTTAGATTCTCAATGTCTACCATTATAAATCTTTAATTTTTCCAATCATTGTAAATTAGTGTTGCTCAGTAAAATGCTTATGACGATATTACAGTCAGTAGTTATGCATCCAGAAGCAATAATTAGCTGAATGCCGATTTCCCAACATAACAAAAGCTAATCATGAAAGTTTATATGAACAGTGATGACATTGAACTAATAGTAACTTAAAAATGATGTGTAGCGTAATTTTTTTAATTTAACAATATATTTCTTTAGCGCAGAAGTTATGGAAACAAAAACTGATTTAAAAAAACCTTTCGGCAAAAAATATATTTTTTAATTTTATGATTTAATAGGTTACAAATTGCTTAGAACATTTCAAATTGTTTGTAGAAAAATAGTTTTCTTTGCTATATGTTAATTGGCAAAGAAAGGGATTTTTTATTACTAAACACTTGGCAAAGCTGAATCTAAAGCTAAGGCTAAATTGTTCTCAAATAGAGATACCTTAAAGAACACTGATACAAAACAACAAGGCATACTTTTTCGCAATCTGACTACATTTTAGTTGCAAAAATTTCGTTATTCCCATTTTTTTGTTTCCAAATTTTAATCATGTTATAACGCCGACAGAAAATAAACATTAAAATTTAGAGTAATTAAAATGAAAAAAATTAGATAAATATAAATGCATACATTTCTACGAGTATCTACATTGTGAAATCATAAATTTAATTTCTTTTCGCACTTTTAAAGTTCTATATTTATAAATTGAAAAATGATTAGCCACATCTGAACCTAAAGGTAAAAGTGTGTCCTAACCTTTGAAAATATCTATTTCGGTTAAAGCCATGCTCAATAATCGCTAAATAAAATAACGCCAGACATTTAACTAACGTTCATCATTGCAATAATCTTCTGGAATGCTGTATATATATATATATATATATATATAAGATAAAATATGAAAAATATGAAATTGGAAAAACAGTGAAATATAAATAAAATAAAACATGAAAAATATGGAAAAGCATTGAAATACATGAAACAGATGAAAAGAAGAATACATAGGGGCCACGTCTTCATCAGGAGGGAGATGGCCAGCTATGCTAAAAGAAAGAACACTCTTTTCTGACATGCTCGAAGGACGAATGTCTAAAGATCTTCGAGCAATTCCCCCAAAGAGTGTTCGTATTCAAAGAACCTAGGTTAAAACATTTGAATAAATATAAATGCAGAAAATTAGAAATACCTATAAATTAAACACAAATGCAATTAGAGATACTCATATAAATGAAACATACATACAGTAAAAATTTTAAATACATAAAGCCAAAGTCAGCAAATCAGATGGGATTTATACATGAAAATAGTATGAAAGTTGCCAAAAGTAATTTTAAAATTATAGTAAAGAAGTGTTGCCAGTTGTAATTAGATTAAATTTAAATTTAAAATATAAATGTAGGTGTTTTAAGGATTCTTGTAATAACTTCAATGCTTGGGTGGCCCTTATGTATATATATATATATATATATATATATATATATATATATATATATATATATATATATATATATATATATATATATATATATATATATATATATATATAATGCACAATTATCCATTTTCTCTCCTAAAATTTTAACCATTTATTAACTGCTGGCTACTTTTGTTCTAGGTTTCAATTTATAAATATATTTAAAACAGAAGAAAATACATATCAATTAGCATTAGAAAGTAAAATTTTTCAAAATAATTCTGCCTTTAAGGTATGAAATTATTACTTAAAAAGAGAGAGAGAGAGATACTATTATAATATAATATTATAATACTATTATTATCAAAGAATTAATATTTTGACCTAATATAAAATTAGGGAGTGTTAGTTTCATACTGAACAAAGGGAAAAAAACACACGATAGAATAGTTAAATTGCAATTATAAAGTTGGCGTATTAAAAATCAATATAAAATATTATAATCCTAATGCCCCAGTTGAAAATTAAATATAAAATTATCGAGTTTCTGACTACGTTTTATGTAAATGGTAACACTGGGTTTGAAATATTATTTTCTTTCATTTGAACTGGTGTTGAAACATGGAATAAGCATTTAGATTTCTTTCATTCGTTTCTGAAAAATGAAAATTTAAGCATTTTTAAACTAAAAAACTGCAATTGTCAACATATGATTATGTATTACATGAATGGAAGTATTTTTGGGTGAACTAGTAAATATTTTAATTGAATCATGTATGAGAACTCATATGTTTATTAAAATAATTCTGTCTGGAAAGTAAGTGCTTATATTTCAATTGACTCAAAAAAGAAAAAAACTAATCAACATTAGTATCGGATACAAACCTATTACATTCATAACTTTTTTATTGAAATTGCAATATCAACACACACGACGCATGCCTTTTTTTTTCTTTTTATTTGATTATGTCAGAGCATTGTATTATATGATTCTGCAAGAAAGGAAAATTATAACCTGTGTCATGCAACGCTAAACAATAATAGTTAGGCTGTTAAATATTTTTTCTTGGTGATATACAAAATATATTAGCTCATTGAGAAGGCCAGGACCCACACAGGGTTGTAATGCCATTGCTGATTGATTGATTGATACAAAATATATAGTGGCATTTATCAGAAGCATTAAATATGTCGAACTATTTCCAAACCAACTGACTTTGTTTTTAAGAAAATTCCTAAAGTTGCTTTAATTCTTATAAGTTACACCAACACAATTCTGAAAGAATATTTTACTATTATGTAATTCGCACAAAATTACCATTGATATTTCAAGATGCATTAGAGCGATCAATGTTTGGATTTAAAAATAAAAGAACATTATTTATACGTAAAATATTTTGAATTATAAATCTATTGAAACATTTTAATTAAAACAGAGGAAACTATATTTCTTGATAAAGAGCAATTTATAATTCGAATTTTGGTTGTACATTTTATAAATGCTTTTCTTAATTCAATCAAGAACTCTACAAAGCCCCGAAATTTAGGATGTTTTGGTCACACTGGCTCCAACTTAATAACTTCCTACAATTTGACCTCTTTGAATATATGAGAGAAAATATTTTTTACTCTCTTGAAAAATATCCGAAATTTATACAGAACTGTAATGAATCTACCTCATTACCAGAACATGGATACATTTCTAATCATAAAAAACATCTGGCAACTTATATAATGCTTACAAAGAGCATTCGAAATTAATCATTGTTATTTACAGGTGTTTCAATTATTTTAATAAAACCTCCTGTATTCATAACAGTATTTGGCACATTCATTACTAAAAATGTATATAAGTACATTTAGTTATTTCTATATTTATGCTTAAAGTATTTTTCATGGAACTAATTTTTGAATAGACGAGTAAAAGTATCATCGATGAATTACTTTTTAGGATGGTGAATTTGCCTGATTTTATATATGGAACTGAATGAAAATACATTGGACATAAGAAAATTACTTAAGCATTTTATTTTACTTAAGTGAATTAAAATTTATCGCTTACTTCAATATTTCAGTCGTATGTTTTGGCACATTTTAAAAAAATGTCTTGTTAGAAATTAACTATTAAGGTTTAAGTTTTTTTTTTCATCACAAACGGAATAAAATGATATTCCTTTCATTTTTAATAGAGTTTTTTTGCAATCAAATAGAATAAATGCCTTCTATGTATTTTAAAAAATGTCTTACTTTTAGAACAAGTTTATGAAGGTATGTCGTAATTTTGGTTTCAGACATCAGCCAAAACAATAAATAAGAATTAGAAAGAAATAAGAGTAACGAAAATCCTTGAACATTTTTTGTATTCAAATTGTTATGAGTAAATATTTTTATTGTTCATACATTAATTGTAATATTTTCCTCTGTGTTTAAGTTTCTCAAAGTTATGATTCATTTATTTATCAATTCATTTTTAACTGTTAAAATTATTGACTTCATTACAATGATTCGAAAAATTGGTTTAAAATTATTTAGGTTATGAGGGTTGCTAAATTTATTTCTGACCTTGATAAATGCACCTATTGGTAAGTCATCACTGATGTTTCTAAATGTTACTTTGATTCTTATAAATATAATTTTCTTTGAACGTTTTTCCATTTATGCGTAATTTTTTACTTACGCTAAATTGAAATGTTCATTGCGAGCAAATAATGAAATTGACTCCTGCACATTTTGTGTGATTATTTTTCATAAATTTCGACGGGGTTTGGTTTGTTTGTCGCTCAACGGTCATTTTTCGCACACGAGGGCTAATTAGACCGGGACCTACGGCTTAAAGTGGAACCACTACAAACATCCATGTACAAGGTAGGATTCGAACCCACTAACTGTTGAACTGAAAGCAAGAGCGCTAACCATTCGTCTCGATGGGGATTATCATGTTACGAATTTCGATGCAATAAATTCTTCATAAAATGCGTTAAAACACCATTCTAGAGCATTCTAAAAATATTGTGAATTAAAAAGTTTGTGTTGTGATATAATTGTCATTGTAACTGATAATTGAAATATCAGGCTGAATCATTTATGGGTTTTAAAGTGATAAGTAACTATAAGATTATATGAACATTTAGCTTTAAAAAAGATTTTTTTCGTTCGCATTGGATTTCGATCTGACAAACGCTCAAAAGTAGATTCTTGTGCTAGCAAATTTTGAAGAAATGGGTTCAATGGGCATCGAAGATTGTGTATGATTTCTACGTTAGTGATCAATCTTTGATCAAAGCATATGAGCCTAAAACAAAACTGCAATCAACTTGATTTTGCACCTGCATTTAATATTGCATATTTTGCCTGATTTTGCAAACATAACTTTGCATATTTTTAGTTCATCATGTCACAAAAATAATTTACATTGTTAGTTATTTTCGACATTTATAAAAGCAGCAATGCAATCAAAACCTATATTTCAAAGGTACCTCAATCTGTATGGAAAAAGTATTTCGTAAATTTGCTCAAATGTATGCAAAAATGCATTGATCCTTATTCAATATATTTTGAAGCACCTATTTCGATCACAAATGTTTATTTTATTTTAATTATTAAGCCAGAAATATGAATAAAAAATATCGTTAATTAATGTTTTTATTCTATTTTTAACTCATGTTATTTCGTTGCTGAAGGGGTCGCCAAACCTCAACATAATGTATTTCCATTACATAGTATTCAAATGTAGACTAATGTTTTTTTTTTAATTAATTGGTTCTGTTAGCCCTCGACCGACCAATCAGTTACGTAAATATAATAATGTGTACCTTTATTCTGTATGTGTGAACTTCATTAAACTCATACAACTTTCAACTTTGCTGAGTGTGGCTGTTCTGCGAGAAAATTCCCTGATTTGCTCTTAGGTATTGCTTCGCAGCGACAGATGGATGTTTCGTTAATTTTTTTTCAATTGTATTACTTTTCTTTTTACTTTCTTTGGCAATTGTACTTGTTAAAATAATGTTTGAGAGTTTGTCAGGTTTCGTCGTGACTATGAATAGGGTCTATTAATTGTGAAATGCTCTCTGGAAAGACAAATTACACGAAAGGTATGAAAACATATTATTACTGCAGTTTTAGGCCCTATTGGGTTGTCCACTGCGTGGCGTTCAAGTCTTTTTGTTAATGTGTGTATTAAAATGAAATGAAGTATTAATTCTTAAAAGTTTTAGTTCTTTCTAAGCTAATTCTTTATTTAATATTCAATTAAAAGAACTTGATACATTGCTGAGTGAGCTTATTATCTTCTTGAAAATTCAGTTCCTTTTTTTCTAATTTTACCCAATCATTGGAAAAATATCAGAATTAGATAATTTTGAAATATTAATCGCCTATTGTTCATTCTGTAATCTATACTCAACTATCATCTCCAACTGCATAAGTTCTATATTAAATTATATTTTCGCCAATAAGTGAATAATTTTGCGGATAATATATTGTGTATTTTGTTAATTATATTTGCGAAAAAGGATTTCATGACAAAAACTCACATTAATTTTTTTGGCAATCTAATGGTATAATGATAAATGTATAATGAGGTACTGATTTGTAGAGTGAATGTCGTGAAAAAAAATTTCAGGAAATTAAAAATCTGGTTTATATTATTTAAAATTCATTTCAAAATCTGTTGAATAACAAATAGGAAATTTAATTAGCTAAATAATTTAAAAGTAACTCTTTTTATTATTGTTTAACAAAACAATTATTATTGTTAATGTATAATGTAGCATATAAGTTATTTAACTAGATTATTTAGATTATAAATGGTGTTTGAAAACTTGTATTGGGTTTTGAAAACATTAATTTAACATAATCTGGATAAAAGTAAAACTAAACAGTTCGTTTATAAGTTCGTGAGTTCGAATAACACCTTGCGCATGTAGGTTTGTAATGGTTCGGTATCCACTTTTTAAACCGTAGATTCCAGTCTTATAAGCCCGGTATGCAAAAAATGACTGTGGAACCACAAATCAATCCAAACTTCAAGCCTTTGTATGTGAGAAAGGAATCCATTTTTTATAATTCCACGCATACATGTTCGCTTGTAGTAAAAACGCTTGGGTACGGCGTCAAATCCCCCATTCTTTCAACAATCTCTGCATTACCATACTGTAATTTTTTTTAAAAAAAGTAATAATAATAACAATAATTACTGTTTTAGGGTTTCTAAAATATATTGTTATTATGAACTTTGTAGAGAAGATATTTATGCTTTTATCAATGCGCCTAATATCAAACTGCATTGGAAATGGATGAAATGAGTTCCAATTTACATTCACTAGCAGCGTTACTATTCGGAAGTTACAAGTGCTCCATACCTCATTTGATTTGTTTTTATTGAGCAGATTTCGTGGTGCAGAATAGTTTTAAACAAAGCAAAGCAAATTGCACATATCGTTAAAATAATGTAAAACGTTATTTTACTTAATTACAGTTCTTCTCGAAATAGGAGTAAATATTTTTTACTGGAAACTATGGCCAGCGATTGCAGTTGCACAGTGCTGTTGGCTTGGCCTATTGGCCATATATATCATTTCCTATAATCCCATTAACACTAACAAATTGATTAGTTTGAATATGTATAATATACTTTTAATAACATATAAATAGTTCATAATTGGAAAATTAAGAATAACAGTGACATCTTTTGAGGTCACCTTATATGAAACAAAAATTTCAATATTTATTCATTTTATTTTCATCTTTAGTAAAAATTTTTAATGACACAAATTTTCAATTCTTACTTTTATTTTTAGTTAATATGATAACTAAAAAGTAATTTCAATTGAATAAATCATCTGAAAAAATTTATTGTATGAAAGAATTATAATTGAAATTTAAGTTTTGCTATAAAAATTGCTATTTTTCTTTCTTTCTTTTTTTTTCTTTTTTTTCTTTTTCTTTTTCTTTTTTTTTTGCATACTTAAATGGATAATATGCTTTTTAAATTCTGAATTTTCAACAGTAAAAGTAATAGTTTTAAAATAAAATTAAATAGGGGTCACCTTTATGTCATCGATGTGGGACAGTGAATTGCAGAAAATACATTGACACTATTCTAGAACCAAAGCTTCTACTTTCAATCAGAGATCTCTTTCCCAACAATGCTTCGTTTATTTTTGAGCAGGATTCTGCTCCTTGCCACACGGCCAAGATATCGAAAGAGTGGTTTCGTACAAAGAGATTTAAATTGTTGTCATGGCCAGGAAACAGTCCTGACCTCAATCCTATCGAAAATTTGTTGCACTGTTTGAAAATTCTTGTCCGAATGAGGCGCCCATCAAATAAAAGGGAACTAACTGAGGCTATAATTGTTTCCTGGCATCATGGAATAACGAAAAAAGAGCTCTTGTTAGCTCAATGAAACGTCGATGTGAAGTTATAATCAGAAATAAAGAGTACTCTACTAAGTACTGATAACTCACTGCAGTCATCACTATCTAGTGTATATCGATAACTATTATCGTTTAACATCTTTTGTATTGCAAATAATTGAATTTTGCGTTTTGTTTTGAATTCAGTAATAAATTCTCTTTAAAATGATGTATAGAAGTTTGCATTTTGCGAAGCGTAATATTTTCTATAAGCATACAAATTTCAAAAACATACAAATTTCCAAAAGTGTCCACAATTTTGGCCACCACTGTATATAATTATTTAAAACTTTTATAATTAAATGTTTAAATTTTAATATTTTGCATTTGCTTTTGTTTTCCTATATATTTGACACCACATAGTAAATGAGCTAATAGCCTTTGCTTTTTGGGATGGCTTTTTCATTGACAGTGACATATTCATGCATTCCAAGGAAAGACATCCATGGATTCGTACCGATAAATGGGCAAGGAGAAGAAATACTGCATCTCTATTTTCGATTGTTCAACAATACCTAAAATCGAACTAGCAACTTTCCCTTCCAAAGAGCAATCACGTTTGCGCGCATATTTTCCGTATCATTTTGAAACCACGTAGATGACAGCGTAAGGCTATTGTAGGGCATTTTAAAGATGAGCACGTAAATTACATTCATCGAGGACTTTTCATAGATATAGGGCCGGATTTACAAGGGGAGAAAACTTTTAAGCATTCACCCCGAAGACGTGTATGCATACATACATAACTGTGCAGGCGAGCCCTAGATTATACCTTTAGATTAACGGGTTTGAAATACTCTCCCACCACCAAGTACCTCGTAATTTTGAACCACGGTCAGGTGACGAGGTCACACCTGAACTGGCACTTTCCTCTCCACAAGCTGAAGAACTTCGGACGTCACATATTAACGTGGACACGTCCGCAATCCGCGGAACTCCAGTAACCCAGTGAAGAAGAGTACGGCGTGGTCACCCATTCACTGGCAGCAGAAAATGCAGATTTCATGTGTGGTTAAATAGTGGAACTAAGTTCTATAATCTCATTTTTATGCAATAAAAAGAAAAACGTTATCTACTTTTGATCATTCAGATTCAAATTCAGTGATATCTTTTATAAGCGATAGGCCCTTAATAATTAAATTTCACTCAAGGGCTATGACAGCCCTTGAATGAAATTTAGTTTCTGATTATTGTTACAACAGTTATATGTAGTTAATGCATCACTATAACTGCACCATGCTATTGGGTGATTACATCACATCCTCACACCTTGTTTAATAATCATTGTTTTCATATGTTATCAAAATGAAAACACAAAAGAAAGGTGAAATTAAAAGTAACTGTCGAAGTTAAATATTACCAAATCTCTTACATTTAAATCAAAACCTTATCATCTTTTCTGTTGTGGCAGACTACATATGCATATTTGCAAAATAGAAATGCTAAAGATTTGATTTGTTTGTCTCTCAAAACAACAGCTAATTAGATCAGGAACTTTTACTTAAAACTGATTTCGAGTCTCTACGAGCATCCAGAATTTATAAGGGAAACGAATCTACGAACAACTGAGCAGATGGCCAGAACGCAAAATATTCGGCTGCCCCTTTTTAAGGACATTTTGTTTGTTTGTCGCTCAATGATCATTTAATTCACTCGAAAGTTAATTAGACTGGGTTATACAATTTAAAGAATTGTAATTTCTATACACATTCAAATCCAATGTGGGATTTGAACTTACGACTGGTTGAAGCCAAAGGTCAGAGTGATAATTATGCGGTTTGAGTTCGTCTAGTAGGATTTGAGAAGGAGGGGAAAATTTCACATTATTTAAATAAAAGCTATATTTCAAACAGTTTTTGTAAACATGGCGTGTACCTTTTTTCCCGATGCCCCAGGCTGATTTTAGAATTAATTAAAGAAGATAGAGCACTAGAAGGGGCGAAGATGATGGCAACTTGTACAGTGGGGCGCGATCTTTCTCCCCGCGAAAAGAAAAGGAACACACAGAAAGAGATAGGAACATTCATACCCGAACCAGGATTCGAGTGCAGGACTTATGGCTTCGAAGATAGGAACGCTAACCACTCCGCCATCGGTCAGCTAAACTCGTATACTAAAATTTGATAATAAAAATACTAGTTAAAATACTATATAAAATACTATATTGATAATAAAAATACTAGTTAAAAATGGGTTAAAAAAAATTCAAATATAAAATAAAATAAAATCTTCATTAGAATATATATATATATATATATATATATATATAAATTATATATGTATGTATATATAAAATCCCATCTTAATCTACTCTGAACACAATGTATCTCCTCTCTAGATAGCAAGTGTCGTTCCCGAATGCAGTTTTTGCTGATACAAAACTAATTTAAGATGCGGAAAATTCGAAACAGAAAAATTTATATAACATTGTCACATATTATCAAATGTATTTTGTTTGTCCCTTGATATTTAGTTTGAGTTCAAATTGAGAATCGCTACACGGAATAGTATCAAATTATATTAGAATGTCCATCTATAGTAAATTGAGAATAAAAAGTGTTATACTCCACACACACACACAAAATTTTGGTTACAGAGTTTGTAAGTAATTTATGCGGTAAAGAACACTGTATGATATGTCAGTAAATTTACTTATGACAAAATTTAATTAATTTAAGTAATGTAACATTTCTTTTTCCGGAATCTCTTCACTTCATGATTGAACCATGTTTGTCTCTTTTAAAGTTGTCATCAGTCAGTAATATATATATATATATATATATATATATATATATATATATATATATATATATATATATATATATATATATATATATATATACCTTTTGTAAGCTTTTCTTTTTTTTAAGGATTCAATTCTTCATAACTCTTTCATTTAAAAGCATCTATTTTTAATGTAGTTACAGAAACAAAAACGCTTCGAGTTTTTTAATTATTATATTATAAAATTTAAAGTACCGTCATTAAACAAAATTGAATATTAAGACACTTTACTGTTAATATTTTTCACTTTTTTCAAAAATTCCAATCATGTCAAAATTTCTACAAATATCTGTTTTTCAACCACCTGCAACCATTTGAAATCAGTGTATTTCTTTTATCTAACAGCTGCACTCAACTCTAGGTTGATCACTAGCATCGTGATCAAAAGAAAGGCCCGGCACACTTCCGGCGCTTAATTGCTTTACCGCACTCAGGGTATTGAAACACATCCCTGAAATCTGGCTTCTCCGATAACTAATAACAACCCTTTTGCAACTGAACACAAGAGAGTGGCAACCGTTTGAGATCAGGAATCATTTGAGAGCGGAGGAGAGCCTGGAGGAAAGACTCTCATGCCCCGGATTCCCGCTTGGAGAGGGGCGCGAAATACTAAGGCAAAGTTTTTCAGAAAATTTTTATTTTGATTCAAATATCAATTTTACTCAAGAAATACATTTTAAATACTTAACAATTACTGTGCAATGCTGAGAAATATACTGTGATGCTGAACTTCTATTTTTATGTTTCCATAATAAAAAGTTTGCATGTTGCCCATGTCTTAAGCAAAATTAATAATTATATAAATTAATAATGTTGTTTTCATAAAATTTAACGAAATTTTAAATGTTGATTGAAATTTGTTATCCTTACTGTTTTAATTATTGTCATTAATAATTTTACTTAACTTTGAATTATTTTGTAATTTTTAAATTTGGCATTTGCTTTTTACGTCATGATATTAATTTGACAGGAACAACACTTGTATAGTTCAAAAATAAATTTGTCTTTTATTAAACTGCAAGCTGTTTTTTGTTATTTTGGTTAAGTTCTACAATTCAAAATAGGTAGCAAAGCAATGAAAGAAATCACAAATACAAAAATCATGGGTAAATCAAAATAAGCTTTTAAAGTTATGGGAAGAATATTTATAATTTTTAAAAGATCTGTATCTAGTTTTATTTATTTATTAAAAAAGTATGCCAAAAATACTGTCAATCCTTATATGGGTTAAATGAAATTATATTACGTATCATATTCTTCTTCTATAAGGCACTGCAGCCTGTTTTAGGCCAAGGCCATCCCTAACAGTCGTTGCCATCTGATTTTATCCATTGTAAGACTCCTCCAGTTTTCATTAATTATCAGATTGAAGTCCTTTTCCACTGAATCAAGCTACCTAACTGGTTGCTTTCCTCGCACTTATCATGATACGGGAAGTATCCGTTAATTAAAAAAGTATAAAATCTTATTTGAAATGTTTTTCGACATTTTTTTTTATAAAAGTGGCATTATAGTACTAAATATTACTTTAAAAGTCGGCCAATTTGTCGTCTAGTGGTCAGCGTGCCTGACTACGGATAGGGAGGTCCTGAGTTCGGATCTTGGTTCAGGCATGGATGTACTTTCTCTCTCTCTATCCTGTCTTTGTCCTTTCCTTGTGTGTGAATGAGGTATGAATGGTGCCTACCTTATAAACGGGTCCCTATGGCAAGTGTAAGGGTGCGATGGTGGCCCACCCCCTGTGGTTCACCCGGGGCAGCGGCTCGGCGGCAAAGAGAACGCTGTTTCTGGCTGTATCCTTGGGTATAAGGGGCTAATACATCTCGATATACCCCGACCATTGGAAAAAGAATAATACTCTAAAATGTTTAATATCATAAAATTGTGATACAATTCAAAATATACTGAGTAATTTTTGAGTTTTTTTTAAATTTGAGTTACTGCATAAATAATATTGAAAATTATTAAATCATTAGTAAATTATTAATAAATTTATTTTTAATTACAACACGTTTTCTTTGAAAATATTTCCGTGTAAAATATATTTAATCTTAATTTTTCTCTTTTTTGAAAATTCAATTAAAAAAATTCTTATTTCAGCTCTTAATTTACTCGAATGTAATTTTTTACGTTTTCTTGATTCGGTTACATAATCCCTCCAGTAAATATTACTCGCAGTAGTTTTATTTATACATTAATTATTTTACACCTTTTAGTTATTTGTATTTTGCCTGACCATTAGATATTTAAAAAAATGTAAAAACATGATTACATGTAAATTTTTCTTATTATAATTCCCAAGCTAATATGATAAATTTTGAAAATGGTCGATTGTTAAACACTCAATGGACAATTTTTTACCTTAGAGAAATAACTTTACAAGGACCTGATGTTTAAATGACGGTGATTTTAAGCCACTAGAAACATTAATGCCCGAGGTAGGAATCGAAACCATGAACTGCTGAACTAGAGGCTAAATCGTTATCCATTTGAATAAAAAGTTTTAACAGAGAGCGCTGTCGTCAATTATTTGTATGATTACATTCACATTAGATTTTGATTTGAAAGAGAGCAGCTCTCCCACACCTTTTCGATTGAACTAAAAGTTCCTTTACATTTCTAGAAAATATAATTGATTGTATTAAATTTGTGTAAATTGATTACTGTGCGTAACTTTTGTGTTTATTAAAATTGTTGTTGTTATAATATATGGTCATATTTATTTTCCCAAACCGCGTTTTAAATGCACTCTTTTGTGTGTGGGTTTAGATTTTATTTGAATTATTTAGAATAGATTAATTTCTTTTTCCTGGTGCATCGGTAGGGAAATGATCATATACGAGGGTTACTCTGAAATTTTTGAAATACAACTTTGGTTTTTAAAGTAATACTTACAAAATTTTAGGTGTGTTCAAAGTAGTCTCCTCCAGCATCAATGCACTTTTGTAGACGAATTTTCCACAGATTAAATAACTCAAGCCATTCATTTCTTGGAATAGAGGGGAAAAAATGCATTTATAGCCACATCAATCTCTTCTTCTGAATGAAAACGACGTCCACGTAGGTTCTTTTTTAGATTAAAGAAAAACCAAAAGTCGCACATAGCTATATCAGGTGAATACGGCGGATGTTCGTCACTTTAATACGTTTTTATTTAAGAAACTCAACTGTTAATCCGGATGTATGTGAAGATGTGTTGTCATTGTGAAGCATTAGTCCCCTAACATTCAGTTCTTGTAGAATTTCCGGAAGACATTTAGTGGTATACCAGTTTGCTGTTACTGTCTTCTGTCCTTCCAACTTGATGGCTTTGACCAATCCCGTACTTCTGAAGAAAACGTCATACATCACTTTTTTCAGTGCGCGTTGTTTTTTCACCATTGTCGGCGTGGAATCATCTTCAAAGACCCATACTTTGCTTTCTTGACGTGTTGGAACGTCAAAAAACGGTATGCACGTTTCATCACCTGTTACAATTTTAGAAATGATGCGGTGGCCACCATCATTTAGCAATTTAAGAGTTTCTTTACTGATTCTGACACGTTCCTCTTTTTGGTGTTCAGTTAGATTATGGGGAAGCCAACGGCAAACTAATTTTTTCACATGTAATTCTTCATGAATGATTTTGTGTATGGCTTCGGATCCAATGTTAAGTTCCTTCTGTATCATTTGATAGGTACAGCGATTATCATCCATTAACATTTTTCTAATGGTAAACACATTATTCGGGATTATTAACGACGGCGGCCTTCCTGTGTGCTCTTCATCCTGAAGAAAATTGCGACCGCTTCTAAATTCTCTAAACCATCTGAATACAGTAGCAGGAGCAGGAGATTCATCACCAAACGCTAATTGCAACCGTTGAACGCATTCTTCTTGATTTAATCCTGCTTTAAAATCGTAGAAAATCATAGCGCGAAAATGTTCTCGTGTCAACTCCATTTTCTCTTCTGTTTAAAATTTATTCTACGCTAAGCAAATTGAAGTAAGTCAGTAAAAAATCGTCTTCAGTGTTAAAATACAAAGTATTTTAAAATTAAAACGCTATTTTTATTTTGTAAATTCTCGTCTGCGCGTATCTGAAAATTTTCAGAGTAACCCTCGTATTATTTTTGGTACACATGATCGATTATTGAATTCAAACTTTTATTTATGCTTTGATATTATTTATATTGAATTTTGCACCACATGTATAATTTGCGATAAAATATACATGTGGTGCAATATGTAGTTCGTTGCATGCTTTGCATGCTAGATCTATATTTTTATATTCTTTGCATGCTAGATTAATATAAAATAAAGCTTTAAAAATTTAAAAAAAAAAAAAAAACAGTTCTTTGTTCTCAGAGCTGCAACTAAATTAGTGAATCAAACTGAAAACTTAGTGAAAACAGAAGAATGTGTTTTGTTAGAAGAATGTGCAAATCAACTTATATATTAAAGCATTTCTATAAGCAATTTGAAAATTTATCTGAAGTAGAAAAGATCGAAGTTGATTTTCCCAATGTTCATGACTGAAGATAAAATATCGCTTGCACTTTTTAATACTCAAATAAATAAATAATAAAAAATTATATATTTAAACAAAATAATGTCCTAATTATAAACTCCACTCAAACACAGAACTTTAATTCAAAACTCTATCATTGAAAAATAAACTATAAAAATCCCTTAGTTAAACATTCAAAAAATTCTTCAGTGATATAACACATTTTACTAGTTTCTGAAATACATTCAGTTTCCATTGTTGATATTATATATCGGGTTAACAACTATATTTAAAGTCATATTTAAGTGGAACCGGCTTTGAATACTATTGAAAGTTACGAAATATCGTACAATAATTATGATTTAGTTATGAAGATATTGAAAGAAAGATTTGGTCGTAAAGACCTGATAATTAATGATTACATGATTTAACCGTTGAATCTCTCACTCGTCTATAAATCGAATATTTTGAGGTTAAAAAATGCATAATGAAATCGGAGTCAATGTGAGAAATTTGCAATCTTTAGGAGTTGAACCTAAATCCTTAAGTTTAATGCTCATATCTTTTCAATTCAAATAAAAAGCAGAAAAACACTCCCACTTCCTTCCATCTGAAAAACTAAAGGATTGATAGACTGCACCTTTCAAAAGAAAAAAACTTTATGGTTTTTCAGTTGCTTCTCAAATTAAAAATTCTTGCATGTTTTGTAGAAAGTAGTCGTCCACTCGGCGGAGAACTGTAACTCGAAGAACAAAGGAAAAAGAGATAAAAATTTTCGGCAGATGTTTTTTTATGACTGGATATAAAGAATACAATTAAGGATGTCTAATCGGAACTGTTTCCTAGCATGTGCGTAGCTAAACAAAATCAGATTAATTGTTTTAAATCCTCAAAAGATAAATAAATGAGATTCAAAAATCACAGAAGTTGAAACGTCAATAGTTCTGCGGTTTGGCATAATGAAAAAAAATATTAAATAAATTACTCGTTCATTGTTAGATGTTGGTTCAATACTCACTTGTGTTTGACAGAAATTCGTTGACAAATTAAGTCTCCTGAAAATATAAAGTTAAAAATTATCAATTTTTATTTTCAGAAGCAAAAAGTCTACAAGCAAAACTTATGGTGTAGTTCGTATGACATTAGTATTTAGACTTTTTCGTAACTCCAAATCAGGAATAGAAACTTTAGTTCGGATGAAATATCAGATTCATACTCACTACCCCTTTTAAAAAAGAAATATGGAAATTTAGAAATAAGAAATTTTACCCTTGTTCTGACTTCTTTAATCGTATTTAGTTTATTAATTGTTCTGATAGGGACAGATTACGATTACAACCCTTTGAATGGTAAAAGTAAATATTTTATTAAAAATCTCTTAGCCGTTGAAAGTGTTTTTGGAAGGTGCTTACATGGTCGAAAAATTGATAATCACACTTCGGTCATATTTAATTATGTAGTGGAATAAAAAATTTAATTTCGAAACAATTAGAAAAATTTTGAGGTTTTGAAAACCCTGATTTAATGGCCAAAAATTTCTGGATGAAAAAGTTTCTGAAGAATGGACAATTGTTACGAAAATAAAGTTTTGCCCGATTTTGAGTCACATATTAAATATGAATCAGACATACATAGTTCGATTGCCCTAAAAACTAGATAAACAAAATTTACATAATAATTGAGAAATTTCTGAACTAAGATTTGCTAAGAAAAAGATTGCTTTGAAAACCCGAAATATATTTGAAGAATATAAAGAATTGTTAGATGAGATTACATAAAATATGGAATTATTGAGTTACCTCCCCACTCCGAATAAAACTGAAAACGCTACATTTTATCTACCGTATAGAGAAATCAATCGGAATGATCTCGCGACAAATGAATTACAAAATTAAATTGAATGACAGCTTATTGGTCCAAATCTGTATCTAGAAATTTTTGATATTTTTTGGAGATTTAGACTTAAGCCCATAGCTCTTACGACTGACATGCGACTAACGTTTTTGAGGGTCGCGAAGTCCTGGTTGGTTAGTGCGTTGTTCTCATCATCGGAAGGTAGTGAGTTCAAATCCCGGCTTAACAGAAAATCAGGCGTGTGCACTAATGGCTCTGGGCACGTTAAAACTGGGCGGAGTTGCAATATCCTCCAAGTGAAATGATACCTCTGTGGATGGTGGGGTATCTTGGGGATCTTCTTTTTGTATTAGTCATGCAAAATGCAATATAATAAAGGTTTTGTTTTTAAGTAACGGCGGGCACTGTGTGACTAACTTTTCACCACAGCGAAACCGGAAACTGCTCCTCATTTATCGTTACCACAAGGGCACATGTGAACCAAGTCACGGAAGCGAGTGGCAGTAGCAACGCCATACCACCACAAACCCACTTATAGGGTGGACTACTCTCATTAATCATCTCTGAAGAAACGACTGAGAAACACAGAGGGAAAGTAATATCCATGCCCGAACCGGGATTCGAACCCGGGACCCACAGCTCAGGAGTAAAAGAAAAGATAACTACTCAGTCATTGGTCAATATAAAGAAATTATACATTTTCTCTTAAATTTGACCACTGAGTTCCTAATTTTAAATACTCTAAAGTCTATAGCACGACAGCCTATGCGGGCCAAGGCCTACAGTATCCATTTCTGTTTTCGTGACCGAAACGACACTGGGGTAAAAGCATATGTCCTTATTAGCTGATCAGCTTAACGCGAAACCCCAGTGTTTAGTTCCCAAGCAGGCTTTTGGTACTCAGTTTATAGACCCACTGAAGGGATGAAAGAAAGGCTGAGTCGACCTTGCCCAGGATCAGGATGCCTTCGAGGATCGAATCTCGAACCAGTGCTTTGGGAGCGTGAAACGCTATCGCTAAACCACCGGTCTTCATCCTGATTTTAAATATTGTAGTTTAAAAATATGTATTCCTCATACGTATAAAAACATTTTTTAAATATATTTAAAGAAATAGCATCTGTTACTTTAACAATAAGATTTAACTATTTAATGAAACTAAAAATAGTTAATAAATTTGAAAATAACACACAGTATATCGAAAATGATTATTTTGTGTGTGTGTGGAATTATAGTTCTATGTCTATCATGCTTCATATTTGAGATGACGTAGTGAGCATAATCGTCGCCCGGGTACAATACTTTTTTTGTTGCTCCCTTGAAAAAAATAGTAAAACAATATAAATATGGGAATAAAATGTATTAAGTAATAAGAAAATATACTATATTATAACTATTTATAATAGATTATAATATAAATGGAGTATACTTGTAATAAGGATACAATATAAATAATAACAGAATATTGTACCTACTATAAAATATTTAGTCGTAACGTCTCGTGTTGCATGTCCCAGGTCCCAGGTTCGATCCTTGGACAAGGTAGACACAACTCATAATTTTTTTCAATAGGTCGATAAACTGAGTGCCCAGCTTGTTAGGGAACTAAACACTAGGGGTTTCACTTTGGATTGACCACCTAACCGGAACAAATGTTTTGCACCACAAGGCCCTCTGTTAGGGAAACAGATATGGTGGGAACTGTAGACCTTGATCCTGATATTACAATTTTGAACTCCGGATACTTTTCCATTTATCTATTAATTTTTAACTTTTAAGAAAATTGATTTTAATAATTTAACAGTTCCATAACAATGTCTTAAAAATGCATTTTTTCTAGCTTAATAACAAACTAAAGTAATTAAAATTTTTTATTCCCTATTAGTTGTACATTATCTTATATATTTATGAAAAACTCTACAAATTGTTGATCATTAGATGTTAAATGTATGCTATATTTTAAGAAATTTTCAAAAATTCTATAATATTACTAACTTTACAAACTTTAGCTATTTATTGCAAAAAATAAATAAATAAATAATTGGGTATGATTTCACACCCATAATTGTCAGTCAGTTGATCCTATACAACTGACTTGATTTTCCACAATAATATCTTTTTAAACATAATATCTTTAAAACACAGATTAAACTGCAAGATTTATTTAATTTTTTTTATCTCGGAGAAATTCCTGTGAAAAACAATCTAAACTTTATGGGAATTTTCTCATTTAAAATAGCTTTTGTAAATTATATCATTCAGACCATTAATGTATTAACCAAAATTATTTTAAAATTATATTAAAGACTACAGTAAAATCTGAGATAAAAATTACAAGATTTTTATTTTTATTTTGGGACATTGGATAATATAATTTCACAAAGTCTCAATAACAGCTGAAACTGACCTTTCTATATCGCTTCTTGATAACTTAAGTAAAATATGATTTATCTATTACTTCTATTACTATTAGCACAACATTTAAATTCTTTTATAAGATTTCATTAATAATATTTCAGTTATATATATATATATATATATATATATATATATATATTTCAATTTTTTTTGCGAATAGTTCTTTTTTTTTTACATTATTATAGTTAAATTAAGATTAATTTTTCACATTTTTTTTTCATAAAAAGAAATAAATAAAAAATATTAACGAAATACTGCTTGTTAAATAAAATGATTTAATATCTTATGAGAAATTTAAAAAAACGCGTCTAATAATATTTCAAAACACTGAAATTGCGACAAAAAATTTCTTTGTTTGAATTTTTGAATAATTATCACATTCAGAGGCGTCCAGTGGAAATAATATTCATTGAACTTTTTTTTTTTTAATTTTGAGTAGAATAAACTCATTTGCTTTATTAATAATATTATTATTACCTCTTTCGTTAGCATACACCTTGACTTTGACATCCTGTATAACAATTAGGACTCATAAAGGACACAGAAAATTTTGATGTATTCACAAAATTAAATAAGGTGTATTTCATGATGTAATTTCATTGATTTAATAGATCCAAAAATTAACATAAAACATTAACACAAATAATTTGATATATAACTTTATACTAAAATGAAAGCCTCTCATATGTATAAAAAAATGAAGCAAACCAATCTAATATTCATGTATATATATATATATATATATATATATTCGTTATTTACTCGCCTACAAGATTTGTAGTACAAAACAATACTATTACAAACTTTGAGTAAAGTATGAAACTTAAAAAGGAAAAGATTAAAAGAAAGAAAACCGATAATCTAACCGAGATTAAGAAATAAAAATCTCGCGCGCGCGAAAATTTTCTTATATTTCTATATACCTTGCAAAATTTCTCATGCCTCTTACATAGAAATTTTAAGTTTTTAAATAGTGTTTATATTAAACATATTCAACAATAGATGTTTATTCATTTCAAATGCAAAAACAACAATGAATAAGCGATTATTTCTTACAGCATAGAGCTTGTTATTAACTGTTAAAGATAATTAAGTAATACACCAATGTGCTTGCGGAGGAATTTATATCGATTTATTTTTTTTTTTAAATAATATTCAAATCAAGGTTTTTCAAAACTTCAAAGAAAAATGATATATTATTTTAATATAAAAAATTAACTTCAAAAGCTTCCGAATCTCTTATAATTGCAAAATCAATTATTACTGATAAATCGCGAATAAAAATTGAAAAAAATGAAGAAAATAGGTATTTTTTAATTTTCACGTTGCAAAAAGCTATCCTAACATTTATATGATAATGGTAAAAATGACGTTTTGTATAAGGCAGTATAATTCATTATGTAAATAATGTTTTGGAAGTATTTTATGAATCAAAAGAGTTTTTATTAAATTAATATTTTAGTCGATTTTTTAAGCTTACTTTCGTTTAAATTTTGTGAGCATCCATTTTCTGATAATTTAATAAAAATATTTCGAATTAAATACTCATTATTTAATTAGATTTTATATATTATTTAATTTAATAAGTATTTTCTTAAGACATAAATTTTCTACCTAAATTTTTAAACTTCATACTAGAGTGTTAGCATGTTTTGTGATTATATTTTAGAATGCATATAAAGAATAATTTTCCCCTTTAAAAATGCATATATTTTATTACGAGAAATAAAGTGTTTTAACGAATTGACTTTTAGCCAATGTTTTAATATTATTAAATGAAATCTAACAAATTTTAAATTGATTTTGGGGAAAAAAACTTGTAATAAATTATTATTACCAATTTAGTATATTGTATTTGCATTTTAGAAAAGAATAAATAAAATAGGCGCAAAAATAAAGTTTTAATATATATATATATATATATATATATAACAGTCATTTTAGTTTTAAAACCTCAATTGTTAAGAATGACAAAAATTGATCGAAACACTACCAGAAAACATTTTCAAACTGTTCAAATTAAAAGTTCTTACATTAATTTTATAGAAATTTAATTTAATAAATATTAAAAGCTATTTTGGATTTCTTAAATCATTCTATATATTTATGTATCAGAAATTTTAATAAACGTTTAATTTATTAATGACACTTTAGAAAAATAATTAAAAACAATTTAAGTATATTTTAACGTCCCCTTTATTTCTGTCCTAATCTCAAGAGTTTCCTAGCGTTAAATGGACTTTTACTCTGTCAAGGAGATTCATTTTCTAAATGGTGCCTGGTAACTAATGGTACCAGAGTAAAATTATGAGAGGTGGTTCACTATATCGTGGGAACAGCAGAAGAAAATTATTCAAGAAGGGGCATGAAGTCCTTCACGGAAAATGCGATTCATCTATAGAAAATCAGAATCACCTTAACAAAATGTGAAAAATTTAATGAAAAATATCATTTGTACTAAAGTCATTTTCTATAAAACTGTAATAAAATATTTGTTTAAATAAAATTTAAACCTAATTTATTATGAATTCTTACATGCATAATTTTTTACTTGCCTGTGGTTTTACAACAGCATTTTCAGTTCTTTTTTTTTCGAAGATTATTTTGTTTAACTGACTAGAAAGGAAGCTTAGTAAAAGTATTACATTGATTAGTAGAAGATTGATTGTGCGAAGAGTAGTTGCTACAGTTAGACTAAAGCATCTGTACCTAACATGCAATATTTCTAGATTAGCTTAAAACGTCTAGATTCTTCCGTATATTTGCTATCAAAAACTTTTTAAAAGTTAGCTAAAATATTTCAAGTTTCTCTGTATTTATATTTTCACAGTTTCTTTACGATTGTTGATAAAAATTCCTAGAAATATCAGAAAGAATAAAAACCAATATTTTTTAACAAATTTCTAAAATATCTTTATTTTACTTGCCATGCAAGTTCTTAAGAAATTAAATTATATCAACTTTAACTTCGGATTTTTATAATGTGTTTATCTCAGATAATATATAATAATTAAGAATTATCAGAATCTTCACATTTTTGAATGTTATAAAGGCTCTCTTAAAAAGTTCCTGGAATTTTTTTAATAATATTGCTTGCTATTTCCTGCAATTATAAATTACATATTTTGTGTTCAATAATAAAATAGTTCTATCTGTATTGCTATTCTTATAATTGGTATCATTTATGTTACGTTAATCACTATACAAGTAACCTCGCATTTATTTATTCCTATTTTTTTTCTTTCCAATTTTTTAAAACTTTTTTTTGAACGTTTATTTTTTCAAATTGTGAAGGAATGCTTCATTCATTTTCACATATTGTAGCCAATATGCTAACATATCGAATCACTTATATGTAGTATTACATTCTTTTTATATATATTTAGCAGGATTGAGATATATGAGGTATTTTCAAAGGAATAGAAAGAACTTTCCCTTATGGATTCTGTATCGAGTATTATTTCCTTCTCTTTATGATTAACATTTAACCATTAACTGAAAAATGAATGGAAACTACCCTTTCCACATAAATATCTTTTTCACACGTATTATACTTGTCTCTTTGACACTCCTCAGTTGACAACCAAAAGATCTGAGGCTGACGCGGGGCTTTATCTTTATAGCAATCTACGAGGGTGTTGAGTTCAAGATCAAGACCTCGCTTCTTTTAATAAATGCTCAAAGATAATGCAGAATATAGCGTTGTCACTCCCCCGCTCCCCACAAACATACACACAAACTTGTGAAAGGAACCCGACTTGAGAAAAGGATTAAAGGGAATGTAAAAAAACAATAAAATGCACGAAGTCCTTCTATTTATTCTCCCGAAAGCAGAGGGTGACATCTTTCAGGTGGACAATAATTCACATTTGCTCTTCAAAACTGTCAGGTGTGCCTCTTTGCCAGATTCCAGATGCGACTGGAAAGAGATTCTTCTCTCCCTCGCAAGGCATGTTGAGTCATTAGGACACGGACAACAAAATCAGAAATATTGTAAGCCCAACAAAATAAGCTTCTATAAGACTTTGTTTATAACTTGCAATATTATTTCAGAAATGAGCATATTAGAGCCAACTCGGGTATGACTATTATCACCCACCACATAACATGTTTGGCCTTCAATTTTTATAATAACGTATGCAAAATAAATAACTCTCAAGTAATAGTACTAGAACCATACAACCCCTACGGACAAAACATTTTTCCATAGATCGAGGGTAATCCTTGAATTTAAGCCAATTGCCAGTTTCTGAACAATTTAATTTAATAACTTATGATTAAAAGGCACTTCACGTATCCATTAGATCAATGATTCATAGTTATACAATACATCCGATGTGTTCAATTAATTCTTAGGATGAGAAATTTGACACATTCATATCTATATCAAACAAAAAGCTACATGAAATATGTGACTTTCACGTAATTTTGTCAAAATCAAATGTGTTCATGTTTTTTATTAACTATTTTCTATTTTTTGTTTAAAATTTTTATTTAATAATCTGTAAAAGAAACAAAAAGAGTTCTAAATAATGTCATATTTTAATCATAATTTCAAAATAACTTGAATATAATTACATGAGCAAGAGTGAACAACTTGAGTTGCAAACAAAAATGCGATATTTATTGTGAAAAGATCTTAATTTGATAATTATGTAAGCAAAGTTAATGACCGCTGTAAAAAAAAATTAATTTTAAAAATAAAGTAAGAGAAAACCGCAAATTTGAAATGTTCCCCCGCCCAAGAATGTTTTTATTCGAATGAAACATCAAACTCAAATTGTTGCTCTTGTAGTGATAAAAATTGCATTAAATGTTTTAATTGTACGGGGATATTTCTGAAGACTGTCCAAGAATGAAAAAGCTCCATTTGTAGAGAATGTGGTGAGAATGGACTTACCCAATGGCATTATACGAAAAACAAAAGTAAAAAAACAATGAGCCGGTGAATGTTGAAAACTTTTCCTCTTCAAAAGCTTTTATGAAAGAAACAAAAATATATAATTCTAAGTTTGTTTATTTTTGCAGACCGAGCGCTCCTGATTCCTAAGCTGTGGGTCCCGGGTTCAAATTCCAGTTCAGGCATGGATGTTACTTTCTTTCTATTTTCTTTGTGTTTCTTTGCAATTTCTTTTGTAATGAAGCATGAATGTGGCCCACCCTATAAAAGGGTTTGTGATGGTATGGTGTGGGCAATGCTACTCGCGTCCTTGACTTGGTTCATATGTGCCCGCTGGGTAACGACAAATGAGTAACAGTTTCTGGCTTTGTTGTGGCATAGGGTTCGTCACCCAAGTGCAAGCCGTTGGAAAATAAAAAGTTTGCTTATTTATCGCTCAACTCTCATCTTTTGCAGACGAGAACTAATTATATCCGAGCAAACGATTAAAGAATATAATTCCGTTAATGAGAAAATTGTTTGGATTTGGCTCTCTTGTAGCATCTGTTTTCACTTTTGCCGAAAAGTCATGTGGAATTAAAAATCAAATCCGTTAGAACAACGCTTGAGATATTTATCGTTTGTAAATGACAATGTTATGGCGGTTGATCAAATGGTAGAAGAAAACTTTATAGACAAAACAGAAATGGAATCCTAATTGGACATCTGGTATGAAAAAAGTATGCCGTTTTCTGAAGCGGAAGTGTGGAATCAAAACATCAAAAATTAAAGCTCATAACAGAATATTGATTTACTATAGGGGGGAAAGAACAACTTAATAAATTTTGTTTACAGTTGAGCAAACAGACGAAGATAGGAAAAAACGATCTTGCATTAATGCAAGGAAAAATTTTAAAAAATCTCCATTTTTTTTTTAAATTAAAAATGATACACAGATAATGCCTATTATGAATAATGGCTCTTGTAACATTGAAGTGAAAAGAAAATCAATGTCTGAGTAGGGTAACCGATTTATCAGGATTGAAATTTAAATTCTGAATATATTCTTCCATTTAATAATTTTTGCAAGGCAACTTAAGATAGTCAGAATACATTGTAAATTAAGATAAAAGCGAGATTAAAATAAATGATATTAAAATTGATAAAACTATTTTGCTTATAAGTCATTGTTGCATTGTTAGAAAATAATGTTGATAAAAAAGTTTAGAACTTTCATGAATATTTTAAAATTCATCCTCAAATATGCAAAAAATACTGATTTTATATTACCAAAGCTTCATTGAAAGAAGCCAATTCTTCATACTTACAGAAATAAATTATGTAATAGAATAGAAAAATAAATAGTCTGTTTTTCATCACAAAATGTTATTTAGTTTTAGACATTTTTTTTATAAGTTCCAATATTTTTTCTCAATGAATTTTACTAGGCATTTCAAATTGTAATAATTTTATCTGAAAGGAAAAATGCATACATATGTAGATATGTGTTTATTCAATAATATCAAACATGTAAAAACTATTTATGCTCAAGTGAATAAATACTGGATATTAATTTTTTTAAACCATCAAATTCAAATTAAAAATTAAGAAAATTTTAAATGAATTATAAATTTATTATAAAGTTAATAAGGATTTAGTTTTATCAGTAAAAGAGAGAGAGAGAGAGAGCTAACAAAACTTTACTTCAAAATAGATTTAAAAACATTATTAAAATTTCTTAAGCTTATGACCAAGTAATATTAATTTAATATATAATTTAATGAATAATTACCTTTAATTATTTTAAAATCAACTTTAAAAACCAAAAAGGTTTAATAAGAGAGATTTTAACTCAAAATACTGATTGGAATTTTCATGTCATTTACTCAATAACATCATACATGCAAAAACTATGGTAAAGTGAATTATAAATGCTGGATATTTTGTTTTTAAACTAAAAATTCAAATTAAAAATTTAGAAAATTTTACTTCAAAATAGATTTAAAAACATGATTAAGTACCGCGTTCTTACATAAACACAAAATATTACTTCAAACTTTTAAGTAAATTTTACAAGCACAATGAAATTAATAATTTTAGCAATAACAATAGTTAACATTTTCTCAGTCTCAATAAAACTTATTTTGATTACATATTATACAGAATATATCTGATAAGCCATTTGTTCCTTATATTGCATTTTATCATTTTCAAAATAGCTACATATTTCAGATTTGCTTATGCTAATTTTGCTTTTTAATTTTTTTCTTCGCTGATGAGAATGACAACCATAAAGTACGTACATAAATTATATTTCCATCAACAAAATGTTTAGCTGCAAATTCTAAAATATACAAATTAATAGATTTTGATACATACAATTACTTTTCGTTTTTTCTACGAATGGTTTTAATTAGTAACAATCAAATGAAAAATTGTCGGTGAAATTTTAATAAATAAAAGACATATTGTAAAATTTTAACAAACAAAATACATACTGTCAAGTAATATTCTGCAGATTAATATTTGCTTTATATGGTATTAATATTTAAATTAAAAAGCTTCTAATTTTATTTATGAAGAAATGTATTCTTATTCATTGGTAAAATGTTGCATTTGATATTAATCGCAATCTCGATTCAGTACAATACAATATATTAAATAATTTTTCTATAATATACATTGTGGATATTTAAATCAACGAGAAAATTAATAGTCATATTCACGCTGTTTCGAAAATAAAAGATTTAAAAATGCATTCATTATAATTTACTATTAATTTATAATGAATTAAATTTTGGCAGAAAATAGTATTTGAAATAAAAAACAAAATTTCCAAACACATTGTTATATTATTAAGTATTATCAATTAATCAGAAATTTCAAATATTATAAATATTATATGAATATGAATTCACTAGAATTCATTCATTCACACTTTCAAATACCCAAAGCTTATATAATGGTGAAAAATCACAAATATGAAGATTCGATTTAGTCATTCAATTAATTATAAGAAATAAAAACTTATAGCAATGTTTCTGCGGTCCTTTTTATCCAATTATATATTTTAAATATTCTAATAGATCACTTACAAAATGGAGTACTAAATTCCTCTATTTTTGGCGAAACTAAACCGAAAGCATAGAGCTACGTGATGATTTAAACCGATCAGAGCACATCACATTTGCTTTGTGCCATAAACATGTCAAAAAAAGAGTGAAAATTTCTTTGAATCGAGGATAGAGTGCTTGAAAGAGAACTTCTCTACCCAATTAAGTAGAAAACATTCATTTTGTATCTTTATGGAGTACAAAATATCCGTCTCTCATCGAGTGGTGAAAAACTACTCGATTTTTTAAGAGTGTAAATAATGCGATAAATTTATCTGGTTAGCAAATTTATCTTAAAGAATATTTTTACTTGTTTTTTTTTTTTTTTTTTTTTTTTTAAATTACTTTTCTAAAACTTAACATATTTTTCTCGTGTAAAATATTATGTTTCTGCTAAAATTTTTGTACACATAACTGAGAAAATTTTTATACATTCTGTATTATTTATAATTTTTTTCATTTATAAAAATTAACATCTGTGTCATATGTGTGAAGAATAATTTAACACACGGCTAGCTTATTTCTATATTTATTTAACATTAAAAAAAAACACAGGTAAATCACACACGCTACACAGAAAAATGAAAACAGAAGAATATTAAAACAAGGAAAACTCCGACAATCATAATCGAGCAGCATTAGGCTCTAGGGTTAGAGCTAGTCTGGTACTCTCAGTTCGCTTATGATCGCTAGAGGGCGTTGCTTTATTACAGACTCCCCCTCTGGCTCTGAAATCGTCTCGATGATGAGCCAGGATTTGACTGTCTGATTTTTGGAGGTCTCCCTCGTTTTCTTAAGGGAGCAACTGGACCTCTGTCTTTCGATGAAGGTAGTTGGTATGGCTTTATCACATTCGTATGATATGTACCTAACACTTGATCAGGTGCAGCAGGATCTGCAACATCATATGTGGTAGGAGACCTGTTTGTAAGTATGAGGTATGGACCTTCACGTCTTGGCATAAATTTTTTACTTTTCTTGTTCCTGGAATTACTTATTTGATGTAGAGTAATCCATACTTTGTCACCTGGCTTATAGTAAGCCTGTCTATGTCTTTTGTCAAAATAGACCTTTCTTCTATCTTGTTTTTGTTCTACTCGCTCCCTGATTTGAGGAGTCAGGCGAGCAAACCTTTTCAAATAAGGCGTTATTTCAGGGACAAAGTTATCATTATTAAAAATTGATCTCATGTCATGACGAACATCATCCGTCGTCCTAAGCCCTCTGCCGAATTGCAGATAAGCGGCAGTGTGACCAGTGGTGTCACATCTAGCTGTATTCATGGCAAAACGAATCATCGGAAGATGTTCTTCCTAGGTATCATGCGCATCGCCTACTAAGATGGCTAATCTAGGTTTCAAATCTCTGTTCTTACGTTCAGAGGGATTCGCTTGAGGATGATAAACAGGGATAAGGTCCTGTTTGATATCTAACAAATGACAAATTTGTTGCATGACGGCACCAACAAATTGAGATCCGTTGTCACTGATTAATCTCCGAGCGTAGATAGCGAGAAGTCCATAGCGTAGATAAACTTCAAGTAGCGTTTTGGCACAGTTTGACGCTGTGGCTTCATTAAGAGCAAATAACTCAACCCATTTGGTACTCGTGTCTTCCACAATAAATATCCATTTCTTTCCTGTTGAAGTTTCTGGAAGAGGACCAAAGAGATCAATAGCAAGAGTTTCGAATCTTTGCGCATAAATAGGCGTTCTAAGCAGACCAGCAGGTTTCTGATTTGTTGGTTTATACCGATTACATTCCGCACATGTTTTGACATAATCAGAGATGTACTTCCTCATGCCTGTGAAATAATATTTGGAAGCTATCTTATTGTATGTACCTTCTACTCCATAATGACCAGCTGTAGGAGCATCATGGTATTCTTGCAGAATTCTTTGTCGTTCTTGGATAGGAACAACCAATTGCGCATCGTCTGAATCCGTCTCAGGCGAATAACGATACAAAATACCTTCGTTCATTATATATCCTCGACTGATATAGTTAGCAAAGTTTTCATCCTTATCATTGTTTTCCAGACAATCGATAATTTTCTTCAGATCTGGATCTGCCAACTGTTCTTTAAGTATTTCTCTCTTGGCTGGAGACATACGATACGGTGGAACAGATACAGGATGAGGGTCTAATGTCTCTATTCTGTGCTTAATGAAAGGAGTGGGCTCTCCCCCTGGTTCAAAGCAATGCTTGTAACTTTGAAGTAAGCAATTTAGTTTGCCTCTTTGCGTCTCTGTTAGATGTCTCCCTTCATCGCTTCTCAAGTGAACTATAGTTGTAGTTTCAGGCACCACTGAAGTTTTAGAAATGTTTGATGCTTTTCTTGCATTAGTAGGTTTTACATAGAACAAATACTGTCTCTGTGGATTTTCGCAAAAATGCCAGGTCCCATTTTGAACATCGAGAACAATACCAGCTGCATGGAGAAAATCTCTTCCTAAGAGTGTGCTGTTATCCTTGGCTTCAGGTAGAACGAGAAATTCTATTGACACACTTTTACCTTCTATACACTGATTGACGATGGTTTTAAGGGCAACCATGGACTGAAGTTTTCCATCAGCAAGAGTGAACGAAATTTTCTTGTTTTCAAAAGCAACTCCATTATCTCGTAAAAAGTTATATAACTTTTCTCCTGCAATAGAATGTGAAGCACCAGTATCTGCGCAAACTGCAATCTTCTTACCAAACAATTCGAAGACAATCATACTTGACATATCTGTATTTATATTATTAATGAATAAGTTCATGCAATTAACAGTTGTATCTTCATGTTTAGAACTTGTACAAATAGAACATTTTGATCTGATAACTCCAGGCGTTCCGCAACCGAAACATCGGATAGATAATCTTCCATCTAATCTAGAAGTAGAGGAACGAGTTATTGGAACTTTTGAATATCGATTTTGAGCATTTTCTGTAGCATTGATCACAGGACGAAATTTTCTATCTGGGATAGTTTTCCTGTTTGCATCTCTTGAATATGTTTCCCTTTGAGACTGGTTCAATTGCTTCTTTGTTCCTTGCCGGACATTCTCATAAGCATCTAGTTTTTCAGCTATATCTAGAGGATTAATCCAGTTTGCCCAAGAATCAAGAAAATGATCTTTGACTTCTGGTGGAGTTCGTTTCTTAATTTGATCAGCAATTATTAAGCTTTTGAGTTGATCAAAAGTTGTAATATTCATTTCTTTTATCCATCCCTCAAAATAAGAGGCTAATTCAAAGTAAAAGTCTCGCCATGTTGTATCAGAGCTTTTTCTGTGTTGTGAGAATAACTGTCGAAACTTATCAGCAGTAACCCTAAATCTTTTAAGGAGCATTTCCTTCACCTTTTGGTAATTTTGTGTATCTTGTTCATTTTCTCTAGCAAGCAGTTGTGCTATTTCAGTTGGCAAAGATCCAATTAAATATGGTATCCAAGAAGACTCGGGAAGATTCATAAATTTCAACTGTCTCTCGAATATAATTAAAAATAGACCAATTTCATCCTCTTTTGGATTAAATTTAGGAATGATAAGATTAAGTTCGAATTTTTGACATTCAGAATCAGAAGCGCCTACAATGGAGGTAGATGCCTTTTGAGCTTCGAGCTGGAGCCTAAGCTTTTCCAATTCAAAATCACGTTCATTTTCTAAACGCAATTGTTCTTCAACTTGTAACTTACGCAATCTTTCTTCTTCAATTTCCTTTTCTTTTGCTAATCTCTCAAATTCTGCTACTTTTTCAGCCTCTAAGCGATCTTCTATTATAACACTAAGTATGTTTTTCACAAGTTCTTCATCATAATTATCACTTTTAGTTATAAGTTCTCTAAGGTCAATTATTTTCATCTCATCAGACACAGCCAAACCAAGCTCTGTTGCAAGAGTTCGGAGGTCTTGTTTTTTAGATTTGCTAAGAAAAGCCATTTTTACTAAAGTCTTTCAATATTAGTGAAATATTTAGAAAATCAAATGATACCAAAAGAAAATTCTTAAACATAAAATTATTCAAATACCAGAAACATCAAATCAAACACTTCAGTATAGCCATTTTAAAAGAAGATAATGTATTTCAATTATTGGAATAACAAAACAACAAGTAATACTTTTGTAGTAAATAATTAAAATAATACTAGAAACTAGCCAGTACAATTACTAAAAATATTAAATATATAACACAAACACTGTAAAATCATCACTACCTACTACTTCATTCGAAAATAGTAACCTTGTGAATTGTATATATAAAAAGTATCATTTAAATTTTAAAATATTTTTTAATATATAGAAAACAATACAGACATACAGATTAATTTCAGAAATATTATTCATAGAGTATTTAATATTTTCTTATTAGTGCACAAAAATCATTAAGAATATTCATAAATTCTTTCAAATAGATTATTTAATTATTTCCATAGACCACAAACATAAATTATATATGCAGTAACAGATAATTTTATAATGACAGATACTCATTCTCAGAAATATGAATCATTAGATAATGTAACTAATATACAAAAATACACATTTTCCACAACAGTAAGATCAATACAAGAATCAAAAATAAATTTTCAAATAAATTTCTTTTAAATAATACTTAGCAATATATTGCTTTAATAATTCAATACTTTTGTTTTTGATTTAAAACAGAACATGTATAAAAGATAACATATTTATAAAATTGATAAAATTCGCTTTTGTTATTCCTAAAATCATTTAAATGCAATTAAATAATTAAGCAAATGTATACAAAAACAATATTATATATCATATAATGAACACATATGACTTTATTTATTGAATAAGTTTCAATTTCAATAAATCTTATACTTATTTACTATAAAATAAAATATACATTCATAGAGAAATAAGATTCTCTTTTAAGAATTATTTAGCTATGAAAAAAAAAAAAAAAGAATCCCTTCCTTCCTTCGAAAGGCACTTGAAAGTAATAAATTTCTGTTGCGGGAACAGAATCGCATTCCTAAAAGAAAAGAAAACAAAACAAGCGCGTAGCTTCTCGGCGGCAGTAGTCTGGGTGACTAACTTATTTTCCAACAATTTTGCGAATTTCGTTTTTAAAGTAACCTGATTTCGCCTTTAATATTCAATATAAATGATTAAATTATACGACTCTCTACTTAAACACATTATATATATATAAAATAATATTAAACACTTACAAAACAGAAGCAAAATAATCATAAAATAGAAATGAATAACAAAGAGACATGTAAGCGGATCTGCTGCTCGAAATATATATATATATTTTTAAAAGCTTGGATAAGCCAAAGTTAATTTATATATGATTGTTTGGATAAACAATATGAATTTAGATTGTATGAGTTTGGATAAACTCATCAACTCCGACGATTCAACAAAAAGTAAATCACAACAAAAATATACTTATCGTTTTGGATTCAGCCGCACGTCTTGGGCGTCAGATTTTCTATGTCATATGTGTGAAGAATAATTTAACACACGGCTAGCTTATTTCTATATTTATTTAACATTAAAAAAAAAACACAGGCAAATCACACACGCTACACAGAAAAATGAAAACAGAAGAATATTAAAACAAGGAAAACTCCGACAATCATAATCGAGCAGCATTAGGCTCTAGGGTTAGAGCTAGTCTGGTACTCTCAGTTCGCTTATGATCGCTAGAGGGCGTTGCTTTATTACACATCTTATTTTTTCAAATAAATGATTTATACTTTGAATCGAACTGCATACACTTATTGTATTGAGAGCTTGCGATTTATCCTAGTAGACTTTTTATTTAAGAGATAGACAGTCTAGACACTAAATAAAAAAAATATTTTAACTCTGCAGTTTTTTAATTGAACTTCGATAAAACAACTCCTGCATGCAATAAATAAATAAATTTTTAACTAAACATGACACAAATTTTATTAAATTAAAAAACAATCTGAGCTAATAAATTTATAATTAAGCAAATATAGAATATAGTTCTGTGATTTGCGCATGATAAACTGAAAAATAGAAAGAAAAAGAAAAAAAAACTACTTGAAATGAAATGAATGCATAATGAAACCAGGGCATTTATCATGTAAAGATGGTGGAGTGACAATTTATAAATACTTTGTTTGGTATATTTAGTGAAAATTTTATTCCCATTTATGTTTATAATAAATATCTTTATTAAAACGCAGAAATAAGAAGGAAATGCGATACTGAGTGTTTTTAAATCTTTTATACACATAAGTGAGGAAGTTTATAAATTATTTATAAAGTTTCTCAGTTTAAAAATTAAATTTTTTTTTAAATTACAGCCTAATTGTTCAATATTTACAGCTTATGATTTATCTTATATGATAAATCACAAGCTGAATATATTTTGAATATTTAATTTAAAAAATAGACAATGTACGCACTAAATAACAAAATTTTTATTCTGCAGTATTTTTAATTGAAATTTATATTACACCCACAGCTTATTAAAACAATACATGTGTACAAAAAATTTTTTAAACAATTTTTAGTTTGAATTGAAAAAATTGCTTAACTTTGCCTTTGTAAAAAAAGAAAAAAACTTGAGATATTAATTTATAATTAAATTATGCTAAAGTGTCAAAAACAATTTATTTAGTAAAATTAGTTTTACACTGGCATTTTATTCCCATGTATGTCTATCTTTATTAAAACACAAAAATTTGAAGAAAATGAGATAATCGCAATCCATCCTTCTTTGGTACTTACGCATTATCCTGTCCACCATATCTGCGAAAAACTATATGTCGTTAATGATGCGATTTAGCACCATATAAAATACAAATGAAGTTTTTATCTACTTGTATTTTATATCGTGATAAGATATAAGTAAAACACTCTGCTTTAGCTACATATTTCGAAAATAAATTATTAAAATTTACAAAATTCTATGACTTATTCTTAAGGCGAAACAGGTCGACGGGATAATAGATAAATACCCATTTTTTTAAAATCTTAATCGCATTTCACTCTCATATAAAAATTTATAAGAATATAAATAAGCAAATCGATGACCATAGGATTGCTAAAACTAAATCTGAACAACATTAACATTTTATATTGCCAAATTATTCCAACTACTTTCTTCAAGTGCGCATGCTTTAGAGCTTCCATCTGGAGCCGACGTTCAGGGCTCTATCTTGAGACAGTAGTCACTCCTAATTGGTGCCCCACTTTATAAAGAGGACACTTCTTTCACTTCTTGTAACACTGAACTGGATTAAATCTTTATTGCAGCCGGATAATTGGAAAAAAACATTTAATACACTTTTAATGATTAAAAATAATCGCTTCAATCACCCCTAAATTTAACGTAATTTTTTTATTCAAAACCATAATAATTAGAATGTGATCATTCAGATGAATTTCGATTATAAAAACTTAAGCCATTCCATAATGTTTTTTATGACGAAAGTTCAGACATTCAAAACATTAATTAACAAGTATGTACTACAGTCATTTTATTATTTTCAGGTGAATTTCTAAATTTATTAAAAACATGCAAAATAATTTAAAAAGTTTTATTTTGAAGCAAAATTAATAATAGCGTTGCATTGTAACTTTTACTCTGAAATTTTAACTAAATTCCAAAATATAAACATAAAATTAATTCAATACTCTTTAAATAGATTGCATTTAAGAATGATGAAATATTTACAAAGACATTACTATTATTGATCGAGACAAAATGCTGAAAAATAACGTATATTTTTTATTCGTTTGAATTTCTATGTTTTGCATTCGTAAAAGTCATGTAATTATAATTGATTTAGTATTTAATAACTAATAGTAAATAAAATTAATGGTCAGCTAACTTAATTCTTAGTCTACAATAAATAGCACAATACCGATTCACCAAAACAACAAAAGTTGACCAAGAAAGTTTCAAAACAGTGAACACAATGAAAAAAGAATATATGAAGTTCTAAAGTTAATACAGTTTGTCATAAAAGTAATATTAGTGTTAAAAATTATGGTAAAACGATGAGTAGTGTTAATTTTTTCTACTTAACAATATATTTCTGTAACCTAAATTGCCTTATGACAAAAAATTTATTTCTTATTTTTATGATTAAATATGTTATAAATTATTTACAATTTTTCATATCATTTGTAGAAAGATCCTTTTCTTTGCTATTTTATCATTTCCAAAACAGGGATTTTTTTTTTACTTCTAACACTTTGGAAAATTGAACTTAAATCTAAGACTATATTGCATTGTTAAATTTGTTTTCAATACATATTTATAAAGAACACTGATACAAAGTATTAAGATATACTTTTTCGCCATCTGCCTGCATTTTAGGCTACCGGAATTGTTGTTACTTATGACACTTGGGAGAGCAAAGCTAGCTCTGCCGACGGTGTGTCTTTCGTTTAACCACATCACTACGAAGTGATAGTAACGAAGAGAAGTCTTAGTCTTTTTGCCTTAAGACTTCTCCGGTAGATCACATCACCAGAGAATTCACTCTCTCGATTTTGACAATGATCTGCGAATGGATAAAATATGAATTTTGTTATTTCTTTATTTTTCCATTTTTTAATTATCGCTCTGAAAACTTAAAGAAATTTAAAGTCATTAAAAATGGAAACAAATTAAGACAGATATCAATGCATTTATTTATGAGTGCATGTATATTGTGTGCAGCACAGCCCAGCTAGAGTCATCACAGGGCTACATCATAGTTGTCCAAATGAAATTGCGAATTATGAAAGTAATTTGCCGCCTCTTTCTCAGAGGAGAATTCTGTGCCTTACAAAATATTATAACAAGCTTATTAGCTATAACGAACAGAACAGAACTTCTAGCTACCTCCTAAACTGGACCAGCAACCAACGTCTAAAGAAACACAGCCCCTTTTCCTACGCAAAGGCTCAAAATCTTCCTTCTTTGAATGTAGAGGGTCACTCTTTGAAACCACTGGGAGCTGGATTAGAACTTGATGGAATATACTTCCATGAGGAGCTCCTAACAACTGTGACAAAAAACTCAGAGATTCCGTCTCTCGTTAAACAACTGGCACACGAAACAATCCCTTATATCCCTCCATGCTCTTTGAAAATTTACACACATGGTAGTAAAGGTGTGGGGGAAGTCTCGGGCAGTGGGGTTTACATAAACACTGTCTTCGGAGATCTAGAATTTAAAATAAGAAACCCAGATAATAGTTCCGTGTTTAGATCAGAGCTAATTGCCATTAAATGAGGTTTACAGTATGCAGAAGAGGTGGAGGATCAATTAGAGGATATCTGGATATAGAATGACAGTCGTGCTTCAATCCAGCATCTTTTAAATTGGAGTACTGTTGAAAATCAAACTAGCCTGGACATACTAAATCTTCTTGAGAGACTATCATCCGAACACACAGTGCATTCCCAATGGATCCCTTCACACGTGAGAGTCTACTCCCAAGAAAGAAAGAGCGGATATTTTGGCCAGATCGGCGTCAGAGGAGGGAGTAAACCCAGGTAGAGAGCTCACATCTAGTGAGATTTCATCCCTGGCAAAAACTGAATTGAATAAGCTTATGAAAATTCCTCCCAACCATCCATGGTACTTCGCAAAAAGACCTGGTGAGACCTTCAAACTTTTAGACCAAGATCTTATCAAACTGCTTTTTCCCGCTATCTGAGTAGGCACACGAGAGGAATCATATTGCAGCAAGGACAAATGACATTTCCAGTTAGTCCTTGGTGCTCCATCAATATGACCTCCCCTGGACACATCTTAACATGCTTAAATTTAAAAAAAAGACGATGTTCTTCGGAACCCATCTTATTTTTTAGACATTTTAGATATTTTTGTTTTTATGGGGGTTGTCTAGCCTAACTAGACAGCCTGAGATAAGTAACATCAACAACAACAAAAATTTTCACTTATAAATTTTTATATTTATAAATTGAAGACACCATTAGCCATCTGGGACCTACAAATAAAAGTGTGTCCGAACCAATTAAAAAATCTACTTTAAGGCATGCTCAACAATCGCTGAAGAAGAAAACGACGACCATTTAACAATGAAATCAGAATTATACTTTTCTGAATGAAACGTTTAAGGATTGTGTAAAAAATGCATTAATTATACTTTTTCTCTTTCAAAAATGAAATCATTTAATAACTGCTAGCTGCTTTTGTTCTAGGCTTCAGTTTACAAATATATTCAAAACATAAGAAGATGAATATCAATCAAAAGATATTCATCTTCTTATGTTTCCATTAGATGGTAGTTTTCTCCGAAATAATACTTACTTTAAGTAATGTAATTATTACTTTAAGGAGAAATATATTATTTATTATAAGAATATACTATTATAATCAAAGTCGTTTTATTACCTAATATAGAATTAGAGCATTAGTTTTACGCAGATGAACAAAGGGAAATAAAGAAATGCACCATAAAATAGTTAAATTGGCAAGATAATGTTGGCCTTTAAAAAGTGAAAATGAAATATAAGGATTATGAGTTTTATTCTAACCCTTATACTAGTTGAAAATTAAATATAAAATTTTGAAGTTGTATATTATGCTTAACATAAATCGTATTTGTAGCTTTGAAACATATTTCCTTTCATTTGAACTGGTATTGAAACAATCAGTAATTAACATTTAAAATTCATTCATTCATATCAGGATAATGAAAATTTAAGCTTTGTTCAGCGAAAGTTGCAATTGTCAACATGTATTTAATGTGTTACATGAATGGAAGTGTGTAGTATTTGGGAGCGGACTAGAAAATATTTTAATTGTACATTTATGAGAATTCTACGCTTATTAAAATAATTGTATTTGAAAAGTAATATTTACTTCTCATATCGGAACAGATTCAAAAGAAAAAAATCTAATCAGTGTTAATAACAGACTCATTTCATTCATTATTTATTTATTGAAATTGCAACATCAGCACACAGACGCATATTGATACTACGCATGATTTTTTTTTTTTTTTGATTATGCAAGAAAGGAAAATTAGAATCAGAGTCATGCAACACTAAGCAATAACAAACAAAGGTTTTTCTTGTTGATACAAATAATGTTATGAGGCATTTATTAGATGCTTTAAAAACGTTGAACTATTTCATGAATAATTGAATTTTTTTCAACAAAATGGCAAAGATTGGTTATATATATATATATATATATATATATAATATTCTTGTAAATTGAAAACAACATAATTCCTATAAAATATCTTACTACCCTATAGTACACAAAATTAACATTGATATTTAAAGAGGTAGTAGAATCATACTATTTCTTAGTAAAGTATTTTGAATCCTAAATCTACAGAAACATTTTACCTGTAATGCGGTGAAACTATTTATTTTTCTTGATGTAGAACAATTTATAATTAATAATTCGAATTTTGATTGTGCAGCTTGTAAATGTTTTTCTTAGACCAATCAAGAACTATTCTTGTTAAAAGGTCTGTCTAATATTTTTAATTTGTATCAGTCCTAAAAAGACTGAATGACGTCGTGGTTCGTATAAGGAAATCATCTTCTTCAAAACCAAAGGTAGTGCATTATGATAGATTAGCTCCTTATCGTAATGTAAAGTAAAAATTAATATACCATAGTCTCTTTGTAAATAGTATAGATAATTTTAATATTTTCTATATTTTTTTGCATTTGTATTTTTAATTGCTTGTGTATGTAATGTGATCTGTATCCTCTTGAAATGTAAATTCTTTTATATTAAATTTGGCCTCTTATTAGGTGATTGAACTGCCCGGGACGTGCAGTCCTTAAGAGGGGGCAATGTTACAAATATATAATTATTTTATATGTCTTAAAATATCTCAAACAGATCGGAAATACTCACATTTTGGGCAAAAATTGTGATATTTAGACGTGTTATACGTTAAAAGTGGGTTTTATAATAATTTGGTGACTTATTTGGTGCGACGTTTTCGCGAGTAAACGTGGCGACTTGGCGAGAAATAGATACTTCTGGAAACATCCATCACCTAAGCTCTAGGACCAATATTTAGCGAGATAGCCTAGAGGCTTCCAGAACCTTGGCGAAATTAGATTTCCCCGCCAAGTCAGGTATAAATACCGCAGCCCGACGTAGTTAGTTTTAGTTTTGTGAAGACAGTCAGTGAGTGAAGACGATTAGTCGTGACTGCTAGTTTAGAGAAGCTGTTCTCTGCCTGAGGTATTTGAGACCTGTGATTAGAAGGTGTTACTTATTGTATCTGACGAATTGGATCTGTATAATAGTGATTGTTGCAGCTGGTATATCTAATAGAATTTTTTTACGAATAAAAGTTTTGTTCATTGAATGGTTGCTTTCTTCAACTCTCAATCCACATGAACCCCGAAGCTCGGTAGAATATGTGTGTGTGTGTGCTTGGAAGATTATGCTTACTATACAAATGTAACATTTTAAACATTATTTGTTATTTTGAAATTGTAAAGTGAATTTCAAAATTAGAAGAATCTCTGAAATCAAAATAAACTTTTTCTTTTAACTATTTTTCATATCATACTCATTTTACTTGTATACCTTACTAATTTACATTGTTTGAAATTATGTTTAAGTTATTTATTTAACATCAATTCCTTAAAAAGAAAAATCAGAGAACATACTATGAAATACAATGCATAATGTTTATTATTTACATTAGTATTTTTTTTGTGTGTGTTTTTCACAATACACAAAGCATATTTAACTTTTGCTCTATTAAGAATATGTATTTTTCTACCACAATTATGTAATTTACTTCACTTCGCTCCATATTTATATGTAAGGAAAAATAATCCATTAAACGAAATCTGATTGGTTCATTCCCAATGCATTCCAAAATTTCCATCTTTTTCCTCAAAAATTCCCGAATAAAATCCGATGCTTCAAATTTTCTGGAATTTTATACTTATACACCCACTGGGTGTCGCACTATATAAGGTTCCCTGGAGTGGTGTCGATACGGATAGGAGGATGTGATCTCATCACCTGAGAGTGGTTCAAAATTACGAGGCACTTTGTGATAGGAGAATATTCCACACCCATTAACCTTAACGTACAGTCCGGGGCTCTTTTACACCGATATGTATACAAGAGGCCATCATTCGCGCTCCTCTCAGTGCTGAAAGGCGGAAATGCTAACAGCTGTGGGCTCATTATACAACAGCAACAAATATGTTTTTCACTCCGTTTGTCATTCGTAAGCAGAAAAGAAAGGATTAAAAATAGCAAAACCAAATCTTCTCATGCAACTTTATTGCGTCCTGAGAAAAAGTTTCTCTTCACTAAATGTATCATTATGTCAAAATAGTTTACTGATTATAAATGATTCCATAGGAGCAATTCCGGCAAAATATCTTGTAAAATAGACTGTATTTAGAAAAAAAGTAAAGAAAACTAGTGAGGGACAGAAAATACATTGAAATCAAAATAAGTATGAGAAATTATTATTCGTCATATTTTACGAGTTTGATACGATTGCCTTTTTTGTTCCAAGGAAGGTCTGTATTAGCTGTATTTGAATTCTAAGCAGTTAAGAAATTGATCGACAACTCTTACGTGCCTTTTGGTGAATTAGGAAAAAATATGAGAATCTGGATGCAGATAAACTTAGTACATATTCAAAGGGTAACCATAAGTTGAATTGTTAATGTTTATATGTGAGTTATAGTCACTGTGTTTTTATATATAGTTATAATTAAAACGTAATTAGAAAGCTGTTGATTCCTTTAAACAGATCATTCTAAAAATTGTGCATGAAAACATCTCACAACACTTTTGATTAACGCTCACATTAGTTAAATCAACCGTATTACCAATTAGTAAGGGAGTTCCCAAGACACGATTTTATGATAATCCGTCAATTCTGGAGGTTGAATTTAAAGCATTGCCGTGAAGCCAGTTGTCCTTACTAAGGCGGACTCCTGGTGGATCGTTAACACGTCAAAATTAATTTTAATTTCCTGAACAAACGTTCATAAGTTGCAGTTGCTGTAGAAATACACTGGTGTGCAAAAATTAAGGACGAAATGGAAAAAATAGCATAACAGCGGAACAAACAGGTAGATCGGACCGAAAGACCAATCAGAAGATCGACTACGGTGAGGTACAAAAGGGAATACTCAAATTACGCAACATGACGTAAAGGGGGAATGTCGGAGCGGTATAAAGCAGGATGGCCGTGTACGCTCAGCGTTTCTGTGAAAGCTATTGCATGGCGTATATCAGTTTAAATGACGTAGAGATGCTTAATCAGTGTGAAATAATGAACAAGCAACCTCGTAGACAACATCTAGATGACATTACGCGATGTCGAATCATTAGGAAGATTGAGGAAAGTCGAAGGGTGACAAGTGTGGCTGCGGAGTTTGGAATCACTCACAGCATCAGGAATCTGGAGAGCATTTCAAATTACAGGAACAGCTGTACGAAGGTTCAGCAGTGGTTATCCATGAGCAACCACAGCATTCAACGGCCGGTATATGGTTCTACAGGCAAGAAGGAACAGGCGGCAGAAGACTGGAGAAATCGCGAGACACCTTCAACAGATGACTGGACGACCGATATCACGGTTTACAGTCGCCAGGAGGCTGCACAATGGTGGTTTATTCGCACGATGACCTGTACATTGTATACCATTAACGCCAGCCCACCGGACAAGGCACTTTGTGTGGTGCCGGGAACACCCGAACTGGACGGATCAGCAATCGGGTAGAGTACTCTTTACGGACGAGAGCAGATTTAGCCTGACTACCGATTCTGGACGCATTCACTTCTGAAGAGAGCGGGGAACACGCAATAACCCCTCCAGCATCGTCGAAAGGGACCGGTTTCGAGGTCGCGGTGTTCTCGTTAGGGGAGGCATCATGCTTGGCATCCCTACTGACCTTCATGTCGTCCAAGGAGGTTCATTCACCGGGTCCCGTTATAATCATATTCTCCTTCCTCTCCTGAAGAAATTCTCGCCTTTTTTAATGACCCAAAGTAGCATAACTAACACAAAGTGGAGCCTATTGTTAGTCCTCGAAGTAATTAACATCGGCATCAGACACCTTCTACTAAAGTCTCTCCAGTTGTGCAATCCCTTGTGATAAAACTCGAGAGATTTAGATGCAAATAAGTCATTGAATATTTCGCGTAAATCAAGGTTCATTGGTAAAGGATTTTCCACGAAGATGATTGTTCTGGGAATGGAAGAGCTACTAATTTAGTAATGCAAAGTCACGTGAGTAAGGAATATGGTACAAAGTTTTCCAACGCTCCAGTGGCTGAATCGTATTCTGGCTACCAAAGTGACACAAGGCCTTGATTTATCGGCCAAGCACGGTACACCTTTGTTATTAACCAGTGCTGGCTCCTCCTGTTGTAATGGCTGTTGCACACGTACCAATTGCTATAAGTACACGTCCGCAATGACCGTTTGTCCCTTTGGTAACAGTTCATAGTGAACCACTTGACGACTAGTCCAGCAGACACTAGATTCTTCACAGAGGGACAAATCTTTCGAACTAAATTTGTGAATCCTATGCCTTGACAAACGTTCAGCAGCACTATACCCAAACATTTGCCATATTCGGCGACTTGATGCTTCAGTTTATAAACCCACTTTGTAATCGTGAAGCAAACAGCACTGAACTTGCTCCTTCGACACGTTTATTTCTCTTCGCTACTCTAATGAATTATGATTCATAAAAATGCGCGGTGGACCTGCTTTAATAACGATTAATATTCTTACTGTCAACTGACCGGTGTCATCTACGTCAAACACTCAATTGCATACATATTCTCACTTCATTCAATGATAACACTGGTCGTAACTTTCTTGTTTACCTTATAAATCTTGAATATTTTACTTACGTGTATTTTAAATAACATGACTGAGTTCCAAAGGATGCCTTTTGCATTCTGTAAAGAGTTTGTTGTGTGAGTTGTCTTAAGTATAATTTCCTTGGGTATAATAAAGGTGAATGTGTTTGGCTTTATAAATTATTAGTTGGAGATAATATATAAAGCAGAAATATAATCTAGAAGCAATATATAATTTTTAAATGCAATTCATTTTCAACTCATTCTTATTGAAAAGGATTAATAATTCTGTGTGGAGTACTGAAATAAAAAAGGGATCAAAACATTATTATTGTTTTATGTATTTTTGATTCTATATTTTTATTTACTTCCATGGAACAGTACAGATACAAAAAGAAATCGAGCAAAATCATGTATGAAAAGCATACACACACATTTATGACTAATAAATTGGTTGAAACAAACGAAGCAATGCAAAGGTTATAACTAATGTGTCATTTTATTGATATTATATTGTGTGAGTTATAAAATCCGGAAAATAAAAATGCTTATTTAATATAACTCAAACAGTAAAAGAAAAAAAATTATTTTAAATAAAAATATATTTTGCTTTGAAGACACGATTGATTTTTAAATTTAATTCTTTATAGTAAAACTAACACGAAACATTTTTAAACTCTCAAATCTAACACTAGAATCAAAAATCAATATAACATTTATAGTCGACAGATTACAAATATTGATACTATTATGTCTTCTTTGACATTTTTTGATTGATTTATGAATAAAACAAGAATTTCATTTGCTAATGCAAAAATACTATTGCAAGCTATTGGTAATATATGTTACAATTTATAAATCACAAATTAGGCAATAATATAAAAAGCGGACTTCACAAAAGGGATCATAAAAGTAAAGTATAAGAAAAAGAAGGATATTTGTGACTTGTAGAAATATATTTTTCAAATTATTAAGAAAACGATTCCAATATCTAAAACTAATGATGAAACCATGATCTGTGTGTTAAATCTGGTGGGTACGATTCCAAAGCTATTACACAATACTTAGGGGAGATTATTTGTACCTTATTATAGATAAATAAATGAACTGGCAAAATTAATCTCATGTATTTACAGAGAAATGTGTATCCTCAGTGACAACGAAAAAAGTTTTTAATTAAAGGAGGTCATAAAATTCTCAATTTTTTTTACTAGAGAATAATTTCAAAAATATTCCACAGAAATAAAATAATGTATTTGAAAATACTTTAACTCAAAATAATAACATATCAAAAATATACATTCCATCCTTCAGATTTAAACCTGGAGTTTGTGAAGGAGAAACAAAATACAATACTCATAGAAGATGCACCAATCTGAGGTTTAACTAACATCATATTTTGAAACAGCAGTTCACTAAAAGTGATTTCACTACAATTGTCAAAGTAAAAGCTAATCACAAAACATATTCACTTAATAACGTTTTACTTAGTAATAATTACAGTAATATGATTAAATTAATATTGATCACAAACTACTATTCATACTTATTTATTAGAAACTCATTAATAGTACTTTAGTTCATATAAATTACATTAAAACGATATTAAGAATACAAATTTAGAAAAAAGACATTTTTCTAGAAAAATGGTTTTTGCTTAAATGCAGTGTATCATTAAGTAGTTGCCCATTGAATATCGTATCTAATTTTAGGTTTTATAAGATGTCCAATTTTTATCATGGAATTTTATCTAAAATTACAGCAATGTGTAACAAATTAATTCAAAGAAAATATATAAAACCAAATTTTAACATCTTTTGTTAAAAATCATTTCTAGAAAGAGTTCCCATTTATTAATTTAAAATACTGAAAATAATTAATTTCTTTATTTGGAAAAAATTTATGCTAATTTATCCATTCTATTCTCGTATTTCTTACATATTGTGCAATGTGTCCAATATATTAATTTGATTAACTAACATTCAATACAAACGTAGTTTATAAAATCTTAGCTTTTAAACAATTTTTAGCATCGAAAACAAACCATCGAATTTCCATCGACCCTTTGCTGTTTAACCACAGTGATCGCTTTTTAACGTCGTAGAGACAGTAAAAGCATAATTTTTTTGTCTCCATATATAAAATTAAAAACGCTTTACAATTTTATCTGCTAATAATTTGTGTATTATAAAGTTACATAGAAATATTGAAAATCCATTAAATGTAATTGTCTAATGATAGTAAGCGAACTTTTATTTTTAAGAAATAATAAGGTACAGATTTCTATAAATGAATTTTCAACTCATATTGTAGTAAGTTGTGATTGTTAGCCATTCAAATTTTAAATGGCTTATTTTTATTCAAAGAATTAAAATAAAAATTTTAAATTTTATTCGATTCTTTTTTTAAATATATTTTTTATTCTTTTAGAAACTGAATACATTTTTAAATCTATGTAAAGTGACAATTTTAATATTTAACACTAATTTGGTTATATATATATATATTTTTTTATGAAGTTCAGTTTTAATTTTAAAATTAGTAATTATATTTATTCGTTTTTCCTTTTAATAATATTTATAAAAGCTAATTTTTCCTTTTATTCAATTATATTTATGAAAATATATATAAAATTCCAAAATTTATTTTAAGATAATTTTATTCATTTTACTGCATTATTTTAATTCACACACACATTACTTAAAGTTGAATTTTTCCCATTAAATATTTATATATTATATCTAATATTATTTCATCATGGTATACATAACAAGACAGGATCTACAAATTTTTTTGATATTTTCACTCAAAATAAATTTACAAAAATTATTTATAATTTTAATCTTAACGTTTTCTTCGTTTATTGCATCCACCATCCCGATATTGAACATTACAGGGCATATTTGTTTTGAAGATATTCTCTACTTTCTGTAGGAAAACATTTGAATTCTCATTTTATATTAACTACTTTGAGCATAATTTTATATTAACTACTTTGAATTTTAATTATTTTACATATATACCCCATTTTTGTAAATGTTATTTTGTGTTTATACTAATCTAATTTCCTAAGAAATAAATTCATAATAAAATGCTTTTACCTTAAATTATAAAAAATCAGTTATCTAAAAAAAGTTACTATGGGTTTAATATCGTTAAATAATAATTATATTCTGAAATCAGAAGAATAACTTAAATTTCAAAATATATAATAATGTGCTATTTTATATTGAATGAATAGTTTTGAATTCATCAAACTATGTAGTTTATACATGTATATATTTAAAAAGATTTTTTGTACATTAAAAAATATTGCATTTTTCATAGTTTTTTTATCAAAAGAAAATTATTCAAATTTCATAAAAAATGACACTATTGAAAAATGTTATTTTATTTTCTTATTTTTTGTACAAAACTTTCTTTTTATTATTAAATTTTTTACAAATTTCCAAAAAAAAATAGTCATATTCCAAGCAATTTTAATTTTGATGAAATTTTAAATTTGATGGAAATTGTGGAAATGAAATTAAAAAGTCTATTCCAGTCAAAGAAAAATAGGAATGATAAAATAAAAATATTATGTAATTGTTTCGCTGTATACAAGAATAAAGAGAAAGTGATTCGGGATTGAATATTTTTAACGTTTTGTAATTCATTTTAAACTTTAAAAAAATCAGATGAAAGCAAAAAGTCACTGTAGAGCAGCGACTGCAGCTTACTTGAACAGTAAATTTTACATACTTTGATAAGAAAGTTTTAGAGTTAAATATTTAATGAAAGTCTTTTGTCTTTAATTTTATTAGAGATATTTAAAAAATATTACTACATTATTTAACAAATTGGTCTGGAAATAGTTCGACATTTTTAATGCATCTGATAAATGCAACTATAAATTTTGTATATCGCCAAGAAAAAATCTTTAACAGCCTAACTATTATTGCTTAGCTTTGCATGACACAGGTTATAATTTTCCTTTCTTGCACAATCCTATAATAATACATTGCTCTGACATAATCAAATAAAAAGGAAAAAAAGTCGTAAGTGTTGATATTGCAATAAATGATGAATGTTACAGGTTTGCATCCGCTACTAATGCTGATTAGTTTTTGTTTCTTTTGAATCAATTGAAATATAAGCGCTTACTTTCCAGACACAATTAGTTTAATAAACACAGGAGTTCTCATACATGATTCATTTAAAATATTTGCTAGTCCACCCCAAAATATTTCCATTCATGAAATACATAAACATATGTTGACAAATGCAATATTTTAGTTTAAAAATGCTTAAATTTTCATTTTTCTGAAACAATGACAGAAATCTAAATGTTTATTCCATGTTTCAACACCAGTTCAAATGAAAATAAATAGTATTTCAAACTGTTACCATTTATATAAAACGTAGTCAGAAACTCGATAATTTTATATTTAATATTCAACTTACATTAGGATTATAATATTTTAATTTGATTTTTAAAACGCCGACATTATATCGGCAATTTAGCTTCTATCGTGCGTTTTTTCCCTTTGTTCAGTGTGAAATTAACACTTTCTAATTTTATGTTGGGTGAAAATATTAATCCTTTGATAATAATAGCATTATAATAATGTATATAATTATTACTCAAAAGAGTAATAATTTCATACCTTAAAGGAAGAACTATTTTGAAAAGTTTTACTTTCTAATGCTAATTGATATTTATTTTTTCTTCTCTCTTTTAAATATATTTATAAATTGAAGCCTAAAACAAAAGTAGCCGACAGTTATTAAATGGTTACAATTTTAGGAGAGAAAATGCATAATTTATGCATTATATCTATCTGTCTATCTATATCTATCTATCTATCTATCTACCTATCTATCTATCTATCTATCTATCTATATATATATATATATAAATATATATATATATATATATATATATATATATATATATATATATATATATATATATACACACGCGCGTTTATACCGACTCCAGAAGATTGCAATCATGAATATTAGTTAAAAGATTGGCATTATTTTACTCCATATTGGATTCCCATATGTCTGCTCACCCAGAAAGAAATAAAGCTTGTTGGCGCCTGTCTATAGCTATAACTAACAAAGAACTTCCGTTTTTAACACTTCAACGATTACAGCTGTCTGTGCTAGCTGTATCCGTCGATTTATGTTTTGTAGAACAAAAACTGAGAAATTAAAAAGATCATCCGTCCTTTGAAAAAAAGAAGGGTAAAAATAATATTTAAACAAAATAGAAAAGGAGATGAATATTTAATATATAAATGATATTTTCTTTTATTTTCAGTCGGATCGACAAATGAAAATTCTATTCATGGGATACATGAAATCTTCCGGTGGACTAGAGTTGGCCCACGGACCGTAGTTAGTCCATCCCTGGACTATAACAAATTAAAAAATGTTGCTATTAAGTATTGCTTTTTAATGTACTTTTTATACTTATCTTAAAAATGATGGTATTGACAAATTTGTCCGTTACTTACTTCCATTATTGATATGGTTATAAAAGGAACAAGTTGCAGCTTCACAATATTTTCTAATAATTTATAGAAACAGACTTGGTTAAACAAACAATGAATTAATCGTAAGCAAAGTCTATTGAATCATTACCTGTTATAAGATAAATACAATTATTACACTGTGCCAAATGAATGAAAATTCTTAATTCTATGAAATAATATTCACTAATGTTTTTTTATCAGAATCAAAAAAAGCTAATGCAACATAGCGTAATATATATCATTAGTATATATATATATATATATATATATATATATATATATATATATATATATATATATATACTCTTTTGATGAACGCCGAAAATTTATCAAAGAATATTTGGATTCGAATATTGTGAATGGTAGTCACAATTATCAAGAAGAGAAGCAAAATTCTCAAAAAGTTTCAGCATTATTATTTTGATGTATATTGGGAATTTTCAAAAGATTAAACTTAAGCAAACAGGTTACGTTTAATGGATTGTTTTCCTTCACATACATTAAGCAAAGTGAAATAAACTATATAATAGGAAATATATATATTACGCACACACAAATCCTAAAACTAATGAATAAATATTCTTTTGAGAATACGAGGATAAAAAATTTAAAACAATTTTGGCGTAGTTCAAATTGTGAACTAGTATTTAGTGAAATACAGCAAAATTTTGCTTTTCAGGATTACTGAAATGAATATTTTATACTCTTGTTTCTTTTATGATAATTTCAGTAGTTTATATAAAAAAGTATCTACATATCCTGATAAATGTAGAGTTATTTTTCTCTAAAACGCATTAAATTGTTTGGGTTGCATTAAATTATTCATGTATCCAAAATTAATTTCCTTAAGTGCAAAATTATTTTACCTTAATTTATATATAATGAAAAAACGCATTATATCCTTTGAATACAAATTATTGGGAAAATGTATCAAATATTTTCATATAGTATTTTTCTTAAAATCACTTATTTTATTGCTTATTGCATTTCTAAGTATTTAATTTCTAAAGAAATCTAGGGAAATGTTCTAAATGAATGTTATCAAGAGTAAATCTTAAAACTGACAAAAATAATTTAAAAACTTTTTAATGCTTAACAAATTTGTCCGAAAAATTCATTTATTTATAAAGCTTCACCCCAGTAATTAGAGTTTTCTTTTTTTGATTTACTCACAATGAAATTGTTCAGTTTTGCGCTTCTAACCGCGTTTGTTTTGCTTTTTACCACAAATACCGCCAGGTTTCACCCCAATGATAAATACACTTTATTGAAATCAAAGAATTCTATTTTGTAAAGATTTGTTTTCAACTTACTTTAGAGCAGATAATCTAAAAATTATTTAAATTACTGAAATAGAATTTTATAAAAATGCGAAAATTTTTTTTATTTTTTACCAAATTTCTCAAAATTGCTGGTAAATAAGTGATTAAAGACAGTTAAAATATTAATACACAAATAACAAGTTGAAGTTCGCTGCAGAATTCTAATTTTTTAATTGTTTCCACTGAGATTTAATTAATTCCACTTAGATTTGTTTTTAACTCTCATCATGGGACTCTGTTTTTTCCCTCTAGATGTTCTCTTATACTGTTAAAACAAATCCCATTGTACCTCTGTTTACGTTGAAATATAAATTTAAAAAAGTAATATTTCTTCAAATTATTACATGATATCAAATCTTAACTTTGCTTAATTTTTAAATACAATTTTAGGTATCTATTAAATGTGAAATTAAATAGCATTTTATTTAAATTTGAATATGTTATATATAAATTTGAGTTATTACATAAAACGTATCAATTTACGCAAATCCAAATTCATAACGGTAAGAACAGTTTCAGAAAATTTTAAAAAGAATATACAATATAGGCAATCTACACATTGTGACTTGTAAATCCAATTAAATGTGCCTTGAAAACTAAAATTTAATGAAACTAATTAGCAGGTTCTAACCATAGAAAATCCAGACTAATGATAACTATTGAAATATCATGCAGAAAAAGCAAATCAGTATACGTAAAACAATATGTGACCCTGAATTTTATAAGAATTTATTTTTTTAACAAGAATGTAATAGTGCTATTGTACACCTCATAATAATCAATTGAATCTACAGTATTAATTTCGGTACATAATATTTATATATGCATTCCAGAGGCAGCGCAGCTTCGAGTGTCATAAATTACACAATCATCTATTTAAATACATTAAAAAAATATTTGACACTGTCCAGTTGACAGTCTAGTGGCCGGAGACCATTGTTATGCACCTTAATAACCACCACATACATGGCCTTTAGGGAGGATTTTCCATTGAAAGTGGATTATATTTCAGTTCCGCAAGGGAGGAAGCCCTGAACACTGTCACCAGACAGATGTTCACATACAACATTCAACTCCTATTGTTCAACAGTGACACTAATCACACCAGAGGACATTATGCTTCCTCATATCCTCAAAGGAACAAAGAGCGCTGTTCCACCAAGAGGTGCATGTTATTTATAAATGCAAATTTTTGTAGGTGTAAATAGTTAGCTATACGATAAAGTAGATAATATATGCAAATGAAGTACATGGTCAAATAGTAGGGCAGTGCCTTTTGGAGAAAAGTTATTGGTTCCCATTCCAGCTACGATGGATAGTACTAGATGAGTTTTAAGCTCCTTCCTACTTTCCGCATGCAAGTCTGTCAAGGTGGATACTTCAGTTTTCTTCTTTCCCCTCCACCCATACAACATGTGAATACGGATTACTACTTACAAAAGTCCTCGAGTAGAAATCAATTTAAGCGGCATTAAAATGCCTTAGAGTAAGACATTAGAATGTATACTACGTGGTGATTGTCATATTGCTCAAAGGCTGGAATCGAATCCGAAACCTTCCAATCTAAAGTACGTTATTTTATCACAAAGCCACAATGACCCATTTCATTTTTTACTTATTAGGTATAACTATTGTGAAATTATGTGAATTAAATATATTTGCTCTTAAGTTTCCAATTGCAATATCAAAACGTCTGCTCTGGTGATGGAAATACATACTTATAAGCATCATTACGTTGTTAAATACTTTAAATGAAGTAGGGCAACCCAAACAAATAAAAACAAGATAACACTGGATATAAGTGTATTTCGCACAAAAAGTACTATAATAAAGTAGACATATTGAACTGTTAACAATAACTACCGGTTCAAATCCGAAATATATTAATTACTCAACCGCATAACAAGAATTATTTATATTATAATTATTTCTATTAAATTAAAAGTATGATAATAGGTTACATGAACTTGTTGAAACAAATTAAAGAGCATGCTATAATAAAATATTTTGCATTTTAACACAAAGGCTGTTTCTGAAAATAGTAAAGTTAATAGCTATAGTTAAAAGTCAATCTATAAGTAAAATAAAATTGCAAAGATATTAGTAAAAATGTTGATTAACAAAAACGTATTAAGTTCATTTTATCAATTATCAATTATTTTCACAAATAAATATTTTATCAATTATTTTCATAAATAAATATTTCACGTGGTATCTCATTTCATAAAATTATCAGTTAACATTCATCGTGTGCATAAATTAATCACAATAGTATTATTTAATTTCGGATACAATATTTATTATAAACACTTGATGAATCTCTCAGAATAAAATAGGAATAAATAATTATTCAGTTCTTTTTTTCAGAATTCTATGTTTGAGAGTTTTGTTGCAGCGATAGATGAATTGCCAAAGACAGTCCTGCCAAAGAGAGTGGAGAGGGTTCCCTATCTATTAACCAATAATCTGATTTTACATAATTTTAGAAAATGTAATTTCATTTTCATTCTTTAAATATAAAAATTCTGAGTAGAGATAAAGTAATACTTTAGCAATTTTAATTAATTTTATTTAATAGATACTAAATGGTTATTAAAAATTAAATTTAATTATAAGTAAAAATAAAAAAAAAATGTCAAAGACGTATAAAAAACAATAAAGTACCAAATACACCAAATATAAATCAAACTACAAAGAACAAACCTTATAGCAATAACATCAAGTAAAGGTTTGATCTATTCAGGAACTTTATTGAGTGAAGTTCAAATATATCGTTTTATGACCTCACGAATTTGATTTTAGATCAGGGATTCTGTGGAGTGAAGCTCAAGTGCAGTTGCATGAGCTCACGGATTTGGTTTCACACGAGGGACCCTGTGGAGTGATGCTCAAGTTTCGTTGCATGAGCTTACTGGTTTGATTTTACACAAGGGACCATGTGGAGTGATGCCCAAGTGTCGTTGATGAGCTCACGGGTTTGATTTCACATCAGGGACCCCCCGTAGAGTGAAGCTCAAGTGGCGTTGCATGAGGTCACGGGTTTGATTTTCCCATCAGGGAACCCGTGGAATGAAGCTCAAGTGTCGTTGCGTGAGCTCACGGGTTTGATATTTCACATCAGGGACCCCGTGGAGTGATGCTCAAGTGTCGTTGCAAGAGCTCACGGGTTTGATTTTACATCAGGGACCCCATGGAGTGATGCTCAAGTGTCGTTGCATGAGCTCACGGGTTTGATTTCACATCAGGGACCCCGTGGAGTGATGCTCAAGTGGCGTTGCATGAGCCCACGGGTTTGATTTTCCCATCAGGGACCCTGTGGAGTGAAGCTCAAGTGTCATTGCGTGAGCTCACGGGTTTGATTTCACATCAGGGACCCCGTGGAGTGATGCTCAAGTGTGGTTGCATGAGCTCACGGGTTTGATTTCACATCAGGGACCCCGTGGAGTGATGCTCAAGATCGTTGTATGAGTTCACGGGTTTGATTTCACATCAGGAACCCCGTGGAGTGAAGCTCAAGTTTCGTTGCATGAGCACATGTGTTTGAATACATTTTGTGGAGTGACGATCAACGTGCTGTAACATAACTTTTAGATTTTATTAAATAACACACTTAAAAATGATTAGCTATACTTTCATATGAAAATTTATATGAATTGAAAATCACGTGTCCTAAGCAATAGCACTGGTCAAAAATTGTAGCGATTATAGTTACGCATAACTTATCTTTACATTCACTGCATTAGTATGAATTCAGAATTTATTTTTTAAGAATCTTTTGCAAAGGCTTATTTGGAAATTAAAATATTATAATTTTTGCAGCTGCATGTGATGAAACTAAAAATATTTTTCTGGTTTACGATAATATAAGTTGCAAGAGACAATCTCGATGAAAATATCTACATAAGAGAGACAAATATACACATCATGGTACAAAATACTTTTAAGCAGCGGTGTCTTATTTCAGACAAACTCAAAAAGTAGAATATACACAATATATTCCGTAGGAGAGTGCGTGTATTTACATGAACCATATTAGAGAGAGAGGGAGAATTATATAATAAAGTAAATTATATATAAGGTATCAAATCACACAATTTTAATATTTAATGATGGACAATTCTTTTTTTTTCCTATTACATTTACTCTCCTACTTCTTTAAAAAAAACTTTTATTTGTAAATGTAATTTATTTTTAGAAACTGTTTTACATAAAATAAATAAATATGACAATAAATATGGTGATTAGATCTTTTTGTTATCAAAAGGTTTTAACACCAATTGCATTATTTTCCTCGCATGAAAAGTAACACATTTTGAAATCGAGTACAAAAAATTCAACTTATATATGACTTTGGAAATCATTTAATTTTTCAAACCTAAACATTAGTGGATTTTTCACTCAATATATTCCTTTTCATGTTTGATTTAGTAGTTACCAAGAAAAATGCTTAATTAATATATATGAAGAAATCTACAGTATAAAGCACACACACATGTATCATTTTCAAACGTGATTGAAAAATATTCCTATGTTTCTAAATCTAGGATAAATTGAATAAGATAAAATAATAAAATACATTAGATTCTGAACCTATAAATAGTAATGCAAATCTGAATATTAAAAATATCAGTTTGGAAACTCGTAAAAGTTTTGGAAAAATTCAGAACTTTTTATTTTTAATACAAATAGAAATGCAGATATATATATAAAAGATTTGGATATTTACTCCATCAATTACTATAAAAAAAAGACAACAAATTGGAATGCCAATTATTTCTCAGTTTTCTCGGAAAAAATATAGAATACGAGAAATTTCTAACATGTCTAGCGATCATATAGGAAAGAATTACTATTTTTAATAAAAATCGTTATATTTAAAATTTATTTTCATTATTTATTCATATATTCAAAAATTTCACCAATGATACAAATAATGACAATTGTAATACCAAATTTAACTTAAGTGGTTATGAGATAAAATTTAAAACTATGAATTGCAATTGTTTCTTAACTAAAAATGTTTTAAATTGTTTTTTAATAAGTTATATTGAATTTTAGAAAAAAAAGTACACGTTATCTGAAAAATGCTGTAACAATATAAGAATCATCATTCCACTATAACTAATTATCATTTAGATCTTAATCAGAAATTTCCAGTGACAATTTAAAAATTTTTAGAATTAAAAATTTAAATTAGTTTTTTTAATAATTACTATTTTTATAGAGGTTTGGTTTTAAATTTGTTAGAAATGGGTTTATCTTAAACAAAGCATTTTACTGTAAGTTTTTACAGTAAGAATTTCGTTAAGCTTTTTTTTTTATTCACTTTAGGACCATTTTATGCACATAGTGACTAATTAATCCATTTGAATTTAAAGTAGATTGTGAACCACTACAAATAAACATGCACAGGTGGGTTTGGTTTGTTTGTCGCTCAACGGTCATTTTTTGCACACGAGAACTAATTAGACCGGGATCTACGGCTTAAAGTGGATTCAGAACCACTACAAACATCCATGCACAGGTGGGATTCAAAACCAAGATCAGTTGAATCGAAGGCAAGAGCACTAACCATTCGGTTACTTTCTCAGATTTTAAAATAAGGCCTTTTTTCTTCAGAATATTCCACCAATGGCTTTAATTAATGATTGAAATTGTATTCGAGCACTAAGTAGAAATAATATATATATATATTGGACATACCTCAAAATTGGTATTTTTTACTTCATATTTCTCTTTATTTTGTTAAAATTGGATCAATCAACTTACAAAATTACTATTGCACAACGAAATACTCAGAGGATTGCACTTTGAGGTTCACTTGTTGAAAATGACATAAAAAAATGAAGTTGTATAAAAAATGGCCTATTTCCTACTAATCTTAAAGTAAAATTTTAAAAATAAAATTATTTCGGGGTTTAGATAATAATAAATTTTTAATGTATGACATACTTAAGCAAACAATAAGAATAATAAATATACATTCATTATTAAAACAATTTTATTATTTTTCAAATCATTTTTATATTAAAAAGAATAGTATTCAAACCAAATAATTCCTATCTGTACACTGCCTTACGTTTAATAATTAAAATTGATCGCTTTAACCATGCCAAAATTAACATTTTTTTAATTCAACACAATAATAATTTAGCTTATGATCATTCTGATGAATTCCGATTATAAAAAAATATGCAATTCCATGCTGTTTTTATGACTAAAGCTCAAAGATATTTTAAAGCATTAATTAATAAATATGCATTAACAGCAATCGTACTATTTACAGGAAATATCTAAATTAAATGAAGACATGCAAAATAATTTAAAGAGATTACTTTTTAAACAAAAGTAATATGTTGCATAGTAAATTGTACAAGAAAATAATTTTCACTAAATTTCAAACTATAACTTCAAATTAATTTTTAGTACGCCTTGAGCAGATTATCGATAAAGGCAAACAGCGAAAAAATCATTTTATTTTTATAACAGAAATATAATTGTGTGTGAATTAGTATTTAATAATAAAAAAAACCGACCGCTAACTTATTTCTTAGTCTACATCAAACATTAGAATTGGTGTCTATGGCAGGCTATTTTCTTTTATATGCCAATTTTTAACGATATAAGTTTGATGAGCAAAACAAATCATTAATTAAAGAGATGTTTAATGATTGGAATATTAAATTTATACATTTTCAATAAAATTTTATGCATCTAATTAAATTAATATGAAAATTAATAGCGATGAACTATTATCATAATCTTTAACTCTATTATTCTCAAAATTTCAATTTAACATTTTAGTACGAAAAATTTAACAAAATTGTTAATTATAATGCAGAATTAAATGTTCCAAACCATAAAAATATTGTTTTAAATAAATAATTGATTCATTTACTTATTCTTATGTCTATTATCTGTTTCTTTCTTTATAGTAATTAATGGCAAATTATACCAATTAAAAAAATATAATGATAACATAATAAACATAACCATATTGCAAAGTAAACTGGACGCCATTTTGTAGTGCGCGAGTACAGTAAAAAGTTTTAGAAACTTTTCGCACGGTATATACTTTGTTAGCCAATAATTATCATAAAAATAAAAATAATGGTCTTTTCTAAAAGTTAAGAAAAGAACTTTAGTAGATGTTGTAAATTATAAATAAATTATGTTATTGTAATTAAAATTTTAGAATTACCAGAAAATAAGACTCAATTATTAGTTATACACAGTACAACAATTAGTAAAGAAAGCAATATACCACAAATTTTGTAATAAACTTTAAAAAATTAAGAACAAAAAAAAAAAAAAAAAAAAAAAAAATCTAATTTCATAGTAGGGAACGGCGTTCTTACTTACGAATTTCAGTCTGACGGAACAACATTCTATTGAGAAGCTCGTTCTAGAAGAGCAGTGTCCAGGGACAAAATGGAGGAAACGATCAGACGACAATTTCAGCGCATTACTGCAGTTCCGCCATTATTCTTCACAGCAGCCAATGAAATAACACGAAAAAAAGTGCTGATTTCGTCATCAGCTTTGTATTCAATCTTTGGACGACAAAACGTTGTCTTCAGGCATAACAATTTTTTATACTCATTGAAAACAAAGAACCGCGTTCCGAGTTAAAATATTAAGTTAGATAATAAATGGGAAAAAAATACATTTCATAATAAATTATACAACATAGGATATTTTACAAAAATATACAATAAAAACATTACAATAATGGAAAAAATATTCTCAATATTTTACTTTAAAATTAAAATTTCTTCATTTTTACGCTAAAATTACAGAACGGTACTAATTCAAGTAGCTTGTTGCATTTTGTTATAATTTAAGAATAAAAAGTTTTTTTACTCTTAATAGCTTTCACTGCTACAATTATAGGGGAAATTCTTAGTAACAAAAAGTTATTTTATTCTTAAAATAGGAGAGTAAAATGATTTTCTCATTTTTGAGGTGCTTCGATTTTTAAATTAAACTTCATGTTACTTAGATTTGGAGTAATTTGGTGATGAAGTCAAGGAATTTTTTTTATATAAATACATTTAAACAAATGGTTCAAAGATTAGTGTCACGACATTTGTAATTGCCATTAAATTTGAAAATTTTGGATAGAAAAACAATGAAGCTTCTTACAGAAAATAATGAGTCCTTTGGAAAACTAATCTTTAAAAAATTACTAAAAATACACCATTTTTATACAAAATGAAATAAGAATATTTTCAAAATAAGAATATCCACAAAACAATAATATGAATACAGAAATTTAATTAAAAATCGATATTCGAACAATTTTATTTTTCTGTAATGAAACGATTTGGTTCAACTTTTGTATTTAGATTTAGAAAATTTTTAATAACTAACAATTTATTGGAATCATCTGCAAATGGAGAATATCTCCGCCATCTCATACCCTATTCATTAGAAAGTTTGTATTTTAAGCTTTTATCAAAATGAAGGTAATTCATTCTTAACAAGTTGATATGATTTACCACAGAAATTAATATATTTAAGAATAGAAAATTTTTTTTAATCATAAACTATTTTAATTCGAATTATTTAAAACATTATTTGTGAAAACAAATTTTTAGTTACTAACAAGACAGTTTTTGTTAGACATTTTAAATAAATTTAATTATTTTTAATATTTGAATTTATTAAGATTAAATTCATTTTCAAATTTACAGTAGAAATGTATTTTGTGAAATGGTTTATCAATTCTACAATTGCTGTACAGATTAGTAAGAGTAAAATTTTTCAATCATAAAATCAGATTTTGGAAATAATGCAAAATGCTTGAATAGTTAGTTGTATTTGAAATAGAAAATAAAGAGTTTTAACTGAAAAGATTAAAACAAATAAACTGTTACAGTGACAGTTCCATAAATTGGAAATTAAAAGGTTTAAAAATTGGGACTATAAAATGCATCGCATCAATTATTAAATGCAATTTTGCAGGCACATTAAGCATTCAATTAGAAATTTAGTTTTATCCTTTTAAACATAATTTACAGATCTTTTGCTTAAAAAGATAAAAGTAACTAAAAGTTAAATAAAAATTTCGAAAGACTCCATCAAAGAATACAAATTTTTGGAAAATTTAATCCATAAAATCTGAAAACAAAAGTAATTTTCACAAAACAGGACATGGTTAATTTAAAAATACAAAAATATTTGTTTTACGAAATTGCTGTTCTTTTCTTAAAATTTAATATCCATGTAATTATATAATACAAATATCTAATTACCTCCGAGAAATATAATTACCTTTAAATTCAAAGAAAACACATAAACTTTCTATTTTCTTGTTCACATCGTTAGCATTTCATTTCTTTCCAAACACCGCTATCTCAGAGACAAAAATTTAAGCTTTTGAAAATCTGGAATTTTGACGTTTAAAACATTATTGCCGTAGGTATAGTTTCTGTCTACAATGTACAATGTATTCTTTTCATTTGAATGTTTAACTCATATTTTTGTCTGTATAAATATTTATTAACATATACTCGTAGATTTTTAAAATTTAAATATTAAAATACTTATTATTTAAAACTATTTATTTAAACTTAATTCATTTAATGTTTAAATGTTTTTATTCAGAAAATAATTTTTATTTGATTGGTAGTTTTGTTAGGGCGGTAAGCCTTGTACTGAAAAATTCTTATTTTTGGTAAAAGTCAAAAATGTTTTTTTTTTTTTTTTAAATTCTTTTATATGTTTTTTAGTTTTTTCTTTTTTGTCTGCTTAAGTATACAGAGCATATTTTTAATTAATTAGTTTAATTTATGTAAAATAAATCTTTTAACTTGAAAAAATCCTTCAAAAGAATTATAAAGAAATTGGAGATATTTCTCATTCTACATTGTAAAATTTTAAAAATTAATATCGTCTTTAAATGGTATAAATTTATTGAAAGAAAAAAATTATGCCATTGCATGAATAGTTTGGTTTGGATTGGTTTGCTTGTCGCTCAACGGTCATTTTTTGCACAAGAGAACTAATTAGACCGGGACATATGGTTTAAAGTGGATTCCGAACCACTACAAACATCCATGCCCAAGGCCATTGCATGAATAATACTTCCAAAGTGATTCGTAATAGAAATAAATTTTGATAATAATAAAAGTTAGCCCTTATTTTAATAATAAAATATATTTCCATACCTTAAAAAAATTCACTTCTAAAATAAAAGATTGAAATATTTTCTATATATTAAATAATGCGATATAATTTTTAAAATATATTTTTTACTTGTGCACTTGTAAAGAGTAATTATAATAATAATTTGAATCAATGAAAAACTTGAAAAAACAACATAAAGTATATCGCTTTTTGGAAAAAAATTATTAATAATATTATATATATTGTTTGGCTGAAAAGATATTTTATTAGATATACATAATTTTATTTGAATGTATGGGTGCTTAGAAAGAAATTTAATTTTTGATTTAAGAAATTTGCAAAATGTTTTTGTTGTTTGTATTAGCGTTTTGCTTCTTACTTGCATTTTGCATTAATAATGCTGTGGCATAATTTAGTTGTCTAATGTGAAATCAGATGGAGACTTATGAACAAAAGTTTTCTAGTTTTGGAATCAGAAAAATTGGTTTTATGGTATAAAAATGAAATATTCATAAGTTAGCAATACTACATTTTGTGATTTAAATTTTTTACAAAATAAGTAATTTTGGTTTACATTAATGGTCTGAATGATATAATTTAAAGCTATTTCATATATCAATGCGAAATTTTCCATAATGAACTTTTCTTGTTCCATAATTAGCTTGACCAGTGACTTGGGTTCATGTTTAGTGGAATTATTCGGAAACAAAAAGTTGAAATTAAATGTTCATTTAAATCTGTGGTAAATAAAATGTCTAAAAAGATATCGTTGTGAAAAATCAGGTGACTTGATCCTCAATTAGGGTTGCAAAGACTTACTTAACTAATTTTTTGCAATAAATAGCTAAAGTTTGTGAGGTGAGTAATATTTTAGAATGTTTGAAAATTTGTTAAGATATAGATAGCAAGCGTTCAACGCCTAATGATCAGCAATCTGTAAAGTCTTTCATAAAAAAGATAATGCACAATTAAATGAGAATAAAAATTTTAATTGTTTCAGTTGGTTAACAAACTAGAAAAAATACATTAAAAATTTTTTGAGATATTGTAATAAAAATGTTAAATCATATTAAAATCAATTTTCTTAAAAGTGAAAAATTAATGTATAAATAAATATCTCGGGCTATTTGTTTTCCTAACTAAGAGCCGTTGGGTGCGAAGCATATGTCCCTATCAGGTGGTCAGCCATAAACGAAGCCCTCGATGTTTAGTTACCAAACATACTTGGTACTCAGTTTATGGACCTACTGAAAGGTTGAGTCGACCTTGCTCGGGTATTGAACCTCAGGTCTGTGCCTTTGGAACTCGAAGCGCTACCACCTACCGGTCTTATCACTTATAAACGTTTACGATAGGTCGTGATAGCCCAGAGGTTAAGGCATCAGACTTCCATCCTGAGACTCGAGGTTCGATATCCAACGCCGCTAAAAACCGACCGTCTATTTGTGATATACGTACTTGTTAAATCTGTGGAATCGAAAGTCCTGTCATCGGTCGTAGAACAATTACCACGCCGATCGCCCTGTATAGTGGTCAGAGTGCCTGATTGCGGATAGGGAGGTCCTGGGTTCGAATCCCGGTTCGGGCATGGATATACTTTCTCTCTCTATCTATCCTGTCTGTGTCCTTTCTGTGTATGAATGAGGTGTGAATGGTTGCTTGCACTATAAACGGGTCCCTATGGCATGTGTGTACTGAAGCAATCGGACTCCCCACCAGATATGGTTCAGTATTAAAAAGTGGAGCAGCGCACCCCATATTGTCAGCTTAGCTGGCACAAAAAAAAAAAAAAAAAAAAAAAAAAGCAATTACCAAGGTTGTAATGGTTTGGAGAAAATTTCCTCACCCTCCTGGCCAATGTCAAAATTGTGAGAGTGGATCTTCAGGTGGTGGTGCCATCTATCGGAAAATCGTACTTTCACCATCGTGATACTCTGGTTAAACGGAAGACGCGCTCTACTGAATTAAATTCGTACAGCCGTCTGCAGAGCGAGCTTGGCGTGTCCAAGTGTCAACAGCAAAAGTTTGGGTGAATTTTATCATACAAATTTCTAAGGAACAGAACTCTATGGAGAAATTAATGACTGCAATATGTTACTCTGTAGTAGAAAAGAAATTAAACCTAAAACTCCATTAGAGAACTTCTAACCTTCCTAATCTCATACGGTGAAGATATTTTTCTAAAGTATGTAAATTGTGTGTCCTTCAAATACTGTTAAATATTTCTACATCAAATGCTAGCCGTGAAAGCTCATTCAGCAAAATTAAATTAATTTTGACTTATGTATGATCTACCATGAATCAAAACCGTCTAACTCAGGAATGGTGAACCAATGGCACATGTGCCACAAGTGGCACGTTTGAAAAATTTTGATGGCAATTGCCGTCTTTGAAACTTCATTGACTTGTTAAAAAGTATAATCGTTTATTGTAAATAGATATAGTGTTATTTTTATAGATAAATATTTTTACATATTATTTCACACATATTTCATATTCTGCATTCGTTTGCAAGAACATACTACATCACGACTGAAATTTTAACCTTTAGCAAACTTAAGGTACTAAAAGTTACAAAACTTATAATTTATTTTGCTTATTTTTGAACAATGAAATATTTAAATATTATGAGAAACTATTTTATCATTAAATTAGTGTAAAATATAGAAATAATCATAAAAATTACCTTGAATTAATATATTAGTCATTATTTTCTTGTGTTGGTAATATTTTTAATACTTTAATATGGGACGAAATATGTTCTTGCAAACGAATGCAGAATAAATTATTTTATAACAATATTTTATCAAAATATATATTTTTTAGAATTTCTTATTATGGCTAGCTCAATGAAGAAATCGAAATTATCCCAAACATACAGTAGCAGAGAATTTCATGATTGATGGACCCATAGATACGGCATGATTGAAAAGAACAGTAAAGTGATTTGTATTTTATGTTCTAAGACTGTAATCTGTAGAACATCTTCAGTAAAGCGGCATCATGAAACCAACCATAAATTTTTTTCTCGATTGAAGTGTAGAAGAGTAAAAGGAATATATATATCACGTATATTAAAAAATAAAAATGCTCAAACTCTCTCTCTCTAATTCCTTAATGAAATATTGGAACTCAATCAAACACCAGTGCTGCTAGTTATCAAGTTTTAAAAACTATTGTTCAATGCGCGAAACTTTTTAATGAAGGCGAATTTTTAAAGGATGCTTGGGTGCAATGTGTATCATACTTATTCGATGATTTCGAAAACAAAGAAAAAAATTATCCAAAAAATTAAAGACATGCCGATAGCTAGGAATACAGTGAAAGAAAGAATTTTGGGTATGGCGGAAAATGTAAATTTTCAACAAAAATTTCATAAAAAATCTTGCAATTTTATATCCATTTGCCTTGACGAGTCTTCCGACGAAACAGGCTCTGCTCACTTAGCAATTTTTGCAAGTTATTTTGTTCAAAACAATATTAAAGAAAAGTTAATAAATTTATTAACATTAACAACAAAAGGATTTTTTTTATATCTTGTGCCACCAAGGCTGGTAATATGGGGTACGCTGCTCCATTTTTCCAACTGAACCATATTTGATGTGGAGTCTGACTTCCACAGTACACATATGCCATAGGGACCTGTTTACAGAGTAGGCAACCATTCACACGAGGAAAGGACAAAGAGAGGAAAGATAGAGAGAGCGAGAAAGTACATCCATGCCTGAACCGGGATTCGAACCCAGGACCTTCCTATCAGTAGTCAGGCACGCTGACCACTACACAAGTTGGGCGGCAACAAAAGGATTAGACATTTGTAATGCACTTATAGATTCATTGGGAAAAGCAGAAATATGTTATTGTAAAATTCTGTTAGTTACAACTGACGGTGCCCGCAGCTTAACTGGACCGGAAAATGGATTTACAAATTTATTTTCAAAACGTATTGGACGCACAATTCTTAATTTTCATTCAATTATTCATCAACAAGCATGTTAAAACAGATTTAAAAATGTTTGATGATATTTTGAGTTTTTTAACAAAATTAGTCAATTTTATATCAGCACTAAATAAAAGAAAAGTTCAATAATTGTTAAACGAAGTAATTTCGTCGTACAATAACTTACTTTTATACAATAATGTAAGCTGCGGAACTGTTTTGCAAAGATTTGTTGATTGAATGGAGGAAATAAGATTATTTCTAAGTAATGAGAACATTATTGACTAATATAATCAATTATTGGATATAGAATGGCTATCAAAGTTATATTTTTTCACTGGATTTATACTTTCACTTAAATGAATTAAATATAATACTAAAAGATGTTGATAAAACAGTCATTATAATGTTTGACTTAATCAAAGTGTTTGAAGTCAAATTACAAATTTTTTATCATGATATTCTTTCAGAAATTCATATAAATATTTTCTGAATGCAAGAAAATTTCTTTCTGAAAGTGAATGTCACGAAACGCTAAATCAAAGGTCATTAGCGAAAGAATTTTCAATGGTAATTCAATCACCGATTCAGGAATTTTCTGGATGATTTACGCAGTTTAAAAAATTTGAAGAAACTTTAAAATTTATTTTATATCCTGATACAATACCATTTGAATGCATCTTCTTTTTTACAATGCATACCCTCATACGATCGCTCACATGTGTGATTCCTCAGGTGAGTCTTGAAATAGCTTGAGTCAGAGAATACGTGACCACAATGCTTGCACTCGTACGGGGTTTAAGTTTAGATCATCCTTACAATTATAAATTATTCTCAGAATTCCCTCACTGTGACGTAGTGGTAGATTTTGCAACTTCAAGATTACCAATTCAATTCTAACCATTGTTGAACAAAAGACGTTAGGCGTGTTTATTCTATGGTCAGTAGGATTTTCCTTTCAACACATATATACATACGTAGCAGTGCAGGCGAGCTCTAGATTGTACCTTAAGGTTAACGAATTTGAATACTCGTCCATCATCAAACACTTTATAATTTTGAACCACGGTCAGGTGACTAAGTCACACCTGAGATGGCTCCCTCTTCACATTCACGCCTCACCAACGGAAGGATTTCAAACGTCATGTATTAACGTGGACACATCCCCAATCCACGAATCTCCAACGACCCAGTGAAAGAGTGTCCACCCGCCCAATCACTGCCCTCAGTAAATGATGCTTCACTTAGATGATCTTAACAGGAAGCGACGTGAAGCCACTTAGCCACTGGAGCTCAACACATATATACAGTTAATCATCAGGGAAATGTCTTCTCAGAAGATAATCTGGTAGTTAATGATTGAAGGTGCTCTCAAAAGAGTCTAGCTGCTCGGCTGCCACTTAAGCGATGTTGAAAATTTCTCTCAAAAGCATACATTTATTCCTTCGTAACATTGCACGTTAATATAACAGGCTGTAACTAACACATTCAAATAATCATTTTTTAATCACGTGTTCAAAAATTGTCCCGAATATAAATATTGTTATTTGAACATTTAAATGAATATTTAAAATATTTTCATATACTCTCAATATACTATTTAAACATTAAAATAGAAGAATAAATACCTGTTATAATTTGTAATATATTGGGAAATGCTTTGAATCGAATTTGCATATTTCCTCCCTTCCAGCTCATGGTTAGAGCCAAATTATGCGCAAATACTTCTTGTAGAATTCTTCTTACCGCTTCTTTCCCATCTTTACCGCCTAAACAGCTGCTCTTTCTCTTACCTGTAAAAATAAAATTCAATTTATATATATATATATATATATATATATATATATATATATATATATATATATATATATATAAAAAATGACTCTATTATTTGATGTTTCTATGTTTAGTCCTTACGCTTATGATTACATTTATAGATACTGGATAATTTGAATGGAGTGATTTTGGCTGATAGAACTTTAGTGCCCCATTTTCCATATGAAAGATAGTTAGACCGAGACCTAAAAGTTTGATTGGATTCTGACTCTTAGACAAATGTTGATAACAAAAGCATATACAACTCTGGTTCTGTTCATACAATTAATGAGTTCAAATATAAATGTGCTGTAACAATTGTGAAATATTCAGTGATTTAATTACAATATAAAATTTTCTAGTGTGGTAAAGAACATGTTGGAAACGAAATATACTTACAGCCTTCATCAATTCTTCTTCTTCAATTAAGGCAACTTCAAAATTATACATTTCGGACAAAGATGTTAAGCAGTCAAAAGTTTTAAGAATCACATTCTTCCTTAGAATTTGTTGTCTCCATTCATTCAGCATTTCCATTTGCAATTTTTGCTCTTCTTTTACTTCAGCTAAATTCTTTAAAAGGCAATCGACTTTTACTAGAAAAAAAACCAATAGTAAAATAATATAAAAATAATATTAATATACAATTTTTCACATTAAACATATAAAGTGTCTTTTAATATTGAAAGGACATGTTTTTTAGCAAGCTAAAATTTACAAGTTAAATATTGTATGAGTTTGATTTCTTAATCAGGAATTTAAAGTTTTTAATCATTTAAATTAATAAATTTTATTAAAGTGTTTTAAGTGTTTGTTTAAAATAACCACTAATTAATAAAGCTTCTTATTAAGTTTTTATTTACCTTTCGATTAAAAACTAAATTTTTTTCTATTATAAAAATAGAATATGGAAGTAAAAATATATACTAACAATAGTAAAATTATTGTATGAGTTAAAGTTACTTATATGTCTTAAAATTGAAGGAACTAATTAAAGGCTTTGTCAGCAAGTTAATATCGTCATGTATTTAAAGTTGTTTCTAATATGCCAAATTAAAAAGTTCATGTTATTTTTGGATTTGACGTATCCTTTGGTTATTTGTGAAGATACAGGATTCTTTATTACTTTTTGTTTTGATAACATTGCTACTTCATTTTCTGATGAGAATAATTCAAATTCACTGGTGAATTAATATTTCTTTAAATATTTGTTTACGGATTCATACGTTCCTATATAAGGAATAAGAAGAAACTGATAAAAATAAGCGGTTATATTTTGCTACTATATTACAAACACGCAAAAATATATTAAAAATATACCATATTTTTCCAACATGGAAAATAGATAAAAGTAGTGTTTAAGAGTTACTTATATCTTAAGAATATCTTAGTTAAATAACAATGATATTCTTCTTAAAGAGTTACTTTAAAAAGAATGTTATTGTTATTTAACTAAGATATTCTTTTATTTTGAATAGCACACAATGTTTTAAGCTTCATTTTACTTTTACATTTCATAAATTTATATCTGACTAATAATAATCAGTATTCAGATTTTAATAGTAAAATGATTGAATCAAATATTGAAAGAATATAATAATTTTTATATATTATAAAATGAATAAACAAATAAAAGAAAAAAATTGTTAATTTAAAGCCTGCAATTTTTATTGAAGAGAACATTAATGAAGAATGAACATACTTGAATAATGCAGAATTAAGCACTGATCCGTTACCAGTTATTTTCAAGAGGTTTCATTTTTCTAGATAACCGAGTAGCATGGCCCATTGGCCAGCGGCAAAGGAACAAATCAGAATTTGGGGGTTTTCCAACTATCCAACTACTTGAGACGACAAAATATCATCTTCCTCTGGAAAAGATACCACTGATTACGGACGCCTAAATTAAATGTTAATTTCTAAACTATTCAAATAATAATATTGATGACAGTATCTTAGATTCAAATTGCACAAATAACTATAAAAGCAGCGACATCATTTGCAAAACCTTCTTAATATAAACAAATTATGAAATTAAATAATTATTTCAAGATTTGAAAATAATCGATGTCAATAAAGTGGGAAGAGTAATAGGAGGTAAGAGAATACCCTGATAACAGATATTAAGAACTTGAAAATTAAACCATTTATTTTTATTTAAATTTTGTCCGATTTATTTAATAAATGACTGCATATGTAGTTTTTTAAAAAATAGTAGTGCACAATAAGTATTAATAAGAAATTATAGTATTACCATTTACACACAGCAAAGATAATATTTAGAAATATACAAAATTAAAATATTTTGATTGCAAGTCAACAGATAACTATTACTCACTTGAAATCGGATGACTTTGTATAGAAATCCTCAATAATTAAACTCTGGCATTGATATTTTTCTTTCATCAAATCTTTTTTTTAATGTCACATATTTTTCAGTTTGCAGCAACTGTTAACCCAAATCCATATTATCCATAGCTGATAAAATTTAACATTGCATATTTCTGATACTCATTGTTTTTTCCTATTAGCCAGTGATTATATAGCTTATATGTTCTCTGATCTCATATTATGATAAATACAGGTATAAAGAATAGATTCATAGATAAATTTGTTTTTTAACAGGTGTGAAAAAAAATAAAAATATTAATTACAGAATAAAATACATTGTAAAACCATTTTAACAAACTATACATCTTTAAGGCTTATTAAAAACATCAAAGGACAACAAGATACTTTTTTACACAGTAGAAACTAAATTAAAAATTTATATATTCATTAAGTATGCCTGTTATGTTAAATGTATTTACTGTCAAAAATTCGAAGTCAAGATATTTCTAACATCATAAAATAGCATTATCAGTAGAAATGCTAAAAATACCATTTTAAGATAATTTGTTACACTTTCATGTCGTTTCAATAAGAATCTGCATTATGTCAAATGATATAAGGGTAAAACTACATGATAACATTTGTAAGGTAATGAAATCATTTTATACTTAATGTCTGAAATTTTATATGAATTAAGTTTATGGTTCAAATTTTTCACTTTATATGATGATAAAAATGATGAATTACAGGGCTTAGTGAGAAAATTTTCTATAGTTTTGAATTCCTGATCAACAAAATATTTTTCTTGTGTTTCCTGGATAAAATTTACAGCAACAATGATTTTATTATTTTTCATCAAAACACAAAAATCATTTTTCTTATAGACAGTCTATAAGATTTGCCCACGATCTGCCAGAATCTCTTTCCATTAAGCTCTGCCATTGGTCTATCTCTTAAAAACTAATTTTGGATATAGAAGTAGATTTTGGATATTCACAAGTAAAACATTTTCTTTCTAATACTAGCTTACATAGTTGCTGCAAAGGCTGATTGGGTTTCAATAACATTTATTTTAGTTCTTGAAGATAATTTTCAAAGTAAAAGCACTAAAAGTGTCAAGTGGCCCGAAGCGTTTTGCATCTGCACTTAAATCTATTAATGGATGCATATTATAAGTCATACTCTCTAAACCGTAATGAATTGGCACATTTTTTACGAATTCCGTTAAAAATTCCTGAGCTTTATGATTAAAAGTATTGTATAATGCAGAGCTAGATAAAATTAAAAGGGCACAATAAAGTAATAAAAAATGCCTATACATATCTTTTTTAATATGAGCTTTAAATATACTGGCCCTAAATATAATAAAAATTTCGGAAACTCAGTAGCCTTCCAAAATTCCATTTCCAATAAATTTCTTGGTTTCCTATTAAATTCATGAGGCCAATGCTGACGTGCATTAACAAGGTATGAACTTAATTTAATGTTATCACGAGATCTGATCCTGCCAATTTTAGAGTTCGATTTTCCCAGCCATGAATGCATAAGGTTTTTCATTACACAAAAGAAAACTAAGTGCATACAATCATGTGGAAAAGCTATTACCATATCTATATTTAAATTTAATAGACTAATTTCTTCTTTCGGATGTTCAGGCTGTTGATTTTATTTAAAAAAATCATCTGTTCTTAAAAGATCATCAATTTCAGGAAAGATTAATATTCTATTGATACGATGACAAATTTGTACACACTTATCCTGTATGCCCTTTAATACATTTGATGAATGTTTTTGCGGGAGCATCACAAATAAAACTATGTAGATTAATCTTTAATATTTTACCATTAAACTGAAAGCCATTTTGTTTTAATTCATTAAATTCTGCAATAAAAGGTGAAAGAAAATCTTTTACAGGAGGCTTATTTCTTCCATGAAATACTGCAACTATGAATGGTTGCTTACTAAGATCTTCTTCTAAAGTTATTAACACAGGCCAAAACTGATCTTTTGTACTTTTGTGTAAAGGCAATCCATGAATGTTCACATTTATATTAATTTCTTCCATGGATTCAAATTTAAGAGAATTTAATTTAATGGCAATTGAGAATTTAATTTAATGGCAATCATCTCTGAAAGCCCAAAATAATAAAATAACCCATCTCCTTATAGTGGTTAAGTTAATCTCACGTGCCGTGCCAAACAATGTTCTTGCATCCGTTGGAAGCTCAGGAAACCAATAGTGCAAACCCTTAAACAGCTTTGTCAAATCAAATTTGTGGTAAGAACTTACATCTCAAAAACCAATCCCGAAGGAAATCTGATATGGACATTGTACCTTCAATTTGGCCTTGAATAATAGATTCATAGCAGTTGTTTTTTCATTATCTGATTCATTAAAGTCATTTTCACTACAACTTGTACTATCGGAATATTTATTCAAAGTTATAGTAGATTTTGAACACTCGGAGAAATTGGAATAAGTTGAGCAGGAAGTGGAATTTTGTGATTCTCTCATGGTTTCAGATGATGAACTGGATGATAAACTTAAACGAGAGCGTTTTTTATTTTTAAATACATTTATACTTAAATCTGAATTATATTCCTTCAACTGACTTTTATCTACCCAATCTGAGAAAGAACAATGAGATTTATTGAAAACTCTTGCATATTTAGTTGACAGCAGAATTTCCTTGTTTTGATTGTCTAAGATTTTTCTAATACGCCGCCTTCTTTGGCGAAGACAAATTTCCTAATTCATGCCTAGAAAACCTTTATCAACTTACTTAACTGTATAATATGATGACATGGACAAGGAAAAAGGATTAAAATGAAATACATTATTAATAAATAATTGGAATTGAAGAGACAATATCAAAAATAAAACATTATGTATATATCAAACAAATGTTGCTTAAATAAGACAAATATGTGTATTTTTTGCTATATTCATACAAGAGTCAATATACCTGAAAAATGTCATATTTCTCTTCACGTATGTCAGCTCCCTTCATCATGCTTAATGATAGTTGATAAAATATAATTGATAAATATATAAATATGTTTTGATAATTTTTGCCTGAAATCTGTTGAAAAGGGTACTTTATTTCTGCGGTTTTAATATGACTTAATATTATTTACTTTAGGAGGTCTCATAACTTTATATTATTAATTATTTTGATAATCATAATTTTTTAAGATTTGCTTACAAATAATTCTTTTAATATCAAAATATTTTTGATGAAATCTATTAGGTAATAAAATTACTATAAACGAAAAATATGCTAAAAATATCCTAGACGTTATAGAAAAATGATATAGAATTAATTTTTTTTGAGATTATGTTCTTAAATATAATAACTGATGGCAAAAAATGAGACGCGATATTTTTCTATATATAATTGTCATGAAATATTTCCAAAACATACTTTTTTGAGTCTAAAATTGAAATTATGGGAAAGCTGAAAAATAATAAAAATACGTTTATATTTTTTTATTTCCAATGGCACAGATAAAAAGACAATTACAGCAAAAACGCGTTTAAATAAGAAGAAAGATAAAGAAATCCCAATGAGTATTTTCTTTTGCTTCAGAAAATGCTTCTACATGTTACACAAAGTATATAAATTACAACGCAAATTTTTAAAATAGCAAAGTATAAATTACAGAGAAATTATGTGATTTTTTCCCTTTTTTCTAAAACTAATCTAAAAAGAGATTATCACCATGAGGATAATACTTAATTTGTACCGTTTTTTAACTATGTTATATAATTTATTTCATATTTTAATATAACCTACAATTCTTTCAGAAATAAAGTAAGAGATTTTAAACATTTATATATAAATCATAAATTTGTTAACATTATATTTAAATTTCAAATATTCTTCTATAAAATTCGCAACTTGGTTAAATAGTATAAACTGCTAAGAACTGTGTGTATAAATTTACTGAGACACCTTTAAATTACAATAGAATAGAGTAATTAAACTTTTTATTTAAAGAGCGAATGAAATGGATATTTCATATTATAATAGGAAATTAAATTACAAGTTATCTTGAAAGACTTGAGGAATAGGTAATTTTGATATGCTGCTTAAAAAATTATGCAAAAGAGGATTACCAAAAACTAAAAATATTTCTTTTCAATGAAAAAAAGTAAGTAAATGAATAATTTTAATATTAATATTTTTCAATAAATTTTTATATAAAAAATAAGAATAAATTACTCAAAAATTTTAAAAAGTATACTCACATATTTGTTAGGTTAGGGCACGACAAAAAACTGTTTTGGAGCTTTATGCTCATAGGCTTATAGCTCGCATTGAGTAAGATTGAGTTTTTATTAGAATCCTAAACGAAAATTGATGGTTTGATGATTTTGAAAAAAAATGACAATCAAAACGAAAAGATAAGCACGGTGTTTGATTGACAAATGAAGGGGAAATTAGGCCGTTTGAAATAAAAAGACAAGAGAAAAAATTAGAATCTATTAATTTGTTTTAAAAATGAAATTGTTGAGTCAATTTTCTCTTTAAGACTCGTTGACAAATCTAAGATCCAAGAGAAAGAAAGAACTCCGATACTAAGTTTTTCTCTTAAGGAATTTCTTGCTTTATCATATCGAGGACACGATAGCATTATGTGATCCATGGTTTCTCTTTCATCACAAGAGCATTTATCTGTTGAAGAAAGTCTGAATTTATGAAAATACATTTGTCGTAAAAAGCATTTGTCGGAAAAGATCTAGTTCTAACTCTAGCTAGCCACACTTCTTCAAGGCGATATTTAGTATAATTGCGGTGAATTTTCATGATAGAAGACATGTGCGAAAAATTTGAGGCATATTGACTATTATTCCAATCATTGTTATTATAATTGATAAAAATGTATCTTATATTATGGATAAGTTCTTCAGGTGAAATCGAGTGCAGAATATAACTTTTATGAATGGCCGATTTTGCAAGAGTATCTACTTTTTCGTTCACAGCAATTCCGGAATGACCTGAAATCCAAACTAATTGAATAGATTCGCAAAACTTAGTTGCATTTCCTAAAGCTAATTCGGTGTGTTGAATGATGGTTAGGGAAGAAGTTGAGAGAGTTTTCAAACTGCTTAGACAGGATAAGGAGTCTGATAATATGACATAGTTGGAGGGTGAAATACAGAATTTGGTCACCGCCAGATATAAAGCTAAAGCCTCTGCTGTAATGATGGAATTAGAGTTATTGATTTACTCGGAAACAAAGGCTTTATTTCTGCTATTATAAACAGCTATTCCAAGTTTATTTTCTAATTTAGATGCATAAGTAAATAATAATATGTGATTGGACCATTCAGAAATACTATGCTGTTAAAAGAGGTCATTGATAGTATTTGTAGGAAAATTTTTAGTCTGAAAAGTATATTTTCTTAGAAATATTTTTAAATTAATATTAACAGATGTAGATTTTGCAGGAACTCTTAAAATATGTGATTCTAGAATTCCATTTTCTTGAAGCTATTTTTTCACTCACTGCAAAGATAGAGGAAGAGCGCCAAAGATATGGCTGTATGGCATTGATTCCCACAATTTACCACATGGAGATCTAGTAGAAAGTGCAAGGTTTCTAATGTACATCCTTGTAGAGAGAAAGTTTTGTCTTACAGAAAGAGGTACGACCCCTGCTTCTTTCAGAAGAAGTGGAATAGGTGTCCAGCGAGGAAGACCTGTAGCAATTCTAAGAGCTGAGTGATATATCGGATCCAAGATTTTTCGGTCTGATAAGCTCGCTGATGTAAATACATGACATCCATAATCGAGGCTACTTGTAATGAAGGATTGAACAATTTGAAGTAAATGATTAGTTTTTGCTCCCCATCTATTTCCTGGAATAGATTTTAAAACATTAATTTTCTTCTGGATGGATTTTTTTTTCATTTGAAAATTATACTTGAAAGTTAAATTATTAGTAAAATAGAGGCCCAGAATTTTTATGTGCTTAGACCAAGAGATAGGTAATTGGTTTATAGTTAGTACAAAATTTACAGGAGATTTTTTGGAAGAGAAATCAATGACTGAACATTTTGAGGAATCCATTTTTAGTTTCCATTCTTCACACCATTGTTCAAGTTTTATGATTGCAGTCTGCATTTTTTGCTCTAGTCTTTCTTGTGATGAATGAGCAGCCAAAAGGATTATGTCATCAGCATAAATAAAGCACTTAATGTCAGGAGAGAGAACTTCGTAAATATCTGACATATAAATCATGAAAAGAAAGGGAGAAAGAACACTGCCTTAAGGAACACCTCTATTAGAGAAAGTGAGTTGAGATAAAAGTTCTACGCCATTTCACTTTAAAACTTCTATCCGATAAAGAATCCAATATCCAATGAGCAGCATTTCCTCTGATATGAAATTGAAGGAGCTTATAAATAAGACCGTCTGGCCACACTGCATCGTAAGCTTGAGATATGTCTACAGTTGCGCATATGACATATTTTCTCTATGACCGTAAAGCAATAATATGATGATGAAGCATAGAAAGAACACTATCGCAACCTCTATGAGGCATAAATCCATGGTGATTTGGATGAAAATATTTGGAAAGGGAGATGGGATTTATTAGACGATTTAAAATCATGCGTTCTTTACATAGAACATAGAACACTTGTAAGAGAAATTAGGCGATAAGAATTTACTGAAGTAGTATCTTTTCCAGGTTTTATTATAGGAATTACAATGAATTTTTTCCAAGACGGAGGAACAATACCGCTTAATCAAGAGGTATTTATGAGTGACAAAAGGGATCGTAAAGTTATGTTTGTAAGACCCTTCAAAATGTTAGCTGATATTAAATCAGGACCAGCTGAAGTATTTTTGCATTAAGAAATCGCCAATTGGAACTCAGAAAGGGAGAATGCAGGGTTATATTCTAAATCAAAGTTTGAACTTAAATCGAGAGGTAGTACTTCAGTCTCAGATTGACGAGAATAAAATTTGACAAATAAGTTAGCCTGAACAACAGGATCCGAAATCATTGAAGTTTCGCTAGATATTAGTAGATGATGAGTTGGTGAGTCAGTAGATCTATTTTTAAGTCTTTTAAGAATAGAATAAATGCCTTTAGATATACCAGCGTTTGTTATAGTTTTATCCCAGAAATTTCTGGAAAGGGTTAGAAGAAGCTGATGAAGTTTTGCAGAAATTCGTTTGTACTGTATCCACTGATTAAGAGAACTTTTCGCTTTCCTCCAAAGTTTTCTTTTTTGGCCCAAGAGATAACAACATACAAACACGAAGAGTATGACTTTAACGGAAAAATTTGTTTTTTTCCTGAATTTATAAAGATAGTTTTTGCATAAAATTTGGAATTGATCTACAGAAACAAGTTCATTATTAGCAATTTGAGTGTTCATTGAATTGAAGAAGCCAGTTCATAAAATTCTATTGGTGGAAGTACCTTTCAAATAAGCGTTATTGTATTTTGACACTTGTTTAAACAGGGACATGGTCACTACCATAACTATCTGAACTGACTGAGAAAGTACAAAAAGGAAAAATATCAGGAGATACAAATTTATAATCTATAAGGGATGGTCTATAGTGGAATCCGCAGTGAGTAGACTAAGAAATATTTAAAATACAAATGCTGCTATCCAGTATCCTATCGAGGAATTCCGAAGATATGGGAGAGTTTGAATAACTACCAAGTGCCGAGCTTCGTATATTAAAGTCTCCAATTATTATGAAGGGAGGATGAATATTTGATAAGATGCTATGGAACAAAGAACTTGAAAATTTATCGTGTGGGACGTAAACATTTACTAAAGTAAGAGAGGATTTGGATATAGTAATTTTTATATCTAATATTTCTGTATCGTTATCCTCTGAGCGGGATATATTTAAAACTTGCACAGGTAGATATTTATCAACAGTAAAAAGAAGTCCTCCATTACGGCCATCTTGCCTATCTAATCTAATTATTGTTTTATAAATTTCAAATAAGTCGGATTTTTTAAGAAACGTTTCTTGAATTACTAGGACATCGGAAGATTGAAGGTATGGAAGTTTTATATACAGGCTCTCAGATAGAACACTTCTGGTATTCCAAGAAATTAAATTGAACATTAAATAAAACGAAAAACCTGAACAGTTACTGAAAATCAAAAAAAAGTGCGCTCGTAGTAAAATATTATTAAAAAAAATTATGAATGTTTTTTTCGCCTTCTTCCTGGCTCAATTCTTTCTTCAATGTTAGGTTCTGCATATTTAATATTTGGTTGAGGAGACTTCATAACAGGTTGCTCGGGAGATATTATTTGCTGATTCACTGAATTTTTTGGACTTATCTTTCTAGACTGAATAGATCTTGCACGACTCTTTCTTGGAGGAGATCTAGAAACTGATCTAGCTGGATTCGAAAATGTTCGCATACATTCTTTCATGAATGAGAACATTTGTTGGACCATTTGATCTTGCCTAGCCTGTATCCCAAGTAATTTTGCTTCAAAAATAGAAGCCATATCTGTCACTCCTTTTTTAACAATATCTGTTATTTCATTTTGATTCTGCACGAAAAGAAGATGAAAAGAAGAAAAGACGATGAAGATGCACGAAAAGAAGATCGTAGGGTGAGTGTATTTATAGCATTTGGTTACACTGGAGTAACTGGTTTTTAAAGATTTATTATAACGTCTTCTCCCCTCAGTAAATGGAAGGTAGTTCATGCTTTTAAAATGTAAGAAATTTTTTTCTTCAAGCCTCGTAGGGCAGGAAATGTCATTAGCTGCATGATTTCCCTGACAGTTTATACATTTAGGTATTTCATTGCCACCGGGAGAGTCTTCATGGAATTTTCCACAGTTTTTACATAGGAAGACTTCTTGTTTACATTTTTTCGTAGGGTGAGTGTATTTATAGCATTTTCCGCATTGGCGAACGTTATCAATAAAAGGAGAAATTGGAATGATGGAAGAGAATAAGTTAATAGTTTGAGGTAGATGATGACCAATGACGCTCACTAAAATATTTTCGCTCAGTTCTTCAGAATTCTTTTTTGTAAGCTTAATATCATTAAGCCATTTTGCGCAATTTCTTCAGCAACAAGACAAAGTAAATCTACATTTATTTTTTTTTTTATAAGAAATATTGAAGAAATGTATTCAGGTTGAAAACTGGAGTTAACAGGTACTCCAAGAATAATGTTTATCTTGCTTATTTCTACAGCAGTATCTGGGCAATTAGTTTCGAATAGAAGCTTAACTTGATGTGTGTGTTGAATTTGTATTATTTTCTTGTGTTTCTTTACAAGTTGAATTATTTCTTGCTTTAAATTGTAAGGTTTCTTTGGAATAGCTGCAGTACCACCAGTGGGAGACAGGAAATTGAAGAACTTAGTAATACCATTTCCCGCAGCTAACTGGATTAGTTGTGGAATAGAATCTTCGAAAGTCAATAATCTTGAAGTGTTTATTTTTGGAATGCGCAAATCGCAATCCATGTAAATCATTTCCGTCTCTGCTTCAGTCATTTTAAATCCATAATAATGAGGGAGAAAAAAAGAATAAATTAAAAATTTAAATATTAAAAATAAAAGAACAAAAATACTCAATCCTAGTCAATCAAACACTAAGCCAAAGTCAGACGATAATTTCAACACGAAAAAGGAGAAAAAGTGTAAAAAAAAAAACATTAAATAATGAATAAATATAATCAGCGTTCAAAATTTACGTATTTCGCAATTTAGAACAATCCACCATTTTTCAAGTAAAAAGAATTATAATCGTTTGAGTTGCAAATATTATATTTAGTATTGCCAGAAAAACACAAAATATTATAATTTTTCATCCAATTAAGAAACAATTCAGAAAATTATTAAAATTTTACATATTAATTTTTAAGCTTAATTTGAAAACGATATTTTACTGACTATCTTTTTTCTCCTAATATATTGTTATTTTTAGTCTTACATTAATTAGAAAATGAAAATAATTATTAAAATTATGATTTGCTTTAAAAGAAAAAGCAAATATTTAATTCTGAACTCAGCAATTGCGTTTGATTGCCTTTATTATATATAATTATTAGTTTTTTAAAATAAAAATAAAGATTTATGCTACTAACGTAACGTAACCATGTTTTCCATATGCTTACGGTGGTTGTGCCATGCATTACTGCAACTAACCGACCATGCATGCCAACCTGAAGACAAGGAAAAACTAAAACTGTAATTGTAACTGCATTTTCACAATATATATAACCTTCTTATAACGTGTGCTATATGTCTACAGCACGCTCTTCAGCACCTGCTTCTTAATAAAGATGGCTCAATTTTATGGAGTAGTATTTATTCATTTTGACAATATACAGTAATGCGTTTATGCATTATGGATTTTTGGGTTATGCACTTAATTAATCAAAATAATAAAATAAATGTTGCAGTTTTCGTATATTATTTTGTATAAAATGGAATTCTATTCAGTAAAGATTTAAAATAATCAGAATTATTATTTTCAGAAAAAGAGTTTTTTTTTTTCCATCAAATTGATTGTTAAAATATCATTCAGTCCTTCTCATTTTTCATATAAATATCCCCTTTACATAATAAAGCTTAGAATTTGAAGTTGGCTAATGCATTTTTTAAAACATTAAGATTTCTTAAAACGTTATTTATTAATAACATATTACTGATATTATGAAATGTCTAGAGTGATAAGTGAATTTCCAATCTAATCTGAAAATAACAGAATAATATTCAAAATTTCGTTTACATGTTCTTGTTGTTACATATTTATATTGTTTCACCTGTTATTTAGAAAGTGTTTCATAAATACAAGGTTTGTTAATAGAAATAATTTTTCCAAAGAAGCAATTTGTTGAATTACAAAAGGTTATGTTTGGTGCTCATGTAACTGTTCTTCACTTTAATAAAGCTGGAAAACGTTTAATGATTTTATTAAGTAAATTAAAAAGGAAAATTTTCACTGGAGAAGATTCTTGGATTTTCAACTTTTATACATTACATTTATGGCTACTTATTGCTCCTTTTGAAGCGTCGCTAAAGACAGCTAGTCACGTCGCAATCTTGAACACGACTAATTGAGAATGTCGACGCCTGAGCAGCAACTCTCCATTTCACACAACAAAAGTGGAAGAACAACGAAATTACACCTATATTGAAAGCCACAGTCTCCGTTAATAAAACCAATGAATCTTCGGTTGGGTCAGGTATTGAGCACGTTACCTGTTGGTCACGAGAAGGGTGTTTTGCTCAAAACCACCTCAGATTTATTGAAATCCACCTCAGATTTATTGAAATCAAATTTATTAAAAATATTTATTTTTATTCCAAGCAAACACTTTTAAAAAGTTTTATCACATAACGTAATTAAAATATTAATATACTTACAGAGAGAATTTATTTATTTTTAATATTAAATTGCTTTATGTAAACGGCTTAAAAGTTTAAAATAACTATATAGCTTTCAAAGAAAAAATCTTAAACGTAATACAGGAAAAAACAAGTGCACCTTCTCTATCCAATTTTGGATAGTTAAACATCATTTTATTGCGATTCAGATAAAGACCATTTCAGAATTATCAGCATCCAGAGATATTTTCATGTTATTTAATTAATGATGTGTGTTTTTTAAATAGAGGGATTTTAGGAAAAGTTATTCATTACAATAAAAATTAAAAGTAATTATACTTGATTTTAAATTATATGATTTTTGAGCTCTGATTTGTTACCACTGTAGCTTTTCTTACAATGATGATCGTGAATTCAGAGAAAATTTAACGGTGCCACGGTCTTTAATAATTTTTCAACAGGACCGATTTCGCATATAATGTTCCGCCCAGAATCGGAATGCCTGTATCAGACCTGTATCGGCAGACGACATTCACAATTTGCCGGCAGTTAGCCGTATAAGGAGCGATACTTGTTTCCGACACTATTATAGAGCACATTTTTAACGTCGCTTGCCGATACAGAACTGATATCATTACGAAATCTTCATGCCAATGCTGACTCTTATCCGATACTGCCGATATCTGCCCGTCAGGATGCCGATAGGCTTACGTATCTTTAAATAACGAGCTAATTCGTTAACTTAACAAATTAAATTAAGTAATATTAAACTTAACATTAAAACATTATTAAAATTATTATTAAAAACTAAAAAATTATTAAATTATTATTAAAATTATTAAAAAATTAAAAGTAAATTGTTTTCAATAAATGGGAATTCAATTTCTAAATCTAGAGGATCGTTCATTTCATCTAACTCAACAAGATTTATAACATTGGATCTACTGTAATAGGGCTTTAGTAAATTCACATGATAAATTTGTGATTTCTCTTTCTTATTAGGCAAAGAGACAATGTAGTTAGTATAAGAGATTTTAGATTCAATTGTTCCTGGGCCATGCCATTGAACAGCTAATTTATTTGCAAGAGAAGGTGCCAAAACAAGAACTTGGCTTCCTTCTTTAAATTCTCGTTTAACATTGTTTCTATCATAATAAGTCTTTCGCTTTTCTTGACATTCTTCCATTTTTTCCACAGCTAGATTTTGACATCGATTTAGTCGATTGATAAGATTTAAAACATATTCAACAACAGAATTTTGCTCTTCTTCAGGCTGTAACCAGTGTTCATAGAGTAAGATTATTGGTGTTCTTAAGTTTTTTCCATAAACTAATTCTGCAGGGCTGAATCCGGTTGACTCGTGAGTTACAGTTCTTAAAGCAAACAAAGCTGCATGAATATGCGGCTCCCAATCTGGGGAAGATTCTAAACATAATACTCTAAGAATTCGTTTGATAGTTCTGTGGAATCTTTCTACAGGATTACTTTGTGGATGATACACCGAACTACGTATTATTTTTATTCCAAACCTCTCAAGAAATTCTGTAGTTAGAGCGCTCATAAAATAGGTCCCTTGATCATGTTGGATCTCTTTAGGAAAGCCCATACGGCTAAACATTTGAAGTAATGCATCATCAACTGATGTGGATGATATATCTTCTAAGGCAACAGCATCTGGATAATTGGATGCAAGACACATAGCCGTAAGAATATATTTTTTCCTGAAGGTGTGACAGGCAAAGGACCTACAGCATCTATATTTATCTTTCTAAAAACTTCAGATATTATTGGTACTACTTTCATAGGAGCTTTCTTTTTCTCTCCAATTTTTCCGGCTTTTTGACAAGGATCACAGGACCTTACAAATTCTTCTAATTCTTTGTAACAATTTGGTCAGTAAAAATTACGAGCTAGTCTGTCTTTTGTTTTAGTAACTCTAAGATGAGCAGATGTACCTTCATGACAAGCGATTTTTAATTTTTCTCTGAACTCCTTAGGAACAACTAATAAACAATTTTTATGTCCTAATTTATCTACTTTTCTTTTAAGTAACAGTTCATTTTTTATTACATAATTTGTTTTATTGACTTCTCCAGACTCGATATTCTCAGCCTGTTTAAACAATGGTTTGAGATCCTCACTTGTTCTTTGGCATTCTTTGAATTTTTCTTTATCAATTTTAAGTAAGGAAACTAAAGGATCATCCGACTGAGCTTCTGGTAAAACTGTTAAGTCTTCCTTATCCACAACCTCTTCATTGGAATTTGTATTCAAACCTTCTTTTGTTTTGTTTGAATTCATCTTCAACTCCTCTTCTATACGTTTCTGTCTTCTAGTCTGCACATTATTATCTCATCTGCCAAATTCTTATTTTCCTTCTTTTCTTCTATTAATGAGGCTGTTCGGTTTCCTAATAGGTATCTACCACGATCCAATTCATTTGTAATAATAGCAGCCTTTGTAATAACATTTCCTAAATCACACTCCAACACAATTCGTGCAATTGGTAAACATGTGGGATTCAAATCTAAGGGTTGTTGTACCCAAACATTTTCACCAGTCATATCATTAGGCAACACATACTTCCTACTAACAATATCTATTGTGGATCCAGTATCTCTCAAAATTTCACATTTAATTCCATTCACTTTCCCAATAATTGTACATGGTTTGAGTAATTCCTTAACCATTTCTTCTCCTACATTATGTATAGAATTAGGGGCATGTCTTTTAATTAAAAGGCATTGTGGTCTCAAATGATCAGTAGAATTACATTCAAAACATTTCAATAGTCTTCTTTTTTCAAAACTTTTATCTTTAAATCCTTCCTTAAGATCTTTCTTCCCTGTCTTAAAATTTTCATTCCTATGATTATTATCACGTTTCATAAACCTGTGAGGAGGGCTATATGATCTTTGATTTTGATGTTGAATAGTTTTCTTCTTCATCACATTAATTGGTTTGATAGTTTTCTTAATGTCCTCAAATTCTTCTAATTTCTCTGCCAAATGAAATGCATTGTTTATACTACCCCATTCATCTAAATAGGATTCTTTAAATTCTTGTGGAGCTCTCTTTTTAATCTGATCCGTTAGGATTAAATCCCTTAACTTTTCAAAAGTATCAACTTTAAGTCTATTGATCCATCCATAAAAATAATTATAAAGTTCATGATAATAATCTATCCAAGTAACTTCATTTTCCTTTTGATGTTTTACAAACAATTCTCTAAACTTCTCTGGGGTCAATTTAAATCTTTAAAATAAAACTTCCTTAACATAATCATAATTCTGTGCTTCTTCTTCTGGCTCACGTGCAATTATTTGAGTGATTTCATACGGCAGTAAGCCTAACAAATATGAAACCCATGATTCTTTAGGTATTTGGGCACGACGTGCCTGGCGTTCAAAAAGAATTAAATGTAGACTAATATCTTCTTTTACATCATATCTATGGATCATTCCTTGAAGATCTTTACGAAAATGTTGTGCATCTTCGCTGGAGGATCCATTTGTAAGTTTCAATTGAGCTTCTAATCTCAGCTTTTTTAATTCGTGTTCCCTTTCTGCTTCTTTTCTCCATTCTTCAGCTTCTATTTCAGCTTTTCTTCTCAGTTCTTCAGTTTCTATTTGAATTTTTTTCTTTCTCAGTTTGTTCTTGTTTTTTTCTTTCATCGATTATAGAAAGGAACAATTCTTTCACAAAGTCCTCTTCATAAGGGTTTTTAATGTTTGCTTGTTTAATAGATTTACTAGATAAGTTTGAGTCAACATTTACCTCGAGCTCCTAAGCTAAAACTAACAAGTCCTGCTTTTTACCTTTTCCCAAGAATGACATAGTTAATGGTTAGTCTAAGCCTAATTTAACACGTTTCTAACAAAACCCAAATACTTAACTAACAGTATTGATTGTTTCAACTTCACATGAAATTATACTTCATAAATTAATTTTTGTTTTTAGTTGGAATATAAAAGTAACCTACCATTATTATTCACACAAAATATATATATAAATATTTCAAAAACAATGAAACAATATCTAACTTAAAATATTTCTTTTATATTATATTCAAACTTAAGCTAAAATTTCAATACTTAAAAAAATTTTTTCTTAGCAAAATTTAATTCTATAAAAATTCGTACAAACCTGTACTGTCGTCTATGATACACTTAACACATGACCTAGACTAAAAAATTTGCATACAAGAATAATAACAATTTAAATATACGAGTAAATAGAAATAAACAAATTAGGTATCAAAATTTAACAGTAATAGTATGCAAATATATGATATATATACCAACTATAATATTTACTCAAACTTATATGCCAATAAAACGAAAATACTTTTAAGAGGGGCTTTCATTTATAACATCACAAATCAAAACTAAACAGGATAGGGTACCCAACAAGAAAATAATTCTAACCATATATTTCTGCAAATGTGCAAGAAAATTTTATCTAATAATATATAAAATTATATATCATATACACAATATTGCTATAAAAAACACTAATGTAAATAAAAGAATGTTTTCACTAATCATTCAAAACGAAACTTCTTAACTGAGTTCAGAAAATAACAAACACAATTTTCGGTTATTTTAAAACCCAAAAATAATTCTTATCAAATTACTTCAGCATTTAAAGTGAAATAATTATATTTCAATATACATATATTTTCATTCATTTTCGATTTTGCATTCGATTCCGAAATCGCACTTTCACAGGAAATTTCACTTTCTTTTTTTCACTTAATTTTTTTTTCAGATTTCACCGAAAAAAACACACGCGCACAACACTTCTTGATTATTACACTTTTCTTGATTCCAGGAACAGGAATTTTCAAGCACACAATTCCGAGACGGTATACTTGAATAGGATGGATTCGAAAATCAGAAGTAGTGCAAAATTTCTTAGATTCTCATCACAAAATTTCGGATGGAATTAAATCCATCCGAAATTTAAATTCACAAACAAAAAGCTATTTTCTTTTTGTTCCAAGGGCTGGAATCAAAACAGCATATTTCAATTCCACTGGATGGAATTAAGCATAACAGGAAACACATCAAAATAGCAGGGTGCTATGGATTGAATTATTACTTCAAGCTGGAGGCTTCTTTTTCCAAGGGTTGGAACTAACCGTTTCTCTTCTATTCCACGGGCGGGAATTTAACTGGAAATCCTTTTTTCTTTCCACTCCAAAATAGCGGGATGCTAAATCTTCAGATTCCAAGGGTCGGAATCGAAACCACGAAATCAAACTCAACAAATATCAATAGCAGGTTGCTATCAATTTATCTTTTGTTGTCGGGATGACAACACGTCTCAGAAATATCTTTTACTTAGAATCACTCATTAATTCTTCAGAATTATTCGAAACAGTTCTATCCGCACCGATGGCACCATTTAAAGCTGTAACGTACCAAGGTGGCAAGACAATTGAAGACAATTTCAATTTAATTTAATTTATTGATGAAGATAAATTTTAAGTTTACATAATTTTTACTATTTACAAATAATTTAATACAATTTTCCACTTAATGATCATGACAATGTCATTGGCGGTCACCGCCACAAGCACACCTCCAGAGCGTTGTCTCTCTGAGGATACACTCTATTAACTAAAGTAAACAATAAAATATATAATCGGAAAGGAGGAGGGCGGCAGAATCTGGCGCGCATGCGCTGTACTGATCCTCGCCTTTTTAGCACGTTACAAATGTTTCCTTACAAAGATATACTTACGAGAACTTGGATACCACCTGATAATTTTACATTTAACCAAATGGAACATGTTTTAATTGATGCTAGTTATTTTTCTAACCTTCTGAATGACAGGGCCTTTAGAGAAGCCAATGTTTATTCTGATCACTATCTTTTCATGATTAGATTGAGTGCAAAAATTTCTAATTTCAAAAATACTAAAAAGAAATATGACCCTAAATTTAATTGTTGTAAGTTGAAAGATGAAAAAATAAAAAATCTATCGAGAGAAAAATTATACTGTACAATTCAAAATATTGATTTTGGTGCTGTGACTACTATAGAAAATGAATGACTTTTCGTTAAAGTAAAGATTTTATTTAATGTTGACGAAATTATGGGTTTTGCAGAAAATACCAATAAAAAGATATTAGTTTTACAAGAAATGCAAATATGCAATTGAAGCAATAAGGTAACCGTAATGTGGATAGTAAGAGATTCACTAGAGGATCAATTGATAATCACAAGACTGCAAGACGACTTTGAAAAGAAATCCAGAAAATGATAAAACGAGTGTTTCATGATATCTACTCGAAGATGCTAAGTACCTAAGAGAAAGCAAGGAAAGAAGAGCTTTCTATAAGATGGTCAACGACAGTGGAAGGGATTTCAAATCCTCAGTTACATATTGCAGAAATAACGATATTGAAATCCTTAGTTATGCAAATACTATTTATAATAGATAATTAAAATATTTTAGCAACCTTTTCTTAATGCACTTTATCCAACTTAAGTATTTAGTGTCCCCCTTCATTAATAGAACAAGAAACAGGTGATTTTACTTACTCTAACTGAGGTTGATTTAGTCCTTAAATCACTGAAGTTAAATAAGGCTTCATGTCCTAATAGTATACCAGCTAAACTTTTGAAATTTTATGGACATTTGACTGTTAAAAGTATACATGATATCATTTTGTTCATATGGAATGATGAAAATTTGCCATCAGTTTGGACAATTGGAATTTTATTCCTTGTTTTTAAAAAAGGAAACCCAACTTGTTGCTCCAATTACCGAATCATTATCACACAGTCAGGTGAAACTGCAATGATTTTAAATTGCTGAAGCTTAAAAAAATATATAGGTTAAAATTTTCTCTGTACCTTCTCTAATACCTATAATTAAAGTTTTAATGATTACTTTTCATAGACCACTTTTTAAGGGGAATCTCTTAAAACAATATTTTCTTAGAATCCAATTTTATGTATTCAAAACAAATGAAATCAATCACATTTAGTATAACATTGTTTGCCTTTGAGTCAGAAAGGAGAGAACATTTTTTCTGTTATAATTTTTTAATTATTGGTATCTCATGTATTCATAAGAGTGCCTGTGATAAGAATTCCTGTATATTAGTTTATAGCTCTTAGGTGAGTCACATAAATTTTATTGTCAATTATTTTTATCTTGTACTAAATTAAAATTTTAAGTGTGAATGAAATCAGAATTTGGATTGAAATTATGAGTTTCTCTTTAATAAATAATAGTAAATTAATACAACTTATGCAGTATTCAAACTTTTGCTAACTCTAGTATTGCTATAGAAGTTGAATTTTTGATTTATAAATTACTCTTAATTATTAAAATAACTATCAAAAACCTAAAGTATCTCAGTAATGTTTTAATTATTATTTTTATTGAAAATGAATAAAAAGATTAGAACGGCTTGTTTAACACATTTTCGAAAGTTATTTTTTTAACAGCCGGTATAAATATAATTCATTTTATAAATTGTGTGAAATGTTTTTCTTTAGCATGTGTGTTAATATTCTATGCGTAATTAATATAATCTAGTTAAAAATGAAAAATTTATAAAAATATGATTAATAGTAAGTTTGCACACATTTAATAAATAATGTGTACATCATAAAATAGTATCCTCTTTATTGATTTCTACTCAAAAAATCTAGTTTTTTATTTCCTTTTATGTTAATGTCCCGATAAATGAACACTGGCTCTGCATATTATGAAGCTCAGAAAACATTTATATAAATCCTCCATATTTAATATACATGCCTAAAATCACCTTGACAAAACATAATATTTAGAAAAAAATTCTTAGTAATCAATGAAACAATATTTATGTTGGGTATTAATTAGTGGCCGTTTCCAGAACAATGTTATAATTGTTCAAAAACCTTCGTGATAGAGAGTTCTACTACAGAATATTTTTCTTTTATCTGTTCCTTTCATTGATTGATAGTTTTTGGTAAGAAACATTATTGAAATGAACAGTTATTATTCAATTTAATATTTGTTTATGATAAGATCAAAAGCTTAACTGAAGTAGTCAACTAAAGTTATATTCAAGAAACAATTTCAAAATTTTGATTACAAACATATAATTAAAAAAATCATCAGAATATACATTTTCTTGAAACTTTTAAAAATTGAAAAACTATCTCTTTTTTAAATTAAAAATGAGCTAGGATTAGTTTCTAATATAATGAAAGTGTACATGAGAAAAGCAATTTCATTTATAATTTTTATTGCTAAATATATAGATGCTGTTTAAATCTTGACAAATTATGGTGAAGAGACGGCCAGTTAAAGACAGTTGGGTAGTAGAAATGCAAAGAAATAAAATGTATTTTTTAAATTGTAAAAATACATGTATTATGTTAAATTTTTAAAACGAATTGTTCTATTGCCTAATTAGTATTTTCTGAATGAATTTCTCTACTTAAGCAACTTTTGTTTTAAAGTAATATTCAATTCTTCAAAAACTTGTGCAGTTTCATTTATATTTTTTCTTCTGTAAGGAAAAAATTATTTGAAAATTTGCGTGAGATGTAAATTAAAATTGAAATTTTGTAACAATTAGTAATTAACATCTAATGAAAGCTGTGCACTCAGATTAATACTATTATTTAATCCTTTTTCTGTTAAATATAGAGCAATTCATTATAAGTTAGAAATATTAACAGAATTAAGAATTTCATTTTCTTCATGAGAATTATATGTAGAAAGAGATTGATTTTTAGTGCGTATTTATTTGCTAGAATTTCTTGAAAAAAAGAGCAAAATCTAATTTTTAATTTAATTGGAATTCATTTATTAGAAAATCACTATTCATTTTGTAAAATAAAAATAGTGTGAAATATAATGTGATTATGAATTTATATCCAAAAATTGACACTTTGAATAAACAGTAAGTATTGAGTAATACAGAAACGGGATTTGCTTTTAATATTAAACAAATAAAAATTTTGTATTGCTAATATGATTACTTAGAATATAGTATGCTCAATAATTAGAGCTATGTGCTAAACAGCTCATATTGATTCAAAATTAATAAGTATAGTTATTTGTTCCTTACTTCACTTCTTTAAATGCTATTTTCAATATAATATGATTTTTATTATAAAAATCTTATTTGTAATTTCGCTAAATTGCTTAGGTATTGTATAAATAACAAATTTGTCTCTTTTAAATAACTTTTTAAAGTAGCATGCATAATAGTAAATTTCAATCATTATAACTTTAATTATATAAGGTGCAGCAACTGCAACTTTAAAATAAAAAAGTGAATTGTGTAGATTATAGAATAATGTAAAATAGCTTGTTTTTAATTAAACAATTTAAAATAAGAACCTTTGTTACAGATATATGAGCTGCAGAAACTTAGACACTTGTTGCCAAGATTGGTCCTAGCTTGGTTTGCTAGATCGGACCAATTTTGGCACCAAAATTTAGCCTGCCACAATTGGCAGCCAATCCTGGTCCTATCTAGGCAATGCACATTAGTCATATATTATGAAATGTAGACCATGCAAATTGGACCAATCTAGGCCGTGTACTAATGAACCTAGATAACGCCACAATTTGCCAAAATGGGGCCATGATATTTTGCTACTTTGTCTTTTTATATATGCAATTAATGTTATAAATTACATTTTACGTAATTGAAAATTAGTGTGCATTCAGAATTTCGAAAAAGTCTAATTCCATATTTGTGTATAAAGACGATTCTAATTACCTCTACTGGAATGTATAAAATTCCTGTTGAGTGCCTTTCTAATAATATATTATTATTTTACTTAGGTTCATAAAATATTATTACAGTAATACTTGATGCAATATTTATATAATATTTTTATATTTTTCATAATATTTAAAACAAAATTTTTAATATTTGGAGCATATATTTTAACGAAGCTATATAAGAACAAATAGAATTAAAAAGGTGTTTATTATCATAAAACAAATTACATTTTATTTACTTAAATGCAATAACATGTGAAAACTAACATTATGCATAAAATGTTTAAGTTCCTTATTATATTTGTAAATGACAAAAATTCCCACAACAACATTTGATATAAATTTCTTGGATATTATATTTTTTTCATTTCTTGGATATAGTACCTTAATAATATAAATTTACTTGGAGATAACAATGATCAAACAATCAAAACATGGAAAATTAAATATTTTAAAACTGTGCGCTATTTTTACGCATTCTTAAATTTTTTAAACTCTTAGATTTTTTAGAAACTTTTATATGGAATAGAAATGAAATATTTAATCAATAACTTTAAATGACTGCACAAGGTATTATGAACCCAAAGCGTTTAATTATTTATTTTCCTTTTTTTCTTGCAACTTTGCTTTAATTTTTCTTATTCTTCGCAGGTCAGGAGGATACTTTAGAACGCGAAATTCATATTGCTGAAGTTTTATCTGGTTTCTTCAAAACTAAAATATCAGAAAATAATATGATTTTAGTAGTTATTATATTATTTGAATGATATAAAACAATTATAACGTAACAGCAAGATTTTATATGATTGGAACTATACACCTTTTTTTATTGTATTTTTTAAACATTTACTAGTGAAATGTAAATTGCCCCTGTTCATTTTAAAGAATTTTTAGAAAACATTTTAAATAAATAAATTTAAAAGTCAAACCTTAACATTTATTAGAATTAACAAATTATATTATAAAACTTAAGGTAGAACAATTCAGTTTTGTCATAAATTAGTTGCTTAGCTGCGTAATTTTAAAACATATAAAAAGTCTTATAATTCTAACTAACAAAACGACTAGTTAGAAATTGAAATCAAACAAGTTTTATTAGAATTATGACTACAATACAAGTTTTTTTCAATAAATTCTATATTTTGAATAAATAACTGGTTTGAAATATCAAAAAATCTCGATTATTGCAACTGGGAATATTTTTAAAGAAATAAATCTGCTGTTGTGCAAAAATATATCAAATTCAGTTTCAAATTTGTGTTCCTCTAACAACAACTAAAATGAAACCAATCAAGGAATAATTCATTAGGTTCTTACAGTCAGACACCAGAAATAGTTGCATGAAGAACTGTTCCTAATTTTTGAAAGACAAACATGTCTACAAAATGAGACTATATAATGGCTATATAAGGCAGGTACACAAAGTGTAATTCAAGAGGCAAATATATCATTTTTTCAGTCCTTCATTCATATTGAACATTTCTCCAGGGCCTTCTTAGTAATTTGAGCATTATTTAATTTTCCTTTAAAAATACTCAAAAATTAACTTATTCGTTGCTTATATTGCGGATATAACACTGATTTGTCTATTTTTTCATTCGATTAACCTATTATCGATCATATGAGGAATAGAGCTGTAATTGAGAGAGAGAAACAGCTTAAGCTTTCATTTCCAAGTTAAATATTGTACTTAATATTTATTTTACTTCAGTTCGAAATCATAAAGATTGCAATAGAAATTCTATGACAATAAATATACATTTTTTCCACACTTTTTCCTTAATTTTCTTCACGGAGATTTTTATCTATTTCATTTAGGTCACAAGTAGACCAAGAAAGGAAATTTCTGGTCATCTCAAGTTGATTGAAAAGTTGAATACATTTTTCAGAATTATGCTTTAGGATGGGATTATATTTTGCAACTCAATGAAACATAAATAAGTAGAGGAAAATGAAATTCTTCCAAATTTTTGTCCACTTTCCGTAAATTACTTTTTTTCTTGTTTCGAAATGGTTTGCCGTATTGGATGACACAACATTAATGTGAACTAATTTTTAGAATATACGTTGGAGCTTCGTATCCACTAATCCATCAGTACTTTTTATCAAAAGCTACTGGTGAAGCTTTTGATAAAAGGCATCGATTCCAAGAACAGGTAAAGACTAAAGTATTTTGTAAACCATATAGGTATTGTTAGTTCATGTACTAAAGAATTTTCCTTCCGTGTTTCTGTTCTGACACAATTTCATTACGCTGTAGTCAAATTCAACATAAATACTATTTAATAGTTATCTAAACTATTTGTTACTCATTTGAAACCTTCTCTTATTTTTAATAATTCAATGAAATCCTTTGGTAAAAACGCTTTTTGAGAAACATTTTCACAAGGTCATCTTTTTAGAAAATTTTGAACCTAATGAAATCCTTCTATATTACAGTATTTTATTTCCGATTTCTAGCTTTTCATTTCCTTGTTAACTAATTTTTATAGTTTTGTAGTATCATTTCACAGACGTAGAATTTATGTAAAAAATATAATGGGCATTCCTGACGAATAAGTACCTAATCTATATTTCTAATTAATAGATTAAAAATTTTGAGATACTTTCCTAGAGCATTTTAGTCGAAAAATTTAATTAAAGGTGAAGATATCTTAGGAGAACAATTCAGTCTGTATTAATAATATTTTAAACAAATTATGAATGAAAGAATGTGAATGGGAAATATTAAATTTTAAAATCATGTCTGACAGCTGAAAACAGTGTAAAGAATGAAAAATATTTAGCCATATTCTTTTGTATTGACTAACTTTTAACTTACCGTAATTTTTTATTGAAACTATTTAAAATGCTAAGAAGACTTGTCAATATACATGTTGCTAGTTATGTTTGAAGGACATCTGAATTTCTTATGAACTTGTTTTACAAGCTAAATATAAGCAACAAACGATGCAGTTAATTCTGTCGTTTGTTGATTACATTTGGTTAACGATGATTATTACTATTGTAAAAGGATTAATTTTTGTCCCCATTGTGTTTCGAAGATAGCATAAGGAAGAAAAGCATGTGCGGATACTATGAGTTCATAGCCTTATAATGGATTACTTTACTATATTAAATATTTAATTGAAGTGCATATAAAAAAATTATAGTCATTTCCATTTAAACATAATGTATATTAAATATGTTGTTGTTAATCTTGGCACTCTCTTGTAGAGCTTGAAAATCCCCATGAATCCGAAAATATACGAATTGTCTACGAAAAGGTGAGAGTCCCGCAGGAGCTTGTTCTTTGTTAAAATTTAAATTTATTTATTTATTTATTTGCAAAATACAAAGAGTGGTAGGGATGAGTTTTAGAAAACTTACTCAATTTTATTTTAGCCGGGGAAGGAATCCCACAGAAGATGTTCTTTTCACAAGGAGTGAGATTCTCCTCCGCAGTAGATATGGCCAAGGTGTTGACTTTTTCATTCCCGTTAATCCAAACATTTGAAGGAATCCACTGAAAATATATGGTACAACTGGGCGAAATTCTGTTAAGTGTCTAGGTTAGTCTTCTCTCCAACAGCAGCCCACTTAGAGAGGGGCTGAATACAGGCACGACTGTCAGTCAAAATCCAAATGTATTGGAAATGATCCTTCTGATCCGCAAGCCCCTTTTGACATCTATAAGTTCTGATCTGAAAACTTAACAAAAATTAGAGTTTTTGATCTTGAACTCCACAGCGGTGGTAGGAGTAGATATGGGCACTCCACTACCGGAAATTTCCTCTTCACTTTCTATTCATATTTTTAACAAAAATACATGATTTACAATTGTACATATAATAAAATTATATTTTAAAGCAACAGTTCATTAATACTCATAAAATCATTCTATTTCAAAATTTCCTTTTCACAGTTAGAATTGAAATTTTTGTTAAAAATAATCTCAATGCATTTTCGAAACATGAATCTTTTTCACGTTGTGAGAAATGTTATATTATTGGAAAGCGAATTTTGCACTCAAAATGTCTAATTTCTTACATTCCTTCACATTTGAAGTATTATTTGAAAATGTACTTAAAAAAATACAGATTAAGAAAAATAATTAAAATTACAGATTAAAATAGAAAGAAATAGAAAAGAAACTTTATGCTTACTAACTTTGAAATATGTTGTATCCTTGTATTCATTCGTAACACTATAATCTAAAACAAATAAAAATACATTAAAAATATATATCATTAGAAATGAATATATACATTTTGCATTAAGTATGCAGTACTCACTTTTCTGGCTATTAGAGTCAACTTCAGAAAAAAAGTATTGTTTGTTTGTCACAAAATATATAGCAAAAAGTATTGCTAAAGCAATCAATACAAAGCAAATAAATCTGGAAGGAGAACAAATAAATTTTAATCAGTTATGGATTTAAGACAGCAGAAATTAATTTCATTTTAACGAAAAACCATTGTTGAAATAGAATTTATTACTTGTCATTTAGAAAGGGAAATGACAAGTAATAAATTCGATTTCAACAATGGTTTTTGTTGGTTTGTGTTCTGTTGTTTTTGTTTTTTGAATCCAAATTCTTTATCATTTCTTTTTTACAAGAAAGTAAAATATTTTTATTGATTAATGAGTTCTTTGTAACATTGTGTTCCCTGTAGCATAAATATCTTCAAGGAAAAAAATACTTTATAATAATTTATTAATACTGATTTCAAATAATATATATATAAATTCTTTTAATAAAAAAATATTTCGAAGATTTAGATTTGAAGAACAGTTATAAAGGAGAGAAATTTTGAGAAATCGAAAGTTAATTTGTCTCATATTTTTTTACAATTTGAAACACAATTTGTCTCATATTTTTTTATTTTCTAATGTCTCACTTTTAAATTTTCCTTTAAGATCATCTATTCTCAGTTTCACCCATTTTTATTAATCCTTGGCACTGACCTTTAAATCTGAGTATCTATTGTCCTCCATTCTCTTCATGTGTCTTAACCATTGTCATCTTTTCTTAATTTATACTCGTTATTATATGTTTTCTTTTCAATAGTTTTCTCTAAACATCACCCTTTCTGAATGATCCAAAATTAGTTTTTAAGATCTTCTTTAGACTCATAAGCATCTTTCATGTTTTTGGTTTGAAGTTCATGTTTCAGATCGCTTTGACCCACAGATAACTTTTAATCATATCTCAAATTTACAAATTAGGAGTTTCTTGTACCTGTTACCTGTTTGCAGCTTTTAATTTCTGTAGTAAAACTGTAAAGAAAAAAAATCTGCAGTAATCTGCATTAAGCCGTCGTTGGTTGTTTTCTGGAATAATATCATTATTGTTTGTTACAATTGAACAAAAGTACTTAAAATACGTAACTCTTTCAAATTTAACTTCTTTATTTAATTTTAGTCCAGTATCTATACCTTTCATCCCAGTTTTTTCTCTTTCAATCCAGGTTTATGCTTTTAGACTTTCTAAAATTGACTTCTAGTCTAAAAGTACCAGCTTCTATGAGCTATTAACCTGTTCAATCACAGCTTTCTTGCTTTTCCTTAACAAAATTACTTCATCGTCAACGGCCAAAACTTTCGTAGTTTAACTGAAAATAATACGACCTCTATTTGATAATGTGCTGATTATCATACTTTTTCTAGACATACATTAAACAACAAAGTGTAAAATGTGTTTCACTTTCTCAATTCAGTCATATCTTAAAATTCTCGAGACAAATAGTCTTAGGCCTTCACTTTTTCGCTCACTGGTGCAATTGTCATTTTCACTAATCTGATTAATTTAAAAGAAATGTTTAATTCTTTTAATCCTTACTATTTTTTTCTCTATTCAATCATAAGCTCGTTTGAAATCTATTTAAAGTTGGTAATTACTTATACTCAATTTCGGAAATTTTCTATCATACATTCTAATGGATCTATTTTGTCAAGACCTGAACTAATAATCGCCCTCTTCTTTTTAGTCAATGTCTTAAATCTATTACCCACAATTTAATTCCTGATTTCATTAGTCAAGTTAAGAACAGAAGCTCCATGACTTAATTCTAATCGAAGACCTTAAGATCGAACATAATTTGTCATTATCATACTCTATAATGATAAATTAGGTAAATTTGTTACTACACAATTTATCAATACTTTCTGTGAGCAAATTTTATGGTGAGATTTAGAATTTATGAATGTAATATAAATATTAAGCTTTTAAATAAGACAATTGCTGCTTTAACTATTTTTTTATAAATTAAACATAGTTAAATAATTGAATAAGGAATAATAACATGCATTAAAATACATTCATTTCACTTATTTAAGTAAACATGCAAAATTAATGCACAATTTTCTAATGCTTGAGAAATTAACCATTTATATTTGTAAAAAAAAAATAAAAATAAAAAATAAATAAATAAATAAATAAATAATTGTCGTTAATTTAATGATATACTTTTATTTTAGTGAATATGCTCGTACATAGTTTCAAAATATAACAAATATAATAGATATAATAATAAATATACAAAATATAATAAATATAGAAATAAGAAATACAATAATACAAATTATAATAAATGTAATAATTAAGACTTTTGTGCTCCAAAATTGAAAGATTTACATTTTATAATAAAATTACATAAATTTTATTCAAAATTTATTACTATAAAGTCTTGCTAAAAAACTAAAAGAACGGATATAAATTAGTAAGTAAATGAAAAAAAAAGTACTATGTTTGCACATCCTTCAGACGCATACTTTTTTGACATGTCTATGTTTTTGAAATGTTACTGCAAACTTTATAAGCGAACTCTTATGAATTTAAAGCTTTAAACAATGATTGCTGAAAAATTTAATGGTTGTTTATCCATACAAAATAAGCTATTTTATTTATCAGCTATTTCCATAAATATTTTCATCACTTGACTTTTTAATGTTTTAATTAGTGCAGTAGTGTTAGCATTTGTTCATAACTTTAATTTTATTATAGGCTATTATAATCTATACTACAAAATCATTTACCTTAAGATAGTTAAAAACTAAAAGAAAATCATTCAGATCATCTAGCTAATATTTTCTACATTCTAACTAAGGTATTTCAAGTGTATTTCATTCGACAACGAAGAAAAATATTTTGCTTACTTCATTAAAATCTTCAATTTAAATACAGATACATTCATTTTTGTAAAAGGAAGCCAAGATTCCCAATAAACTGGAGATAAGGTGAAAGTGAGTTGTGAAGTGGAAGACGTGCGCATGTCAGTCAACACAATTATTCTTATGCAACGCTGACAAATCAGTTAATCAGCAATCCAAAAAGTATACACCAATAAATTGTTCATTATTGTTATTTTTTCGCGTCTATAGTCTGTCTCAAAAGTGTAAAAAAAGTTGGCATTTTGACTAATATGTAAACTCTGATCTGATAAATAAACGATATTAGGTCTTTGACTTATAATGCAGTAAAATATATTTCATGTACTTAAAGAGAAATATCACTGCAATATATAATTTATCAAATAAATAATCATATAGTATTTCTAAGAATACAACTATTGTATTTAAATTTTTGAGATATTTATCTCAAAATTTTATACATTTTAATTTATAAATTTACTTTTAAATATTTTAATTTCTTATTTCACTTTCGAAAAGTAGATATTTTTACTAAAAATATGAATATCTTCTCTCTATTGTTGTACCGTGAAGTATCGCATTAATGTTAGAAAGGCTCAAATTAAATGCTATAATCTCAAATACATTAGAAAAAAAGATTTTAAAAAATGGCAAGATTTGTGTTAGTTATTTTTCTGTCATATAAACGTCTTTATGCCATTATTATTTATCAGAATTTAATTTAATTTGTCTTTAGACATAAAAATTAATTCATAAGTACATTTATTCTTATATGATTTAGATTTCCAAAATTACTAAAATTAATTGATAGCATTTATAATGGAGTACATAATATTTGAATACAAGTAGTATTTTCCTTTTCTTTGGAAAATAAATCTAATTTAAAGAATTTGATGCCAGAATGTACTTATTTCTAAAATGAAGGGTCCGTCTTCATGAAGGTAACTTCAATTAATTTCAAAAAACTGAAGTTGAAAAACAGCGAAAATTGTATTGAAAGCGAATAGCCCGAAATAGAAAAGGAAGTACCTCAAAAACCAAAAGAAATTCATGGCTAACATTTATAGACTGCTTTTAATTTATTAAAGATTAATCTCCTTCGCTCTTTTTAAATTAAGCAAAAATATTTCATTTAAAAATTAATTGAAATTAAACAAATCGAAGCGCATGAGGCACAGAATAATTTAAAACTAAATTAGATGAAACACAAAAAAATAAGACTTCGAAAATCATTTTGCAATTTGAATTCAAGTGTATTCAAAAAACTATATACATATATAAGGTAACTAATTTTATAAAATAAAACAAGTTTATAAGATGATTTATTTTAGGTTTAGTATTAATGAAGGTCTTCAAAAATCACAAACCATTATCTTTTTCTATTATTTTAAAACCATAAATTGCAATTTTTTTATTGTAAAAATCTTGAAGGAAAAAATTTAACCGATAAAAAGATTTTCAAAGAATAATCATGAATTTGTTATTTTAAGAAAGAATTGGAAATAAAAGAAACAATGGAAAATAACTTAGAATTAAACTGTCTATGAAACTAATGTATCCTTTTAAATACATTTTATTGTTACAAATTAATTTTATTTTAGAAAAGTTCTGAGAGAAATAAATTGTGAAAGTAAACACACAATAATTTAAATTGCTGCAAAAATTGATGAAAATAATAGATACAAATATGAAATTATTCATTGGTTGCAGATATCAATTTTTGAATTTTCTAGATTTTAGTTTGAAATCCTAGCAGAATCATATAAGCCTTATAGGTTTTACGCGTAAATATTTTTCAATATTTCTAAATTGTATTACATGATAAACTTCCAGATTTGAGAGTAACTGCTGATTTTCTGGAATAATATCATTTTTGTTGGTTACAATTGAACAAAAGTACTTTAATTACGTAACTCTTTCAAACTTAACTTCTTTATTTTAGTCCAGTATCTATACCTTTCATCCCAGTTTTTTCTCTTTCAACCCAGGATTATGCTTTTAGACTTTCTAAAATTGACTTCTAGTCTAAAAGTACCAGCTTCTATGAGCTATTAAACTGCTCAATCACAGATTTCTTGCTTTTCCTTAACAAAATTACTTTATTGACAACAGCCAAAACTTTCGTAGTTTAACAGAAAATAATACAACCTCTATTTGATAATGTGCTGCTTATCATACTTTTTCTAGACATACATTAAACAACAAAGTGTAAAATGTGTTTCTCTGTCTCAATTCAGTCATATCTTTAAATTCTCGAGACAAATAGCTTTAACCCTTCCCTTTTTCGTTCACTGATGCCATTGTCATTTTCATTAATCTGATTAATTTAAAAGAAATGTTTAATTCTTTTAATCCTTACAATTTTTTTCTATCTATTCAATCATAAGCTCGCTTGTTATTAAGAAAATTGGCAGACATTAAGATAAAATATATTAAATATTAGGAAAATTATTTTATTTTATATAAACATAAAGGAGCACAAAACTAATTCGCAATCGTACTTTTACTCGATATTAGATTTTTATCCTGAATATTCTACAGGGTTAAAAAAATTTCTATTTTTTGTGATTTGCATAAATTTGAATGTTGAAAAATGCAATTGATTTCATTTCGAGTTTCAAGCAAAATCTTTTTAATTTGTAGATTTATTATTCTGATTTAAAATCAAAGGTAAAAACTATTGAAATGATTTTGCAATTCTGTTAATTGTTTGATGTTTAAAGGAACTTACAATTCAAGCATTCATTCAATTTCGGGAAATAACAATTTTTATCTCTCAAACAGTGGATTTCCACGTCTATTTTACTATCATTCATTTTCTGCGTAAAGTTTGATAAAAGTTGTCTTTGAAATATACTAACTGAAAGATGATTGCAGTTTAAAACACTTGATTAAAAAAACAAAAAATAATACATTCATAGAAGCATAGAACACGAACGAATTGATATCCCTATTTTCCAACAAAAAGCAACAAAGAGGAAAATTACACAGCGTTACTTTGCCTAATAAAATATAAATAGAAAGCTTTGCTGACAACAGAAGAGGGGAAAATTGATTTTCATGGCTACAAGTTATCAATCTCGAAACTAAATAAATAGTGTTGATAGATAAGTTGAAAGGAAATGTAGATCATAAAGTTTTTTACCAACAGCAAAACAAGGTTGGTTGGTTGGGTTTTATGGCGCAAGGTCCAAAAATGGACATGCTGCACCAAACAGCAAAACAAGATAGACCTGATTCAAAACTATTTAAAACATAAAATCCCCCTCTAATGCACATGTAGATTTTTTTCAATATTATGAAATCAGTGATTTGGTCTTGAAGAACAGGTGATAAAGAGAAATGAATGCACCTTGGTAACAAAAGGAAATTTTGGTCAACAATATAGATCTCTGCTATTCCATTAAAACCTAAATTGGTATAAATTTTCAACAAAATCTTCTTGAGTGTTATGCTGTACTCTTTACTATTTATGGTTTTCATAACGAAGCTATAAAATGAGCTATAACCCTCTGATTTTAACTCTTAAAGATTTTTGGGGATTTTTCAAAGTAGAATTTAAAAAACTCAAACCAAATAAATTTAGATGCAATTTTACAAGAGGCATGAACTGATCTTTCTCAAGCATATCATGAGATTGTATCAAAAACATTCTCAGACACGTTATAGATGCATATATTTCAAAATACTTTTCTAACTGTAACTTGGAAAGAAAAGAAAAAAATTCCAGTTAAGACATCGACTTCTCTCGATCATAGCAGTTGACTGCTTAACGGCTTTAGTCAGAAAGAGGCAATCAAAAACAAATCACTATGAACTAACCAGTAACTGGATTTATACAAGTATATTATTTACCATTCTCTGTGCTATATTGTTTTTCTGTTAGTGTAGCATAAGCTCCAGTTGCTTAGTAGCATCAAACCACTCTTCTCGTTAGGATCATTATGATCCGTTATGATCTAAATGAAACATTATTTGTGATGCAAAGTGATTGGGTGGGTGACCAAATTCTACCTAAGGAGGTTTCTGAAGTTCCGTATGTTAGGACACCACCCTCTATAGATGATTTGATGGAGATCTGTCCACGTTAATCTGTGACGTCTAAAATCCTTCCGTTGTTGTGGTGTGGATGAGGAGATACCAACTCAGGTATGACCTCCCGTCAACTGGATGTGGTTTAAAATTACGAAATCCTTGATGATGGGCAAATATTCCAAACCCGTTAACTTAAGGTACAGTCCGGGACACTCCTGCAACGCTGTGTATGCATGTATTGGTGTAGCGTGGAAGTTTATAGTAATTGGTCAGAAGTACAATGTTCCGCTTCAATAAATTTTTAAAGTGAGTCATTAAATTTTTAGTTAATTTACTGTAATGAAAGCAATGTAATTTTTGTTTACCTCTTTAATTCTTCAATAACTTTACACATTATCAAAGCAAAAATATGGAATATAATTTTTGGAATGCAATAAACAAAAATAAAGAATATAATTGAGAAAAAAATATGGATCTAGTTTCAGCACTGTTATTGCGAAATTAAATGTGAAATAAATATAAAAAAATAATTGGAAATACTGTATGAAATATTCTTTGAATGCTTCCGGTTTTAAAACTACGTAAATATTTTTATAATTCAAAATACTTTTTCCCACAAACTGAAATTTCATATAATGAATGAAAATAAAGCTTAAATTAAAATATGAATATTATTCATGTTAAATCATTCTTACGCTATTATTAGAAAATCAAATATTTATTATTTCATACCTGAGTCATTAAATTTCCCTTACAATGTTAATTGCATCATTAAAATCAACTAAACCACAATACTTTTGACTGACATATCTAATTAAATTTTATTATTAGTTTGATACATATTTTTTTTGTGTATTACAAAAAAGTTATTAAAATGGTTACTCGATAAAACAAAAAAAAAATGTTTTTTTATTTACTCATTTTTTTACCGTTTATACATTAAATCTTAACATTTCTCGAGTCATAACTTTACTTTGAAAAAGAAATTTTGTATATTTCCACAAATGTATTCCATATAACTTTTGTGCTCTCTAAAATAGAAAACTGTTCGTCATATATGTAGACTATCATCTTTTTCTTTCTTTTTGTTGTCAAGTAATGACAAAGAAAATGATAATTTTTCACACTTCTTGAACTGAATTTTAAAAATCACAGCAGTTGATTATGACACCCGAGTTGGGAAACAAAATGTAAAAACGTTATTGAAAATATTTATAAATGACTTACTTTTTTTCTAACGTCTCGATTTTTTGTCATTAATTTCTTTATATCTTCGAAAAAATTGACAAATTTTGTAAAAAAATAATAATGATAGTTTATATTTTCGAATATTTACCATATATTAAAAGGTTCCCACAGAAGATCGTGATTAGAAAACCTAAATTATACATTTTTATTTACACACACAAAAAATACCCAATTACACGCTGCTGCAAAGCCCATTAAGGTAATCTTGTTGTGGGTTTTGTAACTGAGAGACAGCATTTAAATAGTGCGATTGAATGGCAAGTTATGGTCGCTGAAGTTTCCAGGTTACATCAATTGAACGTAAATTTTTTTCCCGAAAGATTCCAAGTATACCGCTAAAATTCCTCCCCACTCGGTCTGGGGCACCGATTTCTGACTGTAATATGCGGCTGATGGCGGGACTGGTGTTAGGCGTTGTTCGTACACATCACGATCCTGGCTGGAGCGGGGTGGCAGTTGCAGACTTCGAGGTATGATATCCGGCTTCGGTGGGATGGTACCTGGCTACTCCGTGTAGCCACAGACTGCACGAAATATTTTTCTTTTCTCTTTAAAATTTAAATAACTTTTTACAATCATGTCTTATATGACTTTTTTTCCTTGTGATTTATTTATCTAATTTTCTTATTTATTACTCAATCTAATGCAAAAATTATATGAATTCTGTACTGAATACATTTTTCTTGATACATTAAGAGCTGCTTAATACAAGTCTTCCGCAATTTTCATACTTAGTATAAAAAGAGTTTAAAAATTCTTCAAAAAACAATAAAAGTGGTGTATAGTATAGTATACACCAGCCGTTCTTCCTGTACCTAACACAAAAACAAATAAATAACAGGAGATGTTTTATGAACTGATATCGCTAATTTTTTTAATAATTGGTTTAATTTTTAATTCAATATGAAATTTATATGAGAATTAAATTTTCTCTTATCTTTGAAATGTTTAAATATGAAATATTTTTCACTTGAAGTATTTTTTAAATCTTTTTTAAACTTAAATAGCTTTAACATTTATACTGGATTCTCAAATTGTATGATAAATAATTATTTTTAATACTATTTTAGTTGCTGAACATCCAGTTGTAATATAATATATAGTAGTTTATAAAGTAAATTTTCAAATAAAATAATATGATATGATAATTTTTAAATATTAATAATATAATTTGATATGATCATTCTTAAATAATAATCAAACGAAATATATATTTCTTCTCTACTCTAATTTAAATATTTAAAATATCTTCCTTGGGGATCGTAGAGTACTTTTGGAAATGCGATATGAATTTAAAATGCAATTCGAAATTTTTACAAATTCGAAAATTTACATTTTATCACCCTCTTTTGACTTTCAACAACTGTTTTTAAAAGTAGTTTTTCAAACTTCAATTTTATTAAATGATAATAAAATTTTCACCGCGAACCAATCGTTCTTGAGCGCCATTAAGGTAAAAAACAAATGAAAATAATAATCATAAAATAAGTCTAAAACATGTTAAAAAAATTAATAGATGGATAACTGAATAGAAAAAAAAAAAACATTCTAGAATATTATGACAAGTTATTAATTTACAAAACTCACAATCAAATTCTTTTTTTCAAAAACTTCTGCATCAGTTATCTTTCTGAACGGATAAAATTCATAAGCGATTCTAATTACAGATTTAGTGATACGCCACATAGAGGAAGTGCTGCCATCTTTCAATTATAACCGAAATGATGAATTTTTGTTTCCCTCTTCATGCGTTAAAAATCAGGGGTAGCTATGACAACTGCATGAGGTGAAACTCTTTAACGGTAATCCTTAAGATTCTTCATACGTTTTATCCTTTTATAGCCAAAACAGGAGAAAAAAATAAGAGTCGCACCTTCAAGGGAAGTGTGTGTGTATATACATATATATATAATAAATTATTCAAATGGAGCCTTTGAAAAGATCCTAAAAAAGATTTTGCATAAGTTTCCGAAATGGAGACTTTAATGAGAAAGTTTCCTCAAAATTAATCTGGAAATTTACCAAAAATGTTTACTTTATCTGATAAAAATAGCTAGAAATATTTCAATAATATATAGGACATTCTCGATACTTCACCTCTGTGAAACACTGTGTGATATCTTAGAAATAGTGTCGAGGGTTTTATTTTGAAATGTTTTCTAATGACTGTCAGCTACACCTCCAAACCATTGGCAAGCGTATCTGACTACCAGAAACAACATTAACTTACGCAAAAAAATATTTATTTCTTATGTTAAGTTCTGATTTATATTATAATATTGGATATAAAATTGAATGCGGTTCTCTAAATTTTTAATAATTTTATTAAAATGGGATTTCACTAAATCAACCTTTGGTGAAAAGCTATTCTTAAATATTTTACTCCGTTTGTCTATAAAATAGTTTGATTATAAAATTTAATTTTATTATATGATATTTTTTTACCTATAGAATATTGCTTTCGTTTTTCTTATATTTAATTCTATTTCCCACGGGTTGAATCATATCTTTAATTTGTTTGAATATTTGTGAGAAGCATAATGATTATATATATATATATATATATATATATATATATATATTATTATTAAATAAGCATTTATTTTTTTTTAATTTTCTAGACTATTTAATTTTATAATAATTTGATATTTTACGTACAATATAAGTACTTTGAGTTCATATTGAATGAATATTCTTGTTGTCAAAAGTTAAAACGGCGCAATAGCCAATAAGGAGGCGAAGGAGGAGTTTAATTATAGCACTCCCTGAGAAGCTTTGAAAGTTTTGTTGGAAAGGGAGGAGGCTTTCCTAGTTTGGCTCTAGAAATCATATCTCCTTCATACTGGTTTCGACAGGTGAAGTCTGATTCCCTACCTTGCAATGAACCTGCGATTATTGTGGGCCTTGTGGGTGGAGCTCCCATTCTCTGCGTCACCGTTGTCGTGAATGTTCAGAGACACCGAGAATGAAAACGTTTCCCTGTCACCTTGTCTTGCGATAAGGTGTTTACGATTTAGGAGTTTATTTATGTTTTATTTACATACAAATAAAATGCTTTTATTTACGCATTTTAAATGAGAATCTTACAATAATTAGAATACTTTTCATTTATTCCATTGCCATGAACAAAAAATTATAGATAATTAACAGAAAAATGTCTATCAATGAAAGTAATTAACTGATTAAAATAATCATCTTTAATGTAAACGATTACGATATTACTGATTTAATTTATTTCCAATACAAAGGTATTGGAAATAAATTATGTAAAAGTAACAATATTTCTTAAATGTTTAAATTATCAATTCCAAACGGTGCCGTGTTTATCACATCGCCAAAATCACTCTCAGAAATTTAAGTTCTGATTTTTGCTACATTGTAAATACTTGCCACTTGGAAATGCCCGAAATGTCTCGATTAGGAATCGTAAAGCAGGAATCTTAAAATGGGTTGGGAGTACTGCTAACTGTTTTTGATTCTTTCGACTTCCATTAAGTTAATTATTAAAATAATGAAATGTAAGGAATGAGAATAGAGAGAGAAAGCAATGTATATGTATTATTTACTTCACGCAAGTGAAAGGTATTTGAACCAAGTGTCTCATTATATTTTACAATTTCAATATACGCTAATTTTCATTAATTAAATTTTATTAGCAATAGACACAATAGAGTGAGTGCACTGAATCATTAACTCCGGGCGACTAATCATTATAAAAGCTAGTGAAAGCGCTCAAAAAAATGTCCCCCCCCTCCCCAAGACTACAAATGACGGTCACTGACAACGACAAAAGTGAAGCTATTCTCCAGAATGTTGCATTGCATTTTGCGCGAAATAACATAGCAGGCTAGAATGACCGTGAAGTAGAAAATAGTATTAATAATTTATTTTTAAATGCTCCCTTCCCCTTCATACCCCCAGATAAACCCAACTTAAATTATTCAGCATATCAATAAATTAAAACCAACCAAAGCACATTACAATATTAACTAATAAGATGATTAATTTCCCCCTCTCCACACACACACTATTTATCTAATAACAAAAATTTTTAATAAAATGTATGACTTGAATTTCTTTCCACATCACTTTAAAAAGGCTGTTATTTCATTAATCTTTAAAAGTGAAGGGAAAAACCCGAGAGACCGCAAGCCCTACAGACGGATCAGCCTGTTGTTATGAAACAAGCTAATGACTCCAAATTTTGAAGACAAACACATTTAATTAACAAAGAAACAAAATTATGAAGGAGTCGTATCTGGGTTCGCTAAAAACTCTCCCACGCCTGCGTAGCGCACAAAGGTATCAATAAGAAGGAAAAAAAAAACTATCTTCTTCAGACTGCTGGCACCAAACGTCTCTCTACTCACCCTCCCCATCAGAGTCTCTTGAAATCTCAGTGCTGACTATGAGACATTACAGACTAAATTATTTCTTCCTTCCACAGAGTTGTGTTTTCTTTCTTTCTTTCTTTTCCTCTCATTCTACGGAAATTAACGTGCAATAAAAAATAAAAAAACGCACACGCAAACAACAAAGAGCAAAATTTAGTATAATAGATAGCCCTGATCAATCGGACTCTAGCTGATACACAAAACTATATGAAATAATATAAAAATAATAAAATATATCAAAATAGCCTAAATAAACTATATAACACAAAAGGAATTGCAACACCAGCTAAATTTACAGACTCATTATATTATTTAAAAAAACATTATAACTTTTCAAGAAATTATGTGCGCATGAAACAACAATTGAAGTTTGTATTAGAAGAAAACACTTTAATTTAATATATCTGAGAAAAATAGAAAATAATTATGTTTGGTTATTCAGCATTCTACTGAGACTATCGTGATTCTGATGTGATTTGCCCTTTCTGTGAACAATATCAAAATTTAGGCTTTGAAGTACCAAAGTCCACCTTAAAAATCTAAGATTAGATCCTGTAGGATGTTTTAACCAAACTCTAAAGGGTTGTGACCAATTTTGAGGGTAAATTTATACTGATCATCTAAATATTATTTTAATTTAGTAACAGCAAAAATTATCGCTGCCCATTCCCTTTCTATAGTGCTATAATTTTTCTCAGACTTTGAAATTTTTTTACTCAGAAACTGGATAGGGTGTTCATTTTCATTTTGATCTCTTTGAGATAAAACTACGCTAATTCCTAAGTTTGAGGCATATCACATTGAATAATAACTTGCTTTTGAAAGTTTGGACTGTAAAGTACAGGCTTCTTTATTAAAAATTTTTTTTAATTCTATGTGAATGCTTGCACAAAATAAGTATCGATACAAAGAAAAAAAACCCGCATCTTCTTCAGACTGCTCCTGGCACCAAATGTTTCCCTAATCACCCTCCCCATCAGAGGCTCTTGAAATCTCAAGTGCTGACTATGAGATATTATACTGTTACCTTACCTGTGTTATCCAGACTTTTTGAACACACATTAAAGTTAAGAATGAATGGATTTATCTCGAAAATAATATTACTAAGAATGAAAAATTTGGCTTTAGGGCAAAACACGCAACCCACACCAACTGTTAAGCGCGGTCGAATTAATCGCTGGAAATATTCAAAATATAGTTCTGCAACTTTGTTTTTAGATATTGCAATGGCTTTCGATAATTTTTAGAAAAAGGGGCTGGTATTTAAACTTACAAATTTAAATTTTCCAGCTAACAACATTAAATTATTAAAAAATCATTTTTAGAAACACTAACAACATTAAATTATTAAAAAATCATTATTAAAAAATCATTTTTAGAAAATAGATCCTTCAAAACTAAAATTAATAATTCTCTATCAGAAACATACGATATTAAAAGCGGTGTCTCTGAGAGCTTAATTTTCGGCTCTACTCTATTTAACATATTTATTTCAGACTTCCTAAATTACGATAGCCTCACGAGATTCATTTTTCTACGACAATGCCATAATGACTAGTGGTAACTCTAATGAGGAAGCTGCCCTCCTTAAGAAATTATAAGAAATTACGTTCCTAAACTCGAAAAGTGGTTAAGGAATCGGAAAATAAGTGTAAACACTAATAAATGCATGGTCATTTTATGTGGTATTAAACGCGAAAAAAAAATGCACTTAAACTAAATACTGTTAGCCTTCCGAGGACAAACAAGGTAAAGTATCTTGAAGTATACCTAGACCCAAAAAAAAAAAAAAAAAAAACATGGCTTACACATATTATTGAGGAAGTGATCAAAAGAATAATACAAGCACACGCCCTAATCTACTCCCTCATTAGTAGGTAATCTAAACTTAGCACAGACAACAAACTTATTAGAACAACCATCAACTCCCCCCTCTATTTTAGAAATAGAAATATATTTGAGTAATATAAAATTGAAATTTTTAGTGATCACATAGTAAGAATAACTAATAAATTCTATCAAGAAATAAATAACCGCTAATTCAAATCCAGCCCATATATGATATTAATAATCCTTCAAATAAAAGAAGGCCACTTAATAACTTAAGCACCCCTATCGCCTGAGCAGAAATAAATTGTCCCTACTCCTCTACTTTTCCCCTTTTAATCACCTCATCACGCACCAAATCGTATGGGAATACTTGCGAACTTTTCCGTTCCCATCCTCCACTCCAACCCTTATTACAACAAACATTCGAATTGAATAGTCCCCCCCCCCTTACTGGCCACAATTTAAAAGTAATTATTTCCTCTGCTGCCAGACCGCAATAAATTGGATTTGTTCCCTAGTTTTCTTTCCACTCTTATAAATTATATTTATAAATAATCATGTATGCAGATAAAAATATTAAATTACTACATAAATATATCTTTAAAAAAGCGCACACACATACACACACACAAGCACATATAGAGAGAATCTAAATTGGACCATGAAATTCAACATCTAGTCCATCTATCATTAATATCTTAATTATATTTATATATTGTTGCGCAGAGCGGCAATAACAGTTTTCGCCTCCTCCTCCCACGCATGCACAATTTATCGGCGCCACTACAGCTGCTAGAGTTTAAATTTTCTCTTTTGTTTTTTACTTTTTCTGTTTTGGATGTCTTTCTGTATGCGTTGTTAATAAATGTATTGTATTACGATGGCGTTTGTTTCAATTTTTTTATCAGTGAAAAACCCGCTTTGGATTAAGCGTTTCTGGCATCTCTGCCGAGGTTATTTTTTAAGCATAATTTAACTCACCGATAATTAAGTGTTTTTGTTTTGATATCCATTATCAAGAATGGATTTCAACAACATCAAGATAGAAAGAAAAGCATTACGCTCTGCTTTTACGAAAGTCGTTAATAGACTTGACGTTTAATTAAAAATCAATACGGAAAGATTATGAAGAAATAGAAATTTGTTTCGAACACAACTCGGAGAAAATACGGATCGATTGATAAGAAATATTTTAGTCTTTTTTTGCAAGAAGGGTTGTAAAGAAACGAGGTTCGAAAAGGAACACGAAACGGCGGAAGAATATTATGATAAATTTTCCGAATGTGAAGTTAAGGTAAGCAAGTTTATGAAGAAACTAAATGACAACAGACAAGTCGCTGCTTCTCCAGAAGTAAACAGAGCTACTTCAACGGTCGTTGCTCCTTTGATTCCATCTACGAAAAAAGAAACTACCTGAAATAGAACTTATACAATTCAATGGAGATCCGATGAACTGACTGAGAACTTCTGGAATAGATTTAGTAAGATACATAAAGATTCCAGAATTAATATCAGAGACAAGTTTCACTACTTGCTTCAATCCACAAGGCTTGATTCTATTCCAAGGCAAATAGTATAAAACTTTCCAACCACCGAAACCAGCTATGAGAAAGCTGTGGTCTATCTACAAGTCTGATTTGGAAACGAAAACATTCTCATACAAGTTTACGTTCGAAAATGACTAAAGTTAGTTGTAAATGATAAATCAAGTGTTAATATAATAACACTGTACGATAAATTGCAACGCAAACTCGCGCGCTTTAGCTTTTAGGGCTCACAAAGACTTAGGGATAAATTTGATCACTTATTATATCCATTGGTAGAATCTGCTCTTCCAACCGATTTAATAAAACTTTTTGAAGAGACAAAAAAGCGTGATCCCTGATAATTCAGAAAAGAGTGATATGGATTTATGTATAATTGATTTTATTGAAACTGAAGTTGATGCAGAATTTAAAAATAAAAGTACACATGATGTTTTGTGTGCTGAGAAGGTAAACGTTAAAAAGAAAAAGTGTACTGAATCTAAATTTGTTCTTACTGCATATGAATAACTAAGTGTGAATAGTAGGAATAATAATAATAATAATAATAGTAGTAGTAAGTTTAAAAACAATGCATGCACACACACCCACATTTTTTGTAATAAGTCATCTCATTTATCAGAAAATTCTAATGACGCATTTTCTATGAATCTTAAATGTAAAAAGGATATTGTAAAAAAGAATAATGCGCTTGGTTTGTTTGTTTAAAGAAAAATCATATAAGTAAACAATGAGGGTCTGGTCAGAAAGTGTCCTTTATGCAAAATTCACCATTTTATTATTTTATTCCAAGGCTTACCATCTCATAAAGCAGATGATAAATCAAACGTAGAAAAATGTGAAAATAAAACAAGCACTCTTAATAGTAATATAACTTCTACAGATATGTTTTACTTCAAACATTAACTGTGCCAGTTCATAATGGTTCAATGAAAAAATTTAGTAGAGCTTTCTATGATAGTGGTTCTATGAAATCTTATATATCTAAAGATATTGTTAAAAGTATGAGTTTTAATTGTATTGGTGAAACTAAAATTAAACAATCTTTATTTGGAAGTATTGAGATTGCTAAAAAGGTATATAAAATTATTTAATTTAAATAAGTGATATTGAATGTAAATACAAGTGTATAAAATAGAAGTTCTTTGTCCGAAACACATTTGTTCTGAAATTAAGAAACTTCCATATTGTCTATGGTTAAATGAGCTGGAGTCTCAAGGAATTAAAATGAATGATTTAGAAAAAATTTCATTTAATGTTGATAAGGAAATTAAATTGTTAATTGGGGCAGATATTGCTGGTAGCTGTTAATTAGTGAAATTATTAATCTCAAGTCAGGAATTACAGCAGTTAATACTAGACTAGACTGGACCATTGTCGGATAATTTGATTTTGATTCAGAACGACATTCTGAAAATTTAGCTTCTTTTATTATTTCATCTCTACTTGTAAATGATAGATTTAGTTGTGAACTATGGAAGTTGGATGTTCTGAGAATAACTGAACCCTTTTTAGAAAACAGAGTCTCAGTTACAAGAAGATACTCGGAAATATTTTGAAGAGGCTTACTATGAATCATGAGGGTAGATATGAGGTCGCGTTCCCTTGGGTATATGAAAGTTCTCTTTTATCTGATAATAAGATAACCGCAAATAAATATGTTTTAAGCACAAAAAAAAAAAAAAAAAAAAAAAAAAATTAATGACTTCAGAAAAATTTGAAGAATTCTGTAGAGTTTTTAAAGATTGGTTGAGAATCTTAGCATTATTGAGAAGGTTTTTAGAGAAAAAAAGTAAAAGGAGTTCATTATTTACCCCATCGTGCTGTAATAAAAGAGCAGCACTTCCAGTGTTAGACCGGTATTTAATGCGAGTATCCACCCACCCGGTTCTGTCGTTTAACGATCGTTTGTCCTAAGGGCCAAATTTAATAGAACTGATTTCTTCAATTTTAAATTGGTTTCGTAAGAATTAAGTTATTATTACATCAGATATTGAGAAAGCTTTCTTGCAAATCTTTATAAGAGAAAAAGATTAGGATTTTTTACGGTTTTTGTGGTTTGATGAAAAAAATGGGGAACATGTAGTGAAATATCGCCATCCAAGAGTGATATTTAGTTTAATTTGTAGCCCTAATGAATTGGCAGCTACTTTAAAGTATGATTTAAATAAGGTTCCAGAAAACTTAAAGCACACTGCGGAAGATTTAGAACAGAATTTAACTTAGATAACTGTTTAACGAGTCTCAATTCTGAGATAGATTTAAAAATGTTTTTCTTAAAATCTATGGCTTCTGGTTCCTTTAATCTAAGATGCTTGATTTCTTATATAAGCAATGAATTGTTCGTAGATAGTTCCACTATAGAAGATAATGCTTACGTTATGGATCTTGTATGACATACTGGTAAAAATAAATTGTTTTGTAAAATAAAGAAAGTATAACAACAGCAGAAATCGGTTACGAAAAGAAAGATTTTAGCTGTAGGTAACCAAGTTTTTGACATAATAGGTTATACCGCACCAGTAATGTTAATTGCAAAATTACTTCTACAAGGAACATGGAAATTAAAGCTCAAGTGGGATGATAACCTTCCGAATGATGTGACTGGAAAATATGTCTTGGCATCAAAAATTGCAGCTGCTTTCATAAATAACTATTCTAAGATGATTTGGAATTCAATTGATTGATAAATCAATAAGTTTACATTTGTTTTGTGATGGAAGTCAAAAGGCGTATCGTGCATGCGTTTTTATAGATGTCGAAAATAACGAGGTCAGAATTAGTTTAGTTAATGCTAGATCCAAGATAGCTCCAAGACGATACCTCGCCTCGAATTCTCAGCATGCTCTTTAGGTGCTCGTCTGTTATCATCCATAATTAAAGATCTTAACCCAGATAATGTTGATATATATTGTTGGACTGATGCAACAACCGCTTTATGTTGGATTCAATGTAATCAAAATTGGGGAATTTTCACACACACACAAACACAATCGTGTCACAGAAATTCGTTTTTTGATTTCTCCTAATCAGTGGCATCACATTTCGAATACTCTCAATCCTGCCAATTTTTTATCTAGCGCTTGGTCCGCTTCACATTTGATCTAGAAAAAGTGTTGTTAGATATCTAATTGCTTACTGGAAAGTAAAGAAAATTATCTTAAATCAAACAATAAACCAAATGAAGAATTAGTGAATTCAGAAAACAGTCATAACTATTTGAACGAGAAATGATGACATTGAAAGATTCTATGGTTATTTTTCTTCCTTTAAGAAAACTGTATGGATGATAGCATGAATATTTAGGTTTTATAATAACGTCAGAAATGATGATAAAAATCTCTCTCTAAGGACTTATCAATACAATAAATTGAAAAGGGAGAAATTATTTTAATGATGATTGTTCAGAAAGAATCTTTTAAAGAGTGAAACGGATGATAAATTAAAACAACCTAGACCAATAGTAGATTCTTAGGGTCTCACAAGAGCTGAATCAAATGTTGCCTTTAATTATGATAAATATGATTTTAAGTATCCTATATTACTTTTTGATCATTGTGTTGTAAAATTATTTATAACGTGTACGCATAATGATTTGTGACATGCAGGAACTACTATATTAATGCCTCATTTAAGAGAGAAATACTGGATTTTGAAATCCTGTAAGACAATAAGAAATTGTATAAATTTATAAAATGCTAGAGATTCAAAGCTAAGAAATGTTTGGCAATCCCAGGTATTTTACCAAATAATAGGGTGCGCGAAGTATGCGTTTTTGAAATTATGGGATGGGATTTTGCTAGGCCATTGTATTTGAAAAATGGTAGAAAATCTTATATTGTATAATACACTTGTGCAGTGCATCGGGCTGTACACCTGTAACTCTTCACATTGTTAAACAATGAATGTTTTATTCAGTCTTTAAAACATTTTAATGTGTGTCCTACAACGATCTATTCAGATAACGGGAAGAATTTTATACGAGCCGACAAGGTTCTGCAAACTATTGACTGGGATGGTCTCCGTTAATCCTCCTTCCGAAGCCTGGAGGGGCGGATGGTGGGAGCGTTGCAAATTGTCAAACAAATATTAAGAAAAATATTGGGTCACGCTTCTCGCGAGTACGAAGAGCTACTTACTGTATTATGTGACTGAGCGATTACTAACCTCTAGGACTCTTACTTATGGTTAGATAAGACTCGCTGTCATTAAAATTAAAAATTTGAAACTTTTAACACCTATTCAACGATTTCATAGGTTGGAAATTGAAAATCCATTGCCTGATAGAAATGACGAACAGCTACCAATAGTAACTAGTACTGGTCGAACTGTGAAACCCACAAATAATTTTTAAAGATCGATTTTTTTGTTCAATTAGCTCAATTTCACTTCCTTATTTTCTGTATCATTATTACTTTTATTTGGTTGAAATTCATTGTGATTTACACGAGAGTAATATTTTTATTTAATTAATGTTAGTATTAATAAGCATTTTGTTTTCAGTGTTAAGCCCAAGACACTCAAAAGGTGGGAGAAAGTTGCGGAGAGCGGCAATAGAGCTGGAATTTTTGCCTCCTCCTCCCAAGCATGCGCAGTGTATCCGCCGTAGCAGTTGTTAAGAGTTTAAATCTTTTCGTTTTTTTTATTTTTTACTTACTTTTGTTTTGGATGTCTCTCTATGTGTGTTAAATGTATTGTGCTACGATGGCTTGTTTTAATTTCTCTATTAGTGTGAAACCCGCTTTGGATTAAGTATTCTCCACACACACATGTATATATTTATTAGAAATAATAGTAAGAGGTAATACAAATTAGAATATGAATCTCTATTGTCGTTGACATCATTAACTAATAACTAGATCATAATTAAAGACAATTATTTTTTGTCAGAGTTGTAACGTATTATTTATTCTATCTATTGAAATGATGCAGAGTTGCACAACCACATAGCTGTGAAATTAAGCCTCGAAAAATCATATGTAAATAATTAACCTTAATATTTGTATAAAAAAGTAAATATTATTTATATAACCTCTTTAACTAAATATCGATATAATTACTTAATTTCGTAAATAAATGTAAATATAAACGTCAGTATTTAACCAAGAAATATTCAGAGTAAATACTGAGTTTGTAAACAACCAGAAATATTGCAACCCAGAAATTTGTGAATGCTAGTACAACTAACTTACTGTACTTAACTACACACAAAAAAAGAAAAATATCTAAATTGTATTCAAGAAAATAACCATTATTGTGTGTGTGCGCGCGCGAGACCCCTTTTTTGTAATAATCCTTTTTGTGGTTGCAATAAAGAAATGTAAATTGGACAAACGAAGCGGTTCGATCCTCACCACATCTTGCCCGATCCAAAATCATCAGTAATTTTAAACTTAAATAAAATTCTGTTAAACTAATTATTTATAAAATTAAATTTATTTATCAAATTTTTATTCATGTGTGTTTGTTTTTCTTTTAAATTATTACATCTTCACTTAACTATCACTAAAATTTATGATTAACATAAAAGATAATGAAAATTCAAATATTTAAATTGGGGGATGCGTACTTTTGGTAAAGGAACTCCTCCGAAAAGGAAAAACCTCTCGCCCTTCTCTCCCATGCTGAAGCCAAAATCAATTCCTGGCTATCCCGTTACGCCTCTCAGCGCCCCATTACAAATGAGAGAGAGAGTTCTGGTTACCAACCACATATTTTTTTAATTTACTGATTTTTTGTGGCCGAAATATTTTACTTATCTAATATCAAAATAATCATTCAAATGTTAGTTTCTATAATTTTTGATGAAGCGTAGTAATCGATTACAAGTAAAAATCCGTTATTTAACAGAAAACAAAAATTTATCAATTCATTAGTTTTTTTGTGTACAATCTTATTTTAATTTAATAGAAAGTTACTTAAATTAACCTATATTGACACTTTTTATACTAAAAAATGTTCTTTGCAGGACAACTTGTTCAATATCTTAAAGTATTTTAACAAAAAACTATGTCTAAATGGTATTTGTCCAATTCAGGAACGTGACTTATAAGAAAATGACACTTAAAATTTCAATATGCGATTTTCTTAGAAGTAAGAAATGTATATATTTATTTGAAATTCATTATAATATTTAATATTTTTAAATGAATAAATTAAAACATTTATACGTCTATGATTATAAAGAGCACTATGATTTTAAGCTATATATTGTAACGCAACATTTCAAAATAATGAATCGATTTTAAACACTTTTTATTGAATTAACAATATGCATGTAAATTTATCTTTTCCCTATCTAATTTCAGTTTAATGCAAAAGAAGTCACATATTATATTAAAATTATTAGACACAATTTTAATCTTAAGGATTTTTCTGTGAAGGAACAATTTATTAGTGATTACAAGCATTTTACCGAACCAAAATTATTAGTCAAAATTTACAAAAGAATATTCATTTTCACTAACCATTTAGTTTGATATTTTAGTTTCACATATTACATTTTTAATATATACATCTGTGTGTGCGTGTGTTATAGTAGGGATGTTTACGGGTTTGTTGAATGAAAGCTGCAAGTTAAATGACAAAGATATTTAATGATTTATAAGTTTAATTTACAGCAATGATTTTAACAATGTTCTGGCTGATCCATCTCCAGCGCAATGTGTGAGTAGAATAGTGGAGCTCAAGTGGACAGTAGCGGTGACGCCGCAGTCTCTGGAGTATACAACACTCGTCCATCCTGATGTAGTTCATACCTGCCTAATTTACTAATGTAATTTAAATATAAAAAGTAAGGAAATAAAGATAAAGAAAAAACAATATTAAAAGGAAAAAAGTGCAAAGCTTAAATTTTAAATGTTCTCGTTTAGTTGAAAAGATAAAAAATAGTTTTTTTAAACATAAAATATAAGGATTCGTCCCATGGTTTCATTAGATCTGTGAGTCGGGTTCAATTATCAAATAAATTTTATAGAGATTACTTTGTACCGAATGTAAGAAAATGAATTGAAATCTAATATTACACTGTTAGAAGACAGCAAATACAGCAAAGATTTTCGAAATATTCCTCTTAAATGTTATATGAAAATAAAAGGAAATAGGAAATAATGCTACAGCAAAGGACAAAAAATATTTTAAAAGGGAAAATGGTTCTCAAGTCAATTTGAAACAATTAGGAATGTATCGATAAGCAGGATAAATCTTTTCTGTAAATAATCGCTTATAATATTTAATGGAGAATTTTATAAAAATTATAACATTCATTTTAAGTAATATATGTTTATTATTGCATGCACACAAGGAACTTATACTTTTTGTAGAATTTAAACCAAAAAAAAAAAAAAAAAAAAAACCGATAGACTGTAATGATAGGTAACCATAACATTCTATTTATTGAAATACCAATGACAAAATATGTTGAATAAATTAAAACCATTATGATGAGAATGGAGTGAAGAATGTTATTGCAATTATTTGAAATAAATACAAATATTAAACAGATTTATAAGGAAGAATAACTGTATTTAAAAAATAAAATTATAAAAAAAAGGAATTACATTTCAAGCATGTTTATTCCAATATTCAAATAAAGAATTTTTGAAGTAAACAAAACTTAGAATGAAAGAGAAATTTCAAAGGTTCAAGCAGTTGAAGAAATAAACCAATAACCATTATTCACACTCATTGCAACAAAATATTCTGTATATATAATAAAACAACAATAAGTCTGTATGAATACTTGAGAAAATGAAAAATATTTTAATTTGGAAAAGACTTCATTGATTACAAAGGCTTTTACGTAAATAAAAAACTCTTTTTAAATTTATAAGTTTTTTTAAAAAATTTAAAATAAGTTCGTAATTATTGGAATGTATTCATACACAAATATCACTATAAAAAATAATAAAAAAAATCTCCAACTGTTACAGCTGAAAAATTTTCAATTTTCAGCATAGAAAGATTTTTAATTCATGATTACCAAATGGTATCAACATTAAATCATAAAAATGAACAGCAAGCAATTTATAAAAGATTGGACATTGAAAAGGACATTTGCAGTACAATAAAAACTAAAACTTCTGATGGGAAGAAATATTATACATACATACATTCAACCTGCTAAATGTAAGATTATGTAACATAAAACAAGAATTTAGCCAAGTGTATGCAATAAATTAAACTGCAAAAATGGTAGTATAAATATTAAAACTTGTTTCTCTTTGCAAAGAGTAAAATAATACTTTCGAGAGAAGCTCCTTTAGTTTCAGATTCTTTAAAAAAACAAACCTAAATGCTCAACAAAGAAAATTTCCTTTTATTTTACTTATTTTCTGTTAATAAGACTCATAAAATGTACTTCTAAATATCTTGCAACATTGTAGTAGAACTTAAATGTTAATAAACCCTATAATAATTTAGATTACAATAAAAGAGCATGGGTACATTTAATAAAAAAAGCAAATTACAACTCAAATTAAATATATTAGAAAACACAAAATTTGTTTTAAATTAAAAGAAAAAACATTTAATTAATTTCTGAAAAATTTGAGATACACCAAGTGCATTTAAGAGCTTGTAAGTAAAAATTTGATTAGCACATTATTAATAAACTCAAAATTTAACAACACTTATTTCATACAAGCAGAGTAACAGAAACAATATATAATTGAAGTGCATATTTTTTAAATATTAAGAAATAATTATCAAATGAATTTTAGAGATTACTTTGTACCGAAGATAGGAAAATGATTTGAAAGCTAATATTACACTTATCAAAGATAGGAAACACAGCATATATTTTAAAGTATTCCCCTTAAATGTTATATGAAAATAAAAACAATTAGAAAATCCTGCTACAGCAAAGAACAAAAAATATTTTAAGAGGGAAAATGGTTCTGAAAGCAAAGTAAAAAATAAGGAATGTATCGATAAGCATGTGAAATCTTTTAAAATAATATGTTTATAGTATTTAAAGGGGAATTAAAAAAAATAACATTCATTTTCAGTAAAAAATGTTAATTTTTGCACGCACACAAGTAATTTACAGTTTTTGGCGAACTAACATCAAATAAAAAATAAGATAGACTGCAATGATAGCAAATCATAAGTTTGTATTTAATGAAACACCAATGACAAAATATGTGGAATAAATTAAAATCATTATGACCAGAATGGAGCGATAAATGGTACAGGACAACTACTTTAAATAAATACAAAAAATTAAGCAGATTTTAGAGGAAAAAGTAATTTTACTTAAAAGATGAATGTGAAAAAAAAATTACATTTAAACATGCTTATTCCAATTATAAACAAAAATAATAAAGTCCAATATTTAAATAAAGAATTTTTGAAGTAAACAAAACTTACAATAAAAGAGAAATTTCAAAGGTTCAAGTAGTTGAAGAAAGAAACCAAAAATCTTTTCACTCTTATTGGAACAAAATATTCAATAAATATAAGAAAATTACGATCAGTATATATGAATACTTAACAATATGAAATATATTTTATATCGGAAAATGTATTATTGTTTACAAAGCCTTTTTTGTAAATAAAAGATTCTTTTAACATACATAAGTTTTTTAATACATTTATAAAAAATTTGCATTAATTAGATAATATTCATACACAAATATCACTGTAAAATATAATAAAAAAATCTCCAACAATTACAGCAGCAAATTTTCTATTTTCCTCATAAAAACATATTTAATTGATGATCACCAAAACTGTATCAACATTAAATCATACACTATGCAGAGCAAGCTATTTATAAAAGATTGGACATTGAAAAGGACATTTGCATTACAATAAAAACTCAAAACTTCTGATGGGAAGAAATATTATAAATACATACATTCAATCTGCTAAATGTAAGATTATGTAATACAAAACAAGCATTTGGCTAAAAATATGCACTAAATTAAACTGAAATTGGAAGTATCAACATTAAAACATGTTTCCTTTTGCAAAGAATAAAATAAAACTTCCGAGAAAAGCTCCTTTTGTTTGATTCTTAAAAAAATAAATAAATAAAAAAAATCCTAAATACTCAAACATTAGTAAAATTTCCTTTTATTTTCCTTATTTTCTGTTAATAAGACTCATAATGTACTTCTAAAAATCTTGCAACATTGTAGTAGAACTCAAATGTTAATAAACCCTATAATAATTTAGATTAGTCAAATAACTTATTTAATAAGAGTAATAATGGAATATTATATTAAAAAGGAGAAACTTTTAGACTGAAAACAACAAAGGAATTTGGGAACATTTAAAAATAAAATCAAGTTACAGCTCAAATTAAAGATTTTTAATTAATTAAATCTATTAAAAAAGACAAAATTTGCATTAAATTAAAGGAAAAAACATATTTAATTAACTTCTGAAAAATGTGAAAAATACCAAGTGCATTTCATAGCTTGAAAGTAAAAATTCAATTAACACATTATTAATAAACTCAAACATTAAAAACAGTAATTTCATACAAGCAGAGTAACAGAAACAATATATAATTGAAGTGCATATTTTTTAAATATTAAGAAATAATTATCAAATGAATTTTAGAGATTACTTTGTACCGAAGATAGGAAAATGATTTGAAATCTAATATTACACTTATCAAAGATAGGAAACACAGCGTAGATTTTAAAGTATTCCTCGTAATGTTATATGAAAATAAAAGCAAATAGAAAGTCATGTTACAGCAAAGAACAAAAAATATTTTAAGAGGGGAAAAGTATTCCTCGTAATGTTATATGAAAATAAAAGCAAATAGAAAGTCATGTTACAGCAAAGAACAAAAAATATTTTAAGAGGGGAAATGGTTTTGAAAGCAAACTAAAAAAATAAAGAATTTATTGATAACCACGTGAAATCTTTTCAAATAATACGTTTATAGTATTTAAAGGGGAATTAAAAAAAATAACATTCATTTTCAGTAAAATATGTTAATTTTTACACACACACAAGTAATTTATAGTTTTGAACAATTAAGATCAAATAAAAAATAAGATAGACTGTAATGATAGCTAATCATAAGTTTGTATTTAATGAAACACCAATGACAAAATAGGTGGAATAAATTAAAATCATTATGATCAGAATGGAGCAATAAATAATATAGCACAACTACTTTAAATAAATACAAAAAATTAAACAGATTTTAGAGGAAAAAGTAATTTTACTTAAAAGACAATGTAAAAAGCAGAAAAAAAGAAAAGAAAAGGAAATTGCATTTCAAACATGTTTATTCCAATTATGTACAATATTAATGAAGTCCAATATTTAAATAAAGAATTTTTGAAGTAAACAAAACTTACAATAAAACAGAAATTCCAAAGGTTCAAGTAGTTGAAGAAATAAACCAAAAACCATTATTTACACTCATTGCAACAAAATATTCTGTAAATATAACAAAATAACAATAAGTCTGTATGAATACTTGATAAAATGAAAAATATTTTACTTTTGAAAATATATCATTGTTTCCAAAGGCTTTCAAGTAAATAAAGGACTCTTTTAAATTTATTAGTTTTTAAAAAAATTTATAGAAAATTCGAAATTATTGGAATGTGTTCTAACACAAATATCAGTATAAAAAATAATAAAAAAATCTCTAACTCTTAGAGCTGAAACATTTTCTATTTTCATCATAACAACATCATTAATTGATGATCAGCAAAACTGTATCAACATTAAATCTTAAACAATGAACAGAAAGCTATTTATAAAAGATTGGACATTTACAGTACAATAAAAACTTAAAACTTCTGATGGGAAGAAATATTATACATGCATACATTCAACCTGCTAAATGTAAGATCATGTAACATAAAACAAGAATTTAGCCAAGAGTATGCACTAAATTTAACTGAAAATGGTAGTATAAATATTAAAACATGTTTCCTTTTCAAAGAACAAAATAATACTTCCAAGCAAAGCTCCTTTAGTTTCAGATTCTTTAAAAAAACAATCCTAAATGCTCAAACACAAAGAAAATTTCCTTTTATTTTACTTATTTTCTGTTAATAAAAATAATAAAATAGTCTTCTAAAAATCTGGCAACATTGTAGTAGAAATTTAATGTTAATAAACCCTATAATAATTTAGATTAGTCGAATAACTTATTTGATAAAAGGAAAAATGGAATATAATATTAAAAAGGAAAAAGTTTTAGAGTGAAAACAATAAAAGAGCATGGGTACATTTAATAATAAAAACAAATTACAATTCAAATTAAAGAATTTTAATTAATTAAATATATTAGAAAAGGCAAAATTTGTATTAAATTAAAGGAAAAATAATATTTAATTAACTTCTGAAAAATTTGAGATACACCAAGTGCATTTAAGAGCTTGTAAGTAAAAATTTAATTAACACATTATTAATAAACTCAAACTTTAACAACACTTATTTCATACAAACAGTGTAACAAAAACAATATATAATTGAAGTGCATATTTTTTAAATATTAAGGAATAATTATCAAATGAATTTTAGAGATTACTTTGTACCGAAGATAGGAAAATGATTTGAAATCTAATATTATACTTATCAAAGATAGGAAACACAGCACAGATTTTAAAGTATTCCTCTTAAATATTATATGAAAAAAAAAGCAAATAGAAAGTCATGTTACAGCAAAAAACAAAAAACATTTTAAGAGGGAAAATGGTTCTGAAAGCAAAGTAAAAAACTAAAGAATTTATCGATAACCATGTTAAATCTTTTCAAATAATACGTTTATAGTATTTAAATGGGAATTTAAAAAAAAAATAATATTCATTTTCAGTAAAACATGTTAATTTTTGCACGCACACAAGTAATTTCCAGTTTTTGGCGAACTAACATCAAATAAAAAATAAGATAGACTGCAATGATAGTTAATCATAAGTTTGTATTTAATGAAACACCAATGACAAAATATGTGGAATAAATTAAAATCATTATGTCCAGAATGGAGCGATAAATAGTACAGCACAACTACTTTAAATAAATACAAAAAATTAAACAGATTTTAGAGGAAAAAGTAATTTTACTTAAAAGATGAATGTAAAAAATAAATTTCATTTAAACATGTTTATTCCAATTATAAACAAAAATAATAAAGTCCAATACTTAAATAAAGAATTTCTAAAATAAACAAAACTTACAATAAAAGAGAAATTCCAAAGGTTCAAGCAGTTGAAGAAAGAAACCAAAAATCTTTTCACTCTTATTGGAACAAAATATTCTATATATATAACAAAATAACAATAAGTCTGTATGAATACTTGACAAAATGAAAAATATTTTATTTTGGAAAATATATTATTGTTTAAAAAGAGTTTAAAGTAAATAAAATATTCTTTTAAAATTTATTAATTTTTTAAACCATTTATAAAGAATTTATAATTATTGGAATATATTCATAGACAATTATAATTAAAAAGATAAAAAAAATCTCCAACTATAACAGCTGTAAAATTTTCTATTTTCTAGACAGAAACATCTTTAATTGATGATCAACAAATTGTATCAACATTAAATCATAAACCATTCAAAGTTATCTATTTATAAAAGAGTGGACATTGAAAAGGACATTTAGAGTACAATAAAAACTCAAAAATTTTAATGGGCAAAAATATTTTACATGCATACATTCAAGCTGCTAAATGTAAGATTATGTAACAGAAAACAAATATTTAGCTAATAATATGCACTAAATTAAACTTAGTTAGTAGTATCCATATTAAAACTTGGCTTCTCTTTGCATGAAATAAAATAACACTTCGAAGAAAATAACCTTTATTTCAGATACTTTCAAAAAACAATAATGAATGCTCATACTTTAGAAAAATTTCCTTTTATTTTACTTATTTTCTGTTAATTAAACTCATAAAATATCCTTTTATAAAATCTTGTAATATTGTAGTACAACTTAAATGTAAATATAATCTAAGATAATTTATAATAGTCAAAAAATGTATTTAATAAAACGCGAATTAGAACATATATTTAAAAAGGAGAAACTTTTAGACGGAAAAAACGGTGAAGGAACATGGGTACATTTTATAATACAAGCAAGTTAATAATAAAATTAATGATTTTTAATTAACTAAATATATTAGAAAAGACAAAATTTTAAGGAAGTTAAAGAAAAAAAACATACTTCATTAACTTCTGAAAATTTTGATTTATGTCCACCACATTTAAATGATTGTAAGCTAAAATTTACTTAACACATTATTAATGAAATCAAATTTAACGACACCAATTTCATGCAAACAATGCATCAAAAATATTATATAATTGAAGTGCATATTCTTCAAATATAAAGAAATAATAATCAAATCAATTTTACTGAGATTACTTTGAAGTGAAGGTAAGAAAATGAATTGAAATCTAAAATTTTACTGATTAAATATAAAAAATACAGCAAAGATTTTTGAAGTATTCCTCTGAAATCTTATATGAAAATAAAAGGAAACATATAATAATATTACAGCAAGGCACAAAAAATATTATAAAAGGGAAAAGGGTTCTTAAAGCAATTTCAAAAAAGAAGGAATGTATCAATAAACAGGTAAAATCATTTCCAAATGACACATTTATAATATTTAAAGGGAAGGTTATAGAAATAATACCATAAATTTTATTTAACATAGGTCAATTATTAAACACAAACACAATCACACAAGATATTTACAATTTTTGAAGAATTTTTATCAAATAAAAAATGATAGATTGTAATGATAAGTAACCATAAGTTTGTATTTATTGACACATCATTGACAAAATAATTGGAATAAATTAAAATCATTATAATGACAATGGAGTAATTATTATTCAAACTATTTTAAATAAAAACAAGAAATTAAATATATTTATATTGAGAAGTAAGTTTATTTAATAGATGAATGTAACAAAAAGAATGGCATTTAAAACATGTTTACGCCAAATATGATGACAAATAATTTAATCTAATATTTAAATAAAGATTTTTTGAAGTAAACATAACTTACAATAAAAGAATAATTCCAAAGTTTCAAGTAGTTGAAGAAATAAACCAGAAATCATTATCCACTCTTATTGCTCCAATATATTCTGTAATTAAAATAAATTTACAATAAGTCTGTATGCATACTTGAAAATAATTTATATTGGAAATGATATCATTGTTTAGATAGAATTTTAAGAAAATATAATATTTTATTAAATTTATTTAATTATTAAAACCATTTATAAAAATATTAAATGAATTGGAATATATTCACAGAAAAATATCACTAAGAAAAAAAAAATCTCCAGCTATTACAGGTGAAAAATTTTCTATTTTCTTTATAAAAAAAATTTAATTTTTGATCATCAAATTTTATAGACATTAACCATGAAAAGCAAACTATTTATAAAAGATTGGATACTGAAAAGGACATTTGCCGTACAATAATAACTTAGAACTTTTAATGGAAAGAAATATTTTAATTGCGTACATTCAAAGTGCTAAATGGAAGATAATGTAACATAAAACAAACATTTAGACAAGAATGTTCAATAAATGAAACTGACAATGGAAGTAACAATTTTAAAAAAATTTTTCTTTTTACATAAAATAAAATATTACTTCTTAAAAAAGGTCCTTTAGTTTCAGATTCTTCCAAAAAATAATACTTAATGCACAAACTGTAGGAAAATTTCCCTTTATTTTACATATTTTGCGTTAATAAAACTCTCAAAACGTTTTTCTCAAAAATTTTGCAACATTGTAGTAAGACTTCAAGGTAAAAAAACTGTATAATATTTCACAATAGTCATATTATTTATTTTATAAAAGGAAAAAAGAAAGATAATATTAAGAAAGAGAAACTTTTAGACTAAGAAACAATGAAGGAACAGAAGTACATTTTATATTACAAGCAAGTATCAGCACAAATTACAGATTTTCAATTGAATAAATATATTAGAAAAGTTAAAATTTTCATGAAGATACAAGAAAAAACATATTTAATAGACTTCTGAATATTTCGACATACATCAAGTGCATTTAAGAGGCCGTAAGTTAAAATTTAACTACAACATTAATAATAAATTCAAACTTTAACACAAATTTCAAGCAAACACTGCATCAAAAATATAACATAATTGAAGAGCATATTTCTCAAATATAAAGAAATAATAATCAAATCAATTTTACTGAGATTTCTTTGAAATAAAGGCACGAAAATGAATTTAAATCTAAAATTTTACTGATTAAATATAAAAAATACAGCAAAGATTTTCAAAGTATTCCTCTTAAATCTTATATGAAAATAAAATGAAACATATAATAATATTACAGCAAGGCACATAAAATATTATAAAAGGGAAAAGGGTTCTCAAAGCAATGTCAACAAACAAGGAATGTATCAATAAACAGGTAAAATTGTTTCCAAATGACACATTTCTAATATTTAAAGGGAATTGTATAGAAATAATAACATTCATTTTAAATTAATTTAGGTCAGATATTGCAAACACACATAAACAGACAAGATATTTACAGTTTTTGAAGAATTTTTATCAAATAAAAAATGATAGATTGTAATGATGGGTTACCATAAGTTTCAATTTATCGACATACACCAAGGACAAAATAAGTGGAAGAAATTAAAATCATTATAATGAGAATGGAGGGATAAATTTTATTCAAACTATTTTAAATAAATACAAGAAATTAAACTTATTTAAAAAGAGAAGTAAGTATACTTAATAGATGAATGTAACAAAAAGAATGGCATTTAAAACATGTTTTTTCCAAATATGATCACAAATAATTTAATCCAATATTTAAATAAAGATTTTTAAAAGTAAACATAACTTACAATAAAAAAGGAATTCCAAAGTTTCAAGTAGTTGAAGAAGTAAATAAGAAATCATTATCCACTCTTATTGATTTAATATATTCTGTAATTAAAGTAAAATTACAATATGTCTGTATGTATACTTGAAAAAATGAAAAATAATTTATATTGGAAAAGATATTATTGTTTAGAATGAATTTTAGGAAAATAAAATATTTCATTAAATTTATTTAATTATTAACACCATTTGTAAAAATATTAAATGAATTGGAATATATTACAGAAAAATATCACTAAGAAGAAATAAAAAAAAAATCTCCAATTATTACAGGTGAAAAATTTTCTATTTTCTTTATAAAAACAATTTAATTTTTAATCATCAAATTTTATAGACATTAACCATGAAGAGCAAACTATTTATGAAAGATTGGATACTGAAAAGGACATTTGCAATACAATAATAACTCAGAACTTTTAATGGAAAGAAATATTTTACCTGCGTACATTCAAAGTGCTAAATGGAAGATAATGTAATATAAAATAAACATTTAGACAAGAATGTTCACTGAATAAAACTGACAATGGGAGTTAAAATTTAAAAAAATTTTTTTTACATAAAATAAAATATTACTTCTTAAAAAAGGTCCTTTAGTTTCAGATTCTTCCAAAAAATAATACTTAATGCACAAACTGTAGGAAAATTTCCCTTTATTTTACATATTTTGTTTTAATAAAACTCTCAAAACATTTTTCTCAAAAATTTTGCAACATTGTAGTAAGACTTCAAGGTAAAAAAACTGTATAATATTTCACAATAGTCATATTATTTATTTTTTTTTTTAAAAAAAAGGAAGATAATATTAAGAAAGAGAAACTTTGAGACTAAGAAAGAATGAAGGAACAGAAGTACATTTTACATTGGAAGCAAGTATCAGCACAAATTACAGATTTTCAATTAAATAAATATATTAAAAAAGTTAAAATTTTCATGAAGTTACAAGAAAAAACATATTTAATAGACTTCTGAACATTTTGACATACATCATTTGCATTTAAGAGGCATAAAGTTAAAATTTAACTAACACATTATTAATAAATTCAAACTTTAACAACACAAATTTCACGCAAGCATTGCATCAAAAATATAATATAATTGAAGTGCATATTTTTCAAACATAAAGAAATAATAATCAAATCAATTTTACTGAGATTTCTTTGAACTGAAGGTAAGAAAATGAATTGATACCTAAAATTTTACTGATTAAATATAAAAAATACAGCAAAGATTTTCAAAGTATTCCTCTTAAATCTTATATGAAAATAAAAGGAAACATAAAATAATATTACAGCAACACAGAAAAAATATTATAAAAGGGTTCTCAAAGCAATGTCAAAAAACAAGGAATGTATCAATAAACAGGAAAAATTGTTTCCAAATGACACATTTCTAATATTTAAAGGGAATTTTATAGAAATAATAACATTCATTTTAAATTAATTTAGGTCAGATATTGCACACACACATAAACAGACAAGATATTTACAGTTTTTGAAGAATTTTTATCAAATAAAAAATGATAGATTGTAATGATGGGTTACCATAAGTTTCAATTTATCGACATACACCAAGTACAAAATAAGTGGAGGAAATTAAAATCATTATAATGAGAATGGAGGGATAAATTTTATTCAAACTATTTTAAATAAATACAAGAAATTAAACTTATTTAAAAAGAGAAGTAAGTTTACTTAATAGATGAATGTAAGAAAAGAATGGTATTTAAAACAAGTTTACTCCAAATATGATCACAAATAATTTAATAGAATATTTAAATAAAGATTTTTTGAAGTAAACATAACTTACAATAAAAGAGGAATTCCAAAGTTTCAAGTAGTTAAAGAAATAAACAAGAAATCATTATCCACTCTTATTGATCCAATATATTCTGTAATTAAAGTAAAATTACAATATGTCTGTATGTATACTTGAAAAACTGAAAAATAATTTATATTGGAAAAGATATTATTGTTTAGAATGAATTTTAGGAAAATAAAATATTTTATTAAATTTATTTAATTATTTAAACCATTTGTAGAAATATTAAATGAATTGGAATATATTCAAAGAAAAATATCACTAAGAAGAAAAAAAAAAAAAAAAATCTCTAACTATTACAGGTGAAAAATTTTTTATTTTCTTTATAATAACAATTTAATTTTTGATCATCAAATTTTATAGACATTAACAATGAAGAGCAAACTATTTATAAAAGATTCCATACTGAAAAGGACATTTGCAGTACAATAATATCTTAGAACTTTTAATGGAAAGAAATATTTTACCTGCGTACATTCAAATTGCTAAATAGAAGATGATGTAATATAAAAGAAACTTTTAGCCAAGAATGTTCACTAAATAAAACTGACAATGGGAGTAACCATTTTAAACTTTTTTTCTCTTCACATAAAATATAATAATACTTCTTAGAAAAGGTCCTTTAGTTTCAGATTCTCCCAAAAAATAATACTTAATGCACAAACTGTAGGAAAATTTCAATTTATTTTACATATTTTGCGTTAATAAAACTCTCAAAACATTTTTCTCAAAAATTTTGCAACATTGTAGTAAGACTTCAAGGTAAAAAAACTGTATAATATTTCACAATAGTCATATTAGTTATTTTATAAAAGGAAAAAAAGAAAGATAATACTAAGAAAGAGAAACTTTTAGACTAAGAAACAATGAAGGAACAGAAGTACATTTTATATTACAAGCAAGTATCAGCACAAATTACAGATTTTTAATTAAATAAATATATTAGAAAAGTTAAAATTTTCATGAAATTAAAAGAAAAAACATATTTAATAGACTTCTGAACATTTTGACATACATCATTTGCATTTAAGAGGCATAAAGTTAAAATTTAACTAACACATTATTAATAAATTCAAACTTTAACAACACAAATTTCACGCAAACACTGCATCAAAAATATAATATAATTGAAGTGCATATTTTTCAAACATAAAGAAATAATAATCAAATCAATTTTACTGAGATTTCTTTAAACTGAAGGTAAGAAAATGAATTGATACCTAAAATTTTACTGATTAAATATAAAAAATACAGCAAAGATTTTTGAAGTATTCCTCTTAAATCTTATATGAAAATAAAAGGAAAAATATAATAATATTACAGCAAGGCACATAAAATATTATAAAAGGGAAAAGGGTTCTCAAAGCAATGTCAACAAACAAGGAATGTATCAATAAACAGGTAAAATTGTTTCCAAATCACACATTTCTAATATTTAAAGGGAATTTTATAGAAATAATAACATTCATTTTAAATTAATTTATGTCAGATATTGCAAACACACATAAACAGACAAGATATTTACAGTTTTTGAAGAATTTTTATCAAATAAAAAATGATAGATTGTAAAGATAGGTTACCATAAGTTTCAATTTATCGACATACACCAAGGACAAAATAAGTGGAAGAAATTAAAATCATTATAATGAGAATGGAGGGATAAATTTTATTCAAACTATTTTAAATAAATACAAGAAATTAAACATATTTAAAAAGAGAAGTAAGTTTACTTAATAGATGAATGTAACAAAAAGAATGGCATTTAAAACATGTTTTTTCCAAATATGATCACAAATAATTTAATCCAATATTTAAATAAAGATTTTTTTAAAGTAAACATAACTTACAATAAAAGAGGAATTCCAAAGTTTCAAGTAGTTGAAGAAATAAATAAGAAATTATTATCCACTCTTATTGATCCAATATATTCTGTAATTAAAGTAAAATTACAATAAGTCTGTATGTATACTTGAAAAAATGATAAATAATTTATATTGGAAAAGATATTATTGTTTAGAATGAATTTTAGGAAAATAAAATAATTTATTAAATTTATTTAATTATTAACACCATTTGTAAAAATATTAAATGAATTGGAATATAGTACAGAAAAATATCACTAAGAAGAAATAAAAAAAAAATCTCCAATTATTACAGGTGAAAAATTTTCTATTTTCTTTATAAAAACAATTTAATTTTTGATCATCAAATTTTATAGACATTAACAATGGAGAGCATAACTATTTATGAAAGATTGGATAATGAAAAGGACATTTGCAATACAATAATAACTCAGAACTTTTAATGGAAAGAAATATTTTACCTCAAGTGCATATCCAAAGTGCTAAATGGAAGATAATGTAATATAAAATAAACATTTAGACAAGAATGTTCACTGAATAAAACTGACAATGGGAGTTAAAATTTAAAAAAATTTTTTTTACATAAAATAAAATATTACTTCTTAAAAAAGGTCCTTTAGTTTCAGATTCTTCCAAAAAATAATACTTAATGCACAAACTGTAGGAAAATTTCCCTTTATTTTACATATTTTGTTTTAATAAAACTCTCAAAACATTTTTCTCAAAAATTTTGCAACATTGTAGTAAGACTTCAAGGTAAAAAAACTGTATAATATTTCACAATAGTCATATTATTTATTTTAAAAAAGAAAAAAAGAAAGATAATATTAAGAAAGAGAAACTTTGAGACTAAGAAAGAATGAAGGAACAGAAGTACATTTTATATTGGAAGCAAGTATCAGAACAAATTACAGATTTTTAATTAAATAAATGTATTAGAAAAGTTAAAATTTTCATGAAGTTACAAGAAAAAACATATTTAATAGACTTCTGAACATTTTGACATACATCATTTGCATTTAAGAGGCATAAAGTTAAAATTTAACTAACACATTATTAATAAATTCAAACTTTAACAACACAAATTTCACGCAAACACTGCATCAAAAATATAATATAATTGAAGTGCATATTTTTCAAACATAAAGAAATAATAATCAAATCAATTTTACTGAGATTTCTTTGAACTGAAGGTAAGAAAATGAATTGATACCTAAAATTTTACTGATTAAATATAAAAAATACAGCAAAGATTTTCAAAGTATTCCTCTTAAATCTTATATGAAAATAAAAGGAAACATAAAATAATATTACAGCAACGCAGAAAAAATATTATAAATGGGAAAAGGGTTCTCAAAGCAATGTCAAAAAACAAGGAATGTATCAATAAACAGGTAAAATTGTTTCCAAATGACACATTTCTAATATTTAAAGGGAATTTAATAGAAATAATAACATTCATTTTAAATTAATTTATTTCAGATATTGCACACACACATAAACAGACAAGATATTTACAGTTTTTGAAGAATTTTTATCAAATAAAAAATGATAGATTGTAATGATGGGTAACAATAAGTTTCTATTTATCGACATACCAAGGACAAAATAAGTGGAAGAAATTAAAATCATTATAATGAGAATGGAGGGATAAATTTTATTCAAACTATTTTAAATAAATACAAGAAATTAAACATATTTAAAAAGAGAAGTAAGTTTACTTAATAGATGAATGTAAGAAAAAGAATGGTATTTAAAACAAGTTTACTCCAAATATGATCACAAATAATTTAATCCAATATTTAAATAAAGTTTTTTTCAAGTAAACATAACTTACAATAAAAGAGGAATTCCAAATTTTCAAGTAGTTAAAGAAATAAACCAGAAATCATTATCCACTCTTACTGATCCAATATATTCTGTAATTAAAGTAAAATTACTATAAATCTTTATGCATACTTTAAAAAATGAAAAATAATTTATATTGGAAAAGATATTATTGTTTAGAATGAATTTTAGGAAAATAAAATATTTTATTAAATTTATTTAATTATTAACACCATTTGTAAAAATATTAAATGAATTGGAATATATTACAGAAAAATATCACTAAGAAGAAATAAAAGAAAAAATCTCCAACTGTTACAGGTGAAACATTTTCTCTTTTTCAATAAAAAACAATTCAATTTGTGATCATCAAATTGTATAAATATTAACCATGAAGAGCAAAATATTTATAAAGGATTGGATATTGAAAAGGACATTTGCAGTACAATACTAACTCAGAACTTTTAATGGGAAGAAATATTTTACATGCGTACATTCAAATTGCTAAATAGAAGATGATGTAATATAAAACAAACATTTAGCCAAGAATGTTCACTAAATAAAACTGACAATGGGAGTAACCATTTTAAACTTTTTTCTCTTTGCGTAAAATAAAATAATACTTCTTAGAAAAGGTCATTTAGTTTCAGATTCTTCCAAAAAAAGTACTTAATGCACAAACTATAGGAAAATTTCCCTTCATTTTACATATTTTGCGCTAATAAAACTCGCAAAATATTTTTCTCAAAAATATTGCAACATTGTAGTAAGAGTTCAATGTAAAAAAACTGTATATTACTTCACAATAGTCATATTATTTACTTTATAAAAGAAAAAGAGAAAGATAATATTAAGAAGGAGAAACTTTTTGACTAAGAAACATAAGTACATTTTATATTACAAGCAAGTATCAGAACAAATTACAGATTTTTAATTAAATAAATGTATTAGAAAAGTTAAAATTTTCATGAAGTTACAAGAAAAAACATATTTAATAGACTTCTGAACATTTTGACATACATCATTTGCATTTAAGAGGCTGTAAGTTAAAATTTAACTAACACATTATTAATAAATTCAAACTTTAACAACACAAATTTCACGCAAACACTGCATCAAAAATATAATATAATTGAAGTGCATATTTTTCAAATATAAAGAAATAATAATCAAATCAATTTTACTGAGATTTCTTTGAACTGAAGGTAAGAATATGAATTGAAATCTAAAATTTTACTGATTAATTATAAAAAATACAGCAAAGATTTTCAAAGTATTCCTCTTAAATCTTATATGAAAATAAAAGGAAACATATAATAATATTACAGCAAGGCACAAAAAATATTATAAAAGGGAAAAGGGTTCTCAAAGCAATGTCAAAAAACAAGGAATGTATCAATAAACAGGTAAAATTGTTTCCAAATGACACATTTCTAATATTTAAAGGGAATTTTATAGAAATAATAACATTCATTTTAAATTAATTTATTTCAGATATTGCACACACACATAAACAGACAAGATATTTACAGTTTTTGAAGAATTTTTATCAAATAAAAAATGATAGATTGTAATGATGGGTAACAATAAGTTTCTATTTATCGACATACCAAGGACAAAATAAGTGGAAGAAATTAAAATCATTATAATGAGAATGGAGGGATAAATTTTATTCAAACTATTTTAAATAAATACAAGAAATTAAACATATTTAAAAAGAGAAGTAAGTTTACTTAATAGATGAATGTAACAAAAAGAATGGCATTTAAAACATGTTTTTTCCAAATATGATCACAAATAATTTAATCCAATATTTAAATAAAGATTTTTTAAAGTAAACATAACTTACAATAAAAGAGGAATTCCAAAGTTTCAAGTAGTTGAAGAAATAAATAAGAAATTATTATCCACTCTTATTGATCCAATATATTCTGTAATTAAAGTAAAATTACAATAAGTCTGTATGTATACTTGAAAAAATGAAAAATAATTTATATTGGAAAAGATATTATTGTTTAGAATGAATTTTAGGAAAATAAAATATTTCATTAAATTTATTTAATTATTAACACCATTTGTAAAAATATTAAATGAATTGGAATATATTACAGAAAAATATCACTAAGAAGAAATAAAAAAAAAATCTCCAATTATTACAGGTGAAAAATTTTCTATTTTCTTTATAAAAACAATATAATTTTTGATCATCAAATTTTATAGACATTAACAATGGAGAGCATAACTATTTATGAAAGATTGGATAATGAAAAGGACATTTGCAATACAATAATAACTCAGAACTTTTAATGGAAAGAAATATTTTACCTGCGTACATTCAAAGTGCTAAATGGAAGATGATGTAATATAAAACAAACATTTCGTCAAGAATGTTCACTAAATAAAACAGACAATGGGAGTAACCATTTTAAACTTTTTTCTCTTTGCGTAAAATAAAATAATACTTCTTAGAAAAGGTCATTTAGTTTCAGATTCTTCCAAAAAAAATACTTAATGCACAAACTATAGGAAAATTTCCCTTTATTTTACATATTTTGCACTAATAAAACTCTCAAAATATTTTTCTCAAAAATATTGCAACATTGTAGTAAGAGTTCAAGGTAAAAAAACTGTATATTACTTCACAGTAGTCATATTATTTATTTTATAAAAGAAAAAGAGAAAGATAATATTAAAAAGGAGAAACTTTTTGACTAAGAAACATAAGTACATTTCATTTTACAAGCAAGTTTCAGAACAAATTACAGATTTTTAATTAAATAAATATATTAGAAAAGTTAAAACTTTCATGAAGTTACAAGAAAAAACATATTTAATAGACTTCTGAA